>OY482672.1:55138500-56338500 GCA_960531455.1 Urophora cardui | reverse complement strand
ATTGCAATAAATTTTCTATTTTGCTTGAGCACCACTCTTTTTATTATTATTATGTGTAGCCGGCTTAAGCGTCCTGCAATGTATTATAGCTACAAGATTCCTTACCCATACTGTCTTGTCTCGTCTCATTCCATAACCTGAGTTTCATCGCCTGCCATTCGTTGCTATGATGTTGACAATGATTCAAGCAAGTACATATATAGATACTAGAATTTGAGCGCGTAAAGCGAGCAACGAAGAAAAGTATGAACGTCATTATCAACAGCATCAGCAGCAACGATGGATGAACCAAACAGCAGGCGGAAGAACACCAGCGACAAGAACGTTATAAAAAAAGCACAGCAACACCAATACACTTCACCAAGAGCAGCACACCCAATAAAGAACAGGCGAAATAATCTCAAACGTTTGAGAAAAATTCTTGGTTCTCAATTTGAGTTTTAGCGTACATTCTCAAATATTATTCCAACGCGTTGGTTATCAAGTTAATTATAAATGGAAAGTTAGGTTAGGTTACGTTGGCCGAGATCCGGTGATCCCTCACATAGACCACTTATGCTCCTTAGTGTAGCCAACAGCGTATTGGAGGCGTTATATTAAACTAAGAATGCAAGTATTCATATTTTGTGTAGTTCCTGATCCACAATGCCTTATAAAGATTAGAAGTGTGTAGAACCAAGGCAACTAAGTCGGAGTCTGCCAAAAGCTGGGCATTGAGAGAGTAGATGTTCCGGGTTCGTTGCATGCCGTGCACACCTAACTCTGCACGAGATAAATTTTTAACGCATGATATGGTGTGAGACAGTGCCTGGTTAGTATGCTGACCGCCAGACTGCAGTCTGCTCTAGGAAGTGTGATTTGCGGTTTTTGCGTTCTATGACCGATGCATGATTGTGGCGATCATGCAGGATGTCAGGGTATTTCACTGGGAATCGCGTTTGCGTATCAGTGCCTGATCTATTTGAGCCTGATCTATTTGAGCTTTGTTGTAGTTTAAAGAGGGGAAAATGCTTTCCACATTCACTTGCGCTAGTGACGTCCGCCATCTAATTTCGCTCGATTCTCTGGTGTCCCGGTACTCAGTAGATCGTAACGTGTCTGTTCACGCAGAGTTCATGTAACTTGGCCCTGCATTGATGTACGCACATAGAAGTAGTCGTCGCTGCTGTGGTAGCCTTGATTAGCGCCTGGCTGTCAATGAAAATTTGTACACGAGAGTTTGAGGACGTTAGTTCAGCTGCAAATTCCGCCCCTTCTGGAGACGGCGTAAACCTTAGCATGAAAGATATTGCAATAGTCGGGGAGTCTAAAGGATTATTGTCCACCTTTAATGCGTCTGTAAATAAGTTGAATGTATGGCGATTGGTTTTGTAGTCCCTTCACCCATCCATTCGGTTAAATTATTACCCGTGGTCTCCTGTTGAGATCCGTTTGAGGGATAGCGTACTTAGTCTGAGCTGCCGTTAGTTCCTGTATGTTGCTATGCCCAAAAATTTGTTTGAGATGCATTTGAGGGGGGTTCGAGAATATGATTAATTCTCAAATGCATCTTAAGCAGAGAATTAAGAATAATGTTTATTGGGCACTCACTGCTGCGTTGACGTCGCCTGTTGTCTGAATGTCATTTGTCGTAGGCCTTGTCTCGTTGCTTTAATGCCCTTTGTTCTTAATATACCCGTCAGCAGTGTTACTAGCAAGAAGTTTCAAAGTCAGATAAGCGGTAAATAGTCGGAAAGATTAGGATTAAGGTATTTTTGACTTTGGCCCATTATTTTGTTTTACATTAAAAATATTACTACAAAAATATGAAGAATATGAAGTTCTAAGGGCAGGTTGTTATGGCAAGTTGTGACGAATATTTCCTGCCAATATTTGGAAGAGCGTTTTCTCGTCTATTTAAAATTAGCAACGTCTGTTATTGCAAAAACAAATTTCATTGCTATCGCATATCTTACTTCTTGGCGTGTATGGAGAAGACACTTTGATGTTTAGTTGATGTCTCTCAGACGACACTAAGTAGTTACTTTCGGAAGCGTCGTCTTCCAAACGACACTTGGCAGGTACTTTCTGAAGTGTCGTTTATGACTCAGTATGGACGTAACGTTGACGGGGAATACTTTTTCACAAACGAAAATGGGAACTAACTTTTTGTTCTTTGGTTCTTGAATCCACTTTTTCGTCACTTCCACGATAATAAATGTTGGCTAGGGTTATAATTTTTTTTTGGAAGATAATTTTATAAAATTCTACTCATAATAAAATTCAACTCACATATTTTAACCCTTTCAGTAAAAACGTCCAATATATTGTACGCTGTTTATGTGTAATTAAAACTTTATTTTCTCACATACCAAAGCTTTTACTGATTAAAAAATAGTTGTTTTCCAACAATTATATTATTCTTCTTTAGATCGTTTCTTTATTTTAATTTCCTGAAAATAATTAAACGCGGTTTTACCTAAATTTTAATAATGCTTAAATTCTGAATGATAGTCGTGTAAAAAACGATTAAAACTATTATTTATTGCTGGAATTTAACTTAGAAAAAAATCATCAGTATTACTACAAGTTTAAGAATATGTTTTGTGTAAATAAGAAATAAAAATTATGAATAGTTTCTCGAGGGGATCTCAAAATATACACGTCCGTTATATTGGACAACAGTACTCAGAGACTGTTAAAATGTGCCCAAATTTTACTACTGGTTTTTTATACCAGCTTTATTATATGTTTGATTTTTATTGAGGATATGACTTCTTGGCATGCTTCGACAGAGGAAGAGATTCTTGAAGTTTGAATGAGAAAATAGGAAACATATACCACTTTTCAAAATGACTCCACTGCTATTCAAAATGAAAAACCGGTGCTTTATGAAGTACTTTGGTGAGGATTTTATGGTAAGCTCCACAAGGATCCATCAAATTCGCATCTTTTTCGATAAGCGTTGGGGTTGACCATTCTCTTTTGAGGAAAATCTTTTTGTTGCTGGACAGGTAATCCCCTTCAAGGAAGAGTTCACCACAAAGCAATACATCTAGGGAATCCAAGTCCATGAGGTACATATAAAGGCCTTTTCTGTGTTAAAAGCAGAAAGACCTTCGGATTTTACAGTTTACGAAGATTCTTTAACCCCATTGGATGAACTACTTGCGAAATCCATTGGAATCGAATTAGCCACTATGTTATAGCCCAATAAGCACAAGATTATTGAGGGCAAAAAGGGCATGTACTTTTCTTCGATATTTACTTCCATTGTTTCGCCCTGTTCGAAATTTAGGTACGACAGGGGAATCAAATCTGCTGGAACAGTGCGTTTTAGCCAACCGCCACTTCCGGATCATAGAACAATGGCTAAACCGGGGCGTGGTTCTTTTGCTGAATATTACAGTTCGAATGGAGGTAATATTTTCCAAATGGTTCAACAACAAAGTTGTCAATTTAGCTTCGAACTTCACCGGAATCAGTAACGGAGACAAACCTAACTGGTTGGACAAAGAGAAGAAGAAACAACTTCTATTTCAGCCTAGATTGGGCTACAGAAAATGGAAGCGAACCGCAACACCGCCATTGAAATTACGCACAGATAATTCGAAAGACTGATGTAGTGGGTAGAGTTTCCGGCTGCCATGCCGAGGTCCCGTATTAGAACCAAGCCCGGACCAATACAAAATTAATATAATCAATTTTTGAAGAATAGAAACCGCGGCCAACATTTGGAATGGGCGTCATACCTTCCGAGTTTATTTTTGGCATGAAAAATCTCCTCACACGAAATCCATAAATATGTACATATATTACCTGTTTGGAGCCGGCTTAAAACTGTAGGTCCACACAATCGGTTGAAAACAAATTAAGGAGCATGCCTGGAAATGGAAAATAACCTTGGCCTAAGACTCGTTAGAGTTGTATTTGCGCCATTAGGTGTATTATTATTCGAAACATATCCCAAAATTTATACAAACGAAAAACGCCAATCAATGCCAAATGAAAGAATGAAAGAAAAACTTTTATTTCTTGACAAAATTGGAGCGTTTTTATGCATAAAAAGTTAAAATAACTGCTTAGTCTTTTTATAAAGACGAATAAAGCTAACAAATGACTCTTGAAACAGTTCTTATTTTTACAGCTATTGGGAACCGCTGTCCAATATATTGGACACGTTATAACGGTAAAACCAAGGGACTTACAAAAATTTTTCTTGAAAATTTGAAATCAGCGACCCAAAATTAGTTAGAATACGAATTTTCAGATTTTTCGCTTCACCGGTTGATTTTTTGTATTGAAAGGGTTAAAAGAATCTCCCATAACGCAACTGGGTGCAAAAGCTGCAATATCAGCAGCAAGAAGCACCATTCAACTCGTTTTATTGTTGATTGAATGGCGGAAGGCTCTTATTGCTCGCCTTGTCGTGGGTGGCTGGGTGGCACAATACTTGACAAATACACTGCATCGGAAATAAAATCAACCTTTAGTTATCTCTATATAACTACATGCATACAAATATACAATATTGAAGTCATCCGGGCATTGAAGCATCCGAGCTTGTTTAGTAGTTGCCATTCCCTTGTTGACCTTCTCATTACATGCCCGTTTTCATGGCATCAACTGTATATTTCATATTTATGTAAAGTATATTGTATGTTTGTGCATGGGGTGGCCTTATCATGACTTCATGTTTTTGCGATCGAGTAGCGTAATGAAAAATTTGAATGCGATAGATATCGCCAAACGGTTGTGCAAACTATGTATATAGGCAATGCAAAAGGAGAGTGGCAAGTCAAGGCTGTGTCTGTGGCAGCAAGGAAGCAGTTGCCATGGCAAACACCACAAAAACCCACAGAAAAGAAGTAAGCAAGACAAGCCAGTAGAAAAAAAATGCTGTGCAAAAAGTTCTTCTTCTAACTCTTGCCATTTAGGTAGGTACTTGTTCTTGGTTCGCACGCAAAATGACAAGGGCAAACACTTGAATTGACGTTTGCTGGCGATTCGCGCCACTCTCGTTAAGGTCTATTATGTGCATACATACATACACATATTGGCGGTTTTTTTGCCTTGTACTTCCTTTGTTGTTATTATTATTGTTTGCTCTTACTGCTGCGTTCGCGCTTGTTTTGTTTACTTGTTGGCTGTTGTAGTAAACGATTGTTGAAGTTTTTGACGCGTTGAGCTTTTTTCCGCCGCCACGCCATCGTTGGCTGTACAAATCCAAAAAAATATGAATTGCAAATTTAATTGTGGCAAATCAATTTGCTGTTGTTGGCCTTTGTTTATTGTTTTTTTTTTTCGTTTGCTTACTGCGTTTTCCACGATTTTTCGCTGGTTTTCTTTTTCAAGTATTGCTGCGTTGATGCTGATAGCTGATTTTTTATAAATAGTTTTTTTTTTATTGTTGACATTTACGAGCAGATTTCGTTTATGATAATGCAGTTTGAGTTGAAATGAATGCTTGGATTTAGAGTTGATATTTTTTTTTAGTTAAATTTTATATTTTATTGCCACGAACTTTGCCTAGTATTATGGTCCAGTACATTCTGGAGAGCAAAATAATACCTATTAGGAAAAAAAAACCCCTCCTCTATTTAATTTATATGAAATAAAAAATTTATTAATTATTCCATAGTTAGTCGCTAGACTCAGTGCATCGCTTTAGTAGCTAAATAGGAAAAAGCGTTCAAATTCTCATGTCTATATGATCGTTATACTCAGCCACGTGCTATTGTCTGCAGCATCGTTGTCGTCGCATGCCTCACTTAAACCACCGATCGAAAAAATTACCTTTAGTTTTTTGATGGTCACTAGTGGGATCTTAACACCAAAAATAATGTCAGCACTGAAATCCAACGAAGAATCACTCTTGCCAATAAATGCTACTTTGGACTAAGTAGGCAATTGAAAAGTAAAGTCCTCTCTCGACGAACCAAAATCACACTCTACAAGACACTCATCGCTCCAGTCCTCATGTATGGCGCAGAAGCATGGACTATATCAAAAGCAGATGAGATGGCGCTTGGAGTATTCGAGAGGAAAGTTCTGCGGAGGATTTATGGACCTTTACGCGTTAGCGAGGGCGAGTATCGACGGAGATTTAACGACGAGCTGTACGAGCTGTACGCAGACATCGACATTGTTCAGCGAATAAAGATCCAGCGGCTGCGCTGGGCAGGTCATGTCGTGAGAATGGACGAAGGTGCTCCAGCCAAGAAAGTATTTTTATCGAAACCCGCTGAACGCAGAAGAAAAGGGAGGCCTCCACTGCGTTGGGAAGATCAGGTGGACAGTGATGCTGACTCCCTAGGTATTCCCAAGTGGCGCCATGCTGCGCGAAACAGAAATAGCTGGCGCGCTTTTTTGAACTCGGCCAAAATCGTCTAGACGATTACGTGCCAATTAAGTAAGTAAGTAAGTGGGATCTTCAGCATTTGTATCAGACTGCCGCATCACTGTAGTGTCCTTCAGACGGAAGTAATAGCTGTAAAGAGCGCAGTAGAGTTGATAGACGTTAAACCTTCACAAAGAGGACGTACTAATTTTTACATATGCAGATAGTCAGGCGGCTATAAAGTCGAGTCTGTCATATAGCACCCACCTCATCAAAGCCTTAAAAGCAATTTGCAGAACTAGTACAGTTCATATGTACTGGCTACTAGGCCACAAGGTGATAGACTGGAATGAGATATGTAGCTGATGAGCTGGCGTAGAAGTGTGCAGCTCGCGGGGTAGAACACTCGTGGAAGAAAGCGCAGGGCTGTAAGGAAGCTAACTAAATGTGTGTTATCCCTGAGAAGAGATGAATATAGCATTTTCCATCTACAACTTCGGCTACTAGGGGAATTTGTATTCAGGCATCTCGAAATAGTAACCGAAATAGGAATGAGGAACTTCTTGATATTTGCCAAAGCGACGCGAATGTTCTTCCTCCAAGAGTTTGCTGCCTTGTCAATGGACCACCGTCTCTCCTCCAAGATGTCTGTTCCTGGTGCTTGCACCAGGGCGTACTGACCGCGGATTGCTAGCAAAGGCTGTTGTCCGGTCGAGTAGGTCCACTCAAGGCGCGAGCCAGGGGAGCCAGGGTGGGCTGTGCGATACTGCCTCAGTCATGGTTCGAGGTGCTTGGCGGAAGATATAAAACGCATTTATCTTGTCGTGATGGAGGATAACCAGGGTAAAGAATCACAACATTTTAAAATATATAGAAAATGCCTTTCACTCCACGGAGTGCGGTGGGTGGGTGGGGCCTTTCGACGATGTCATGGAAGGCACATAGGGGCACCCCGCAGGGGTGAGCATTCTCACCCCTGTTGCGTAATCTAGTGGTCAACAATATACAATACACAAAATATTAAAACTTGCAAAGTCTTGCATTCCAATTTACTATAATGCCTCACATACGATATTGGCAACACTAAGGACCATATGTGGTCTATGTGAGGGATCGCTGTATCCCAGCCAACCTAACTTAACTTATTTCTTCTTTCAGTTCCTGTACGGGCATTACTTATAACATATTGCCCATAATATTCTGGGGCAATCCAGTTCGTCTAGATTTCCCTATTCCAAGGAAAATGAGCTCTTCATGTGGCTATCTAAAATTTGATAGGCGCTTGCTTTACATGCAAGGGGTTCCCGCTTAGAATTCTGTAGGTGCGCCTAATTCATTGGCAGAAAATTAAGGCACATTCTAGCTTTGTCTAAATTTTAGTTTAAGCAAACACATTCATTCTGATTATTTGCATCAAAAATATACTCGTTTAACCAAAAGCTAATTATCGATTAGCGAAAAATTCTAAAAATGTTGTTATTAAATCAAAAGAGGCGTAAGCGAATCACCAAAATTATGAACTTGTGCACAAGCAGATATTGATACATAGATACTCATTAAGGTGGAGCGAAAACATATGAAGATTTTTTTTGTTTTTTTTTTTTTGAACGTACCAGCAATTAAAAGTTGCCTTAATATGAGTTAATGAACCCCACAACATTTTATGGCGATAGGATGACGTTTTTAACAGCCCCCAGCCCCGCAAAGTTGAAAGCAATAAGCACGAACTGGTACAAATATGAAATTTTCAAAATTATAAAATCAAAAAAAAAAAATAAATTAAGTATTAAAGTGAATTTATTTTTTTTTTTTGAAACAACAACAACAAAAGTTATTAAAGGTCAAAGTTTATATTAGGTATTATTTAAATTGCAATTACTTAAAAACTGCTGAACCGATTTCGCATATTTTTATACCATTCGTATTTTGATTTACTTTAATAAAAATTTTACTTACATTTTATATATGAAAAGTAATACCACCCTGCGGGGTCAACCCCCCTTTAACCCCTCTTACTCTTCATATATAAAATGTATATCAAATTAAAGGGAATCAAAATATATCGAATGGTAAACAATGTTCGAAATCAGTTCAGTAGTTTTTAAGTAATTGCAATTTAAAAATGCATAATATATACTTTGACCTGTAATAACTTTTGTTGTAGTTGTTTCCAAAAAAAAAACAATGGTTAAACAAAAAAAAAAAAAAACAAAACAAATTGATTGTCTGGAGACTCCACGCATAAATGAAAGCGTGGCTATTTTAAAAAATCTACTGGTATTTGCATTAAATTATACTAAAAATTGGTTTTACTATACCTAATTTCAGGAACATGAATTGGTTGGGCTCCCCGACAAAAACGCGCTAATCTCCTAGAACCATGGATTATACACATTAAAATCGGTTTTTTATCAAGTTTAAGGTTTTTTGAATGAAATGTAAAGATGCTTTCTATGAAAAAAATACTTCAACTTTGAGTAGAAATCTAACAAATCCGTATCTCTCTTCGCTACCATTATATTTTTTATATCTTAGCAACTATCTTTGGTTTGACGTGTATTTGCTAATTCATTTATTTATGGAGTAACACCCAGGGAGTGAAAAGGATTAGATATGTATACACAGTAAAAATTTTAGTTTAATTTTAATACCATTTTGGTATTTATATATAACAATGCCAAAAAGTATAAAATTAAAACCATTCTGGTTTAAAAAAAGAAGAGAATATGAGAGACAGAAATTATTCTTGGTGTGAAATCAATATTTTTTTTGGAATTAAATCAAAACCAAATTTTAATTATTTTTAGGATATTTTTGGTATTAAAAATAGTTGAAATGGTATAAGATCTATCTGAAAATTGGAATAAATTCTATACTTTTTTGGAATTAAATCAAAACCAAAAATATATAGAAATTCTCATTTTATTTAATACTATACTATATGTAATATTACAAAGATAGGAATTATAACATAGTCTTTGTTGTTTGTATTCCTCGATAATAGGATGGGCTGCTCCCTTGTCGAACTGTACCACCGTCAGTATAAAAACTGCAACAGCTACTGGCCTTTGCCAGAAAAATTTCGGCACCCTCGCGGCTTGCAGGGATATTGTGGTATCAAGATAGACAATCAGCTGCCTAAAGACTAAAAAAAAATAAACAAAACAAAATTTACCCTCAAAATATTTACTTAATCTCCTTTATTACTTACTTGATACAATTGTTTCATCAGGCTTGTAAAATTCGCTTTGCGGGTAATTTGTTTTACTAAAATTAATTTCTCCATCGTACCTATTTCACTTTAAAAAAACATTTTGTATTTACATATTTTTTCTAATATTTTTTTGGTTTTGATTTCAAACCAAAAGTGAGAAAGAGAGAATTTTAATACTTTTCCAGACTTTATTTTAAACTATTTTGGATTAAATAAAATTGTAAAACTTCTCATAGTTTTATAATAAGAATTTGTGGTATTAAAATTCATATTTAACTCCAAGAATGATTAAATTAAGTACCAAATGATATTAGAAATAAACTATCATTTTTTACTGTGTATGTTTATTCATTCAATTGTATATTTTTTTACTGTGTATCTGGTGCCGAAAAGGTTAGTGATGTGTTAACTCGATGGCCGATCCTTGGAAATGAAGCCTCTCACCTCTCACTTTCAATCTCCTGCTTTTTCCTTCACGTTTGGTGGCACTGTTAACCTCAGCCATATAGGTTGGGGAACAGATAAAGTAGGTGAGAACCACCCTAAGCCAAGGTGTAGAGGTACCCGTGCTGATGGCTGAATGGTCAGCGGGTGGCTATTGAGTAGCTGATCCCGAACGGTCCCCTCCGATGCCCGGGCAAGATCGGTTGTATAAGCGCCTTCTCTATGCAAGCCGGCTCTGCGGACGAGTGACCAACCCTTTCCGTGCATACTCGTGGGACGAAAAATGGAAAATTTAATAAATAACAATGAAAACAAAAACACACAAAAAAATGAAAATGAGAACGAAACACATACACTCCTGACAGGACGGGACGTTACGGTGACGGACGGCCCCCGCCTGGGGGACACGGGCTTTTCTTCGGACGAGCTCTTGTCCTCCAGCCAGGAGACTTTAACCGGCGGTGATAGTACTGTGGGCAACGGTACTCCGCCATGTCAACAGCCTTCCAACGCTGCCAGGGTGCAGCCAGTTGCAAAAAGACCGAGGTCCAAAGCATCTCAACTGAGAAAGCGGTACCAGATTGCCTTGTCTGTCCTGGATCGGATAGAGTTGAACAGGGCAAGTGGGAACGTTCATCCCAAGGATGCGGCGGACAAAATCAAATTTCAGGCGGTGGTCGACGAGTACCGGGAGTACTTGAAAACCACCGAACTTTCCTCAGGTGGTAAGCGAAACAGGTCGCTGGAGGAGGCCTCGGGCGTCTCCAAAAAGTGTAAAACCACCTGTGAGGTACCCTCAACGTCAGCTGGAGCGCTGAAAGAGGGAAAAACTTTTGCGAACGTGGTGCAGAGCAGCTTACAAGTTGCTTTGGTTGATGCGGCCACCAACAGTGGCAAACCCGTCTTGGAGAAGTGGGTGGAGATTGAGGCTAGGTTGTCTCAGATGGTCATCGACTATGTGATGGCCAACCCGGAGGGTAATCTCCCATCCTTCGACTCGGCGGAGGTGGTTAGGGGCCATAGGGTGGTAAAATGCGAGGATCAGCATTCGAGGGACTTCTTGGAGAAGTGTCTGCTGGACTTAGGGGATGTCTGGGAGGGCTTAAGGATTAAGCTTATTCCAGCATCCGAAATTCCGAGGAGGCCCAGGGCTCGGGTATGGCTCCCGAGACTGGAAATCAGCAGTGAGAAGCTGCTGACGTATCTGCAGGTACACAACCGCGAGGTGCCCATGCACGACTGGATGGTCATTAAGCATGAGTGCTCGCAGAAAAATAGTGTATCCTTTCTTCTCCTCATTAATGAGGAAAGTATTGCGCCGCTGGAGAAGGCAGATTGTACTTTGCGCTTTGGCGTGCGGCGCGCCAAGGTAAAAATTTTTCGACCCTCTCTAGAGGACGACGAGGAGGCGGACGAGGTCGACGACACCGACAAGCTCTTGGAGGGCTTGCAGCTCGCCGACCAGGGGCCCGTAGTTTAGCCGTCGCCCAAATGGGTCTAAAGGTTGTCCAAATCAACCTCCAGCACTCGCGGCTGGCATCGGACAACCTTGCCGTCTTCCTGGTGGAGGAGGATGTGGATATAGCCCTCATACAGGAGCCGTGGGTGTGGAACACCGAAGTGAAGGGGCTCTCAGTGAAGGGTTTTTCGACGTTCTACAAGCGCACTGGAGGTAAGCCTAGGACGTGTGTCTTATTAAAATCAATATGCAATGCTTTTCTTGTTTCTTCCCACAGCTTAGAGGATCTGACAACAGTGGCGCTAGAGGCAGCTGGCGGTGCCAGCATGATCATAGCCTCAAGCTACATGCCGCACGATAGGGACGCTCCACCGGAGGAGGTCCGCTACCTGCTTGACGAGCAACGCAACAACAACAATATGCTAATAGGCTGCGACGCAAACTCCAGGCACTCTCTGTGGGGCAGCACGGAGATAAACAATCGGGGTGAGTTACTTTATGACTTTATTTTAAATACAAATCTGGTAGTATGTAACAGGGGGAACACCCCTACCTTCGTCTTCCCAAGTACGGATACTTTTGTTGGGTGGGAGGAGGTGCTGGATGTTACACTACTGAGTGGAAACAGCAGTTTTCAGGTTGAAAATTGGAGGGTATCTGAACGGAAATCTTTTTCCGATCACAGGTTGATACTCTTTAACATTGATCTTAAGGTAGATAATCCTATTCCCTATCGTAACCCAAGGAGAACCAACTGGCGACGGTTCGCCAGTGTGGTGGGTGATAAGTTAGGTACCCATCCCTTGAACGAGATTTCGTCAGTGGTGGCCCTCAATGCCAACAGTAACAAGCTTGAAAAGGCCATGGGGTCTGCCCTAAGGGTAGCTTGTCCTACTAGTTTTAGCAGAAAGGTTTATCTTCCCTGGTGGAACTCGGATCTCTTCAGGCTAAGGAAAGAGTCTCGTAGACTATACAACTGGGGTTATTCGACGGGTAACTGGTTGCCGTATAAGGATAGCCTCAGGTGCTACAAAAAAGCAATTCGGAAGGCAAAAGAGGAATCCTGGAGGGACTTTTGCTCTTCTATTGAAACAACAAAAGAATCTTCGAGGATAGGGAAAATCCTCTCAAAGGAAAAATCTTGCCCATCTTTCGTAAAGAAAGATGATGGATCGTGGACGAGCAGCTCCGCGGAGACGCTGGACCTGTTGGTAAAAACATACTTTCCAGGGTGTAGTTCCAATCAAACGGAACATGTAGAACACTCTAGCGAAATGCCATCCATTCAGCTCATAGATGAGCTTATATCACCAAAAAAGATTGCGTGGGCAATAAATAGTTTTTCACCATACAAGTCACCAGGCCCGGATGGAATTTTCCCAGCCATGTTGCAGGAAACGTGCGCTCTGGTGACTCCATGGTTGGAACGTATTTTCAAGGCTTGTCTTAGGCTAAACCATGTTCCCCTAAACTGGAGAGAAACCAGTGTGGTCTTCATTCCAAAGGTTAACAAGAGTGGTCATAACAAGCCCAAGGATTTCAGACCCATTAGTCTTCCGTCCTTTGTTCTAAAAACGTTCGAGAGACTACTGGACATACATATTCGAGGAAGGTTAGAAATTTCCGGGCTGTCAACAGCTCAGCACGCATACCTCAAGGGTCGCTCAACAGATACCGCATTGCACGAAGTGGTACATAAGGTGGAAGCATCCTTAGAGAGTAAACAGTTTACTTTGGGTGCGTTTCTGGACATAGAGGGGGCCTTCAACAACGTTCATCGGGAAGCGATAGAAGGCTCTCTCTCTGCTCTAGGTGTTGAGGACGCTATAGTAAACTGGATAGGGTCAGCTCTGCGTTCTAGAACTATAAGCGCAAGGCTTGGTGCAAGTGTGATTACGACACACCCGGGGAGAGGAGCTCCTCAGGGTGGAGTTCTATCGCCCTTGCTATGGCTTTGTGTTATAGATGGAATACTTCGCCAGCTCAACGGAAACGGAGTTAAAGTAGTGGCTTATGCGGATGACGTGGTGGTACTGGTATCGGGCCTGTACCCCAACGTGATCAGCGGGATAATGCAAGGAGCACTGAGGAGGCTGGGGGGATGGGCGGAGGCCTCCGGTCTCAGCGTAAACCCCTCAAAGACAGAGCTCATGCTATTTACTAATAGGACAAAAATTCCTGATTTTAATCTACCTGTTCTCAATGGTCGAGAACTAAGTCTTTCCGATAGTGCAAAATACCTCGGAGTATTTCTAACGCCTAAGTTAAACTGGCGGCTAAACACGGAACATAGAACTAAAAAGGCTTACGGTGCCTTGTATGCCTGGAGGAAAATGCTGGGTAAAAAGTGGGGTCTGAGGCCAGAACTCACGGCATGGATGTACAAAGCAGTTATTCGACCAATCTTAACATACGGATCAATGGTGTGGTGGAGAGCAACTGAGGTGGGCTATATAGCTAATATGCTAAGGAAAGTTCAACGAGCTGCTTGCGTTGCGATCACAGGGGCGATCAGATCATGTCCCACGGATGGTCTGAATGTGATTTGCAATATTCCGCCCATCGATCTTTTTGTCAAGGAAAGGGCATCTCAGGATGCCCTGAGATTGCGGGAGTTGGGAGTCTGGAAGGAGCGCACATACGGGCACGCGCGTATCCTGCTCAGCGTTACAGACCCCGACATCAACATGAGAACAGACTACATCTGTCCTACAACAGTTTTCGATACGAACTATGAGATTGTCTTCCCATCCAGGAAGGACTGGGGAGATGGTAAAATAGCTCAGAATTTCGATGTTTCAGTTTTCACAGACGGGTCAAAAATGGCATGCGGAGTGGGAGCGGGTATCTTCTCAACTAAGCCGGACACATCCATATCATTAAGGCTCCCGGACACGGCGAGCGTTTTTCAATCAGAAGTTTTCGCGATACAGGAGGCCTGCAAGGTTCTACTTGCAACGGAAAGTGCCGGTGTTGAAAAAAGGATAGGAATTTTCTCGGATAGCCAGGCGGCTCTGAAGGCTCTGGGATCTGCGACGGTTTCATCAAGCCTGGTCCGGCAGTGCAGGGAGTGGGTCTGGGGACTGGCAAGTCGTCATAGCGTCTCTCTGATATGGGTGCCGGGGCATCGCGACATCAAGGGAAACGAAATGGCTGACGAGCTGGCCAGGCAGGGATCGGCACTTGATATTTCGGAGGCGCGAGAGGTTCTTGCGCCTCTGGGCTTTATCAAAATGTTAAAATGGACAGGAGGGACATTTCCCGCTTAACTGCGGTTTTCACGGGGCATTGGGCTATTGGCACCCACGCGGCCCGTTTGCGATTGGATCACAACACTCAGTGTCGCAGCTGTAATCTTCCAGGAACGGAGGAGACGGTGGAGCACCTGCTATGCGAATGTCCTTCGCACTGCCTAGGTAGATTGAAATTCCTTGGAAAACCCCTTTTCGACGATCTATCTGAACTCAAGGACGTCAGGCCTGAGGGGCTTCTTAGATATCTGAACACAACAGGATGGATATAGGGCGTAGGACCCGCCCTAATCTCCGAGGTGACATCCATGTTTACGCTATCCTTCTGGTTTTCGGTTCTTTAGTCACGAGTCGTGGTATCAAAACGGCGCTCCGGCGCTAATTGGAGTCTGTGGGACTCGCCACTCTAACCAACCAACCATCTACTGTGTATGTATGTAGTTTAAAAACATGGTGCACTTCCACCAAATGCTTTTAGAGGTCAACGCTTAGTTGCATAAAACATACAAATTAAAGGGGTTTTCACGCAATCAAAATATGTATGTGAAAAAAAGAAGATAAGCAAAATTATGCTAAATAATAAAAGCAGCAACAACAAGAACGACTAACAAAAGCGAGCACTTTTAATATGCACATAAGCAAACTAAAGCGCAGTGAAAATTTAATTAAATAAAAATAGGAAAAAAAACTTTTTAAGTTAAACGGTTTTATGTTATACATACATTGCAATGTTTAAGATAAATGTACTAAAAACCAAAAAATAATAAAATAGATACAGTCGTGGGAATTATAAACATTTGCATAGACTAGACTAAAATAAAACCGGGGGGCACGTCAATTGTCTACAAATTATCGACTTAATGTGCGATAGAAGAATCGTTTAATTCGTCGTTAGGCAGTTGGCCGGCAGACGGTGAGGAAATTACTTACTATTTTCTTGCTCATGGAAATTCCAATAGTTATACACTCCATGTTAATAAAAGAGATGTTTCAACTAGTTTATCGTTGGACATTCACACGAGGAATCGTTTCACTGCTCGTAGTTTGTCTTTAACCGACAAAACATATGATAAAAGTACTACTCGCCCACCACTATTAAACCCTAAAACTCGCTTATAATCGAGCTTGCTAGCTTTTTTCCACATTCTAGCCCTACTTATCACACGTCCATCGTTGTCGGTTGAACAACTGCCTAATTATACTCGTAGTGTAACATTACAAAACAAACATTTTAATCAACGATTGTAGACAATTGACGTGCCCCACGGTTTTATTTTATTCTAGTCTATGCAAATGTTTATAATTCCCACGACTGTATCTATTTTATTATTTTTTGGTTTTTAGTACATTTATCTTAAACATTGCAATGTATGTATAACATAAAACCGTTTAACTTAAAAAGTTTTTTTTCCTATTTTTATTTTCTAGTTTTTAGTTTTTATTTCGCATTCTGTTTAATTCATTTAGTGCTTCATTATTGCAAGGTCTCTTGCCCGTTAGTTTATTGCAGTCCAACGCCTCTATACGTAGTCCCTGCAAAGTTCTTACTCTACTAAGAGCCACGTAGGCTTGACCTTCTTCAAACAGTTAATTAGGATTTTCAGTTTTAATTACCCCGATCTCAGCTCCACCTAGCGGAATTTTTTTTTAAGAAAATATTTCTTTTCAAGGTAGTAATACATGTTCCGAATTTCAGCCAAATCGGACCATAAATGCGATTTTTGTAAATATAGCGACCCACGCGCCACCTATCGGAATTTTTTTTTTAAGGAAAATATTGCCTTTCAAGGTAGTAATACATGTTCCGAATTTCAGCCAAATCGGACCATAAATGCGATTTTTGTAAATATAGCGACCCACGCGCCACCTAGCGGAATTTTTTTTAAAGAAAATATTTCTTTTCAAGGTAGTAATACATGTTCCGAATTTCAGCCAAATCGGACCATAAATGCGATTTTTGTAAATATAGCGACCCACGCGCCACCTAGCGGAATTTTTTTTAAAGAAAATATTTCTTTTCAAGTTAGTAATACATGTTCCGAATTTCAGCCAAATCGGACCATAAATGCGATTTTTGTAAATATAGCGACCCACGCGCCACCTATCGGAATTTTTTTTTCATAATATTGCATTGTCATCGGGGTTATACATGCGTACAAAATTTCAGATTAATCGGTTGACAGGAAGAGGGTGAAATTTGAATTACTAAATTTGACCCAAGAATAAATAATAAATAATAAATAAAACAAACGGGGTGAGCTAAATAAAACCGTTTAAAAATAACTAGCCAGCGTTTTTACTTAGATAAAATTCCTTTGTTGTAGTTGTTGTTTTTATTATTATTATTATTATTGTTAATGTTGCTAATATTGTTAGTGGTATTATTTTGGTGGGTATGTTATTGTTATCTATCGGTGGTGTTGCTATTTTTGTTACGCATGTGCATTAATGACGACGTCCATGATTTCGTATATCACTTTGTACCTACTGTCTATTTACATACATATATATGTATATATGCTTATATATAAGAGTGTGAATTGAGTTTGTACTACATCAATGCTGTTGGTGTATTTTCATAATAACAGCGAAATTTACTCACCACAAAACAAAAATGGAAATGTGCGATTTGTTTTTTTTGGGTTTTTCACTCTGACATATCAGCAAAATTTTTGGCGCTGTTGCTTTTGTTAGTTACCCTGCAGGGAACTCAATAACTAGTGAGCAAAATTTCTAGTTCCGAACTAGCGAAAAGATGTCTAAAAGGAACTAGATCAATTGTAGTTAGACCCTCACCAGTTCAAAAGGAGTGAATTGAGTGACCATTATAAGAAACACTTTGATTTGTATGCAATTTCGAAGTGAGAAAAATTCTATGAAAATTTTTCGTTCGTTCAATTGCCGTCGGCTTTGTATATTTCTGCAATTCTCAGATGTTTAGTGATGATTTTATATAAAGAGTTTTCTATTTGCATCTTGTATGAAATGAAATGTTCCCCTAATTATGCTTTTCCGATCCCTCAGGCTTATTTCTAATTTTTTTTTTTATTTTATTACTTTTTAAATATTATTGTAAATTTTTATTAAATAAATAAATAAAAAAATATTAGTTAAAAAAAAATAAAAAAAAATTATCATCCACCATGTTACCGACAGGATTCGAACCCACGCCCCTCAGATTGAAAGGCACATGCGTTAACCAGTCGCCCATCGCGCTACTTGCATGAAGTGTGTCAAAGGCTGCACTTAAGCGGCAGATGCAAAACTGTAGAATTTGTAGGTACTTGTAGCTAGTTCAGAACTATCGAAATTGTGCCAATAAACGAACTAGTGTAAACTGTAGAATTTAGTACTAGTTCGGAACTATCGAAAATGTAGTGCAGAGAGGGACAATTGACACCGCCTAAGACATCGCCGTGTTAAATTCGCCAGTTGATAACATGCAAAAGAGATTTAGCTCGCACTAGTAGTGTCGAAAAATGCACTAGAAGCGACCTAGTTCGGAACTAGAGATTTTCCCTACAGGGTTATGCATGCGAACATGTACATATTCACATGTACATATTTATGTACAGATGTGTGTGCTCTATGTGTTGCTGGTTATGGACGTTTTAGCCATCGACTAGCCAAATTTACATGTATTCATGTTCATGCGTAGGTATTCCCAAAGCATTAGTTTTGCATGATTGACGGTTTCGCGTTTGTTTTGAAATGCCAAAATATGATGTACTCACGTCTACCTGCGATCTACATATGTACATATGTATGTACCAACTTAAGGCCGGGGCGAATTGTGTGAGGGGAGGGGGGGGGGGAATTTAATCGATGTCATGCCATCGATATTGGTATTCCTTTAATTTTTCTCTTTCACGTAATTTGTCTAAAAATATTGTTTATGTTCGGGAAGTTGGTTTTTATGGACCAAGACGGATTTTTAAAAATAAAAAAATGGACAAAAATTGACAAAAAATTAACCAGCCCAATATGCATATTAAATTCAACCAAAATTTTATGCCAAATCCAGATATGAAATCAGAATTAAAATCGGATGAGTCGTTTTCTAGATTTCCGGTTTTGGAGGCTGAATGCCCAAAATCGCATATTTTCGCGATTATCTCTTGCTGTGTGCAATATATCTTAAATTTTATTTGCAAATTCCTTAAAGATAAGTAAATAAAATATAGAAACAATATTTTAAAATTATAAATTATCTTCCGGTATAGGAGAACTAGAATGCACTCTTTTCTCTTTAGCCCAAAATCTCTATGTTAATTATGATATACTTAGATGATTTTCGCTGACAGCACTTTGCGTGCAATACAAAATTTCAGAATTTTAACTGCAAAAAATTTAAGAGTTATACCCCAGAACGCAGATTTATGTATGCTGTTTGGAATTTGTTTTTTTTTTTTATTCAACGCTATTATAGCATTGACAGACGGCAGCTATAATCCCGATTACCGCAACACTTAATTCGATTAAAATTTGACCCTGACAGACGGCAAGTATTGCGGATTAACAAACCAGCTGAAGGAAGGTAGGCGCAGCGGCGAATTCAAAAACTTCTTGTTTTTTTTCCAAAGGTAGGGTAATGTCAAAATCAAAACGAAATCACATCATGGTCAATAGGAATGGGCGAGTCCCAAACGAATTCAGATTTCAACCAAGGCAAAATATCATTTTGACATTACACTCTACCAATTAAAATAACAAATTACATTCGAAATTTCTGAATTCACTTATGCGCCTACCTTCCTAGATCTGCCTTGGGTTCTTCTTTTTCTTCCCTTTCATTCACAATAGACATGTTTCACCAGGGATGTCATTACAAAATGCTTTAATCCGCTAAAATTTTGAGGACTAACTCAAAAGATATTCCGGATTACCTCCAGTTAATTCTCAAGTTAAGTCCGAATTAGCTAGATATTCCGGATTATCGCTGCCGTCTGTCAATGCTATAAGAAAACTCAAGGTTACTCATACGCCATGGGGTACTATTTTTTTCAATACTCCAAGTTGCGTAAATCGGTTCATGAATTTTCTTAAGCTCAAGCTTCTAATTTGACTTAAATGCCCAAAAAGCTCTTCCACAGAAAGATAATCATATAACTTGGAATATGGTAATTAGATATTTAGCAGCACAGAGATAATAATCAAATCTTGTTTAGCTCATACTCCACCATCAACTATTTTTCTTTCTAGGAACTTTTATTTGTATATCGAGATATACATTTGTACATATGTATGTGTATGCACATAAATAAGTATATTGATGGCCGCAGCGCACAGTGTGCTCCGGGTGTACATAATGTTAGACAAATTTTTATCATTTATTTGATACGATTCCTCTTTTTAAAAAACCTTTTGAGATATTTGAAAATTTCTTTTTATGAAAAACTGTATTTCACTAACTCTTTCGCATAAAAAACGTGGAATACAATAAAAACACAATCAAACTAGTACAGCTGAGTATAAAAGCAGCTGAGCATATAGGCAAAAGTGTTATTCGATATACCATTGGCATAAAACAATAGTAGTCTATTATTTTCACGCTGCATATTTTTAAATTTTTAATTTCAAATTCGATATAGCCAATACAAATATATGTATAGAGTAGAAATAAAAATAACACACCAACATATGCATTTAGATGGTAGGTATATTGCAATATAATTTCCTAAAACTAATATACCACCTTATTGAAAAATTTATTCTGCTTGGCTGCACAGTTTCAGCCACTGTGCCTCATTGCCTTGCGGCCAAAAGCGATGTGCCAAACAATTAATTAATAAATTAGCAGCAATTTAATTACGTTTTTGATGGCGCGCCGCTTTGACTGCGAAATTGAAGAAGTTATTGTTGCTCTTTCAGCTAATTTGAAAATATATGTACATATGTATATACATATTTATGTACAAGTACCTACAGGCTTTTTGTGATTGTAGCAAGACTGTTTTTGTCACAAAGAAATGAAGAAAGAAGAATAGCAACAAACACTAATACATATTAGCGTATTACCTGCGCTGTTTGTTTAGTGTGCAAAAAGTTAAATACATATATATATATATACATACACTCACTTAAATTTTCATTTCATACCATCTCCATACAAAAAATGTGAAGCTAAAAAGTCTATGAAATGGAGCTGATTGCGTATAAATATATATATATATATATTTTGAAAGGTTAGAGGCGTCTAGTGATTATCATCTACATAAATATAAGCTCTTTGATCTAAGTATTAAATATCTCATATAGATTTAAAGCTGTGTAAAAAGAATCGCTTTAGCAAATTCTTCACAAAAGAATTTCATTTTTTTTGTATTTTTCATATGCAGATTGGGGAATCAGATTGTGTTCTAAGTTTGACTTTCATATTCATGGTCTTCAACTTGTATCTCTCTTAATTCTCTTACCACTCTCATTCTTTGCGTTAGCTAAAATAATAATAAACTTCTCTAAATTCATATTGAACAACTTACTAGCAGTTAAGTGGATTAAAAAGAAACATTCCAAAAAATTTAAATATTCCATAGAAAGCAAGTGAAATATTTCAAAATGCCACTAACAGTTAGATATACACAAATATTAGACAACTAGTTATACAAAGTGAGATAACACCGAAGGAATTTATGTTTATGCTGTATTGAAAGTGGATTTCTCATTCGCACACACACATGATTTTATGCGTATTAAAAATTAGTATTAAATTTTATTGCAAGTAAATTTATACAGCAAATAAATAACAATAAATTGTCTTTTAGTTAAGAAGCGTTTAGAAAAAAACTTTAGATTGATCACTTCATACGTAGTTGTTGTTGTATTCAAGCAAAGACAACAAAAATTTTTAGTTGTATGCGTTTTTGGCATTTTGTGGTTTTCTCTTGATTTGATTGCGCAAATTTGACTTTAAATTAAGTTTTCTAAAGTTAATTTACTTTAATCATAATATAATGCCTTTTTCGTTTAGTATTGTTTATATTATTTTAATGTAGGTTTATTGCAAATTATTAGATATATGTATACATGTTTAGTAATAGGCTTTGCTCGTTGTTACTATAAATTATAATCATTATAGTTTTAGTAAAGTATTTAGTTCTAGTTATGATAGTATAAGCGTACATAAATTCGGTGTGAATGCTTTTAAGGCAAACATATGTATTTATGTATGTGCATTTGCTATTTTATCATATTTTAATTTGTCACTCTAGCCTGATTATGATTTATTGTAAAAGAGTAAGGAAAAGTTAATTCCATTATGCGAATATACAGACATACATACGTAATATAAGTATATGACTCGCGTGCATATACAAACTCTCAAGAATATTAGGCTTATGGCAGTACTATTATTTTTAATAAGCTGCCAAGACAGATCATGTTGGAGAAAGAGGAAAGCTGCCAAAGCACGCTACGGAATGAGCTCAATCTCACCACTACGATAGATATAAATGCGATATCGTTGGGACCGGTGTGTTGAAACAATTTGGCTTACGGTAGAATAAAAGAATAAAATGTGAAAAATCAGTCGCTCAACTGCATTTTCTCCGCTCTTCGCAGTATAGTATTTGCAGGGAAGTGTCACGCTGAGGGCAAAACCTCACACACTTTATCAATATCGGAGACAATTTTTCGTATAATGTACCTACTACTTAGCGACGTTGTCCTTTTTCAGAACTACATAAATTGCTGATACCAGCTTTTACATCGAATTCAAACATTTCTATTTGTTGTATTGGGCCTAATGAATAAAAAAAAGTAATTGCTAGTAAGCATTTGCTTATTAGCAAAAGCAATTGCTTAAAAATCTTTTACTGAAAAGAATAAGCATTTGCTAATTTATTATATGAATAATATTTCAGTCATTGCTGCTTTTGCTACAAATTTTAAGCTTTTACTAGAAAGAGACCAAATGTTAAAACATAACAAAATGTGACTAACGGAGCTATACAAAAACAACGTCAATAAAAATTACAACAACTTCTTTCCCGGTATTACAAAAATAAGAATTTAATCACGACAAGTAAGGAAGCCTAAGTTCGAGTGGAATCGAACATTACATACTCAGCTGTATGCTTTCATTCTTTGTTTGCGTTTGATGGAAACACGGTGTACTTTATATAAAGCGAGTGCCGCATAAAGTGGGCGTAGCCACGTCCATTTTCAACATTTTTATCAGTCATCCAACTAAGCATAAGAATATTATTCTTTGTGCAAAATTTCATTCCTTTATGACTTCTAATTACAAAGATGTCACGTTACAAATTTCCAAAGCGTGTTCCAGAAATATCTTTGCTAAAAAGTAGGCGTGGTCATAAACCGATTTGAATAAATTTTTGCGTGTCTATTAGCACAAGTTATAAAAGTGTATAAACCAAGTTTCGTCTTAATGTCTCAATTATTTGTCGAGTTATGGGCTCCGAAATTTCGTATATTCCTTTGTCTAAGAAGAGGCGGTGCCACGCCCATTTTCCAAATTTTTCTATTTTTTGTTTCCGGTCTATTGTGGAACTCATGCCACAAAATTTGAATGAATTATCTTTATATTTGACAAAGATATCGCTTAAAATATTTTTATTAGGCCCCTTTATAGTTCCCATATATAAAAGTGGGCGTGGTCGTCAACCGATTTCGCTAAAATTTTCAACATGTATTACCACAAATAATAAAAGTGTACACACCAAGTTTCGTCATTATATATCAATTATTTGCCGAGTTATGGGCTCAGAAATCTCGTATATTCCAGCTTCTAAAAAGAGGCGCTACCACGCCCATTTTCCCGAAATTTTTGTGTTTTTCGTTGTATGTCCGCAGGTGGACTCCTGGCATGAAATTTCAATGATATATCTTTATATTTGACAGAGATATCGCTTAAAATGTTTTTATTAGGTCACCTTATAATACACATATATAAAAGTGGGCGTGGCCATCAACCGATTTTGACAACTTTTCGTCCAAACATTTGCCTAAGTAAGTATATCACGCGTACCAAATTTCATCGATATATCTTCAACGGTTTCTGAGTTATGACTCATAAAGCTTTCAATGTTTGCTCCTTAATAAGTGGGCGTGGCACCGCCCATTTTCAAAAATTCCATAAAATTTCTTCTTAGGAGCCTGAGCTCAACACGTGGGTAAAATTTCATCACTCTAGATATATTAGTGGCTGAGATACCAAATTTCCGATTTTTTCTATATAGGAAAAGTGGGCGTGGTCATGGTGCGATTTCGCCCATTTTCAATACCAACCGTCCCAGTGTCGAAATCAACTTGCATTTCAAATTTCATCAAAATATCTCAATTTTTGCGCGAGTTAGAGTGTTTACAGGCGGATGGACGGACAGACGGACAGACGGACGGACGGACGGACGGACATGGCTCAATCAATTTCTCTTTTCACCCTGATCTTTTCGATATATATAAGTCTATATCTATCTCGATTATTTCATTCTGTTACAATCCACCGTTATGTGATTAAAACTATAATACTCTGTGTACTAGTACAGCTGAGTATAAAAACGTTTGGCGCAGGGTTGCGTGATTTCGAATCAATTTTGATTTCAAATCAAAAAAGATAATTTTTATTTGTGATTCATTTCACAAAAGAATTGAAAAAAACCCTTTGCTTCGTGATTCAAGCGATTTTCAAATCAAAGGTAAATCAAAAATTTATTTAGAATCAAACACATATTTTAATTCTTGATTCAAAATACATATATGTATATTTGATTCGAATCAAAAATTTGATCAAGATTCAAAAAATATTTTTGATTCAAAATAATTTTGATTTGAAATCAAGTTTGAATCAAGAATCAAAAAATTTATCATTTATTTGAAAATAGTTTGAATCAAGAATCAAAGGGTATTTTTGATTTTTTTTTAACGAATCACAAATAAAAATTATCTTTTATTTGAAATAACTTTAAAACAGGAATCAGAAAATATTTTTGATTCGTGATTGAGCCAAATCAAATCACGCAACTCTGGTTTGGCACAAACAACAACAACGTCATAAACTTTACAACAACATCGTTGTGCAAATAGGTAAGAGAAATTCCATTTCTGGGCTTTTCTTACCAAAACTAGTAGGTGTTTTCCCTGTCGGTAGGACGATATGAATTCTATTAAGTTTTTACCTTCATTCATTTTGTCAAATTGCCATAACAGTTGAAGAAAAGTTTGAAGGTTCCATAATTGCATGTTCTTAGAAGATAAATCGAGCGAAAACTGATTTCTGAAAAATTTAGCATAGGGTAGGGCAGGCTTAAAAAATCATTACCTTTTGCTTATAAAAAATAGCAAATGCTAATTTTATTCATATGGAATTCAGCAATTGCTTACAGATTTCAGCAAATGCTGAAATAAAAAAGCAAATGCTTGTAGCAAAAGCAATTACTACACCTTTTTCAGTTTAAATTCAGAAAGTTCCAATTGATATTCAGAAAAGTAAAATTGAAATTCAGAATTTCCATTTGAAATTCAGAAAGTTACAATTGAAATTCAGAATTTCCATATGAAATTCAGAAAATTGCATTTGAAATTCCGAAAATTACAATTGAAATTCAGAAAATTACATTTGAAATTCAGAAAAATCCATTTGAAATTCAGAAAGTTACATTTGGAGTTCAGAAAATTACAATTGAAATTCAGAAAACTGTTTTGTGCTGTGAGGAAGGTTTCTGAATTTCAAATGTAATTTTCTGAATTTCAAATGGAATTTTCTGAATATCAAATGTAATTTTCTGAATTTCAATTGTAATTTTCTGAATTTCAAATGCAAATTTCTGAATTTCAAATGGAAATTCTGAATTTCAATTGTAACTTTCTGAATTTCAAATGGAAATTCTGAATTTCAATTGTAATTTTCTGAATATCAATTGGAAATTCTGAATATCAATTGGAACTGAATTTAAACTGAAAAAGGTGTAGTGAAAAAAGCATTTGCTTCAATTTTTATTCATAGAAATTTAAGCAAAAGGTCCAGAAAAGCATTTGCTTGATATTTATTCATTAGGCCCAATGTGTTTTATGCAGGCACTTTGCGGTTGTAATCAGATGTTTTTGAGTAATCAATCTGCCAGAATAGTAATAGCAATTATGTAATATGAAAAAGTGGGTTGTTAGAGAGAAAGTTATTTCGAAATCTAAGGAAAATAATTGCGATGAGGATGGTATGATTGTATTCCGAATAGATAAATATTTTCTAGGCTATTCTGGCAACTATATTTCCGAAGGCAATTATCTGTCAAGAGGATATTCATTCAATATATTGTTGTTGTAACATCTAGGACAAAATTGTCTCTAATCTAATTACAGAATTTTATCAATTAATTTTTGGTATCTTTTTGTGCGATTATAAACATTTCATTAATCGAAAGAAAAAGGATTTCGATCCCAATGCCCACATAATTTAATGGCATCTGCTTTACCAGTTAAACCATTTAGATATTTTTTATTACACCCATCAATGCACATTTTTAATTTTTGCGCTCCAATTTCGTTGTCCACTCGTACCAAAAAATCCAATTCAGCGAAGAGCCAACATAATCGCCGTCATCATTAAAATCCACATGCTATACAAATTTTATTATAATGGCATTATCTCTTAACTGTGATCCAGTACATCTACCAACACTTCCGGTCGGTTAACTAATCAGCTATTCAGGGAAACAAAAGCACGCAAGTGTATAGTTACATACTCACACATACTCCTATTTACACATACCCTGCAGTAAAAATCCGCAATGAATCCTTAATGAATCACTGATGCAATTCACCTATGACGAGGAGGCATCAGTGAATACTCTCATATAAAGACTGATGAATTTTTCATATAAATGGTTTGCTTTCCTCAGAAAAAAAAACAAGAACAAATAAAAATATACTGAGTTACGACGACAGTGATGAATATTCAACAAAGAATCATCACTGATCCTTCAGCAGTGAAACAAATTTACTGCAGGGTATCTACATATATGGTATATGGTATATGGATATTTATACGTAGATACTTATACTCGTATCTGCATGTCCATGAAATTGCCGTTGCTCAGACTCCGTATAAAATTGTCAAGCTTTCAGCTTCCCTAAGGACACATTCGTTTGCTCGTTGAGTGTCATAAAAAATGCGTCAAATTTTCGGCAAAAACAGTTTACGATCAATATACTACGTAAGTACTTATGTAGGCATCGCCAAGTGCATACACTATACAACATATAACCCAACTTAAGTAAAGTTCGATAAACAATATGTAATATGGACCTCAAATTGAATGGCTGACTTATCACTTATGTATGTATATGTGTATGCATCAGCAACGTAGTTAGTAGAGGAGGAATGGCGGAGGTGCTATGGAGCTTTTATTTTTGTTGAATTTTGGATATTATCCTCTCATTTGCGTTGAAATGTTTTTGCAACTCTAATGCCCAACCTCGATAGTCGTGCACTCAAGGATACCAAACATAAATTTTGGTACCGATCGGGACGGTTGACACCCCTTAAGTCAAAGTCCATATTATATATGTTACCCCAGTGCGACATTCCGATCGGCACCAAGCTTTATATTTGGTATCCCCGAGTACAGGATTATCGATTTTGTGCTTTAGAATTAAAAAAAAAAAAAGAATTTAATTTTTCGAAACTCCATAGAGTTTTCTGAACTTTCAGAACTGCGCGACACCGCTTTGCCATCTTCGAAAGGGACCAAAATTAATATGTGGTATCTTTGACTTGACCACCCTAATGCACATATCGACGCTTCCAAACAATACTGTACTAAGTCGACTTAGTACAATTTCCCGTTTTTGGCGTTTTCATGTAAAGCTGTTCTTAATTTAGATGCTGTCTAATTTTGGTATCAATCGGACAATCCAATCAAAAGTTATAAGCAAAAGTGTACATATAATACAACTCGAGATTTTTACAGAATAAAAACTTTGAGAGCTTGACAAGAAAAACCACGTAGCAAATTTTTATTTTTTCTAACGGTTTTATATAAAGCGTACCCTGACTTTGATATTGTCGAGTTTTGGTGTTGATCGTTCAATCCAAACAGAAGTTATAAGTGAAAATATACTTAGCATACAACCGAAGTTTCATATCGAGTTTAAACTTTGAGAGCTTCTCCTGCAAAACACAGTTTTCAGACTTAGTACAGTTTTGTTTGGAAGCGTCGATATGTATATGAGGAAATGTACATATGTATATCAATATGTGTATATGTACTTACTTTCCAGCATTAACTTTTATTGTAAATATAGCCGCCGTTGGTGTTGTTGATGAGAATGATGATGAAGGCGATCTAAAGGCAAATATACATACCTTCCTTTAAATACTGCATTTGTCTATGCCATTCCCAGTGCATATACATATATTTATAAATGCAAGTATATACACACATTTCTACTTTTTTAATGTGAAGTATTGAAATGGAAAGGCAAAGTACTAATAAAATAAATTCACATTAAGTTTTCGCAACGCTAAGTGTATTGAGTGATTGAGTCAGCGAAACATTGACAAACTTTCGTATAAATATTCGATATAAATAAGAGTAAAGATTTTTATGGTATATGCGCATATATGTTTTTCACTGCAAGTATGTATGTATGTATGTATGCGCACGTTTAAAGGAAAACCCCTAAAAACCTCAGCTGGTGGCACTGCTTTACGTGCTTGTGAGAAGTGGAAAGGATAAAAAGTCCTAAAAAACATTAAAGAATTTTCGAAGGAAGAGATGAACTCGTCATGGAAATGAGTTGTTCTGACCAGCTGCAATGCAATACTTATTTGACGCATTTACGTGAAACTGCTCATGAGCATCGTAAAATAAAAGAAAAAAAATTGGTTATGTTACAGTCATGAATTCTAACAAACATACAGACGTTTGTACATGCATATATACACTTCGTTGTGCCATGTAGGAAACAAATACCCAGATTGTAAAGCAAAGGGCGTTTGGTTATTCCTAAGACAGAGTAGACTATGCTAGTTCGAGTCCAGTTTGTTAGGAAACTTCTATTTAATATAAACATAAGCATAAGATGGTTTTGAGTAAAGAGTTCTGAGTGCAATCACTCGGGTGCGAATGTGAGAGAAGCAAACATTGACGACGAAGAGAACGCCAGTATCTGACCAACAAATTGTTGGTCAGTATTCTTGAATTCAGTTAAAAATCCAAAAGCATCTATTGTGAATCTACCAAACTTACCATCGGTTGTACTAATTTTCGATCATGTGGGATCAGAGATCATCAGCTGATTTTGACTAGGTTATGGTTTGAGAACAGCCTAACGACCGTTTAATGAAAGCCAATATTGTTAGGCTTGTGGCTTGCCTAGTTAGTGCATTAGCGTGTTTTTATGATGCAGAATACCGAACTGATAGCTTTTCGCACATGGCCCATTTATGTATGTATGTAAGTGTAAACAATTTCAAATTTTCTTAAGTGTCACGCTTTTTTGCACCATATTTATTGGTCCCTTTATTGCTGTTTGCCATTAAACTGAGTGAGTGCTACAGTATGTGTTTAATTGCACTCTACTCTGCGATGGAGGTCATGATGTATTCAGATGCATAAAAAAAAACAAAAAAAAAATGAAAATAAAAAAACACTTTAGTAGTATTAACAACCGAAGCAAATTTTGCACTACCAACTTTCAATGATTTTAAATTAACAGAAATTTTAATGCAATTTTTTGTTTGTTTGGGTGCTTGATTTTGTAAGAAATTAAAAATTTGAGCATACTTATCTGTACACTTCGAATACATATGCGACTAAGGGCCGTTTACTCAACCTCTGATTAATGCTAACCACGGCTAAAGCCCGGTTAAACATCATTATCAACTTCATCAACGCATACATTAAACACTTGGTCGATAACGCAGTTCAATGCTTAACCGGAACTTTATCCTCCGGTTAGCGTTAATCAGAGGTTGAGTAAACGGCCCTAAGTATGTATTTATGGCCATTTGGTTGTGAAGACAAATGACCAAGTGCTTGTTTTTGACTGTACAATGCACTTAAGTGTAAAATGCACTTTGCAATACACTAAATACGTACATATATTTTTAAAGATAGTAATTACATAATACCAACAGCACTATACTAGTTTACAAGTAATTCATTTGAAAAAGTACCGAGAAATTCAGGTATGGGTGCGGATTGGCATGGACGTTGAAATATTTATTTAAATCTTTGTACACTCAAAAAAAATTTCTCTCGATCAAAGACATAATTTTCCTTATTTTGAACACGCGTCCCAATACAAAATTTTCTTTGTTTTGTGTAAATTTTCTCAAAAATGTGGAAAAAACATAAAAAAACATTCAAACAAATTCGTTGCCATGGGGATTTGTATGGGAATTTAATTTCTCAAAATTAAAGAAATCAAGTCTTCAAAACAAGGAAAGTTGGGAATGGAATGGCGCTTAAAGAATTTTTCATTATTTTAATGTATGAATTTTTTCAAAACAAGTATATGAAACCATGGTAACGCATGTAAAAACAATATTTTATAAACCTTTTAACATGTTTTAAGGAAAATTTACTCAAAACAAAGAAAGTAGTGTTCAAAATAGGTAAACAATTTCTTTGACCCCTCCATATATTTTTTTTCTCTCAGTGTATGATTAGGTTTTTGAGGTAACGATAATTTTGTGTTATTTTGGTTATCACTTCATTAAAAAAATATTTTCGCATGGTTTGGTCATGTAACCGAGAGATCCCATACCGTGATTTTGGTCTGAATAAAAAAGAGTGCATTCTATTTCTCCTATAACGGAAAATAAATTATAATTTTTGAAATACTGTTATTATATTGAATTTACTTATCTTTGAGTAATTTGCAAGACAATTTAAGATATGTTAAACATAGCAAGAGATAATTGCGAAAATATGCGATTTGAAGCATTCAGCCTCCAAAACCAGAAATCAGGCTATATCTCGAAAAGAACTCATTCGATTTTAATTCTGATTTCTCATTTGGATTAAGCATACAATTTTTATTTTATTTGATGTGCATATTGGCCCGGTTAATTTTTGAAGATTTTGTCCATTTTTATTTTCAAAAATCCGTCTTGGTACATAAGAACAAAATTCCGAAACACCAAAATTTATTTTATACAAATGTCGTGGAAAAGTTGTCTAATCAGAAAAATTATAGGTATCCGAATTTCGATGGCAAGATATCCAGTAATTTCCATCCATACGAAACGCGCCGGCCTAATGTATATCTCAGAAAAATTAGAGGAATACCAATTTCGATGGCACGATATACTTACGTACTTATATATTTACATACTTACATACTTACACACTTGCAAACACACATACACAGTTCTGTTCCATCCTAATTCTTAATTTGAGTTTCAGCGCATATTCTCAAATATTTTTCCTAAGTTAGTTATCCGCTTAAATATAAGTTTAAAAAATCCATTCCATTCGTTCAATGATTGCCAGGGGTTTGAGCAAATTAAATTCTCAGTTTTGCGAATCAGCCCAAAATCCCATATTAAAAATCGGCCTTCTAAGTCTAGAATGCTATCAATGGTTATTTGGTTAGTTCTCAAATGTTTTTGAGAAGCTGAGAATTAAAGAAAGCGTTTATTGGGATAGGTATATGAATGAAGCAATTTTGAGCAGGGACCGAAAATAACGGTTATTTTTTCTAGTGTGGTGAAAAGGTTACGCAAAAATAACCTTTATCTTCTTTAGGTAAAGGTGTTGAGCAGGGCTTTTACATAGAGGTGTATTTGTTAAAATTCGTAGGTCGGGTTCCCAAATATGGGTGAAAAGTGGACCCGGATGCCCTGGAATGTTTTAAGAAATATTGGTATCAAATGAAAAGAGGTAATCAGAGCTACAATCCCTGCTCAACACCTTTCATTTGATACCAATATCGTCCAGAAATCAGAAATATTGACAAATAAATAGGCTTGATTTTTATAGTAGACCAAAAAAAAAATAAAAATCTGAATAACGGTTATTCAGGCCCAAAACACTTTTTTGGTTTTTATAATGGTTATTAAAAACCAAAAATTTTTTTTCTCATGATAATGGTTAAATATGCCTTTTACCCCATTTCTCTTATAACCGTTACGTCCCTGATTTTGAGCCTAAGATTATGCAGAATGTCTGTGCGGGCATTAAGGCCCATTTGTTACTCAGGTTAATGCTATTTGGCAGCAAAGTTATTTTCATTTCTATACACTTTCATACAAATTCATTTAGAAATGTGTTGAAGTTTAAATTTCATAAAACTGCAATACAATCTCGTTCAAAGTGCTTACTTCTACGGCTTTCTTGATAACACTTTTTTTTCTCGGCCGCTACAGCAAGAATTGCCGAGTATGTGGACTTGAAAACTTCAAAATTCATATCAAATAGCTAAATAAAAAGCCTTTTTAATTATTTTAAATTTACAAAGAATGATTTGCCGTTGTGACTGTTGGTGTCTAGTCTAACTTAAATATCACTCAACCCACTGCTTCCTTTGTATGCTTATATTTAGCTACCCGAAAGAGAATGCCATGTCTAAAGGCATGCTATGAATAAATTAACAAAAAGTACGCCAAAATATTGCTTTCTATGTTATTACATACATACATACATACATATTTTAAAAACATTATTTTTACAGCATTTCAAGTTGATAACATTAATTAAATATGCTTTTCTTTCTGCTGCAAGGAAGTTGCTAATTTGTAAGAAATTAAATTTTCATTGCATAACATAACATACCAAATTTTATGGAATTGCCCAGTAAAGAATTCTGCGTACAAATAAATACAGTCCTCATCAAAACGTACGCATTGTGTTAAAACTTTGTAAGTCTTGTTCCAACGTCTCAAATATCCTTCCCTTGTACCCTGGCAATTTCTTGAATTTAACTCTTAAGTGAAATTCTAGCAGAGAAAAGGCGTTAGTTACAGGAAACTACTGAGAGATGGAGGTATAATATTCCTGCTATTGAAATAAACAGTTGTAAATTAACGAAGAAATAAGCTTCAAATATCCTATTTTTAGGTAGAAAAAGAAGCAATCATACATACTAGGAGTTCCCGCTACTGTCGAAAATCGACAGCTTTCTAGTAGTTTAGCTACATCAGAATGAAAAAATATTTTTAACTTTATAATATTTTTTTTATTAAAATTTATCTTTATTTGATTCAAACCCCATTTGTAGTTCAAGCACAACCCTTTTACATTTTTAATTAATTAAAATTTTTCGCACAAATTATTTTTTTACCTTAGTTTGGATGGCACTGCTTTTTTTTTGTTTTAGTAAAGTTATGGAAGTTTTTCTGCAACAACGACAATATCACAGAAATTTTCCAACGGCGATTGTGCGCGTATTTTCCAACCGATTTTAATGAACATCAAAATGGACCTATTCTAGGGAATTTCCTTTCTAATGATGGTTTAACTTTTAAAATCGGTTCAGTATAATCGCCAAAAGGTCGCGGACAAAATTCATGTTAGCGTATTAATATGTAGATATTTTTTAAGCACAAAAAGCGAGCGGTAGGAATTACAAACCAAGTAAGTGCTCTGGAATGAGTTTACTTTTCAAACCATAAATTCATAATATTTTTGAGTAATTAAGAGTATCCTGAAAACAGGCTTTTGCGAAATTTTGCTAATTTGTGCCAACATATTCTCACACCAGCCAAACTGCCTCGCTAACAAGTACGATAGACCTCGTGAGACTTCTTCGATGATGGATCACCTTGCGCATTACTGGGATAATACTTAGGGATATTTGTATGTATGTATGTAAGCTTATTTGTATATGTATGTACGTAGATGTGCTGTATAATACGTACAGTAATTGAGTAGCAAACTTATCTGTCTGCCCATTACGAAAATAATTACATTTTCCACGCACTGGCAATGCATTAACCTGAATGTACATACATACATACATACTCGGCACGATGGGAAGGCATAAGACGACGCGCGACGGTGATAAGATAATGTGATAGAGGAGGAGGAGGGGGGGGCTTCTTATTATAAACTGAGAAGAGAAAGCATTGCTTTTGGCGGCATCTGCCCCTGTATGAGCAATGTATTTGCATAAATTTGCAGATGCAATTCAATTGTGGCGCTGGTAAGCGTGCTTCAACACCACATTTACATACATCCATACATATGCATATACAAATTTGGTATATCCCTGCAGAAAACGGAACTAGTCCATACATGCATGTACAAACCAGCCGCTTGTGGCAATCAACTAGCCCAAAACCTGCCACGTTTCATATAAAAATATTGGTCCAATTAACATTGCAATGTCCTAGCACGGGACCACATGGTCCATCGCTCGATCGCACCAAACTAGTTTAAAAACTAACTTGCCGTAGCTACTTTGCAAACCACCTACAAGAGGTTACTTTTTAAACTAACTACTGCAAGTTACTTTTTAAACTACTCCAAGGAGTTAGTCCATAAACCAGATACGGAAAACTGCTTTTAAAACTACCCCGAAGGATTACTTTATATAGCACCTATGCCAAATTACTTTCGAAAGTTCTTACGGGAGGGATTTAGTAATAAACAGACATTGAAACGCGACACAACATGTTGGTGATTGCGCTATAAACATTTTATTATTTTTTTTTTATTAAAGAAAAGCATAATTATGTATGTATATAATGCTAATAATCAAATAGAATTGGCAGTCGTTCAAATCTGTTCAGCGATTATTAAAATTCATTAATTTTAGTACCTACTCCATAGATTAATACCATGTAGGTACTCCTTGGATTACTCGGGTGTCATGCGGAAATCGGAGTATGTGATCCCAGCCTAGGACATCGCCATGTTAAATGGACCATATTTTTTATATGAAATGTGGCAGGTTGAGGAGTACTCAGTTGGTCCATAGCGAGTACTCTATACACGCGTGCATGGAGTACTCGGCTTTTTTGCAGGGGATTGACGCAAATATAAAAAATTTGTGATTTTCGTCGCCGCGAGCCGACAAAAAGTACGTGTAGCACGACGGCTGCCGATTGCACTAACACGCACAAAAAAACACTCAAATTTGACTAACTCACTCAAAAAAACACTCAAACTGGACAATCCAGATTGAAAGTTGCCAAGGGCCTTAAGTATACAGATGTATGCAACAGCTGATTTCAACCAAAAACCAATTCTGACTGAGGCTTTAACCCAAATCCACCCACTAGTACCATATGGTAACGCAAAACATCCCCTTACATTTACAAGAAAATAAACAAAAGGAAAAGAAAAAACACCAGGAACATGCCGATTAGCAATGAAAAATTAACGTAGCTTTGCAAAAAGTTAAAGATCGTAGTATTCTGTACTCAAATATCGAAGCTATTGCGTGTGAAAATGAGGTGACAAAAATTAGTACTGAAAATTCCCGTTTTCAGATATGGCATGTCGGTAAATATAAGTAAATTGCATAACTCTTGGAAAAAATTGTTCAAATAATTACACATTTTGAAAGCTAATGAAATTATCTATGTAATGTAAATTAGTTTTTAAAGAAAAAATTCTCCTTTCCAAAATTTTTTTACATTTTTCTAAAGGCGTTACCATATGGTAGCCGTGGGTCGTCTAGGGTACAGGTTTTTTTTATTGGGCTTCGCGTGATTTTCTCTGCCGTTGTGTAAATTTAACTAATTTAATATTATTAATTTGTTGGAATTTTATAAATTTTCTGCTTTTAGAGGTTTAACGTTACAAAAAATGCTTGATTTCATTCAAGATCAAGATAAAACATTCGACGAAGGTGGACTAATTGACATACCAACAGTCATTTAGGTACATACATGGAGCCTCATCAATATTACAACACTTTTGGAGAAGATAGTACTGAAGAGGAATGTGCGGGTAAACCAGATAACGTTTGCCCGGCCCAACTAAAAGGCGACTAAGAAGTTGTAATGGCTGGTAGCTCGACATTGCCCTATTTTGTCCAAGAAGATGAATGGGTGAAGAATATTTCACCATTTCCTCTTCCAATTTTTCCACTGACGAATACGAAGATTCTCGTAATATACTACGTCATGATCAATTTGAGAAGTTTTTTAATTATTGTTATTATTTATCCAGCACATTTGCGAACAAAGTGCAGTATATGCTATTGGCCAGAATAGGCCAACCCTACATATGTAAGTATTTTAAAAAAAATACGTTATTTGCATAACTTTACTTAAAACCTACTTAAATATCAATAAAGTGAATTAAAAATGTGTTTTTTTTGTGAAACTAAAAAAAAAATTTTCCAAATATCATTTACCCTTTAAACAAATACCTGTAGCCTAGGCGACCCACGGCTACCATATGGTAACGCTAGTTGTTCACATTTTCCGGAAAAGTGCGACAAAGTATTGGGAAGCGGACTTCATTTTTATGCTCAGGAGGTCGAAATTTATTGGTGTACATACTTTTATGAAAATCTGAAACAAAAAAAGTTCTGGGAAAATCCGGGTTAAACAGAATCAATCGCTGGGCGTTTTTCGCTTGGCGTTCCGATGATATTTGGCTGAGAATATCGCCCAGTAAATTAGAATCAAGCCATATAAATATTTTTATAATCACGATGCTTCCTTATTCTTCAATTGACTTCTTTTCTGTCCATATTTTTAATCTTTTTTGAAACTAAAATTTTTATATTTTTGTTTTGATATATTTTTTATCAAATTTAAAATAATCAAACACGAATCTACATACATATACGTGAATTGGCCCAATGTTTGGCTACATGTGACAAGTTCGTAGCTAGTTGGCTGTGGCACAAATGTACCAAGTGGTCCAACAATTTTTACAGGGATAGTCGTATTTACATGAGTATATGTGAATATAACGGCAAAGTTCAAGACAAATGTCAGCTAAAAACGTGCCAACCCACACCAGTATATACATACATATGTATGTACCCTGCAAAAATCATTGGATTATATGCTCCACATGTGGTAAGTTGGAGTACTTTCAAAGTGACCACTAACATAGCCCAAACGACCGATTCATGTATCTGCATACGTTCGTAGTTAGCCGAACATAACAAAAACCAAATTTTTACCGCGACGAAGACGATATGTGTATCCATACATAGCTACATACATACATATGTTTGAATGTATACACGTCATTCGTCGTCGTCGCGATAAACATTTGGTTTTTGGTGTTATGTTCGGCTAACTGTTAGGTACTCCATCAATTAATCCAATGTAGGTACTCCATGGATTAATATGATTGTTATGCGGGACTGGAGTTTATACTCCATTGCAATGACATGCAATGTTAAATGGACCATATTTTTTTTTTATGAAATGTGGCAAGTTATGGAGTAATCGGTTGGTCCATAGCGAGCACTCCATGGATTAGCGAATGGAGTACTCGGAATTTTTGCAGGGTACATCTCCACCCATACAGATATGTATACTTAAATGCATACATTTGTATTTTGTATGTATGTACATTAGAGCGTATCGAGAAAAAAAAGTTGGCCGTACGCCCCCCATATGATTTCTTTTTCGAAAACATTTCTGGAAATATTTTTTATTTTTTTTTGGACGCCGCTAGATGTCGCTAAAATCCTTTTTTTTTCATATCTTCGGTATTTATGGTCCGATCCCTAAGATTGATACACCAATCTCTTTGGCTTGAGAGGAGTGTTTCTAATTCATAATTGTATTAACCCTATGTACGCCATTTGGGTCACTTCCACCCAGTACTTAGTTTATACTAACTTAATGTAACTTTTTTTTGCCGGCGTGTTAATAATAATAATAATAATAATAATACAATGGCGCTATTATAACTCTGACGAGTTTTATGGCCGAGCTTCTCTCCCAATTCGAGGTGTGCTCCTTTTTGTTTTTCCTACTAATTGGGTGGACCTACAGTTTTATGCCGGCTCCGAACGGCGAATGCATTTTTTGTGAGAAGCTTTTTCATGGCAGAAATACTCTCGGAGGGTATGCCGCCCACTGCCGAGAGGTGACCGCTGCTCTTAAAAAACCCAATAATTGGATTTTTACTAATTAGAAAAATTTGTTTGGCTCGGACCGTGGTTTGAACCCGAGACCTCTGGCATAGCAGGCGAGCACTCTACCCACTGCACCACAGCGGCCACAAGTTTTTCGCTTCGTGTGGTCTTTTAGGTTCATTTTACAAAGATTTTTTCTCAAGAGACTCATACTGAAATTTTACGCCGAATAATTTTCTAGAACATTTTAACCATCTTACACCCCTGAAAAAGGGTTATTTTAATCCCTTTTTATACAGTCAGGAAATAGAGTATAGTCAGAAAATAGTATTTTTAAGGTCGCTAGAGGGCTAAAATGTTCTAGAAAATTATTCCCCATAAAATTCCAGTAGGAGTCTCTTCAGAAAAAATCTTTGTAAAATGAACCTAAAAGACCACAGGAAGCGAAAAACTTATACTCCCCGGAATGTTAAATGTGATTTATTTCCGGTTCTACTGAAACGATCGAAATACTTCTTTTGCAAAAGATTAATGGTTTTTAACGACGTTTAACATTCCGGAAAAAAAGTTACATTAAGGTGGTATACACTAAGTACTGGGTGGAAGTGACCCCAATGGCGCACATAGGGTTAATACAATTAGAAAGTGGAAACCCTCATCTCACGCCAAAGAGATTGGTGTATCAAACTTGGGCATCGGACCATAACTACCGAAGATATGAAAAATATAATTTTAGCGACATCTAGCGGCGTCCAAAAAAAATAAAATTTTTTTCCAGAAATGTTTTCGAAAGAGAAATCATATGGGGGGCCGTACGGTGGACTTTTTTTTTGTCCATATAAGGCGAGACGGCCTAATGTACATATGTATGGCTGTACGCACTTGAAGAAAATAATATTTGCACTTAAGTGCAAGCACACCCTCTGCATAATTTGCTGCCTCACGATGTGTACAAGTACATATGTATGTATATTTACATATCCTTAATCTCACTTGAGTTAATGAAGGAAACTCACTTTTAGCAGTGAATGCAAGCTAATGCTCTCGCTCTCGCTGGCTGCTCCAAACTTAAGCTACGTTGTGATTATGAATGCTGGCAGGCGATGTTTTTTTTCTTCAAAACAAATTCAACAAAAAAAGATATATACCTATTAAAATTAACAAAAACTAAAATGGAATGTTAGAGCATAAAAGCTAAAAAAATTAAAAAAAAAAAATATTGCCAGAAATTTCAGCGTACTTTTCTGCGCAAAGAGTCTAATGTAAGACGATAGGTAATGAAAAGTGGAATAAAATTCTATCTATTTAACTGATGTGGATACTTGTTTCTACCTCAGCTTTTGTAGTCAAATTCAATTTGGCCTCTTTGCTAAAATGTTAAATCTTTTTTTTTGTAGCGTTTTGTTGGAAATTTTTATTAAGATTTAGCTCACGTAAGAATATACCATTGCATGCTCTTAAGTTATATTATATATTTCTAGAAAGTCTCATGTTTTACGTGGCGATCAAATAGAGTTCGCTTATTTAAAAAGCAAAAAAAAAAAAAACAAACAAAATATTAGTCTTCTTTTTTTTGTCAGCTATGCAAATAACCATTGACTTTAAAGCATATCTTCAGCCTATAAACTGACTTCTGAACACCACTTCTTCAAAATTTGGCTTCTTGAGCTTGCAAAGTTCGCAAATAATATATTTGCAATACTGTTAGAGACTTTTGCTCCATGTGGGATTTTCCAGTAACATATTTATGTGACCCCAAATGACAAGCTGTTATACCGAGTACCATTTGGTAGATGATAAACTGTCGATTTTCCCACACGAGATCAATGGAGAAAACTCTACTGGGCAGATCGAAGGAAATCATCTACACAGACGGATCAAAAACAGAATATGGTGCTGGATCCGGCTGGCACCTGGAAGCCAAGACATAGTTTTTCCAAGCCCACCACAATTCCATTTCATTCCATTCCATTCCACTGCACTCCATCATACTTATGTCTTACTAGCTGATGCCCGCGGCTTTGTCAGCGGAACTTAATATCTCAATGCAGCAGGTTCGTTTTTTGTACCCGAGTTCTACATTACGTAACAAACACACGTTATAAAAATTAACAAAAACGGACCATAAATACGGATTTTCGGAATATCTCGACTTCACCGCCACATAAAGGATTCATTTTTTGTAACAGAATTTTGGATTACATAACAAACATACGTGCCAAAAACGAAGAGAATCGGATCAAAAATAGGGATTTTGCGAATATAGCGAATCCAGCGTCATCTAGCGTTGGAAAATATGTCGAGCGGAATTATCCAAAGAATAAACTTTCAAAGTTTGGCAGAAATCTGTCCTGTAGTTTTTGAGCCATTTTCTAAAAAAAAATCCCCTGTACTATTTTATATATGTATATAGATATTTACTTTAAGGATCGAACTACACGAAAATGATTAGAAAGGAAAGGTCTTTCTGACAGTATAATAACTCTGTTGGTAACGGGATTTATTCATTCATTCACAAATATGTCTTCATAGCTTGTCGAGCTCTTTCACGTACATATGTATTACCATCTACCTTAATCCTCGTTTGCCACCTTGGCGGCTGCAGCACCAATTCAATTCCATCTCTGAGTGCATTTAATTTATTGTAACGCAACAAAAAAATTCCATTTACACCTGTTACAAACGATTTTGACAATTTTGGAAACTACAACTAGAACACTAGCCCCCAAAAAAGGAAATGTGTAAAAGAAGGAAACAAAAAAGAATTCAGCTATAAAGTTCAGTGGATAAAATGCGCTGATGCTAATTTCCGTTATAATAGTACAACGAGTGGCCAGCGGAATGATTTTTCTGTCATCAGACAACTGCGCCGGAACGCCGTAACGCGTCCATACAAAGAAGGTCATAACGGAAGGAAGTGAATTTTGGTTAAGTGACGCTGAAACAGCGCACTCCAGTGCCTGTACATGCTGTTTAAAATTTTTTTCATTTCTACTTGCAACCGTGTTATGGCCACGCTGCACCTGTTTGGCTACAAAAACAGAACAGCGCCACGTATACGTATGTATGTATAAAGATGTATAAAGAGTGGTTCGAAATGTGTTACTGAATTCCAGAGTCGTTTTCGGAGCAGAAAACTAGAATGACCAATTAAATGACTAAATTGAAAAGGATCACTCTTTTAGAGATAGAGCATTTAGTGGTTTGATTGATTAGACAAAGTCTTAAGCTTAGAAAAATAGTCAAAGATGCAGATCTGCTGAATTTGTATTTTTTTCTTGCTTAAATTTCTGAAGAAATGGAGGCGAAGTTGGCCTCAACTTTGCCAAATATGTATGACAATGTTGACAACGTTGTGTCTCCCAACACTGAGCACAAAAAGCGGATACATTTACGTAACTAAGAAAACGAAAAAAATTACCCGACATTTTGAGATACGTTAATCTTATCTAAAGACGATCGATTTGCAAAAAGTAGGTAATAACTTTGCAAGTTGAGCTCTACAGTTCGAGTACATGTCGTTTGCTTAAATGGCTCCTCACATCGAGATTATTTACCCAACATTTTGCACGATATCTGCACATTTTTTTTTGGCAACACCGCTACTTTCACTTGATCATCTCTGGACTTATATTTTTTTCGCTTCTTTTGCTTATGCTAATAGAAACGTGTAAGTGCTGTCAAATATATACTATGTATGTATGGTTAGAAATGCTATGGTGTTATGGCAAAATGGCAAATCACATCGCACAGCAGTAGTACTTATGAAGGCTATCAAAACTGAATTTGAAATTAAGTTGATGGTTCAGTGTTGCCACTATGCCACGTTTGATTCAAAATGAATTACAATCCAAGGGGTGTTTAGTTGGGTGCAGACGCACATTAGACATGTCCATGTGTGTGTATGTATATATGCAGTATATGTATGTACCCTGCAGGGAAATCAATAACTAGAGAACACAATTTCTGCTTCAGAAGTAGAGAAAAGTTGTCAAAGAGCCACCAGTTAAATTGTACTTTGGTTCTCATCAGTTCATATGGAGTGAATTGTGTATAAGACACTCTTTGGTTTGGTTGCAATTTTGAAGTGACAAAAATTCTCTGTATTTTTTTATTTCGTTCATTTGCCGTCGGCTTTGCGTTTTGCTACAATTCTCATATTATTAGTGATTACTAATCGGATTAGAAACTTTTTTTTTTAATCCTAATTGATTAATTAGGATTAGATGGCTATTCTAATCGACTACTTTTTGATTAGATTAGAACTAATCAAAAATCTAATCACGATTAGTGACGATTGGCATATCTAATCAAAACTAATCAAAAATAAAATCGATTAGATTTCTCGACTAGTTTTGATTAGATTTGATTAGATCAACTATTTTGAAATATTTGCAATCGTGAAGTTACTATAGTACAAAGAGAAATTGAATAAGCTTTCCGATGAGCTGAATCTGTCTCCTTTTACATCAAGTGATTTTCAATATTTGGAGTCGTACAAGCTGCTAATGGAGCCTATTGCCCAAGCTTTGGACTTTCTCCAAGGTGAAGCCAATGTGAAATATGGTTGTATTAATCCTGCGTTATTTTCTTTGAGTAATAAACCGCTAAAATTATCCAGAAAATCCGAAGTTTTGAGCAATGTTAGCTCAACAGCAGTACAATTAGAACATCAATTGAGAGAACGGTTTAAACCATATTTTACATTGGCTCCTGAGGGCCTTTTAAGAGCAGCGGTCACCTCTCGGCAGTGGGCGGCATACCCTCCGAGTGTATTTCTGCCATGAAAAAGCTTCTCACAAAAAATTCATTCGCCGTTCGGAGCCGGCATAAACCGTAGATCCACCCAATTAGTAGGAAAACACTAAAGGAGCACACCTCGAATTGGGAGAGAAGCTCGGCCATAAAACTCGTCAGAGTTATAATAGCGCCATTGTATTATATATTATACTTTATAAATTAAATGAGAAAAAAAAAAAATATTTTAAAACAGTTGATCTAATCAAATTTAATCAAAACTAATCGAGAAATCCAATTGATTTTTATTTTTATTAGTTTTAATCGTCGCTAATCGCCATTAGATTTTTGATTAGCTCTAATCTAATCAATTAGTAATCAAAATATAAAGAATCAAAAAAAATCTAATGATTAGATTACTTAATTTTTCTAATCGTAATGATTTCTAATTATAATCGAAGTTCCCCAGCTATGGTATAAAGACAATCACTGCAAACGAAATTCATCTATCACATCTTACACACATGTGCTCATACATACATATATCCGCTAAGAACTTATCTAGTTGCTCCAAGTTCCATTTCAATTCACATACATAATTGCAGAAAAGAAAAAAAGGTGAATAATGCGGAACATTTTCTAAGAACACACATTAGCTGTGGCTTTTGTTGCAGAACAACTTCAAGAATTACAATTATCATTTCCACTCTTTTTTGAATGTCATTACATATTTCCATGCATATCAAATAACAATGCAGGTACTTTCGCTAAATTAATTCCAATATTTGTAAGTGAACATGTAAAAACAAAAACAAAAAAACATATGCACTTACAAAACTCTTTTCTGTGTGTACCCGCCTTTATTTAAGAACTTCCTTATTCTGAGTAACAAGAACAAAAATGAGTCGCGCTGCATTCGCTGAACCGTTTTTAAGATTCCGCTGCAATTTACTTCATTCTCAATGCCAGTTTCATATGACGATAACAATAACTAATAACAAAGGTAAGTGCCGCATGTAGGTACTTGTATGGTATGTATGTATGCACTTAGAAGTTAAGTAAAATGGCATTTGGCATGTTATGCTTTGTTACACCTAAAGGCATACATAGAAATGTCTATATCTACCTACCTTCTTAGAGTATCATATCAATGCAAATGAATACAATGAAAATGTTTAAACACATTCATACATTTATTTGTTCATATGAATCTTCTTTTTGCAGGCAGTTACTCATATGTAAATGAATAGTGGATAAAATAATGTAGCAAAGCCATTTAGCTGGTAATACTTAGTTAGATGTGAGTTACATTTGTAATAAATGTTAAAATAGTATAATGGCAAAAAGGTAAGAGCAAAGAAAACCGCAAGGAACATTCACTAACATATCTATACATACCTACATACATACGACCAGGAAGAGGTATTGTTTGCATAAATCGCAAGTGATTGGGCGTGCGCAAATGATATGCGAAGCTCATACTGAAATAATAATGAAAATTAATATTGCATATTGTTGTAGAAATATTGAATGTGAACGCAACAAATAAGTAACGATTTCTCTCTTATAATAACACTGGATCACAAAATGAAATTTGCTGTCTGCACTTTGGACTCCACTATCCTATCTACATATGTATATGTAAAATCGGTCGCTGATTCTGAAAATCGAGTTAATTTTTAATTCTTGTGAACCAGCCTATGTTGAAGCCCTCCATTTCATTTGGTACCAATATTGCTTAGAAGCATGCCGGCTTAATCTGGGTCTACCTTTTAACCTCTATCTGAGGACCCTGTTCTTTTTGCCCGAATACCAGTCCGAATTAGTGTGAATCATCAAAATTTGTCCAGAATCGGATCGGATCGGATCATAAATGTGGGTTTTTCAAATATATCGACTCCAGCGCCATCTAGCGGGAAAAAAATTGGCAAAAATCCGTTCAGTAGTTTTTGAGTCATTTCCTCACACAAAAACTCCCTGCAATTTTATATATGTACATATGTATGTATATGGATGAAAAAGAAGAAGAATAGGAAGAAGAAGAAGAAGAGAAATAAAAAGAAGAGAATGAAAAAGAAGAGAAAGAAGAGGAAAAAGAAAAAGAAGATGAAGAAGAACAAGAAGAGAAGAAACAAGTAAGGAAGCCTAAGTTCGAGTGGAATCGAACATTAGATACTCAGCTGTATGCTTTCATTGTTTGTTTGCGTTTGATAGATTTATATAAAGTTAGTGCTGCATAAAGTGGGCGTAGCCACGCCCATTTTCAAAATTTTTATCAGTCATCCAACTAAGCATATGAATATTATTCTTTGTGCAAAATTTCATTCCTTTATGACTTCCAGTTACAAAGATGTCACGATACAAATTTCCAAAGCGTGTTCCAGAAATATCTTTGCTAAAAAGTAGGCGTGGTCATAAACAGATTTCAATAAATTTTTGCGTGTCTATTAATACAAGTTATAAAAGTATATAAACCAAGTTTCATCATAATATCTCAATTATTTGTCGATTTATGGGCTCCGAAATCTCGTAGATTCCTTTGTCTAAAAGGAGGCGGTGCCACGCCCATTTTCCAAAATGTTTCTATTTTTTATTTCCGGTCTATTGTAGAAATCATGCCACAATATTTCAATGAATTATCTTTACATTTGACAAAGATATCGCTTAAAATGTTTTTATTGGGCCACTTTATAATACCCATATATAAAAGTGGGCGTGGCCGTCAACCGGTTTCTCTAAAATTTTGAACATGTATTACCACAAATAATAAAAGTGTACACACCAAGTTTCTTCATTATATATAAATTATTTGTCGAGTTATAGGCTAAGGAATCTCGTATATTCCTGCTTCTAAAAAGAGGCGGTGCAACGCCCATTTTCCAAAATTTTACGATTTTTGTTTTCTGTTCGTAGTAAGACTCCTGCCATAAAATTTTAATGATATATCTTTATATTTGACATAGATATCGCTTAATATGTTTTTATTAGGTCACTTTATAAGACCCATATATAAAAGTGGGCGTGGCCGTCAACCGATTTTAACAGTTTTCCGTCCAAACGTTTGCGTAAGTATGTAAGTCACGCGTACCAAATTTCATTGATATATCTTCAACGGTTTCTGAGTTATGACATATAAAACTTTCAATGTTTGACCCTTAATAAGTGGGCGTGGCACCGCCCATTTTCTAAAATTTCATCAAATTTCTTCCTGGAGGCCTGAGCTCAACACGTGGGTAAAATTTCATCACTCTAGCTATATTAGTGGCTGAGATACAAAATTTCCGATTTTTTCTATATAGGAAAAGTGGGCGTGGTCATGGTCCGATTTCGCCCATTTTCAATACCAACCGTCCCAGTGTCGATACCAACTTGCGTTCCAAATTTCATCAAAATATCTCAATTTTTGCGCGAGTTAGAGTGTTTACAGACGGACAGACGGACGGACAGACGGACGGACGGACATGGCTCAATCGATTTCTCTTTTCACCCTGATCATTTTGATATATATAAGTCTATATCTATCTCGATTATTTCACTCTGTTATGTGATTAAAACTATAATACTCTGTGTACTAGTACAGCTGAGTATAAAAAGAAGAGGAAGGAGAAGAATAAGAATAAGAATAAGAATAAGAATAAGAATAAGAAGAGGAAAAAGAAAAAAAGAGGAAGAAGAAGAAAAATAAAGAAAGCAAGCATAGAACTGTGAACGAAAATAGAGGAGGAAATGTATTGCTCTTCAGTGTAATACAATTTACCTCTGTAAGATAATGAATAATCAAGTTTTTCAATATAGATTCATTTTCAACTTCGCTAAACTCAAAGATTTCTTGAACTCAATCTCCTAAACGCTTAAAGACAAACAGTTTTATTTCACTACAAATAAAAATGAACTATGTATTTTAGTTCTCACTAACTGCTACCATTGCCAAATGTATACAGTAGACGCTCACAAATTAGAACTCTTAGTAATTAGAATTTCCTGAAATTAGAATCAACTTTTTGGATACATTACATGATCTGAAAGGGGAATCCCCAATTTATTCATATTACGCTCGGTAGTCGTTGGATTTTCGTCGCTATCTGTACAGTTTTTGTTAGTTTTTGTTTGAATTCGATAACTGGAGTTTCTGTTTTTTTGACCTTTTTTTGACTTAGCGCATAAATACATATATATATATTGGATTGTTACCTTATGTTTTCTCGTTTTTGTGAATAAAATTGAATAAAACAAAATTTCATTGTAGTTTCTCAATGCAAATTGACTTCAATTTTAAGGTTTTATTGAAATAAAAAAACGTCCAGGAATTTGAATTTTTCAGAAATTAGAATCACCCTAAAAACAAAGTGGTTCTAATTTGTGAGCGTCTACTGTATTTCCAATTCCTTTTTGTAAAACTTTTTTATGCTCGATCCCTTTATGTATGTAGGTACATTGCTGAAATTAACTATCAAACAGAAAAATAAATATGCAAAATTTAAATAAAGTGCCAGCTTTTGATTTGTTTTTTTTTTACTCCGATTTTTTTTTCGTTTTTGGTTTTTTTTATTGTATGTAAATTGCGTAGTTGCACGGGGAATTGGTTTTATTTTGCACTTTATTACAACAAGTGAAGGCGACTTTTATAGTAGTGGCAACTTATTGCTTTTACAATTCATTTCACTCATATTTTTTATTATTGATGTAACCTAACCATACTACATATTTTTGCTGCTTTGCTCGCTATAAAAATACATATTTATTATGTTTGCGAATATTTTCGCCAATATTTGCATTACAAGCGTGGGCGCAATTTTACGCTATGAAACTAATAAATTTAATCTTCATAAAAATATAGCGAATCTGTAAATAGAGTATGCTTGACCTTTGTAAATAAAATGAAGCTCTGATGTATGTAGTTAACTCCCACCACAGCCTTATCTAAAAGTTTGTAAAAAAAAGTCTAATGAAAAAAATTGGCTGTGTATTTTTATAACAACGTAAACTCAAGTCTTAGGTTTCAATGCATGCACCAGAACCTTTAGGCCCTCGAAGTATCAATTGTTATACTACGAAGATATCATTACCTACTCAAATTAATACGCTTAGTTTCCATTGGTTAGAATATCAAAACTACCTAAGTAAGCAAATACCATAAATCTTTTTTTCCAAAATCTGGCCTGACTTCTCGTTTCTCTAAAACCCTTGCAAAAGTCATCTTTCGGATTGCTTTCATTTGTTAAAATGGTTCATTATAAGAAAAGTGGCAAGCGAGAGCCTCCAGTTATAAATTCCCCTGTTCACCTCTCACCTCACTTCAGTCGCAACAGTCGTAAATGACTGTAGGGTTTAAGATTTTTTCCTCTAAAACCGGCACCTTTCAGGAAGAGTTCCTTCAGAATGTAGTTGAAGGTAGCTAGCCGCAAATCCACATCGCCTAATATGATGAAAGCTATCATATCATATACGAAGTACATATCTCATTTTAACCCAAAGGACATTCAGTAGATAACAGTTACATTTGCATACACGCTTATTTAACCTTCAAACACAATAACAAATTGCTTAGTTGATTATCTATGTTCCAACACTAAACGCGCACGCAATAACTTCAAAGCCATAAATGAGTATAAAAATGTTAAAACAACAAATATGTAAGTAACACGCCCAAATAAATAATTTTCAGCAGTTGTGTTGTGTTGTAATAAAAGTTTTGTTATAAATACATAGTTATAAAAATTTATTGCCCAAAAATATCTACACGGAAAGAAATTTGTATACTTGAATCAAGAAAAATGCTTTCTTGAACTCAATTTAGAAAATTTTTAGGGAAATAAAATTGACTTAACTATTACTGGAATTAAGAAATTGAGTTTTCCAAAAATGAGGCAATTATTTTCTTATTTAAGAACACTAACAAAATCTATAGAAAAAAAGTGTTGAAAAAATGTTTAAATAAATAAAAACATCTTTTCTTAAATTTACTTAAATGAAGAAAATCTTTTTCCTAATATCAAGAAGTATTTAAGAAAATTGTGTTTCGATGAATTGGAACAACAAACTACAGCAAAAAAAATTGAAAATAAATAAGAAAAGGTTTTCTTGACCGAAGTAAAATATTTCTTGCTCAATTTGAACGCCAAAGTTCTGTGAGCATATCAGCAAACTACAGAAAAAAAAAATTGAAAATAAATAAGAAAACGTTTTCTTGAGCGAAGTAAAATATTTCTTGGTCAATTTGAATGCCAAAGTTCTTTGAGTATATCAGCAAACTACAGCAAAAAAAATTTAAAATAAATAAGAAAACGTTTTACTGAGCGAAGTAAAATATTTCTTACTGAATTTGCATTTCCAAAGTAACATGTATGTTTTTTCATTTGCTATCCGCTTTGCATATTTCTGAATATATCTGCAATTCTCAGATTGGTAGTGAAGCATTTGGTATAAGGAGTTCACTATTTGCATCTTCATTTATATTAATTGAAATGTTGTCATTTCAGTGAACAAGTCCTAGGAAAATAAGTACTAGTTGACTAATTATGGTTTTGTAATCCCTCATGATTAGTTTTCATTTTCCTTATTTTTTACGTTTTTAATATTTTTAGAAAATTTTTACTTGATTTAATATTTAATATTTTCTTATTTACTTAAGCTCGTATAAAAAAGTTTTACTTGCAACAAAAAAATTATTTCTTAATTCTTTATTTCTAAAATCAAGAAAAAAAAACACTTACCGCAAGTAAATTATTTCTTATTTATTTAAAATCCACTTTTACTTAAAGCAAGAAAATGTTTTCTTATTTATTAAAAAATCCATTTTTTGGTTGAAGTGAGAATACTTTTTCTTATTTATTTAAAATCCAATTTTCTTGGATTTTCTTGATATTAAGAAATTATTTTCTAAGTTCAAAATCAAGTCTAATTTTTCTTGTCTCGGCATTGATTCTAGTAAAAAATTCTTTCCGTGTAAGCAATTCCACATACTATCAGTAAGGATGTGCTTATTATGTTTAGTTGTGCTATTAGCCACCTGTTGAATCTAGGCGTGCCAAAATGAGAGCAAAAAATCGTAGAGTTTTGGTTGTTTGACAAACAATCTAAAACAATAAAAAAATAAACACGCTATAAAAATTATAGATAATAGGATTGGCACTTGGAAAGAATGGACTTTTTATAGCTAACTGTGGCTTTTAACTAAATACGCCTTTCTAGCTCTATGTTCTGTGTTTAGCCTCCAATTTAACTTCGGCGGTAGAAAAAAAACTCCTAGATATTTTGCTCTGCCGGATTCTCGACTATGGAGAACAGGAAGATTAAAATTAGGAGAGCAATCGGGGTGGGCTTTATAGCTGATATGCTGAGGAAATTTCAACAAGCTGCTTGCGCTGCAATCACAGGGGCAATTAGATTATGCCTCTTCGAGGCTCTGAATGTGATTTACAATATTCCGCCCATTGATATTTTTGTCAAGGTAAATTCGTCTGAGGGTGCCCTAAGGTTACGGGAGTTGGGACTCTGGAAAGAGCGCACATACGGGCACGGTCATATTCTGCTCCAAGTTACTGACTCCGAAATCAATACGAAAACAGATTATATCTGTCCTATAACAGTATTCGGTACAAATTATGATATTATCTTTCATCTAGGAAGGACCCGGTAGATGGTAAACTCGCTCAGAGATGAGCTGTTCCAGTTTTCACAGACGGGTCAAGGATGGTAGGCAGAGTGAGAGCGGTTATATTCGCAACTCAGCCCGATACTTGCATATCAATCAGGCTCTCGGGGATGGCAAGCGTGTTTCAATCTGAAGTTTTCGCCATAAAGGAGGCCTGCAAGGCTCCACTTTAGACCCCGATTACATTGAGTCAAAATGCCGGGGTCTGCTCTACTTGCTGCGGAAAGTGCCGGTGTCGGAAACTGGATAGGAAATTTTCTCGTATAGTCAGGCGATTCTGAAGGCTCTGCGATCTGCAACGGTATCATCAAATCTGGTCAGGCAGTGTAGGGTGTGGGTCATGAGCTTAGCAAGTCGACATAACGTATTTCTGATCTGCGTGCCGCGGCACCGCGACATCCAGGGAAACGAAATGTCTGATGAGCTAGCCAGGCAAGACTTGGCTCTTGATATCGCACAGGCGGAGGAGGCTATTGCGTCTCTGGGTTTCACCAAGGGTCGAATCTCTCGGAACTGGTTTGAGGAGGCTAAAACAAGATGGAAATGGTTGCAGACATGCGCGATGTGCTAAATAATGATATGCGATCCTCAGCCGTCCTAAAGATGGACGGAGGGGACATTTCCCGCTTAACTATGATATTCACAGGACATTGGATTACCCACGCTGCCCAATTGGGATTGAACCATAACACTCTGTGCCGCAGCTGTAATCTTGCTGGAGCGGAAGAGACGGTGCAGCACCCGCTATCTGAGTATCCTTTGCATTGCCAAGACGGAATGAAATTCTTTGGCAAGCCATTCTTCGACCACCTTTGGAGCTCAAGGAATACAGGTCTGAGAGGCTGCTTAGATAGCTAAACTCAACAGGATGAAGATAGGGCCCTGGTTTCCGAATTGATATTCTCCTTTACTCTATTCTTCTGTGCTCCTTTTTTGTTTTTCCTACTAATTGGGTGTACCTACAGTTTTATGCCGGCTCCGAACGGTGAATGCATTTTTTGTGAGAAGCTTTTTCATGGCAGAAATACTCTCGGAGGGTATGCCGCCCACTGCCGAGAGGTGACCGCTGCTCTTAAAAAATCCAATAATTAGATTTTTACTAATTAGAAAATTTTTTTTGGTGTTTGCTTGGACTGGGGTTTGAACCCGAGACCTCTGGCATAGCAGGCGTGCACTCTACCCACTACATTGAAATAAATCCAAATCAAAACCACACAAATAAACAAAAGCAATACTAAAAACATAATACTATGCATTCAAAATTCATACACAAACATGCTTCTTCTTTTCAAGCGATCAAACGTATTCAAGTTTATTTTCATCGACGATTGCCCATATCAAAACTACCTTTTAAAATCATTTAGACATCATGAAAAAACAAAGAAAAAGAACATAAACAAAGCACAATCGAAAAGCATACAAAAAAAAAAAACCAATACAAACGCTAAACCAAATCGACGGCCGTGCCCAAAATGAGCAACATTAACAATACAAAAGACCCAACGAAAACAGTGAAGTGGCAACAGTTAACTGCCACAGAAAAGTAAACAAACATTTGGCTATTACTTATCTAAAACGCATCTCACTACAAAATCGGAGAGTGGTAGGGGGAATAAAGGCGCGTGTGTCTGCCGGCAAACCGGTGAAGAAGTGAAAAAAGGCTTTCGCATTGAATTTCCGTGAATTGAAACGCAAACGCAAGTTTCAGCCTGCTGATATCACGATAGCTTAATGGCGGCAAAATGTGTGTGAAAATGGTGGGTGGCGCTCTAGTATTCCCTGCAAAAAAGCCGAGTACTCCATGCACGCGTGTATAGAGTACTCGCTGTGGACCAACCGAGTACTCCTCAACCTGTCACATTTCATATAAAAAATATGGTCCATTTAACATGGCGATGTCCTAGGCAGGGATCACATACTCCGATTTCCGTATGACACCCGAGTAATCCAAGGAGTAACTACATGGGATTAATCCATGGAGTACCTACATGGGATTAATCCATGGAGTAGGTACTAAAATTAATGAAATTTAATAATCGCTGAACAGATTTGAACGACTGCCAATTCAATTTGATTATTAGGATTACATACATATATAAGTAAGCTTTTCTTTAATAAAAATAAAACAATAAAATTTTTCTAGCGCAATCGCCAACATGTTGTGTTGCGTTCAATGTCTATTTATTACTAGATCGTACACGTTCAAACGAGCATGCATACATATGTACATACATACATACATACATAAAATGTACGCACTTGCTTCGTCGTTATCGCGATATACATACATTCGGTTTTTGTAGCAATGTTCGGCTAACTACGAGCCGATGCAGATAAACGAGTCGCTTGCTTGGGTCTATGTTTATGATCACTTTGAAAGTACTCCTACCTACCTACCACAAAATGGATCATATAATCCTATGATTTTTACAGGGTTCAATCGCACTTACACATTCACACTTCTCACATTTCTGCGCTAAAAAAATACGAACATTATTTCGAGCATAGTTTTAGGCGTTGAGATTGTTTAGTAGTTTTTAATGCGGTTGTTGAATGGTTGTAATATTAGACGTTTACAAAATTTTAATGTGGTTTTTTTTGGCATACCTTTCACACAGATATGTGTATGCTTTACACCTTTTATTTTAACACCTCAATGTAGTCAAATAATGTGTTGCAATAACCGCGCATTAAGTGGTGGCTGCGTGTCATGCCAGCATATTTTACTATGTGGCAACAAGTGTGCGCGTGTTTTATTGAAAGCTTGTCTTGGATCGCACACACACACACACACAAATAAACAATCAAATAAATGCAAATATCTACCTACATATGTAAATAACAAATTCAAACAAGTTGTGGTCGTACTTTTTTGGGAGGTGTTAATGTTTATCGAATTTCGTGTTGCCGTCAACGTTGTTATATTTGAGTGCGTTTCACAACACACGAAAAATTATGCCTAATTTTCAAAGCAGCCCATTGCTAACGCCTAAAAGTATGCAAACAATACACACGCATACACACCGTCGTAAACGTAGGCGGAAAAGAGGTGTTAAGGTGTGCCTGAATTTGTACTTATTGCTGTTGATATTGTTTAGCTGTTGCCGTTGCTGTTGCTTTTATTTTTGGCGTTGCTTTTTTTGTTTGCGAAGTGTAACGGTTGGAAATTGGCTGTCAGTTGTTTACTGATAAGAAGCAAATTAATTGAAATGTATTCAAAGTTAGTGGTAATTTTTTTTTAAGGTGTCTGAAATGTTTGTACATAATTTATAATTCGGAATGTGGAGAGAAAAGTTAGTGAGGAAAAATAGCGTGTGAAATAGTTAGTAAGTGAAAAACCACAACTCACACTGAAAAACTTATTTGTATTCAGTATATGAATACACAAGCTTTCGCCTAAAAGTATGCAATGTTTACATACAAACGTACGGGTGAAGCTAATAAAAGCATACTAAAAAGGTGTCGCCTTTAGTTTTTATTGTGTTGCAGTGTAAGCTTCACCACTTCTACGAGAGGAGTACGCTCTGGGATGGGGTACCTTCATTCATTCCACGGAAAGATCGCAAGATCTATCAATTTACTGAATAACTTTTTCCTTAAATACTCCAAGTGCCATCTCATCTGATGTTGATAGATTCATCGTCTCACTAATTTAGGGCACGTCCACCAGCCTTACTAATTCACCTCCAATTCATCTACTTTGTCGAACTGCGGTTTCATCAATATACAGAACATGCAACAGCCGCACTATTTCACCACATTCAACGGTTGTGCTGTACACACCGGCTCCACTGTTTTAGAATACATACACCAGTTGCGATAACTCTCTGGTTTTAACATGTTTTTGTGCCACCGGTTCCACCAATTGCAATATTTAACCGGTTCCATCGTTCTTGTTGCATTCACCGATTCAAGCAATTATGAGCACTTCCACCGATTACGATCATTTTTCGAGTTCATCGTTTTTGTTACATTCACCGCTTCAACCAATTATGAGCACTTCCACCGATGGCGATAATTCATCGGTTTCATCGATTTTGTTGCTTTCACCGGTTCGACCAGTTATGAGCACTTCCACCGATTGTGATAGTTCACCGGTTTTTGTTGTTTTTTTTTTGGTATAGCACACCAATAAGCGTTCGTATTCGGTATTAATATTCGATATTCGGCATTACTATTCAGTATTAATGTTCGATATTAATATTCGTTTTTCCTATTAATATTCGGTATTCGTATTAATATTCGGTATTCGTATTATTTATTTATTTATTTATTCAAAAATTAAATTACAATGTTAAATTGTAATTTAACTATAAAGCCATAGCAACGTAGGCCTTAGGCTAAGGTATTCGTATTAATATTCGACATTCGTATTAATATTCGGTATTCGTATTAATATTCGGTATTCTATTAGTATTCGGTATTCGTATTAATATTCGGTATTCGGAATTGGTATTTGGTATTCGGAATTGGTATTCGGTTTTGATATACGGTATTCATATTCGGTATCTGGTATTCATATTCAGTATTAATTTCCGTTTTAGATTTTCGGTATTCGGTATTAATATGCGGTATAATATTCGGTATTAATATTCGGTATTCGTATTAATATTCGGTATTCGTATTAATATTCGGTATTCGATATTAATATTCTGTATTTGGTATTCATATTCGGTTTTCGGCATAGGTATTCGGTTTTCATATACGGTATTCGGTATTTATATTCACCTTCACCCAATTTTCGTATACATACTTATTCGGTATGCACTGATGGCAGAAAGTACTGATGGCAGAATGTACATATAACTATCCACTTCTTCCTGTGCTCGTTGGCCTCCAAATCCATTTTCCTTTGGTTTTGCTTTTGAATGGGCTGCCACCTGTTTTGAAATTTTTAATTAAGCTAAATTGATTAAATTAAGTGCGAAGGAGCGAGAAAGTGGCATTCGCCGAAGCTGAAACGGTACGTATATTCGCTTTTATAAAAACATCTTGAGCCACCAAATTTACAACAACCAACAATTAAAATTAAATATTTGCCTGAATCCCACTAAGCGAATGCCTGTGTAATAGCCCTGACCTACATATGTACGTAGATCGACGAAGCTTATTACAATATAATAAATTTAAATAAATAGTATTTTCCCTTGATCTTAGCAAGATTTTATATTACAATCATACACATATACACATATATTTCTTGTTGTAAATTAAGGGTTACTTATACGCCACGTCGTACACGCCCAAACGCCAAGTGACCTTATGAACAATTATTTGTGCATTGCGCGAAATTTTAACGCACTGCATCCACCTAACTATGTACTAAAACTCATATACTTACATATATATACGAGTATAAACATTTCTTATAACAAAAAACAAAAAAAAACGAAAAAATCTATGCACTATGTTGAGCGGTAAATTTTAAGATTTTCCTTTGTGTGCAACGAGCAAATTATTTATAAACAATTTACCAAATTCATACGCGTAGGCGCGGCAGCAAAACACAACAACAACAACAGCAACACACTTTAACTCTGTGGCGTCATGCAGTGGAATTATTTAGCAATGAATTGAGAGCATCAGCAGCAGAAACGGCAGCAGCAGAGGCAGCAGCTGCAGCATTCTATGGCATTGGAGTGTTTAGGTGCATAGCAGCTGAATTTAAAAAATACTTTACGAAATTATGTTTAAAACTTAAAATAAAGCGAAGTGAGTTTAACCAGAGGGTATCAGTAAAAAAAAAACAAAGAAAAACAAAAAAAAGCAGCAAAGAGTGAAAATGCAAAGCAAAGTTTTATGAAATCTTATAAAATAATTTTTCGAAAATTATGTTTCACGAGAGGAATTTTGCTGCTGCTGCTGCTGCTATTATTGCCGCCATTCATGCACTTGCTATTGCTATTGGTGTTGCTGTTGTTGGCTCTGCATACACACACACATTCCTAGCTATCGTTTTATACATACATACATAGATACTATTAAATGAAACAAAAGTGGGCGGCAATGCGTTCGTTTCGTTTTGGACATTCCAACGCAAGCCAGCATGCAAAAACTTAAGCACTTTTGTGAAAAGTTTCTTTAAAAACAATTTCCTTTACTCCTTTTGTTTTTATAAGTATTATACACTTTTGTTGCTCTCTTGTGGGGCACATAAGTGTGGCGGGTGCATGAGCTCATGTGCATGTGTGTGTGTGCATAACACAAATTTCCAGCTGCAAAAATGAAAATGAACTGGCCGTTTGCATGCAGACCCCGGATACCGGTCGCCGTCCCGCAATTGCAATACGGCGTCGACGTTGGTTGGTTGATTGCGAATTTGTTGCTGTTTTGTTTTACGCTTTGGTCTTGATGCTGGTGCTAGCGGTGGCGTTCGTTGGTGCCAGCAAGGTTATTTCTTGATTATATACGAGTGAAGAAAATATAAAGAAACGAAAAATTAACAAAAAAAAAAAGGAAAAACAAAAATATTAAACAATAAAAATACAATTTCTGCTTTCGCAAATATTTCTCTAGAGTTCTCTAAAAAATGTAGGTACGAGCGCGAGTATGAATGAACATATGAAATTAGGTTCCTTGCACGACGATTTTGTTTGAGAGGACCCTGCAAATAATTTTCTAGAACATTTTAAGGCTCTAACGACCTTCAAAATACTACTTTTTTCGAACTCTATAAAGAAGGGGTCAAAATGATCTCTTCGCGGAGGTGTTGGAGGGTTAAAGTACTCTACGAAATTAAATCTCGTGCAATTTTACTATTTGTTTCCTAACAACATAGATATTTCTATACGATATGTATTTTAATCCTCTCTTCCGTTTATTTAAAAATCACTTAGAGGAAATTTCACAAATTAAAAATGTCAATAAAAAAAATTTTTACCTCAGAAAGCAAAACGGTTTGGGGGTTTTACTATGTCGTCGCTATAGAAGAAAAAAGACGCAAACTGTTTTGTTGAGGAAGAAAGACGCAAACGTTTTTTTTTTTTCAAAGAAAGACGCATTAAAAATATTTTTCGAAAGAAAGACTCTTTATTTTTTTTGATAACGTAGAAAGACGCTTTATTTTATTTTACTATAAAGAAAGACGCATTCGAATATTTTTAAGGAAAGAAAGACGATTTTTGTTTTTTCTTCGTCAATATTAATGCTAATGCGTCTTTCTTCGCAGTTAATAATGCTAATGCGTCTTTCTTCGTCGAAATATTTTATAATGCGTCTCTTTTCGTCGAAATATTTTTTAATGCGTGTATCTTCGTCGACATGTTTTGTAAAGCGTCTTTTTTCCCCGAAATATTTTTAATGCGTCTTTTTTCGTCGACAAATTACTGACATGCGTCTTTCTTCTTCCGGAGCGACGATATGAATAGTGATATTTCGCTCTGTGCAGGAACTATTCCACCCCCAGACAACCAGCCGCAATTTGGGGGCTATTCGGGTCAATGTTGCAGCCTCAATCTCGGGTACCGATCTCTAGCGGGTTAATTTTTTGTAACTGAGATTTTCATTACATACGAAATACACGTGATAATAATTAGCAAAAACAAACCATAAATACGGATATTCTGAATATATCAACTTCAGCGCCATCTAGAGGGTTAATTTTTTGTAACAGTTCAGTGATTTCTATAAGATGAGAAGAAAAATAAAATAAGAAGAAGCAGAAGAAAATTAAGAATAAGGAGAGGAAGTTGAAGAGGAAGTAGAAGAAAAAAAAAATAAGAAGAATATTAAGATGCAGAAGAATAAGAAGAAGAAGATTAAGAAGTAGTAGAAGAAGAAGAAAAAAAGAAAAAGAATAAAAATAAAAATAAGAATTATAATAAGAAGAAGAAGAAAAAGAAGAAAAAGATAAGAGTAAGAAGAAGAATAAGACTAAGAAAAATATAAGTAAAAGAAGAAGAAGAAAAAGAAAGAGCAGAAGAGAAAAAATAAAAATAATTAGAAGAAGATGAAGAAGAAGAAGATAAAAGAAGAAGAAAAACCGGAAGAACAAGAATAAAAAAATAAAAAGAAGTAGAGTAGAAGTAGAAGAAGAAAAAAAAGGAAAGGAAAATAAGAAGAAGCAGAAGGAGGAGAGGGGGTAAGCAATACGAACAACAACAAGAATTCTCCATAATGCTAAAAAATATGCTTTAGCTCTCATTCATAAGATTCCACATGATCGAATTTTGGCGCCAAAACAAAATATTCTTCCACAAAATCTAAAAGAAATTACTCGCTCCTAATATCCTGCTACGAACTTATTAAATTTCAAAAGCAGACTGCTTTTCTAGAATAGAGTTTGGTGGCAGCTGCAACATTAAGCGATTGGCCCCTAATACGGCAAGGCTGACTGGCTGCGCGGCCGGAAGTTGGGTGGACGCTTTGCTATGTACATTAGAGCGTATCACGGTGTATGGAGGAAAAAAAAGTTGAAAATGTCCCCCCCCAGTTTGAACACTTACCTTATGAGGTTTTCAAAAAAATTTTTTTTAATTTTTTTGTCACCCTGTAAAAACAGCGAAATTTGTTTTTTTTCTATAATTTCTATATTTTACGTTCGATTTTCAAAAGTGAAACATTTTTAGAAAGGTACTCACCAAGGCAATATTTCATCCATAGAAACTTTTAGCCCATCATGCCAAGTTCAGCTTTTATTCTATTTTTACTAAATCCAACACCCTGTATTTGAAAAAAAAATTGTTTCCTGAATACTAAGAAAAACAAGTAAGAGCGCGGCTGACTTCGGACGTACCAAAGACTGCATACCTTTCATGAATGGGGAAATGAAAAGTTGCATAGTCTGATATTGTTTAATTTATACTTTCAATTCTCTGGGTAATTTATACAAAGATTCCTTAGAAAAAGAGGTGTCATTATTTAGATGGAGAAGTTATACCCTAAAATATATATATCTGAACAATCGGTTGTATGGCAGCTATATGATATAGTGGTCCGATTCGGCCGATTCCGACAAATGATAAGCTTCTCCTAAAAATACACTCACATTCCGAATTTCATGCAGATATCTCAAAAATTGAGGGACTAGTTTGCGATTAAACAGACAGACAGACAGACAGACAGACGGACATGGCTTAATCGACTCAGCTCATGATCCTGATCATATTGGTATATATTTTCGTAGGTCTGCAACGCCTCGTTCTGGTACTTTCACCATTCGTGTTTCGGTACAAAGTTATAATACCATTTCATTCCCATGAATGGTATAAAAAGAATATTTACCTGCATATAATGAGGAAATAAATGTAATGCATTTATGCTAAATCTTTTCTTGGCTCTAATTTTCTGTAACGTTCTCGGCTACTTACTTTAGCGAGTATATAACCTAGGCGTTCCTCGTCGGCAACTTCTGTACAAGAATCACTTACTACCTGTTCAAATCGCTCAGTATTTAGAGAATGGCATAGAAAATCTAAGTAAATTAATAGGTTATAATTAGTATAATTAGTATCAATCACTGCTGTTTGGAAATATTAATCAGGTATTTTTATAACATCATTAGATTCCATCATTTGTAGTTCCTGCAAGTCCGTATCAGAATAAAATTGCAAGCATGGTGGCTCTGTAATTCTAAATGAGCTCCAATCGATCATTTGAGTGTACTATGTACTTCTTCATGGCATTTCTGCTCTGAGTTGCTCTATGTTGCTCTATTTCGACAGCTGCCCTACTTTGCTCTGCTCTAACCTGCTCCGAACTTTTTTTGTTCATTAAACAGAGCTAATATTAATAAGTAATGATCTTTTTTTACTCATATAATGATGTCTAAACTAAATTCAAGGCTAAATTTACTTTATTCAAAAAATTTTTTTTTAATACAGGGTGTTGGTTTTAAATAAATTTTAATAAAAGCTAAAGTTGGTGTCGCAGGTTAATGGCTTATATGGACGAAATATGACACGGGTTAAAACCTTTACAACAATACATTGCTCGTTAAAATCAAACACCAAATAGAAAAGTTATAAGCAAAAAACGAATTTCGCTGTTTTTACAGGGTGCCGAAAAAAATTTTTTTTCCATTTTTGAAATCTCTAAGGAGTAAACATTCGAACCAGAGGGGAACATTTTAAACTTTTTTTGGCGATACGCTCTAATGTACATACATACATATGTATATATTTACTTACCGGTATTCTATGCACTTTTGACATGAAAATAGTTATTTCTTGTTTTTTTTTTTGCAGTTTTAGATGCGAGTGTGTGTGTGTGTGTGTGCATTTGGTATGTAGATATGTCTTGCTGTGTTGTGGCACTTTAAAATATCATTTTTATATGAAATCGCTTGCATCATGCCCACCACCACCCACCTACAGATTCTGCGCCTCCACTTGCAAATTTATTTACACCGCATTATCATCAACTGGTTTGAGATTTCTTCTCCTTGTTGTTGTTTTTTTTTTAATTCAGTTTTCTTTGCTGCTTTGCCTTAAGCATTTTTTGTGCATTTTTTTTGCATTTTTTGTGCATTTTTTTTTTCCTTTTTCGTCGTTTTTGTTTCACTTTTGTTCATTTGGCAAGGCAGCAGGCAAGCAGGCCCGATTGTGCGTGCGTTCGCTCAATTTACCATAAAGTAGTGCAAAAAATGTGTTTTTATTTTTATTAAGTTTTCGCTTATGTAGTTTTTTTTCTTTGATTTACTTGTATATTTATTTTTTTTTTGTTTTTTTTTTTGTTTTTTTTTTTTTAATTTTATCTTAAATACTTTTCATTCGAGAACTCATTCGAAATTTCATTTGCTATAAGCGGCATGCATTTTCTTTGTTTCGTGGCCGCTTTGTGCGTGAAAGTTCTGTGTATTTCATTCTACTTCTTGCTTTTTGTGCGTTTGTGTGTTTGTGATTTAAAGCAGAGTTAAACATATGTACTTACTTAGTTTATCTTCAATATTTGCGGAATCCTTAACTAAAAGAACCTTTGCTTGTATTTATATCTTAATTATTGTGGGGGAGAGAAAATGTAAGAATTTTTGCTGTTATTAAATACTATTATTATTATAACAAAAATTATATTCTTAAGTATGTCCAATTTTCGAAGCTACAGAATTTGGTTAATATGAGGATCTATGTACATAATCATAGATATGTAAATGTTTTCATATAAAAAAAAAAAAAAACTTACTCCCTCTTACAAAAATCTTCCAAAATTTTAAATAAGCTAAGCTTGGAACAAGAGCCATCCCATTTCTCACAACAAAAAGTTGGTTATAAGTACCATTTTATAGAGAAGAAATACAAAGAATTTTCATTTTACTCATCATTCTTTGTTGGCACAATATTGCATGTCTACCATACAGTGACTTGAAAAGTTGTATAAAAAGTTGTATGAAACAAAAAAAAAATTCCAAAGCGTGCTTTTAAATTTAATAACGAAACGAAAAAATAAAGATGAGTTATTGCAGCATTGACAACAACAGAGGCTTTTTGCAGTCCATTCTACGCAGTGACCTCATACATATATCAAGAAAAAATCATTTATAGTACGTTCTCATACGAGATGCCTTTGTATGTCAATGTGGCATAAATAAACTGTATGCGAAACAATAAGGCAATGTTGTTATTGCCTGATATGAATAAGTTCAAAGTGGCAAAAAATGTGCATTGAAAAGTGCATAAATTTTTTTTAAAACAAATAACGCGCAATACGTGTCGATGTATACAAATGAAGTACCGTTTTTTACCCAGTGTGCATTTATTTTTAATATTAAAAAGTTTTTTAAAAAATATAGATATGTATGTATGTATAAGAGATTCTCTAATTTATAAATAAATGTTCAACATTGCTATCGCTAAAGGGCAAAAAAGGTAATCATACAAATAAAGAAACCTTTGCTTATATGATTAAATATTTCTGATTATTTTATTAATCATGAGTATTTTAAATAATTTTTTAACTTAATTGATTATTAATTGCCAGGTTACTGCAAGAAAATTAAAATAATCATTAAAATTAAGAAATCCTTAAGTTAATTATATTTTAACGGGAATCTAACACGTCTTTTTTAAAAAAATCTAATCTAATCTAATCTAATCTAATCTAATCTAATCTAATCTAATCTAATCTAATCTAATCTGATCTAATCTAATCTAATCTAATCTAATCTAATCTAATCTAATCTAATCTAATCTAATCTAATCTAATCTAATCTAATATAATCTAATCTAACCTAATTTAATCTAATCTAACCTAATCTAATCTAATCTAATCTAATCTAATCTAACCTAATCTAATCTAATCTAATCTAATCTAATCTAATCTAATCTAATCTAATCTAATCTAATCTAATCTAATCTAATCTAATCTAATCTAATCTAATCTAATCTAATCTAATCTAATCTAATCTAATCTAATCTAATCTAATCTAATCTAATCTAATCTAATCTAATCTAATCTAATCTAATCTAATCTAATCTAATCTAATCTAATCTAATCTAATGTAATGTAATCTAATCTAATCTAATCTAATGTAATGTAATGTAATGTAATCTAATCTAATCTAATCTAATCTAATCTAATCTAATCTAATGTAATGTAATCTAATCTAATCTAATCTAATCTAATCTAATCTAATCTAATCTAATCTAATCTAATCTAATCTAATCTAATCTAATCTAATCTAATCTGATCTAATCTAATCTAATCTAATCTAATCTAATCTAATCTAATATAATCTAATCTAATCTAATTTAATCTAATCTAACCTAATCTAATCTAATCTAATCTAATCTAATCTAACCTAATCTAATCTAATCTAATCTAATCTAATCTAATCTAATCTAATCTAATCTAATCTAATCTAATCTCTTTAACTCTTTTATTTTGATCTAGTGAACTTTATTTTAATTCCATAGAATTTCATTTAATCTAATCTAATCTAATCTAATCTAATCTAATCTAATCTAATCTAATCTAATCTAATCTAATCTAACCTAATCTAATCTAATCTAATCTAATCTAATCTAATCTAATCTAATCTAATCTAATCTAATCTAATCTAATCTAATCTAATCTAATATAACCTCTTTAACTCTTTTATTTTGATCTAGTGAATTTTATTTTAATTCCATAGAATTTCATTTAATCTAATCTAATCTAATCTAATCTAATCTAATCTAATCTAATCTAATCTAATCTAATATAATCTAATCTAATCTAATCTAATCTAATCTAATCTAATCTAATCTAATCTAATCTAATCTAATCTAATCTAATCTAATCTAATCTAATCTAATCTAATCTAATCTAATCTAATCTAATCTAACCTAATCTAATCTAATCTAATCTAATCTAATCTAATCTAATCTAATCTAATCTAATCTAATGTAATGTAATCTAATCTAATCTAATCTAATCTAATCTAATCTAAACTAATCTAATCTAATCTAACCTAATCTAATCTAATCTAATCTAATCTAATCTAATCTAATCTAATCTAATCTAATCTAATCTAATCTAATCTAATCTAATCTAATCTAATCTAATCTAATCTAATCTAATCTAATCTAATCTAATCTAATGTAATGTAATGTAATGTAATGTAATGTAATGTAATGTAATGTAATGTAATGTAATGTAATGTAATCTAATCTAATCTAATCTAATCTAATCTAATCTAATCTAATCTAAACTAATCTAATCTAATCTAACCTAATCTAATCTAATCTAATCTAATCTTATCTAATCTAATCTAATCTAATCTAATCTAATCTAATCTAATCTAATCTAATCTAATATAATCTAATCTAATCTAATTTAATCTAATCTAACCTAATCTAATCTAATCTAATCTAATCTAATCTAACCTAATCTAATCTAATCTAATCTAATCTAATCTAATCTAATCTAATCTAATCTAATCTAATCTAATCTAATCTAATCTCTTTAACTCTTTTATTTTGATCTAGTGAACTTTATTTTAATTCCATAGAATTTCATTTAATCTAATCTAATCTAATCTAATCTAATCTAATCTAATCTAATCTAATCTAATCTAATCTAATCTAACCTAATCTAATCTAATCTAATCTAATCTAATCTAATCTAATCTAATCTAATCTAATCTAATCTAATCTAATCTAATCTAATATAACCTCTTTAACTCTTTTATTTTGATCTAGTGAATTTTATTTTAATTCCATAGAATTTCATTTAATCTAATCTAATCTAATCTAATCTAATCTAATCTAATCTAATCTAATCTAATCTAATATAATCTAATCTAATCTAATCTAATCTAATCTAATCTAATCTAATCTAATCTAATCTAATCTAATCTAATCTAATCTAATCTAATCTAATCTAATCTAATCTAATCTAATCTAATCTAATCTAACCTAATCTAATCTAATCTAATCTAATCTAATCTAATCTAATCTAATCTAATCTAATCTAATGTAATGTAATCTAATCTAATCTAATCTAATCTAATCTAATCTAAACTAATCTAATCTAATCTAACCTAATCTAATCTAATCTAATCTAATCTAATCTAATCTAATCTAATCTAATCTAATCTAATCTAATCTAATCTAATCTAATCTAATCTAATCTAATCTAATCTAATCTAATGTAATGTAATGTAATGTAATGTAATGTAATGTAATGTAATGTAATGTAATGTAATGTAATGTAATCTAATCTAATCTAATCTAATCTAATCTAATCTAATCTAATCTAAACTAATCTAATCTAATCTAACCTAATCTAATCTAATCTAATCTAATCTTATCTAATCTAATCTAATCTAATCTAATCTAATCTAATCTAATCTAATCTAATCTAATCTAATATAACTAATCTAATCTAATCTAATCTAATCTAATCTAATCTAATCTAATCTAATCTAATCTAATCTAATCTAATCTAATCTAATCTAATCTAATCTAATCTAATCTAATCTAATCTAATCTAATCTAATCTAATCTAATCTAATCTAATCTAATCTAATCTAATCTAACCTAATCTAATCTAATCTAATCTAATCCAATCTAATCTAATGTAATCTAATCTAATCTAATCTAATCTAATCTAATCTAATCTAATCTAATCTAATCTAATCTAATCTAATCTAATCTAATCTAATCTAATCTAATGTAATGTAATGTAATCTAATCTAATCTAATCTAATCTAATCTAATGTAATGTAATGTAATCTAATCTAATCTAATCTAATCTAATCTAAACTAATCTAATCTAATCTAACCTAATCTAATCTAATCTAATCTAATCTAATCTTATCTAATCTAATCTAATCTAATCTAATCTAATCTAATCTAATATAACTAATCTAATCTAATCTAATCTAATCTAATCTAATCTAATCTAATATAACCTCTTTAACTCTTTTATTTTGATCTAGTGAACTTTATTTTAATTCCATAGAATTTCATTTAATCTAATCTAATCGCTGTTTCAATAACAAATACATCTGGTTTCAATTGGAAATCTGACTGTCACTTTAAAAAATTCCCAGCACCCGAACTAAACATTTGCTGGGTGTAAAAAAATTGTATTGACACAAATAACCATGCTTTATGGAAAAGTTTGAAAAACTTTTAATATAACAACCATTCATGTATAGCTTTTATACATACATATGTAGTTTTTTATAAACATAAACATTCACATGAAAACAAGCTCATCGCTATAAGTGCATATGTACATATGTATATACATGTGTACAAGTGTACATAAAGCCACCCCTGCAGCGAAAGTCCAAACTAGTCAGCCAACCTACCAGTTAACTGACTAGATAAATTATGGGAGTTGCCCAACTAGATTCATAGGGGACAAATTGAGATTAGTTATGAAACAAGAAGTTTTGCCAAAGAAAAGGGTTTTAAATTAAAAACGAATGTATCCGGGGTTTCTGGAGGTTGCAATGAACACGTATGCAGTAAAAGTAAAGCAACTTCTTTATTGTTGTTGTAGTATTCAAACCCTGCGTAGTAGGCCCCTTGTAGATTTAGTTGGTTGCAAATTGTTAAATCATTAAATCAGGTGAATGCCACAAATATAACATAGTTTCAGATGTTAATATAGCCCTGTATATTAGATACTACTTCAGCCATAGAAAAAAGTACATGATATGTTTGTATAAAGTCAGAAAATCATCAATATAAAAGTCAAGCTTAGAATGGTCAACGTGTTACTTATTCACAATGTTAATGTTAATTTTCCTAAATATTTAATATGCAAGATCACAATCTAATGTGCCTGAATTCTTTAATTTAAATATCATTTTCTAATAACTAAATAAATGTATTAGAAACTTTATTTTGCAATTTTTATTTTCATTGGAGTAGCATGTAAAACTAGTCAGTCAACTGGTATAGTTCTGATATCTACACTGATTAGTCAGCAAATTGGTATGATGCTGGTGTGTATACTGACTAGTCAGTCAAGTGGTATGATGCTGGTGTGGATACTGACTAGTCAGTCAAGTGGTATGATGCTGGTGTGGATACTGACAATTGCCATTTCCTAGGTCATCACCGTGTTAAAAATACCAGTTGCTAATATGGAAAAAAGATAGATCGCTGACTAGTTGGGCTGTATGGCCAACTAGTTGTCAATTAATTTACAACTAGTTGATTTCGCTGCAGGGCACTCTATCGGCGTCACTTCGTTTATTTCTGCACATGTGTGAACGAACGCATGTGTGTACATATGTATGTCTGTATGTATGTCTGTATATCCACGTATTGCAAAATGGTTGTCATAAATTAATTGGCTGCACGCAATTAGTGCAGATCATAAATTTTAAAATTTTATGCTTTATTTGCACTTCTTCGCCGCCATTGTGTTATATTGCAACGGAACCGGAAGTGAAGGACATGGACGGATATGAGCGTAAAACATAAAGAAAAAGGTATGTGCATAAAAAAGAGAACAAAAACAAACAAAAAACAGTAACGACAGAAAAAAATATATCACAAACGATATAAATGTGCCTCGTTTTTCACAAGTTTCAATGTTCAAAAGTGTTGCTGCATTAATGACGCGAGTGCGAGGTCATCGGCAGGGGTGGTGTCCATGTGTCCATGTGTCCGTGTGCGTTTGATATTTATTTTAGGGGAGTAAGTTTTATGAGCTATGAGAACGGAAGCTACTGGGGTGAATAAGATAATAATGTAACGAGGGTAGATATACATAAATACTTACATACATACGAGTACATATGTAAGTACTTAAGTATATGTAAATATAGTTTTCTAAAAAAACTATTGGTATACATAAATATATGTATGTAAGGCGTATAGATTGTGTTTATGTTGTAATTCAAACGTGCTAATTTCTTATTAATAATTAAAAACTGCAAACAAAGCAAAGGATATAATTATGCAATTCATTAGGGAGCTGCTTGCACAATAAGGTGGGCGAGAAGTTTTCAAAAAATCCGAAGGAAATCGAAGTTGTATCTTAGAGAAAAAACTTTTGAACATGAAGAAGTATTATAAACAGCTAATGAGCAGGAAAATCTTTTAACAAAAACAAATTCTTACTAGTTTTATATATACAGCCAATAAGAGGGCGGATAATTAAATTCTAAAAAATATATACATATATAACAATAAATGAAATCAAGGAGAAAGAGGGGAAACGGAATAATTACAACAAAAAAGTGAAGAGATGGAGAAAAACAATAAAATGAAAAAAAAAAAACAATAAATATCTAAATGAGAGGAGCAGAAGTAGAAAAAAAGGAAGTGCAAAAGAGAAAGTAGAAGGCAAGGAGAAAAAGGAAGAAGAAGAAAAAGAAGATACCAAGGTGAAAAGGAAGGAGAAGAAAATAGAATATTTATAAGACTAGGAAAAAGAGATGAAAAAGACAAACGAGACGAGCAGAAATAGAAAAAAAAATAAAGGAAAAAAGAGAAAGTAGAGTACAAGGAGAAAAGAGAGAAGAAGAAAAGAGAAGAATTAGAAGAATAGCAAGAAAAGATGAAAACGAGAAACGAGAGGAGCAGAAATAGACAAAAAGAAAAGAGAAATTAGAGAACAAGGAGAAAAGGAAGAGATATAGGAGGAAGAAAAATAATAAAGAAAATAATAAAATAAGAAGAAGAACAAAAAGAGGAAGAAGTGGTGTTAAAAGAAGAAAAAAGGAAAAAAAAAGAATAAAAGGAAACTAAAGAAGAATAAAGAAGAAGAAAATGTGAAAGAAGTGCTAGTCGAAAAAGAAAGGAAGAAGAAAAGAGCAGGAGAAGAATAGTGGGAGGAGGACGTAGAATAAAGAAGAAGAAAAACAAGAGGAAGAAGAAGAAGAAGAAGAAGAATAAGAAGAAAAAGAAGAAGAAAAAACAGAAGAAGAAGGAGAAGAAGAAAAAGAAAATTTTATAATAAGAGTTTTACGAGGAGGACGAATATTAGGGATGAAGAAGAAGAAGAAGAAACAAGTAAGGAAGCCTAAGTTCGAGCGGAATCGAACATTATATACTCAGCTGTATGCTTTCATTGTTTGTTTGCGTTTGTTCGATATAGGGTGTATTTTATATGAAACGAGTGCTGCATAAACAGGGCACAGCCACGCCCATTTTCAAAATTTGTATCAATCATCCAAATAAGCATATAAATATTATTGTTAGTGCAAATTTGCATCCCTCTATGACTTTTAGTTACAAAGACTTCACGTTACAAATTCCAAAAGGGTGTTCCAGAAATATCTTTGTTAAAAAGTAGGCGTGGTCATAAACCGATTTCAATAAATTTTTGCTTGTCTATTAACACATGTTATAAACCAAGTGTATAAACCAAGTTTCGTCATAATATCTCAATTATTTGTCGAGTTATGGGCTAAGAAATCTCGTATATTCCTTTTGTTTAAAAAGAGGCGGTGCCACGCCCATTTTCCAAACTTTTTTTTATTTTTTCTTTCCGGTCTATTGTAGAACTCATGTCACAAAATTTCAATGAATTATCTTTATATTTCACAGAGATATCGCTTAAAATGATTTTATTAGGTCACTTTATAATACCCATATATAAAAGTGGGCGTGGTCGTCAACCGATTTTGGTAATTTTTCGTCCACACATTTGGCTAAGTAAATATATCACGCGTACCAAATTTCATCGATATATCTTTAACGGTTTCTGAGTTATGGCTTATAAAACTTTCAATATTTGCCCCTTAATAAGTGGGCGTGGCACCGCCCATTTTCCAAAATTTTTGTACTTTTTGTTTTATGTCCGTAGTTGGACTCCTGCCACAAAATTTCAGTGATAGATCTTTATATTTGACAGAGATATCGCTTAAAATGGTTTTATTAGGTCACTTTATAATACCCATATATAAAAGTGGGCGTGGCCGTCAACCGATTTTTATAATTTTTCGTCAAAACATTTGTCTAAGTAAGCAAATTACACATACCAAATTTCATCGATATGTCTTCAACGGTTTCTGAGTTATGACATATAAAACTTTCAATGTTTGACCTTTAATAAGTGGGCGTGGCACCGCCCAGTTTCCAAAACTTCATCAAATTTCTTCATAAGGGCCTGAGCTCAATACGAGGGTAAAATGTTATCACTCTAGCTATATTAGTGGCTGAGATACCAAATTTCTGATTTTTCTATATAGGAAAAGTGGGCGTGGTCATGGTCCGATTTCGCCCATTTTCAATACAAACCGTCGCAGTCTCGATACCAACTTGTATTTAAAATTTCATCAAAATATCTCAATTTTTACGCGAGTTAGAGTGCGTACAAACGGACGGACGGACGGACGGACGGACGGACGTACATGGCTCAATCGATTTCTCTTTTCACCCTGATCATTTTGATATATATAAGTCCATATCTATCTCGATTATTTCATTATGTTACAATCCACCGTTATGAAATCAAAACTATTATACTCTGTGTACTAGTACAGCTGAGTATAAAAAAGCAGGAAGGGCAAGAAGAAGAATATAAATTCGCGGTGATGTACCTACCTAAATTAGAATAACGGATATGTCTTTCTAAAAGGAATTTTTATAGTAGAGTAACACCCGTTGGCTTCCAAACCAATAGGGCCTGAGCCATTAATAGAAACAGGTACACATAATATCAGAAATGAGAGGAAGGAACGAGGAAGGATGTTAAGGGAACAGTACTGGCGCCAGCGCGATTTAATGCGTCAGGCAAAGGCAGTAATGGGCGCTTTGGAATCTCTCTAACAATAAATTGCAAACAATGGTGGGCATTGCAGGCTTAGGAAATATATGCATAGACTAGGTATCCTTTCAAGTAGTCTATGTCACTTCTGTGCTAGGGGAAGATGAGTCTGCCGAGGACTACTGGTCGGATGCGATGCCACTGCAAAGAAACGTGAAAGATTACTGGACACGCCTTGGACAGCTCAGGGAGAACATGCGGCTCCAAAGTCGAGCGATATTCTTCGATTTTTGGAGGAGCTCGGATTAGATGAGAAAATGTGATCGAGAAGAGGGTATAATAGCCCTAATGGGCGCAGTAGAAAAAAGTAAATCTATCTATCTAAGAGCCACTCGAAAAGCTCTTTAGGCTAGCGTCTTGATATTTTACCAAAGCAGCCATGCTTCTTAATTATATTTTATATATACATACATAACTCTATGTATATCTCTATATATATGTATATCTATTTATCAATTTTCTTTTAACGTTAAAATCAGACGTCATACAAACACAAAACCAATAATTTGAAATCATTTTGAGTTGCAGACAGTTCTCTTGTGAGCTCTCCAAATGGTGTTTGAGTAGTGAAAATTAATTTACTCAAATTATTTTTCACTGCATTGGTATTACTACAATTATTAATTACGTACCCTGCAGTAAATTTGTTTCACTGCTGAAGGATCAGTGATGATTCTTTGTTGAATATTCATCACTGTCGTCATTACTCAGTATATTTTTATTTGTTCTTGTTTTTTTTTCTGAGGAAAGCAAACCATTTATATGAAAAATTCATCAGTCTTTATATGAAAGTATTCACTGATGCCTCCTCGTCATAGGTGAATTGCATCAGTGATTCATTAAGGATTCATTGCGGATATTTACTGCAGGGTAAGTATATATTTACATATGTATGAACCATTGTCAAACATTCACCGACGACCTTGCTCACATAAAATTAGTTCAAATGACTAATTAAGTCACAAAAACATCATTTATTTGCTTTTGTGTGATACTAAAATAATTCTATTGTAGCCGTTGGAAAAATGATTTCACTTCACCCATATTTACATACACAATAAAAGGTTATTTGTATGTGATTTAACTTGAGTGTGATTGATTTTGTTGCTGTTGCTGACACATGACATTTTTGACAGCAAATCTATTGTTTATATTTGGGCATAAATATATACACACATACATATCGTCGGTCTGCTGCCAGAAACACGAATGTGAAAATTTTTTTAAACACGATGTCTGCTCTTTATCGGGTATATATTGATGTAATAACAATTAATATTTGTATAAATTCTTGTGTAAACATACACACATAATATCTACTTTTATGTCAATGAGCATATATACAAATCTTAATTGTTATTATATCAATATATACGCGATAATGAGCAGACATCGCACTTAAAAATTTTTCACATTCGTGTTTCTGGCAGGAGACCGACGATATGATGTTATGTGTGATAATAAAAGTGTTATTGTTTTTGCTGATTGTGGTGAAATTGTTTTTTTATTGCATAATATTGCCTGTTCACCTTTTATCTGTACGCCCACAAGTGAAGGAAAATTGCCAAAAACGACAGCAGCCGCAACAGCAACCGGAATCCGCAACATTGTAGTCGCTTAATCTAATAATAAATGAATTTTAATGACATTACCGCAAAAACGGGATGCAAAGGTGTGTTTTCACGCGCACCACACATATCAATACACAGTCGTACATGCAGAGACAAAATCAATGTGTGTGTGTGTTTGTGTGCTAAAAAAGGTGCTTACTTGTATATAAGTTTTTGCGGCGGCCACCCAAATGGGTTTATTTATAGTTGTGCGTGCAACATTATTTGTACTCACAATAAAATGGAATTGAAATTGAAAATGCGGCCATAGGAGACATGCACAGCTATATAGATGTACATATATAAACACTTTCCACAACATAAATTTGCGATCAAGACAGCAAAGTTACTACCCAACGACCATTTAACATTCGCCATTCAATATTCACCGCTCAACATTTGTACTATTTATACCATTCAACATTGAAGCACTCAGGCACTCAGACTCTCCATTTATGTTCATAATAAACACACACACATACATATATATATATATGTACATATGTATATACTACGACGAGTATTGCCAACACAATAATATTGTAATAGCAATGACAGCAAGCACCGTTACTATAATTCAATTGACTGGCTGTGTGAGGAGGAGTGCAGAAAAATCGCGCGCAGCGCTCTTTATATAGCAAATGTGTAGTAAATTGTATTGAATATCAAAGCGCAAATGATGGCTGGAGTAGTTGTTATGGCTGAATAGGGAGTAGTAGGTAGGCACTGTTGGTTGGTTGGTTCGTTGATGGCGGTCGTTGGAGCGTGATGCGTGCAGGCGGCAAAATCTGGTAGACCCTTGATTAACTGATTGCTTACTTACATGCACAAATGTACACTCACACGTGCGAATAGATATATGTATATATGTAAGTGCGTATGTATGTATGCATGTATGCAATTATTTACGAGTAGTTGCATGTACAAACGTGTTAGCTACCTGATTTCTATATTACTTTTGCCGTAAAGTCCTAAAAGCATACATAACCATGTACACCATTGCGTATACGTAACCTCTATTATGTTGCTTGCGAGCAGAGCGCTTCATTGTTTCGCTTATATGTACATACCTAGTTAAATGCGAAAATAGACATGTGCCGTTTTATTTATGCCCAGTAGTGCTGATATTCAGTATATTATAATATTGTTCACATAATAGTTGTTTGTAATGGCATAATTGAATGGCTTAATGTCGAATAAAATGACCATCTCCACATAAAAGCCGGAGATCAAATTACTCTTCTTAGCAACATCAACGCACCGAATGCGTAAACAGGTAAAACCATAACTGCATTCGACTGTACCGCAGACTTCATAACTTTCACGAAGGGTAAAATGAAATGTTGATGGCTGAATCATATATATATTATTTCTAATTGGTGTTTTATAAATATCCCTTTTCCTGCTCACATAATTTACCAAAATTAATAAGTAAGGCATCGTTTTAAAGGTATTAATTAGCTATGTATGCGAAACGGTGTTTTATTGGGCGTGGTACTTTATATGAAAAGTAAGGGGGGGTAAAAGCGGGGTTGACCCCCGCAGGAGGGGTCGTACATAAAATGTATATCAAATTAAAGGGAATCAAAATACCTATCGAATGGTATAAAAACATTCGAAATCGGTTCAGTAGTTTTTAAGTAATTGCAATTTAAAGAATGCATAATATAAACTTTGACCTTTAATAACTTTTGTTGTTGTTGTTTCCAAAAAAAAAATTCACTTTAATACTCAACTTAGCCTCTTTATCAATCCTCATACTTCGTTTTTTTTTATTTCATAATATTAGAAATTTCACATTTGTACCAGATCGTGCTATTTTTTTCAACTTTGTGGGCACCTCCAAACATGCAAGTAGGTCAATAAAATTTTACAGGCTTATTTCTGGGCTAGAAAGATGCCGTTCTGGCTTCGGAAAAAAAATTGAATTTCAAAAAAAAAATTGTCACTCCACCGTAATACGAGTATATACGAGTATATCAAAACGATCAGGATGAAAAAAATGAGTGAACCATGTCCGTCCGTCCGGCCGTATACACTCTAACTTGCGCAAAATTATAAATATTTTAATGAAATTTGGTACACAGATTCTAATGGGAACAGAGAAAGTTGGGGTTGAAAATAAGGCATATGTGTGTATTTCGAAAAACACGTAAAACATGATAATTCAGTCACTAATAAAGCCCGAGTGATGAAATGACGTTATGCCGTTATGAGGAAACGTGCTGAAATAAAAATGGGCCAAGAGGAGCAAATTTTCAAAGATTTATAAGTAAAAACTCAAGAACTGTAGCAGATAAATCGAGTAAGCTTGGACCACTGATTTGCTTGCTAAAGCAAACGTGTGGAAAAAAAATTACCCAAATCGGCAGGGACCACGTACATATGTACATATGTACATATATATAAAAATATATGTAAAATACATAAAAATATAATACACATACATACATATATATACGTAGGTATAATAAAACATTTTATGCGATATGTTTGTCAAACATATACATAAGTAATTCACTGAAAGTTCCATAAGTTCCACTGTGGACATAAAACCAAATAAATATAAGTTTTTTAAAATGGGCGTGACAGCAGAAACTATATCGACTGGCGTCGTATGTTTTATTTTTTTTTGCGCAAAGATGCGCACGGGTCCAGCTAGTCTATATATTAATAGGCTAACATTTTTCCATACAAACAATTGACAGGCTGTTTAGCACATTTAACATACTCATATCCACATAAAATTGATATGGATGTGTTCGTATGAGTCAGGAGCAGTGCATAGGCATATAATTTTTTATATAAATTATTTAATTTGTTTATAATTAATAAATAAAATTTTTAGTTAAGAGAAATAGATATCGTAAACATGTTTACAAATATCGTAAACACAGTTGAAGGGTCGCTTTAATTTAACAGCGCTCTCCCTATTTTATATGAATTGGCCCAGTTTACGCTCAGATCAAAATCAACGCGGCCAAATATCTCCTATTGCTTTTCCATTAAAGCGAAAAATGAGAGAGAGGACGGGAGAGCACACTAAGTAATTTTAATTTTGACCAAGGCATATCTATCAGGTAGGCTTTGCCGCGATTTGAGAAACTTCTTTTTTTATTTACAAAGGTAGAGTGTAATGTCGAAATCAAAGCGAATTCACATCATGGCCAATAGGAATGGACGAGCCCCAAGCGAATTCAGATTTTAACCACGGCGAAATATCATTTTGACATTACACTCTACCAATTACAAGAACAAAATACATGGGAAATTTCTGAATTCGCCACCGGGCCTACCTTCCTAGATCTGCCTTGATTTTGACCATGATTTCTCGTCGGACCTTGATCAAAAGGGCAAATCAGTGTTGCGGTACAACTGGAATTTGGAAAGTGTTGCTTATCTCCGCGAAAAGGAATAATTTTTGTACCAATACAAAGTTGAAAAAATAAATTGCATGGTCAAATTTCGAGCACCGGCGATACTAGTTTCATTAATTGGTTGGTAATTCTTTCAGTTAGGAATACAAAAATTTATTACACAAATAAATGTTTTGTATTTAGTGGTTTAAATGAAGGAAATACATATACCTCAAAATGCCCATATCTCATCAATCTTTTCTATTGCAGCTATGTGTATGTTTTGCCGATAGGATCTAGGCAATTTTCACTGAAATTCTTTAATTCAATAAGTTCATTTACTAAGCTACTTAAATGGAAAATTAATACTGAACTATGGATTGTATGGAAGCTACATATGTATATGCTATAGTGGTCCGATTAAAACGATTGTGATCAATATCAATTGTACATAAAAATACACTCGTATACTGAATTTCAATAAGATATCTCAAAATCTGAAGGTATAGTTTGAGTTAAAATATATGAACAGACATGCTGAAAGGTATTAATCAACTCAGCTAATGATTCTGATCATATCAGTATATATGCCTGGATGACCGAGCTTATCTCGGGCTGCAATTTTTCTTAAGGTCTTCACAAAATTCAAATAAAAAAGTTAAAAAGAAGGTGAATGGAAAAATTGAACTCGTCAGAAGTTTGCCAGCGAAATCCCTTGCATACTAAATTTCATGAAAATTGTTGGAGTCGTTTTCGAGATACAGAACAAAAGCAAATCCGTCTCGCTTCGCTGCGATTCACCTACCTATTCATGTCCTTCTCCATTTTTTCTTCGTCTTCGTCTTCCACTCCCTACCCCTTTACCTTTACCTTTCTTTTTCTTTTATTTTATCTTTATCTTTTTTTCTTTTTCTTTTTCTTTTTCTTTTTCTTTTTCTTTTTCTTTTTCTTTTTCTTTTTCTTTTTCTTTTTCTTATTCTTTTTCTTTTTCTTTTTATTTTTCTTTTTCTTTTTCTTTTTTTTCTTTTTCTTTTTCCTTTTCTTTTTCTTTTTCTTTTTCTTTTTCTTTTTCTTTTTCTTTTACTTTTTATTTTTCTTTTTCTTTTTCTTTTTCTTTTTCTTTTTCTTTTTCTTTTTCTTTTTCTTTTTCTTTTTCTTTTACTTTTTATTTTACTTTTTCTCTTTCTCTTTCTCTTTCTCTTTCTCTTTATCTTTCTCTTTCTCTTTCTCTTTCTCTTTCTCTTTCTCTTTCTCTTTCTCTTTCTCTTTCTCTTTCTCTTTCTCTTTCTCTTTCTCTTTCTCTTTCTCTTTCTCTTTCTCTTTCTCTTTCTCTTTCTCTTTCTCTTTCTCTTTCTCTTTCTCTTCCTTCTTCTCTTTCTATTTCTATTTCTATTTCTATTTCTATTTGTATTTCTATTTCTATTTCTATTTCTATTTCTATTTCTATTTCTATTTCTATTTCTATTTCTATTTCTATTTCTATTTCTATTTCTATTTCTATTTCTATTTCTATTTCTATTTCTATTTCTATTTCTATTTCTATTTCTATTTCTATTTCTATTTCTATTTCTATTTCTATTTCTATTTCTATTTCTATTTCTATTTCTATTTCTATTTCTATTTCTATTTCTATTTCTATTTCTATTTCTATTTCTCTTTCTCTTTCTCTTTCTCTTTCTCTTTCTCTTTCTCTTTCTCTTTCTCTTTCTCTTTCTCTTTCTCTTTCTCTTTCTCTTTCTCTTTCTCTTTCTCTTTCTCTTTCTCTTTCTCTTTCTCTTTCTCTTTCTCTTTCTCTTTATTTTTCTCTTTCTTTCCCTTTTCATATCGCTTTCACTACTTTTCTCTCCCCTTTCTATTAGTTCTCCTTTCCCTCTCCTACTCCCTCTCCTTCCCTCTCCCATTCATTTGGCGTTTCCTTTTCCTTTCCATTACCCATTACCTAAGAAACCAGGTTGAGTATTACAGCGAAGAGGGATCTATATAGAAGCCTAGGTTTCCGAATTAATTTGAAAGCAATATTGCACAGAAGCATTCCGGGGTCAAGCGAGTCCACATTTTGACTCATATCTGGGGACACGATTCCTAGAATCATGAAGAATGGAGCTTTTGATGGGCCTTGTATTTAAAAGAATCGTGCTTTTGACCAAAGTTACGTAAGTATAATAATATATCATATTCCTACAAGTTATAAAAAAACTCACTATTGGCTATAATAAACTTAGCTGCCTGCGTTTTTAAACTTTCTTACATACTATTAGTGCGTTTCACTTTGAATTGTTATTTCTCTATATATACATACATAAATACAACCAAATGTATGTATGGTGTGTAGATATGACGATTTGCGGCATACACAAATAATTTAGTAAATTGATTTCGTTATCTGGGCACATCATATTTTACCTGAACGTGCAAGTCCCTGCAAACATACAATGTATACATACAATATGCGTGCACGTGAGCGTTAGTAGGTACTCTGACCCTGCAAACATATTTATTTCATAGTAACCTCTAAATTGAATTGTTTCAATGAGGCAAATGAAATAATGACAATCACAATGATGGCAAAAGACAAAAATGACTATGAAATGTTGTACGTAGCGAAAACTAGTATAGAACAAGCGCGTCCGATCAAAAGCGTGAATGTTATGATGAAGAAGCACAATAATAAATGAAAACGTCAGTTTTGCGGCGACAGCGTGGAACAGCACAACTTGCTGGCAGGTGGGCAAGAATCACATAATACACACATTCATAAGTGTTTGTATGAATCGCTGTGTGCTTTACAGCGGCGCGTCAATGTGACAATGTCCGTTACTTTCTATACATACACAGACACACACACACACACACACACTCCCACACGCGCCAAATAACACAAATAAAAACAAAGTAAATGAAATGATTGAATAAGTGAGACAAATAATGACAGCGATGAGTAACGATGACAGCTGGGAAATATTTATTTGGATAAAATGGCGCTAATTTGTCAGTCAATGTAACGTAACACGCGTATTTAGGTACATACATAGGTAGCGTGGTATCATTTAGTGATATTATAGCACCTCAATGAGATGGACATGAGCGTGAGTATGACAATGAAATGGGCATTGATGGCTGCATGTTTTGCAGTTTTTATTTTTTTATTTTTATTTTTTTAGTGCTTTATTTTGTTGATGGATTAGTGACTTGTTTTTGTTACTGCTTTTGTTTTTTTTGTTTTGTGTTTTTCACGTAGCTAATGCAAAGAATTTATTTGGCTAATTACGCGTGTGAAAAATTAGTGTTTATTTCGTTGGAAATTTATAAATTTCACTTTCATTAAAGTTTGCTAATAAATCTTACTAGTAAACTCGGCCACGCCATGCTGTGGCTTTCAATTATACTGTGCGGCAATTTGAGGGTGGAAGACCACTTATTGCCAAATTTGAAAATATTTTGATATACCTTCATAGCTACAGGTTATTTTTATTTTCTGTAGACCTAGATTTTTTATACAAAGATTTTATTACCCATCTTCAGTGCTAGGCCTTGCATGACACTTCAAATTTAAAAATGAGATAAACTGTAGCGTAAAAATGGATTATTGAACAGATGGAACCCTTTTTGTAAAAATTTTAATAAATTACTCATTTCCATGCCAAGCCCTTTCATATGCCACCTCAAATTGAAAAATCAAACAAACTATAGCGTAAAACTGAATTTTTGAACAGGTGGCAACCCTTTTTGTAAAATTTTTAATTAAATTACTTAATATCAGGTCAAGCCGTTTCGTATGGTGCCAAAAATTTTAAAATCAATCAAACTATACAGTAAAATGAAATTTTCAAACATCTGGCAACCCTTTTCAAAAAAAGTAAACCTTCCTGCACATCTACAGATCAAGCCCTTTCATCTGACACCACATTTTCGAAAATCGGTATAACGGTGTAAAAGATATGGTGCGTACAAAAAATCGCTTAGCGTAATATATATATAAAGATGAAAGAAAGTTCTTACATACTTGCTTTGTGTAATATTTATACCATAATATATTTGAAGAGATGGGAATTTCTCAACAAAATGTATTTCAAGTGAGCTTAGAGAGGCAAGTTAAGTTTTGATTGAATGGTGTTGAAAGGGCTAAGCGGAGGTATATGCATTATTCTTTATATTCTTCTTCAATTTCTTCTTCTTCTTCTTCTTTTTCTTCTTAGTCTTCTTCTTCTTCTTCTTCTTCTTCTTCTTCTTATTTTTCCTCTTCTTCTTTTTGTTGTTATTATTGTTGTTGTTGTTGTTGTTGTTGTTGTTGTTGTTGTTGTTGTTGTTGTTGTTGTTGTTGTTGTTGTTGTTTTTGTTGTTGATGTTGTTTCACGTTGTTTTCACGACATGACCTGCCCTACGCAGTCACTGGATCTTTATTCGCTAAACAAGTGTCCCTAGGGAGCACTCCATAATCGCGCCATAAATCAAAAGTTTTATAAAGATCGGTTCGTTCAACTAAAGGATATCTAGAAGAATAGTGCTGTATCGAAAAGGGCACCAAGCAGACTGCAAATTGGAGCCTAGAATGAGATGAGTATAAAGGATTAAAAGGTGATGGCTCTGTCAACAATAAAACTTGTTATAATCTTTTGTGTCTTAATGATGCTCAATTTGTGAGTAACAAAATGGTAAACACCTATTGAAAGATTACTCTTGACTTTCGTGTATTACAAAACAAAATAACTAAATACAATTTTTGCTACAAAGAAACCCTTTTCATTGATGCTAAAGCTTTCAGAAAACCCAAAATATACACGCTTAATGCTGGATTGCTTTCACGAGCCTCCCACTACTCCAGTTTCACACAAAAAAAATACAAATTTTTGGCAAGAAAATTGCACTACACTTTAATACTTCATAACTAAGTATGTAGTACATATTTTCACATGACATCTGATTTTGTGCTTGAAGCATACTTTTCTGCACCACTTCGAGCAAATCGTATTTTGACGATTCAAACGGAAGGAAGATTCACTTGTCAGTTGGACAACAAAAGAAAGCAGAGTGACAAGCAAGTAACAAGTGAGCAAGCAGCTCCGCCGTAAGGCAACTTTATGTTGTACGAGTACATTGCAACGGGAATGTAACCAAAATATTGCAAAGCTTATAGAGTTTTGTTGTTGTGTTGTGGCATTAACTGTCGCATAGTCAAAATCAAAAATCTCTAAGGAAATGCAATGTAAGCGTGCGCCTTGATATGGCAAAAGGCTAAATAATGATGCACCAGCAACAGCACCACCATCAAATGATGAACAACGTCCGACAGCGGACACAAAAATGTAGAGGATGTGAGGTGATGATAGAGGATGGTTGTTGGTGGTACAGGATGGTTGTTGGTAATAGAAGATGCTGGGTGGTGGTAGAAGATGGTTTTTGGTGGTCGGAGAATGATGCAAGCCAAGGCGAAACCAAAGCATTTTGTCATGTGGTATTTTCATGGTTGAACGAAGCAAATAAATTGTCAATTCAATGCAGGGAGGAGGCATTTGTTCTTGTATGTGGGTATGTAGGTACATGCAATCCTTTTACCTAAGCCATTGTTGGTATATGCATTAGGGTGGGGCGATTCTCTAACCTATATCGCGCCATCGAAATTCGGATTCCTCTCATTTTTCTGAGTAGAAAACTCCTCCACGACATTTGTCTAAAATTAATTTTGATGTTCCGGAATTTGCTTTTTATGGACCAAGACGTATTTATGAAAATAAAAATTGGGTAAAAATCGACAAAAGAATAACCAGGCCAATATGCACATCGAATTGAAACAGAATTTTGTACTGAATCCATATGTGAAATCAGAATTAAAATCGGATGATCCGTTTTCGTGATATAGCCTGATTTCCGGTTATGGTGGCTGAATGCCGAAAATCGCATATTTTCGCGATTATCTCTTGCTGTGTACAATATATCTTAAAGTTTGTTGCAAATTTCTTAAAGATAGGTCAATACAATATATAAGCAATATTTTCAAATATTAATTTATCTTCCGGTATAGGAAAACTAGAATGCACTCTTTTTTCCTTAGCCCAAAATCGCGGTATGGGATCTCCATGTTATAGTCATTCCATATCGATGATTTTCGCTGACAGCGCTTTGTGTACAATAAATGCTCCAAATCCAAAATTTGAGAATTTTAGCTGCAAAAATTTAAGAGTTATACCCTAAAACGTAGACGTATACTGTTTGGGACTTGTTTTTTCGCTTTATTCAACTCTAAAAAAATTCAAGGTTACTCATACGCCATAGGGTACTATTGGAAGCAAAACACAGTTTTCAAGCAGCATAAGTCTACGTATTAGGGAACAACTCTTCGTTTTTTGCAGTTAAAATTCTGAATTTTTGGATTTGAAGCATTTATTGTACACAAAGCGCTGTCAGCGAAAATCATCGATATCGAATGACTATAACATGGAGATCCCATACCGCGATTTTGGGCTAAGGAAAAGAGAGTGCATTATAGTTTTCCTATAATGGAAGATAAATTAATATTTTAAAATATTGCTTATATATTGTATTGAACTATCTTTAAGAAATTTGCAACAAACTTTAAGATATATTGTACACAGCAAGAGATAATCGCGAAAATATGCGATTTTCAGCATTCAGCCTCCATAACCGGAAATCAGGCTATATCTCGAAAACAGATCATCCGATTTTAATTCTGATGTCACATATGGATTCAGCATAAAATTCTGCTTCAAGACGATGTGAATATTGGCCTGGTTATTTTTTCGTCGATTTTTGCCCAATTTTGATTTTCAAAAATCCGTCTTGGCCCATAAAAAGCAAATTCCGGAACATCAAAATTAATTTTAGAGAAATGTCGTGGAGGAGTTTTCTACTCAGAAAAATGAGAGGAATCCGAATTTCGATGGCGCGGTATCGATTAATTTCCATCCATACAAATCGCCCCACCCTAATATGCATATTACTTAATTTGTGCAGTGCTGAGTAATAGCTAAGCAATCCAAATTGTCGCAAATTAATTGTTACTACTGTAATAATATTGGATTTAAATATTCACAAAAACTTCAAGTTTATCATGTAATTCCCAAAACTGCCACAATCTCTTATATTCTTTTCTATTCTACGAGTACATCATATTTTACACTTTTCCTAAACATTTTGACATAAACGCCACCTAGAGAATATTCTTTGCACAACACTGTACATGCAGTACTGTATATATGTATGTATGTAGTATCTATAGTTGTATCCATGTTCCGCGTTGCAACGGTTGTCAAGTGAATATCATTTCGTGGCTTCTCCTTGGATGCGTGACGCAGCAAGGCCGTAAATCAACAAAGTTAGCTCACGAAACATAACTCTTTTATTGGCGTTACAACAACTTTGCTCGTTGCAACCAAATTTTGTAGCATCAAAAATAGTACATAATATATATATATATATATATATGTACATATGTCGGTATGTTCCTGCAGATGAATGTGTGAATGTGTGTACATATGTATTATAGCAAATCATTGGAAGACACTTTGTCCATCACACAACGATGATGGACAGCCAACAAGCATGCCCGACCAATGCTGCTAGTTAGCGGCAACACTTCCGCAAAGGAATAAACGCACGCTAAGTGTGAGTATATTAGAGCGGAGCAAGAGGCAATTAACCAAGTAAAATTCGCGCGAGCACCCCATACATGATTATAACAAATAGGCGAGTACTCTAAGACTAGTTTCTATAAGAAACACGATTAATTTGACATTTATTTATTATACATACATATGTACATATACCTACCTGCGTTGGGCAGGTCATGTGAAAATGGATGAAGGTGCTCCGGCACAGAAAGTTTTTCCACCGAAACCCGCTAAAGACAGCAGAAAAGCGAGACCTCCACTGCGTTAGAAAGATCAGGCGAAGACACTTACTCGTCCTCCTTTGGTATTTATATTTAGCGGCAGGTAGCACGAAACAGAAACGACTGGCGCCCTTTATTGGACTCGGTCAAAATCGTCTAGACAGTTACGCGCCAATTAAGAAGAAGAATGAAAATATTGAAATAGCAAACTTAAATATTATAAATGAACTCCCTGCATGATTTTTAAAAGTGTATGATTATTGTCAAAAAATAAGTTGAACTACACCACTATTGCATTACTAAGGCACATGTATGTATGTACTTCAATATAACAAAAATAGCCCAAGAAATGATGCAACAACTTTTGCAGAGAGTGTGAGAATGGTAGGTTATGAGTTTTTATGTGTGGATGTGACTTTAAGCGTTGTATGTTGCCAAATTGCGGTGACACATGAATGACATGGCGAGTTGGTACTTTTGGTATCCATGAACATCTCACGCTCATACTCATACGAATATGCATTGATTGCAATATCCCTGCTGGGAAAATCTCTTGTTTTGAATTTATGTACTGCTTCTTCTTCTTCTTCTTTTTCTTCTTTCTTCTTCTTCTTCTTCTTCTTCTTCTTCTTTTTCTTCTTTTTCTTCTTCTTCTTCTTATTTTTCTTAAAATCCATCTAGACGATTCTAGCGTTGAAAATACCAGGGGAAGACGAGCCAGTCTTCACCTGATTTTCCAAACGCAGTGGAGATGTACCTTTTCTTCTGCCTTTAGCGAGATAGAAATATCCTCTGTGCCGGAGTACCTTCATCCATTCTCACGATATGACCTGCCCAACGCAGTCGATGGATTTTTATTCGCTAAACAATGTCGATGTCTGCATCAAGCTCGTACAGCTCATCATAAAATCTCCGCCGATACTCGTCCCCGCTAACGTGCAAAGGTCCATAAATCTTCCGAGGAACTCCCAAGTGCCATAGTCACTACTAAGATCTAATTAAAAATCTCTACGCTCTAGGGAGAGTCAGGACATCCGTTTCCCCTTTCCGATACCTGTTCCTGGTGCTTGCGCCAGGTTTCACTGCGGGGGGGGGGGGGGGAGACCGCGGATGGCTAGCAAAATCTGTTGTCCCGTCGAGTAAGTCCCCTCGAGTAAGTCCCCTCGAGTAAGTCCCCTCATAGTTCAAGGTGCCTGGCGGCAGTCATAAAACACATTTATCTTGTTGTGATGGAGGAGACAGAATCACAAAGCTTTACAACATGTCGAAAAGGCCCTTCACTACAGGGAGTGCGATAGGTGTCTTTCTTGATATTTCGGGTGCCTTTAGCAACATCTTGGCTGAGGCGCTGTTTGGAGGGGCTCGAATTGATCGTAATACCCCCAATCATTCAGCGTTCGATCGAGGACCTTTTGCACAGAGGGGCACCCCACAAGTGGAAGAACTCTCACCACTGGTTTGGGATCTAAACCAAAAATCTGCATCACTATCTATTGAGTTCGATTTCTCAGCAGGAATACTTTGTATATGTGTGAATGTTTTGTATGTACATACATACATATGTGTGAGCTTGTGTCCTGCGAGCCGCTGTAAAGTGGCATGTTTTGGCATCAACGACGACGCATCATCGTATTTGAACATTTCACGATTGCAGAGCAGCTGCGGTATTGCGACACGCTGCTGATGGATGTATACAGCTTGCAGCGTGACACATTGACAAAGTGGATCCCGGGCGAAGCGATTCTGAAATGAAAATGATCACACTACAACTGTTATACATACATACATACTCATGCATACAAATGTAGAAGTAGGTATTCCCAGCTAGCAATTTTACCCGAAATCGGTTAGATATCTATCAGATTTTCGGCAAAAAACTCCGAAATCAATAAGATTTCTGTACGACTTCTCCAAGAGAAATGTATGGAGACGTTGACAGGAATTCCTACAGACATGTCTGGGGAAAGTCTGGGTTTTTTACCGACGATTCGGACAGATATCTAACAGATTTCTAAACGAACAAAAAAAATATTTAAGAAAAAATAAAATATTTTGGCATGTCTGCACGAAATCGTTCAGATATCTATGAGATTTTTTTCGGATGGGAAAAAATAAAATTACTTAGACAATTCTGATAGAAATCTATAAAAAATCTAGAAGATATGTCTACATAGTCAACTTTGCACTCAAATTTTATTCAGAATTTTCTGAATCGAAAATTGTCTGGTAAAATTGTTAGCAGGGTTGTAACGTATGTAAATATCCGTATGTAAGTACATAGGTACATGCCAGCCTTCGTTAAAGTGTGAAAATAAAATTTCTCGAATTTTGACGGATACAATTTTTCGCAGTATTAGAAATTTGGACAAAAGACAGACACATTAGTTGTCCAACAGCCGTCTCAATGAAATGGTACAGGACATTTTCTAAAACACATCGGTGGGATTAGGAAAGGAAAAGCCAAGACATGCAGTATCAGCGACGTCATGCCACATATTTGCCTTTCAGTTTATCTAGGATAGAGTTTTTGAATGAAAAAAAAAATATATATAAATAATAAATAGTTTGAAAAACTAAAAAAACACGCTTTAGTAATAAAAAAAAGAAACACATCTGTTGCATATTTTTAGGATACAAATTCGTTTACATACAAACATACAGGCGAAACTTATAAAAGCGTGGTAAAATTTAAAAGCCTCACTAAGGCTGGAAATATGCAAAAATGTACGCTTTTTAACACGCTTTTATTGGGTTCACCTGTTTGTTTGTGTGTAAACATTGCATACTTTTAAGCGAATATGTTAGGTGCTTATTTATTCACCATTTAAGAAAACATATAAAGCTGCTAAAGTTAAAGATAGCGACTGTTTCATGGCACTTATGGCACGCAACGATTTGGAGTTTCCCGCCAAAGACTTTTTGTCCTCATCATATGCATCGCGTGGATACTTGGCATGAATATCACATGCGACGGCTTAAGAAAGCCTTCCACATATACATATGTATGTACATATACAATTTTATTGCATATATATATAATACCTCCAAGGTTACCAACGAAATTTCATTGGCCGCCGCAAAGCAAATAAAGTCATTTCTGAGAAAATCCAAAAGAGAAAATTTCAAAACCTCGAAACACAATGTTGAAAGTCAATAAAGCATTATACATTTACGTAAATACATATATATTTATTTGGTATGTATGCATAGGAGAACATGTGTTGATTGATCAAACATTTTTTTTTCGTCCTTTCTCATGTGTGCGCTACTGCCGTCTCGCTACGCACACTGGTCTCATTTGTATGGAGAGTGGGAAAAAACTCAATATCTTGTAAACGGATGGACCTACCGAAACCAAATTTGGCACATTGGTGTCCCACTATACGACTCATCTTTCAGAAAAATTAAAAGCATATACATATGTTGTAATCGACGCCCACCACTAACACTAGTTTACAGCCCAAAAAAAAAAAAAACAAGAAAACCAGGAATGGGGGAGGATTGAGTTAGGTTTTTGAGATAACGGTAGATTTGTGTTTTTATACTCAGCTGTACTAGTACACAGAGTATTATAGTTTTGATTTCCTAACGGTGGATTGTAACAGAATGAAATAATCGAGATAGATATAGACTTATATATATCAAAATGATCAGGGTGAAAAGAGAAATCGATTGAGCCATGTCCGTCCGTCTGTCCGTCTGTCCGTCTGTCCGTCTGTCCGTCTGTCCGTCTGTCCGTCTGTCCGTCTGTGAGCACGATAACTCGCGCAAAAATTGAGATATTTTGATGAAATTTGAAATGTAAGTTGGTATCAAGGCAGGAACGGATGGTATTGAAAATGGGCGAAATCGGACCATGACCACGCCCACCTCCCCTATATAGTAAAAATCGGAAATTTTGTATCTCAGTCACTAATAGAGCTGGAGTGATAAAATTTTACCCACGTATTGAGCTCAGGCCCTTATGAAGAAATATGGTGAAATTTTGGAAAATGGGCGGTGCCACGCCCACTTATTAAGGGTCAAACATTGAAAGTTTTATATGTCATAACTCAGAAACCGTTGAAGATATATCGATGAAATTTGGTATGCGTAATTTGCTTACCTGTACAAATGTTTTGGCGAAAAATTATCAAAATCGGTTGACGGCCACGCCCACTTTTATATATGGGAACTATAAAGGGGCCTAATAAAAACATTTTAAGCGATATCTCTGTCAAATATAAAGATCTATCACTGAAATTTTGTGGCAGGAGTCCAACGACGGACATAAACAAAAAGTACAAAAATTTTGGAAAATGGGCGGTGCCACGCCCACTTATTAAGGGGCAAGCATTGAAAGTTTTATATGTCATAACTCAGAAACCGTTGAAGATATATCGATGAAATTTGATATGCGTAATTTTCTTACTTAGACAAATGTTTTGGCGAAAAATTATCAAAATCGGTTGACGGCCACGCCCACTTTTATATATGGGTATTATAAAGTGACCTAATAAAAACATTTTAAGCGATATCTCTGTCAAATATAAAGATCTATCACTGAAATTTTGTGACATGAGTTCTACAATAGACCGGAAACAAAAAATAAAAAAGTTTGGAAAATGGGCGTGGCACCGCCTCTTTTTAGACAAAAGAATATACGAGCCTATTACTCGACAAATAACTGAGATATTATGACGAAACTTGGTTTATACACTTTTATAACATGTGTTAATAGACACGCAAAAATGTATTGAAATCGGTTTATGACCACGCCTACTTTTTAACAAAGATATTTCTGGAACACCCTTATGGAATTTGTAACGTGAAGTCTTTGTAACTAAAAGTCATAGAGGGATGCAATTTTGCACTAACAATAATATTTATATGCTTATTTGGATGATTGATACAAATTTTGAGAATGGGCGTGGCTGCGCCCTGTTTATGCAGCACTCGTGTCATATAAAATACACCCTATATCGAACAAACGCAAACAAACAATGAAAGCATACAGCTGAGTATCTAATGTTCGATTCCACTCGAACTTAGGCTTCCTTACTTGTTTTGTTATCACTTCATTCAAAAATTATTTTCTCTGGAATTACAAATGCGATAAACGCAAGCAGCATCTCGTTCGAAAGGCAATTAAAATACGCATCAAACGACATACAACTTGTAGTGGTCTAATAAAAACTCGCTGAGCGAAAGCTGGTCAAAGTCAAAATTGTGTGGATTTTTTGCGATTTTTGAAAAAAATTTTGATTTTCAAATTAAGTTTTTATAAAAAGTTGTAAAAATAAGGAAAGTTTTATTATTTTAAAAATTTGCTCGTTTAATTGCAAAGATTTTAAGCGTAATATCAGAGAGATCCGATAAATATTTTATTTTTGGCGATTTTTTTTTTGTGAAACAAAAAGGATATTTTGAACGAAAAATTTGGTTAGGTGACTTAACTATGTGAAAACGACATCATAGGTCAAAAGGACATTAGAGGAAAATATAGAGCTTCCAAAGACTAAATTAATGACATATCGATTTTAAAAATCCGATGTCAAATAACAAAGTTACAAAAAAAAAAAATTATTCCGCGATATTTCGCGGGATCAAAAAAAAAAAATTGTATGGAGAGTTGGACTAAACTCAATTACTCAGATTTTATCGAAAATATGTACAAAAATCGTAAAAGGGCAACAATATTTTGTATAGACTAGTTACATTTAATATGATATTTTAAGAAAAAGGGAAAACAAGAGAAAAATGTATAAACAGGCTTATTAAGAGAAGACTTGAAACAACTCAAATCTGCTTATAAGACCTGGTCCAGAGGGGTCCTTAATTGTTAAAAGTTTAAATGAAAATGCTAATGCTTGAAAATTACGCTCATAGAAAAGCCAAGATTTCTTCATCTTGTATTTTGCTGAAAATAAATTGTTTTCACTGTTTTCTTTCGCTAAAGCATGAAACATCCGTTTTTCTTGCGTTTCCATAGTTATCCGCATTTTTTTTAGCACTCAAACTTGAAATATCGCAAAAATCATAATACACTTATTTACACAAACTTTTTCCAGAAAAAATTTTTTTCAAATGTGTTGACTTTAAATGAGCCAAAGTAACATTTAATGGTGGCTATTGCGTATAGAAGGAGGTTTTCCATAAAATTCAATATATTTCCCACGGAAATGCATGACAGAAGTTTCTTTTTCAAGCACCAACGTTTTTGACTTTTGTGTATGGGGGCTGACCAGTGTGCTACGTAATCCTATCCATAGCGAGTATATGTATGTATGTACATATTTAAGGACGACATGTACTAACTGCTTACGCATACAAGTAAAATTTGCCGAGTATGCATGTTATAAATTTTGTCATGCATTTTCGTACGCCGAAAAAAACTCAGCCTATAAATTTTATTTCACACACTCATTTGCTGTATGCTGCCGATGATGTCAGCGATGCGTTAAATACAGCTGTGACCGCTGCATACATACATACATATGCACGCGATATTTGTTGAGAGGGACAAGAGGACTTTGGCATTTATGTATGTGGATGCATGAATGCATTTCGGAACAAGCTTTGTGTGCGGTATGAGCGTTAAAGCGTACAAAAAGCTCAGCCATAAATGCGCAGCGTTTTATCGCAAAAGACAACAAAGCTAGCATCGCGCGAAGGCCAAACAAGCGATATAAGATGATGAAGAAGAAGCAGCAGCAGAGGCAGAACGCGGCACAGAAATACATACTTAGATGGTAGGTGCAGTGGGGCGCGTATGTGAGAGAATTAAGTGCAACATTTTACATGCCACCTTCAGCCATTAATTAAGGCATGTCACAATTTTTTATGTATGTACATATATTGCCAAGCATTTTGCAGATTAACATAAAGTGAGAGCGAGTGAGTGAGATAAAAAGAAATCACTACAAATGTGTTCATATATGTACTCTGAAAAAAATACCCGTAGTTAAATCAACAACTTTCGGTTGTAGAATCTCCGTCTTTGATTCAACAAACAAAAGTTTATTTTTAGCAGAAAATTTTCTCCAAAAGTCCCCGTTGTTGATTTAAAGGCAAAAGTATTTGATCCAACAGTTTCCGTGGTTGACTTAAATCAACAACGCTCGCACCTTTGAAACAACAACGGAGCGTTATTGGGCACATTTCAACTGCGGAAAGTAGTTGATTTAACAGCGAAAGTCTTTAGATTTACAACGTTTTTTTTTTCAGATTATGCTCATATGAATGAAGATTGTCAGTGGTGTGCAGAAATAGTATTTTTGAGAGCAAGATTAGATTTTAATGCTTATATGATATCAAATTTTTTACACTTAAAAATTGAGAATCTCCTCTCTTCTTCTTAATTGGCGCTTAACCGTCTAGACGATTTTGGCAGACTCCAAGAAAGCGCGCCAGTCGTTTCTGTTTCATGCTGCTTGGCGCCAATTGAAAATACCAAGGGAGGACAAGTCAGTTTTCAACTAATTTTGCCAACGCAGTGGAGGTCTGACTTTTCTTTCACCTTTAGCGAGTTTCCATAGAAATAATTTCTGGGCCGGAGCATCTTCATCCATTCTCACGGCGTGACCTGCATAATGCGGCCGCTGGATTTTTATTCGCTCAACAATGTATGCGTAAAGCTCATCATTAAATCTCCTTCGATGCTCTGCGTCACTAATACGCAAAGTTCCATAAATCTTCCGAAGAACTCTTATCTCGAATATTCCAGGCGCCATTTCATCTGATTTTGACATCGTTCTTGCTTCTGGGCCATACATGACAACTGGAACGATGAGCGTACTGTAGAGCGTGATTTTTGTTTGTCGAGAGAGAACTTTACTTTCGAATTGCCTATTTAGTCCAAAGTAGCAGGCGGAGGATGGAGGATGGCTCCGTGTGCAGTAGTCCACGTAAGTGGGGAAAGTTTCTGACTTCTATACACCTGGGGGTGGCCACAGCGATTCTTTTGCATGCAGAGCAAGCAGCTCACTACTTCCTCATAGTGTTCTCTGGCTAGATACGACAACTCAACAAAGCCACTCCAAAATATTCGGTTTAAGGGGTTTTTGAGAGGGAATAAATGCAGTATCTCTTCGGTAGAAGATGCGACTGGGAGCGGACGTCTGTCTTGGAGAAAGCGGCTCGCTATAGAAGCGTTTGACAACCTTCACCTCCCGTAGTCTGGTTATGCGTCGGCCTTGTGCTCCATCACGTAAAAGACGCTATCCAATGAAAATTCCACCAAAGGCCCGGGTGAGACCCTCCTTTTTTTATGCACACCACTGCAAGTGCGTAAATTGCGTGCACATACGCATTGCTTTCTGTGTGCAGTTGCAGTATCAATGCAGAGTCGATAAAACTCAAGTGTTTTACTACCTTCGCTTCCATTATAAACATATAAATACATACATAAATATGTGTGTATGTATTAATGTTATTTATTAAACAAGAAAAATTATCCATTTTCAGCATTCGTCCGCTGCATTTCTTTCCGTCGTTGTTCGCCGTTTTTGTCGTCTTTTTAAATTTTCTCGATTGCTTTTGCGGTTGAATTCGTCGTTGCAACTACTTAATAAACCAACAAATTTTATTTTTCGCGTTGCTGCATTGGGCACTTCTGCTCGGTTGTTCGTAGTTGCTTGGCACATTGTGGTTCGCACACCGTTTTTCATTGTGGTCAATTCCCATAAGGATTTTACGCACTTAACGCAATTACATCACGCAGAGACAAAGTGCAATTGCGCTACATATAAATACATACTTATGTACATGCATATATGTAAGTGTGGAAGTAAGTTATTATAATATGTGTAATGGGTGATTCATTTTATTGCAGCGGATAAAAAATTCATGAAGTAAAGGTGAAGGTAGGTTAGGTTGGCCGGATACAGTGATCCTTCACATAGGCCACATATGCCCACATAGCACTTGGAAGATTGTTTTATGAAAACTGCCTGTACAGAGTCTTTCGATGCCTTTTGATGAATGATCAAAAACTGATTAATTACCTCTGCGATTAGAATAAGACTCGAAAATGAGTCACACCAGCGATTGAAAAGTGATTTTAAATTTTGTCATATAAAAATCACTTAACTGAGCCTTTTTTGATCCCCTTTGCTGATTAAAAAAAGAATTTATCACAAATTTATCATGCTAAAGATCGAAATTTTATCGATTATTTTGCTTTTTTAGAAACAAAAAAAAAGAAATATTCCTTAGCAAGCCTAGTACATAAAGCTATAATTTTTCAAAAAATTCAGAGAATTTTATATTAGATTTCGGTATTGATGGTTCCGAATGTTGTAGAGCAGGAACATATGGATGCATGTCTTCCGTGTTGCCGTATATGAGAGTGCCAAAATGCGCATATGCATTTTCATAGGAATTAATTTATGGATTGAAATTTTTAGATCTTAAACTCCTTATTTGCTTAATATTATTGTAGGCTGAAAATTTGTTTCAAAAGTTCCAACCAAAATGTGGACTGAGGGTGACCATGGAAGTTCTTTTTGCGATATTTGTAAAGGTAAGGCTAAGGGTAGAATATGTAGAAGATGGCAAAGAAAAGCGGTTTTAAAGTGACCCAAAAATGATAGGAAAATGAGTAGAAAATTATTAGAAAATGATTGGAAATTGATCAGAAAAACGATTGAAAAATGACCCAAAAAAGATTCGAAAATGACCAGAAAAACGATTGGAAAATGACTCAAAAAAAAAATTGGAAAGCCTATCGAAAATTATCGGAAAAACGAAGGAAAATTACCCCAAAAAGATTCAAAAACGATCAGAAAAGGATTCAAAAATTACCAAAATAAGATTCAAAATCGAAAAAAACAAAATCGAAAGGGACTCGAAAATGATAAAAGTACGATTAAAATAAGACTCGAAAACGACTCCCCAAGAAGAGTTGGACATAGGGTACCATTTTCTATAGACGAGAGGCTCTTTTATGATTATTTTAAACGTGCATAGGGAAAAAGACTGGAATATGATAAAAAAAAATTCATAAAATGCTATGTGGGTGTTACCAACATCGTATTGGAGGCGTTATACTAAACTTGGAATGTAAAACTTGGCAAGTTTTAGTATTTTGTATATTTTCCGAAGAGTATTTTTTCTATTTATGAAGATTCCACAAGAGGATTGAGAGTACTCCTCCTTTTGGGTGCCCCTATGTAAAGGCATCCGAAATATCAAGAAATGCACCTATCACACTCCCTGTAGTAAAAAACCTTTTCGATATGTTGTACAACGTTGTGATACTTTATCCTCCATCAGCATAATTGAGGCCTATCACCTCCCCCCCTCTGTATCCGCCTTGAGGGGACCTACTAGACCGAACAACAGCCTTTGCTAGCCCTCCGTGGTCTCTCCCCGTAGTCTGCCCTGGAAACTATCGAAGAAATCTAATGAATTTTGAGTTATACTACCCAGAGTGGATACTGAAATTTAATGCATATTTTCACCTAAAATTTTTAGTACCTACTCATTTTAGTACTAATTTTGTCACATTTTAGTATTAATTTTAGATCTGTTAATTTTAATTGTCGACGGGACTTAACTTCTAATTTCTTCTTCTCTGTGGTTAAAGCCAATGATTCTGATTTCGTTTCTTTTGTTAGAGCGTTTCAGAGCAATTTAGTGAACTATCTTGTTCGACATCAATTTAAAAACCCGTACTATATAGTATTAACTCTTTTGAAACCTAGATTAGACTAGAGTGTCTTGGAAAGGTCCTAAATATGTACCTCTAATGGAGCTGGTACGATTACTCAACGCTATTTGGCATAGTCGTATAAGAAAAGCAGCTGTACGTAATGATAGTTTAATCAATAGCGCGGCAAAATTATGAGGGATATTTTGCGGAAGATAGCAGAGCGTTTTGCGCTACATTGGTTAAAATGGGTGTGATGTTTATCATCTACTCATATGAATAAAAATGGCTAGATCTTGTTAAATATGAAGTTGGCCTGCTCCACTTGTTAATTATTTACATACTATGTGTTTTTTTTCTCACTTGATATTTTTTCTATACCTACAAGTTGTAAGTTATATTTGCATAGTTTTAGAACGAAAAAAGCATGGACGAACCTTTGCTAAAACCAATTTTTAAATTTCATGCCATTTTATTTCATAAAAGTGTCAAATGTCAATAACAAGTGTTATATGATTTATGTTTATCCACTATTCAACCATGATACAAACAATCAAGGTAATTCCATTTCACTTTGACTTTGTCATTTTTGATTATAATATGGATTATTGACGTCTAATTTTAAGTCAAAAATTTAGGATAGCGTTGCCCAATCAAAAGTTTTTGGCTGAGGGTATATTTGAACAAAATATTGGGTATTTTAAATGAAATGGTGTTTTTCACATATGCTAATCAACAAAACAAATGAGCCGATGTCATGAGCTTTTCAAAGAAAATAAAAAATAAGTTATTCATAAAAAATAAAATAGATTTATGCAGTTATTAAAGTGGAAAAATGGTATCAAAACGTCCTTTATACAATATTTGAAAACTGTTCGATTTTTTATGAATAAGGTAAGAGTTCTTGATTTTCTTTATATGTATTATTTATTGCGTACGTATAAATATATATATGCATATTTGGTTTCAATGTTTTATACAAGAATATTTCCACATTTAAAAAATATATTTATTAAAAAAATTGTTTAGCAGTTATATATGAATGTAAATTTAGGTTAAATTTTTATGTTGCAGTTTTCTTTAGTTTTTACTTGCATTACTAAATTTATTTTCCTTTATTTTATTGTTTACCTAATTCTGAAATAGATTCTTCGCAAAAAAAATCTTTTTAGTACCTTTTCATCTAAATTAAATTTTGTATTTACTAATAAATTTTGCATATAACCATGCCATCGACCGCACTTGTTTTTTCGGTTGCAAGTTCATAAGTCGTGCCAATATTCATAATTTCTAAACCACTGAAATTTTTCATTGAAAGTCACAGGAGGTGTAGTGGGAATGTAGTATGTACTATATTCCACAAACTTGCCGCAACTTATTTTAAGAATAAATCTTATTTTTTATATAATTATTTTTGATCTGATGTTATGAAGAATTTAACACGTATATATATATATATATATATATATATATCAATATTTAAATTTAAAAAATTCGTTTTGTTGCAATCGATACCATGATTACCATGGAAATAAAAAATAACATAAATGAAGGATTTTTAGCACTGAATATGGCAGCATGAAATGTCATAATCCATATAATTGTCAGGTAGTTAATATGGCGACAAAAATTTGACGTTTACACTACCTTCTTTCTTGTATCATGTATTCAACTATCAATTGATTGAAACCTGAAATGTGATTGCCGTAAAAAATTTAAATATAAATTCAGAGCGTTTTGCGCTACAGTTGTGATGTTTCTCATCCATATGAGTCGAAATGACGAGATTTAGTTTAATTTGAAATTGTACTGCTCCACTTGTTAATTATTTACATACTATGTGTTTTTTTTTCATTTGATTTTTTTCTATACTTACAAGTTTTAGTACAGAAAAAAGCATAGAAGAACTTTTGCTAAAACAAATTTTTAAATTTCGTGCCATTTTATTTCATAAAAGTGTCAAATGTCAATAACAAGTGTTATATGATTTATGTTTATCAACTATTCAACCATCAATTTATTGAAACCTGAAATGTGATTGCCGAAAAAAATTTAAATATAAATTCAAATCAGTTTTGTGCATAGTTTAAAATGAATATTAATTTCATGGTAGAAAAATAGAAGGTAAAATCACTTATTGACGTAGGCAGCCATCTTAGCCATTTGACTTTTATTGAATTTATGACATTTCATTGAAATCATGCTACCAGAGTAAACAGCAGCAAATATTTTTTGGGCCGAAATCTGAAGTTTGTGAAAATAAATTAATTTATTTTCAAAAAAGCAATTGTGATTTGTGCAAACTAAATAAATAAATAAATTTACTTTCATACGCGTAATTTGTGAAAAAAGATTTGAAAAATGAGCTGCCTCTTCAGGGGATGCGAAAATATCGTGCACTTTTGCAAAGGCTCAGCGGTGAACTTTTTTAGGTTTCCAACAATTCCGTTTATAAGGAATCAATGGCTTCAAGCGTGCCAAATAGAGGAAGTTGACCTTCCAAAGAACCCGTTGATGTGCTCAGTGCATTTCGATGCTAGCGATATTAGTAGCACAAACAACAAAACATTATTATCGAAATGTGCAGTGCCAAGTTATAATGCGAAAACAAAGTATGGACGCAATAATTAAAATGTGCATAAATCTTAATATAATATGTATTTTTTAGAGTGCAATTAGTGGAAAGCTTTGTGAACAAAAATCTCGAGGCTGCTGTAGATACGTAAGTGCTTTATAAACAAACATTTAATTGGAAATATCTCGAATACATCCTGATGAAAAAAAAAGATTACAAAAACCAAAAAATTAAAAAAATTACAACTTGTTTCCTTTAATCTGAATTCTGCATTTCTGTTCCACCAAATTTTTGCTTGTATTGTACTGCTTCTCTTCCCTTTCTGTAAGATAGAAGTGAAAAAGAACGAGCAAAATATAAACAAAAAATTTGTTCGGACATAACGATGACTCCAGCCTTACTCCTTTGTTAAATGCTCTGTCTGTTGTATTGCGTAAGGCTTTGTATTAAATATTCGAGCCAAATACTTCCAACTTTTCACATCCCTTATAATAATATATGACTTTCTTTGATAATTTCTGAGCTTTTTTCAACTAAAACTAAAATTACCAAAATTTTCTTAAAAAATCTCCATTTTTATATTTGTCCAATATGGCAGCCTCACTCATAATGTTTACAAAAAAGATACTTCAGAAAAATTCAATAGCCGTCAAAAAGTTTAAAGTGAAATTACCTTCTGAATTTTTATACCATGATTAATTTGACATGCACGTTTGATCTGCGCCAACCTTTCAAATTTCATTTTTTTGTACAGATGTGTGTGAACTTTGCATAAAACTTTTGCATTTATTAAACGAGAAATTAAAAATGAAATTACTTTCATATTAATTTAGTTTTTTTTTTACACAGCTACATACACTAATTTGCCCTTCATATCCGCCGTCCTCACACATTTCCGTTTGAAATTTTTTAATTTGTACTCAACCGGAAGAAATTAATGTAACATTTGAATTATCACCGCTGTGAAAATTAATGATAAAAATACAATTATTGTATGTGCGAATGTATGTATGCGAATAAGAGAAATATGCATGATAATTGCATAAATGTTATAAAAGCAGAGCACTATGCATATAAAATGACGAAGGACCGACAGAGACGGATAGAGTTGAGTTTTGAGCGAAATGGTTGTATGTTAAATCAAAGAAGGTGACAACGGATATGCAGAAAATTTTAGAATTAAATATAGTATAATAATAATAATATAATACATGCGCGCTATTATAACTCTGACGAGTTTTATGGCTGAGCTTCTCTCCCAATTCGAGGTGTGCTCCTTAACTTTGGTTCTTCCTCCTAATTGGGTGGACCTGCAGTTTTATACCAGCTCCGAACGGCGAATGCATTTTTTGTGAGAAGCTTTTTCATGGCAGAAATACACTCGGAGGGTGCAGTGAAATAACGCCCGCTGGCGTTTTTTCTTTTCTTGAAAAAGAAATAGCGCCTGCGAATAAAACGAAATTAAACCCGTGGGTATTATTTCCACTCAGAAAGGGAAAGAACGCCCGCGCGCCCTATTCGGCGATGTGGGCTTTATTTCCCTTTCGAAAGGGCAATTAAGCCCGCAGACGGGGGTTTTTTTAAATATGGTGTATTAGTGGGAAAAGCGCCGCAGGCGAAAAATTGGAATAAAAAATCGCGCGATATTTTATTCCAATTTTTCGTTTTTTTAAATATGGTGTTTGTTTTATTGGAAAAGCGCCGCAGATATATTTATTTTAAATAATATCCATTTAACTAAGCCTCTCTCAGTAATAACCCTGAGCCTCTCTGTCTCAGTAATTACTCGTAGGTATTATTTCTATTAAGCGGCGGAGTTGACACATATGTACATAATATTTGAATATTTAGAAGGGATTTAAAAAAAATTTAAAGAATCGAAAAATTGGAATTAAAAATCGCGCGATTTTTTATTCCAATTTTTCGCCTGCGGCGCGTTTTCCAATTATAATACACCTTACTCAGAAAACACGAAAAATTGGAATTAAAAATCGCGCGATTTTTTATTCCAATTTTTCGCCTGCGGCGCGTTTTCCAATTATAATACACCATACTCAGAAAACACGAAAAATTGGAATTAAAAATCGCGCGATTTTTTATTCCAATTTTTCGCCTGCGGCGCTTTTTCCCTAATACACCATATTTAAAAAAAAACCCGTCTGCGGGCTTAATTGCCCTTCCGAAAGAGAAATAAAGCCCATGGATCAAACGAAATAACGCCCGCGGGAATTATTTCTTTTTCAAGAAAAGAAGAAACGCCCGCGGGCGTTATTTCCTTTTTTTGGGAAATAACGCCCGCGGGCGTTAATTCCACGGGCGTTATTTCACTGCACCCACTCGGAGGGTTTGCCGCCCACTGCCGAGAGGTGAGCGCTATTTCCAAAAATCCAATAATTGGATTTAAATTAATTAAAAAAAATTTGTTTGGTATTTGTCCGGACTAGGGTTTGAACCCTAGACCTCTGGTATATCAGGCGATCACTCTACCCACTGCACCACAGCGGCAAATATACTATTGTTAAATACATATAAGCATTACGGTGGCTATTTTTATACTCAGCTGTACTAGTACACAGAGTATTATAGTTTTGATTTCCTAACGGTGGATTGTAATAGAATGAAATAATCGAGATAGATATAGACTTATATATATCAAAATGATCAGGGTGAAAAGAGAAATCGATTGAGCCATGTCCGTCCGTCTGTCCGTCTGTCCGTCTGTGCGCACGATAACTCGCGCAAAAATTGAGATATTTTGATGAAATTTGAAATGTAAGTTGGTATCAAGACAGGAACGGATGGTATTGAAAATGGGCGAAATCGGACCATGACCACGCCCACCTCCCCTATATAATAAAAATCGGAAATTTTTTATCTCAGTCACTAATAGAGCTAGAGTGATAAAATTTCACACACGTATTGAGCTCAGGCTCTTATGAAGAAATATGGTGACATTTTGGAAAATGGGCGGTGCCACGCCCACTTATTAAGGGTCAAACATGGAAAGTTGTATATGTCATAACTCAGAAACGGTTGAAGATATATCGATGAAATTCGGTAGGCGTGATATACTTACTTAGGAAAATGTTTGGACGAAAAATTGCCAAAATCGGTTGACGACCACGCCCACTTTTATATATGGGTATTATAAAGTGACCTAATAAAAACATTTTAAGCGATATCTCTGTCAAATATAAAGATATATCATTGAAATTTTATGGAAGGTGTCCAACTATGGACATAAAACAAAAAATACAAAAATTTTGGAAAATGGGCGTGGCACCGCCTCCTTTTAGAAGCAGGAATATACGAGATTTCTGAGCCCATAACTCGACAAACAATCGATATATTATGACAAAACTTGGTGTATACACTTTCACTACTTGTGGTAATACATGTTCAAAATTTTAGCGAAATCGGTTGACGACCACGCCCACTTTTATATATGGGTATTATAAAGTGGCCTAATAAAAACATTTTAAGCGATATCTTTGTCAAATATAAAGATAATTCATTGAAATTTTGTGGCATGAGTTCTACAATAGATCGAAAACAAAAAATAGAAAAATTTCGGAAAAGGGGCGTGGCACCGCCTCTTTTCAGGCAAAGGAATCAACGAGATTTCGGAACCCATAACTCGACAAATAATTGAGATATTATGACGAAACTTGGTTTATACACTTTTATAACTTGTGTTAATAGACACGCAAAAATTTATTGAAATCGGTTTATGACCACGCCTACTTTTTAACAAAGATATTTCTGGAACACCCTTTGGGAATTTGTAACGTGACATCTTTGTAACAGGAAGTCATAAAGGGATGAAATTTTGCACAAAGAATAATATTCATAAGCTTAGTTGGATGACTGATAAAAATTTAGAAAATGGGCGTGGCTACGCCCACTTTATGCAGCACTCGCTTTATATAAAGTACACCGTGTTTCCATCAAACGCAAACAAATATTTAAAGCATACAGCTGAATATCTAATGTTCGATTCCACTCGAACTTAGGCTTCCTTACCTGTTTCAACTTCCTTCGATCTCGACGAGTGCCGGGCAGAATAAATTTCCTTTTTAACTAAACAATAAACCACAAAAATTTAAGGTTGATCGGAATTAATTTGATGGACCTACAAAGCGGTTCTATAAGTTCCGAAAAACTTTTCTCTCGAATACTACACGTGTCGTCTCATCTGAGTCTTACATCGTCCATGCTTCTGCGCCGTACATGAGGACTAAAAGGATGAGCATCCTGTAGGAATATATATATTCACAAAGAACAGTAATCGTATGCAACACTGATTGTTCTATAAATTTACAAAAACATTATTTTATCAATAACAATTAATTTAATGCATTTAATTGCGAATTTTTTCACAAATATAAATTTTGTAAAATGCTTTTTTTTTTGCTGTTTTTGAGTTTCATCTTACTTGTGGCGCATCACAGCTGCAGCTGCCACATTATTGTGCTGAAGCTTAACGTTAGCACTGAGGGCACCAGCTGCAAAAGGACATGTCACTACAACACAAACACAGGCATACATACATGCATATATGCATAAATAATATATGTTTTACGTAGCTGTCACATATCTTTGCATTCGGTAGATATTTGTTTATGTTATTGTGCTTTTAATTTTTTGGTTTTTTTATTTACCGTCAAAGATTTATATGCTTATTTGTAGCGGCATTAAGTGCGTGTAAACATCTTACGAAAACAGCAACAATAAATTTATTATCCCAGCGCGGTAGCCGTCATGAATGGATGGCCAACATGGAATGTGAATGTGTTTGCAATGAACACATGGACAATGATTTACTTATGCACCTATGTGTTTACCTATATATATTAGGGTGGGGCGATTTGTATGGAGGGAAATTAATCGATACCGCGCAATCGAAATTCAGATTCCTCTCATCTTTCTGAGTATAAAACGCCTCTACGACATTTTTCTAAAACTAATTTTGATGTTCCGGAATTTGGTTTTTATTAACCAAGACGAATTTTTGAAAATAAAAATTTAGCAAAAATCGACAAAAAAATATCCAGGCCAATATGCACATCAAGTTGAAGCAGAATCTTAAGCTGAATCCAGATATGAAATCGAAACTAAAATCGGATGATACGTTTTCGAGATATATCGTGATTTCCGGTTATGGAGGCTGAATGCCCAAATTGCATATTTTCGCGATTATCCCTTGCTGTGTACAATACATCTTAAATTTTGTTGCAAATTTCTTAAAGATAGGTCAATACAATATATAAGCAATATTTTAAAATATTAATTTATCTTCCTGTATAGGAAAACTAGAATGCACTCTTTTTTCCTTGGCCCAAAAGCGCGGTATGGGATCTCCATGTTATAGTCATCCGATACCGATGATTTTCAGCGGCAGCGCTTTGTGTACAATAAGTGCTCTAAATACAAAATTTCAGAATTTTAGCTGCAAAAATTGAGGAGTTGTAACCCAAAACGTAGACGTATGCTGTTTGGGACTTGTTTTTTTACTTTAGTCAACTCTAAAAAAACTCAAGGTTACTCATACGCCATAGCGTACTATTGGAAGCAAAAAACAAATTTCAGAGGCATAAGTCTACATTTTAGGGAATAACTCTTCAATTTTTTCAGCTAAAATTCTGAAATTTTGGATTTGCAGAATTTATTGTATACAAAGCGCGATCGGCGAAAATCATCGGTATCAAATGACTATAACATAGAGAACCCATACCGCGATTTTGGGCCAAGGAAAAAAGAGTGCATTCTAGTTTTCCTATACCGGAAAATAAATTAATATTTTAAAGTACTGTTCATATATTGTATTCACTTATCTGTAAAAAGGTTGCAAAAAAAATTAAGATGTATTGTACACAACAAGAGATAATCGCGAAAATATGCGATTTTGGGCATTCAGCCTCCATAACCGGAAATCAAGCTATATCTCGAAAACGGATAATCCGATTTTAGTTTCGATTTCATATCTGGATTCAGCATAAAATTCTGCTTCAAATCGATGTGCATATTGTCCTGGATATTTTTTTGTCGATTTTTGCCAAATTTTTATTTTCAAAAATTCGTCTTGGTTCATAAAAATCAAATTCCGGAACATCAAAATTAATTTTAGACAAATGTCGTGGAGGAGTTTTCTACTCAGAAAAATGAGAGGAATCCAAATTTTGATCGCGCGATATAGGTTACTAAATCGCCCCACCCTAATATACATACACACATAGATATGTACATATAATACCACTGCACATATTTAAGTATATACATCCGTACATATAATTTGCACGCAGAAATCTTATTTTTTTACATACAGCCATATGTATGTAAATATGTGAGCATTTAAGCTCATACGGACAGATGTTGCAAGTGCATGTGGCAATTTGCAAATACAAGTGCTGTTGTGTAAAGTGTTCACAAAGAAGATTTATTAGTTGCAACTTTCATGCGATAATATCTACTCAGAAAGATATCACAGATTTTTCGCCTTCGTACACTTTGCGCTACATTCATTCATATGTACATATTTTATTGCCATCAACTTCTGCAGCTGACGCGATGGTCAAGCATATGTGCATATGTGCATGTATGCATTTATGTACATATGTATGAGTGTATGTAAATATAAAAGCTTTCGATGTGGCATACTGTTTAATTTATCGTTGTTTTTTTTTCGGTGTTTGTGGCAGCAAGAAAATAAAATACTTGAGATGTCCAGCCGAGGTGGAGTTCTGGTTATTAGACCGCACTGCTGCAGTCGCTTTAGCTCTGGAGAATTGTGCCCGAAAAATCTTAATTTGATTGCCGACTTGATATTTGCACATATTTAATTAAACTAGACGGGTTAACAATAATTAGGAGGGTTTTAGCCTCTTCTCTGAGCAGTCCTGTCTCTGGCTATGGATTGGCGGAGGCAACTGAGGTGAGCGAGTATACGACCTCCCCCTTTGCCGCTAAACTGATCCATGGAAGACGGCTGGTGCAACACCCGCTCCATACCGACACCTACTAGATAGCGTGTGATCCACGGAGGAGGTGATATTTAGCATGAGCCAGTCCACTGAGCCTCCGTAGGTCCCATAATTACTGTAGATCTTTAGTCTTCCGAAAAATCCAAACATACGAAAGACGTCATTATCGACTCGGGTCTGCCGCTGCACTTTTCTCGCTCTGCTGCACTTGCTACTACGCCGCGCCGCTGTACTCTTGTTGCTCTGCTGCACTTCTGTCGCCCTATTACTGCTCCGCCATTTACCACCACTCAGCGTTGCCGTTTGGGCCACTAAAGTGGCAATATGAACCTTTTTTAAAGCCAGGCCACCTGAAACCAACTTTTTGAAAATATAAAATATTTGAACCTTTTTAAAAATTCGGGCCACTTTTGGTCCTTTTTTACTTTCAAAACTATAATTATTAAATAATTTTTAGTTTTTTCTTAAATATAAGAAAAAAAAACCTCTTTGTTACAATTTTACTTTGCATTGGCAACTCTCCGTTTCGAAAGGTTCTTTATTTAATTTGTTTGCCAACCCTTGAATACTTTGAAATTTGGGCTGTTCGTTAAGATAATGAAAACGCACGGAGCAGCCCAGACACACACAAACACATATAGCGTTCGTTGATCTGTAGGAAAGTGCAAGAAACGTAGGAATTTACCACAATTTACATTCTTTGCACTCATATTCGCCCTTTATTGGTAAAATTCCTACGGTTCTTGCACTTTCCTACGGCTCAACGAACGCTATAACAGTTTTTTTTTAATTCCTTGCCTTTCTCGGGTTATTATGTCTGCTCAACGAAAGATCATATTAACGCTGCGTTAGTTTAGAGAATATTTTAAATTCCATTTTCTTTAAGCATTAAATAAACCACAAAAAGATATAAACATGTGTTTTAGCTAAAAAAAAAATTGGGGCCACTTTTTTTAATTTTTTGGGCCACCTTTTGAAATTTTTGAACGGCAACACTGCCACCGCTACTAGCTATTACAAATTACCCCTATTTCTCTCTCCCTCTCTCTCTCTCTGCCTCTCACTCTCACGTGATGGAAAGCTGCTGCCAACATCTGACGACTTTACGCATATATACGCTCAAAGCGTTTTACTCTCTAAGGTCAAAATTTGTTTATTACCTATTTGTATGTGAATTTTATATTGCCATTTTAATAATAATATAATACAATGGCGCTATTATAACTCTAACGAGTTTTATGGCCGAGCTTCTCTCCCAATGTGAGGTGTGCTCCTTTTTGTTTTTCCTACTAATTGGGTGGACCTACAGTTTTATGCCGGCTCCGAACGGCGAATGCATTTTTTGTGAGAAGCTTTTTCATGGCAGAAATACACTCGGAGGGTATGCCGCCCACTGCCGAGAGGTGACCGCTGCTCTTAAAAAACCCAATAATTGGATTTTTACAAATTAGAAAAATTGTTTTGGTGTTTGGCTCGGACCGTGATTTGAACCCGAGACCCCTGGCATAGCAGGCGAGCACTCTACCCACTGCACCACAGCGGCGATATTGCCATTTTATATTTGCAAAATTTCGTCTGCGTGATTTTTAAATAAATGAAAGAAGGGTTAAAATGTTATAGAAATATGTTGTTCGGAATCATTGCATGAGCCTTAATTTTGTAGAATACCTTAACCCGCTAACAGCTCCACGAAAATGTGGTTTTAACCCCGTTTACGGAAAGTCTGAAAAAATAGTATTTTTAAGGTCATTAGAGAGTTAAAATGTTCTAGAAAATTATTCGCCATAAAATTTCGCCAGGGTCTCCTCAGACAAAATCTTTGTACAAAGAACTTAAAAGAACACAGCAAGCAAAAAACATATATTTGGCGATTTGCAACAACCACTTAAGTCCTAAATATTTGTTTTCTGCAAATGCAGTTTTAAGTTTTAAATTCAAATTTTTAAAAAGTGAAAAGTGGTACCCAAATCACAGTTAATGAAAAGAATAACTAGTATAAGGACTATAGACTGCGAACACCCTAGCATACTTAACTCAAAATCTTGCTAAGTCTACTTAGGCGGTTAGTGCAGGGGACCACAGGTATATTCCTCAGAATAATCAAAAATAATCATATCGGTATATATTTCGGTGGTTCTATGAACTCTGCTCTTAGCACCAACGCTAAGCATCTTCTGGACCAATATAATAAAACCATTGCAAATTCATGAAAGATAAAAGGGTATAAGTTTTAATGGTAATGTAATTTATTCACTTCCACCTTAAACAAGTGCATAAAGCACACGAAATAAATAATAAGCCTAAACACTTTTCTGGCTCCACATAATCCGCCCATCTGGTTGCTTGGGGAAAAGAAGCTTATTGCCCAAATGTGTAATTAAGTAAATATATAGTAGTATATGTGCCAGCGAAAAATCGGCCTTATTAACATTACTTACGCTAATTATTTGCTATTTCAAGTACTTAATATATAAACTTCTATGGAAAAAAAAGCGCACGCACACACGCTTGCAAAAAAAAAAGAAAGATAACAAAACATTAATTGACATATAATCGAAAAAGATATTCGTAAGAATTACGCAACAAGCTAAATACTTTGTGGTAAGTATAGAGATTATGGAATTAATATATCCACTAATGAATGTACACATACATATGTGTGTTGGTATGTGTTAAACAAACACATGACGGCGAAGTGCATGAGAGCGTAGAGCCTGAAATCATAATAATTATTTTATTAGTATAATTAAACACACACACGCACAAAGGGAAATTACAAGATCTCCGTGAAATGTCTATGTTGGCATGCTAAGCATTTTTGTGACAAATATAAGACGACAAAGAAATCGCTTTTATAGGCGGAGTAATATATGTAAAACAAGTAAGGAAGCCTAAGTTCGAGTGGAATCGAACATTAGATACTCAGCTGTATGCTTTCATTGTTTGTTTGCGTTTGATGGAAACACGGTGTACTTTATATAAAGCGAGTGCTGCATAAAGTGGGCGTAGCCACGCCCATTTTCAAAATTTTTATCAGTCATCCAATTAAGCTTATGAATATTATTCTTTGTGCAAAATTTCATCCCTTTATGACTTCTAGTTACAAAGATGTCACGTTACAAATTCCCAAAGGGTGTTCCAGAAATATCTTTGTTAAAAAGTAGGCGTGGTCATAAACCGATTTCAATAAATTTTTGCGTGTCTATTAACACAAGTTATAAAAGTGTATAAACCAGGTTTCGTCATAATATCTCAATTATTTGTCGAGTTATGGGCTCCGAAATCTCGTTGATTCCTTTGCCTGAAAAGAGGCGGTGCCACGCCCATTTTCCGAAATTTTTCTATTTTTTGTTTCCGATCTATTGTAGAACTCATGCCACAAAATTTCAATGAATTATCTTTATATTTGACAAAGATATCGCTTAAAATGTTTTTATTAGGCCACTTTATGATACCCATATATAAAAGTGGGCGTGGTCGTCAACCGGTTTCGCTAAAATTTTGAACATGTATTACTACGAGTAGTGAAAGTGTATACACCAAGTTTCGTCATAATATATCGATTATTTGTCGAGTTATGGGCTCAGAAATCTCGTATATTCCTGCTTCTAAAAGGAGGCGGTGCCACGCCCATTTTCCAAAATTTTTGTATTTTTTGTTTTATGTCCATAGTTGGACACCTTCCATAAAATTTCAATGATATATCTTTATATTTGACAGAGATATCGCTTAAAATGTTTTTATTAGGTCACTTTATAATACCCATATATAAAAGTGGGCGTGGTCGTCAACCGATTTTAGCAATTTTTCGTCCAAACATTTGCCTAAGTAAGTATATCACGCCTACCAAATTTCATCGATATATCTTCAACGGTTTCTGAGTTATGACTCAAAACTTTCAATGTTTGCCCCTTAATAAGTGGGCGTGGCACCGCCCATTTTCCAAAATTTCACCATATTTCTTCATAAGGGCCTGAGCTCAATACGTGTGTGAAATTTTATCACTCTAGCTCTATTAGTGACTGAGATACAAAATTTGCGATTTTTACTATATAGGGGAGGTGGGCATGGTCATGGTCCGATTTCGCCCATTTTCAACACCATCCGTTCCTGTCTTGATACCAACTTACATTTCAAATTTCATCAAAATATCTCAATTTTTGCGCGAGTTATCGTGCGCAAAGACGGACAGACGGACAGACGGACGGACATGGCTCAATCGATTTCTCTTTTCACCCTGATCATTTTGATATATATAAGTCTATATCTATCTCGATTATTTCATTCTGTTACAATCCACCGTTAGGAAATCAAAACTATAATACTCTGTGTACTAGTACAGCTGAGTATAAAAAAAGGGGGGGGGGGCTCCGTACATGCACATATGTATGTATGTGCTTGAATTGTTTTGTTTTCGTGCATGAGAATCCGCTTAATGATAGCAACAACTTTTTTCAATATGTTGCACATACACTTACATACATACATATATACCCTGCAAAAAATGTGCGATTAATACCGAAAGATATTTGTCCCGGATTGATCTCTTTCGAGAAAAATCGGTCCACAATTAATCCGCGATTGTTCCCGTACGGGTATAAATGTGGACTAATTGTAGACCATTTGTTCCCGAACGGGTATAAATGTAGACTAATTTTAGACCAGTTGTTCCCTAACGGGTATAAATGTAGATTAATCGCTTTCATTCCGAACGGATACAAATCTGGAATCTAAATGCAGAAATTTTACAAAAATATGTAATGTATTTAAAAAATTGTAGAACAACCGGTAAAACGAATTGAACACCCTTTCTTTTAATAACAATGATGAATAATAATTCTAACAAAATGTTGCCTAAAATATTCTATGAAGAAATCCTTTACATTACGCTCATATAATGCATACTCAAAATTTACAATTTTTTTTATTTATTTATTGAGATTTTTTTAAAAGTAAAACATTATATAATCTTTATTTATATATGCATTAACATTTACAATTTTTTAAAGATTGTTATTTAAAATTGCCTTGGCGAAAAATCTACATTTGTACCCGTTCGTGCTGGAAGCGATTGATCTAAATTTGTATCCGTTCGGGATGAAAACGATTAATCTACATTTGTACCCGTTCGGGATGAAAGCGATTGATCTATATTTGTACCCGTTCGATATGTTAGTGATTAATCTACATTGGTACCCGTTCGGGTATACAAGTTGAACAATTAGTCTCTTCATAGGACATGCTCGAACAAATGCGATCAATTCACCCCATATAAAGGGATGTAAAATTGTATTAGTCGCATGATCCCGTTGCGACTGATCCCGGACACGTTCCGGATTAATCGTATTTTTTGCAGGGTATATACCTTGTAGGGTGAGTGTGAGAATTTAGGTATGATAGGGCTTCCCTAACTCTTTGCTTGAATGCAGTTCACTAGAAAAATGTGTTTTCTTATTACATATAAATTATTTTGGATGGATACCGATCTGATTCGAACAATGTGAAGACATTCACCAGCTGATCTTTCCTCTGCTGAAAATTGTATCAATAGCCACTCAGTTTGAGCTTTAACGTGTTCATGAATCCGCTGAACACAGACCACTTTACACCAAGGTTCGAATATTACAAGTGGATGCTCCGAAATAACCATCCTTAATCTTTGGTTTTGTTTTTTTCGTTTGGGAATCCCTGCTGTTACATACGCAGAAGGCGACATTTTTATCTCCCACTGCTGCTTGCCGATAAAGTTCGTCGCATAAATTCCTTAAGCTAAGGCAATTAGCAGGCTTAATTCACAATACGCCGAATCAAAGGCATAAAAATTGGAATGTATAAAGCAAGAGAAATAGCCGCTTAATCGTAGGCAAATATACACACACACATACATACATATGTACATAATACACATTTACTTATGCAACAATGCAGCCAAAACAAAAATGCTTTCATGAAAGATATGAAAATTAATTCATTATGTGCTTACAACAACAATAATAATAAAGACGAAGAAAGCAAAAAATTAATGTGAAAGCGGCATAATTAGCTGCAGATAAAATTTGAAAGATGCCTCGGACGACACGCGCACCGGTGTGCCGGATATATTTACATATATATGGGTGTATGCTAGGGTGGGGCGATTTACTAACCTATATCGCGCGATCGAAATTTGGATTCCTCTCATTTTTCTGAGTAGAAAACTCATCCACGACATTTGTCCAAAATTAATTTTGATGTTCCGGAATTTGGTTTTTATGAACCAAGACGACAAAAAAATATCCAGGCCAATATGCACATCAAGTTGAAGCAGAATGTTAAGCTGAATCCAGATATGAAATCGAAACTAAAATCGGATGATCCGTTTTCGCGATATATCGTGATTTCCGGTTATGGAGGCTGAATGCCGAAAATCGCATATTTTCGCGATTATCTCTTGCTGTATATCTTAAATTTTTTTGCGAATTTCTTAAAGATAGGTCAATGCAATATATGAGCAATATTTTAAAATATCAATTTATCTTCCTGTATAGGAAAACTAGAATGCACTCTTTTTTCTTAGCCCAAAATCGCGGTATGGAATCTCTATGTTATAGTCATCCGATACCGAAGATTTTCGCCGACAGCGCTTTGTGTACAATAGATGCTCTAAATACAAAATTTCAGAATTTTAGCTGCAAAAATTGAAGAGTTATTCCCTAAAACGTTGTGCATATTGGCCTGGATATTTTTTTGTCGAATTTTGCGCAATTTTTATTTTCAAAAATTCGTTTTGGTTAATAAAAACCAACTTCCGGAACATCAAAATTAGTTTTAGAAAAATGTCGTAGAGGAGTTTTCTACTCAGAAAGATGAGAGGAATCCGAATTTCGATTGCGCGGTACCGATTAATTCCCCTCCATACAAATCGCCCAACCCTAATGTATGTGTGTGTGCATTTCTTTTTCTTTGGCTTTTAATTTGTCGCACAATTGTTGTGAAAATTTGCTGTTATTGCTGCAATTGTCGTTTATGTTGTACTCGTTTCTTTAATTCTTATAGCTGCTCGTAATGCTGCTGTGCCTTACTGCGCCTCTTCCTTATTGTTGTTTTTAAGTATTTGGTTTATTTGTTTCTTTATTTTAATGAATTCAATTGCGCTGAAATAAAATTAAACAGTTACAGGTGATATTAAAAAAAAATTAGCAAACATCCTAGGCGTTGATTAAGTGTAATAAAATCACTTAAGCTTTATAATTGTTTTAAATAAACGCTATGGCTTTCGAAACCGAGCTAAGGGTATCTCCCGATCCGGCAGGTGACTAAAAAATATACGCCAGATCAGATGGAAAATAAGTAAAATTGTAAGGTAGTTATTTTTAATACTTAGAAATATGGTTTGGTATAGAGTTTACTAAATCTTGTAACAGCGCCAGCGCCAAATTCTCTCAAGTTCCTTTGATAACCACCTGGATCTTTAAGAGAGTCTTGTACTGATATCCTTGTAATTGGAACTAAATGCGGGTTGCTTGATAAGCTATATATGGTTATCCTTAAGCCATATGAGTTATATCTTAAGAAACGTGTGTTTTCATGCATTTCAGCCGGTATAAATGTTGAGAGCATGTTGACGAGTTGCTTCTGTTTTATAGCTCTGTTTGCCCTGAACGAAGAAAATAATTCATTTTTCTGCTAAGAAGAATGGTGTACATAAGCCCCCACGAAAATAGCTTCAATTTGTGCAAATTCGGAAGAAATTATTGCTAAATTTTTATGCATATAGGGGCGATACGGCAACAGACTTTAGCTGGACTTGGCGTTTTCCTAAGGTAGGATTAATTTAGAAATGGTCACCTGTACGGGGCATTATTAGACTCGGTGACATCGCGCGATTCGTTTGTTGTTGGTAGTCGCAAAGAGTCACTAGCTGGCAATGCTGATATTAGATTACGTAGATTATATATCTACACTCAGAAAAATAATCACAGTAGTATCAACAATTTTCTTCTGTTAATATGTTTAAGTAGACATATTTAGAGTTATATAAACGAAAACATCTCTTACTTTAACAAATATATCTATTAAAACCTATTTGTTAGTTCAACAGCACTGCTCGTCAATTACTAACAGAAATTTTTGTTGATATAAATGAGCCACTGTTAAATTAACCCTAATATCTATTGCTGTATCCTTTATATTTATTTGTTGACAAATCATTAATGTTGACTATCAAAAGAAAAAGTGTTTATTTTGCCAGCTTTCTCCGTTGTTACTAGTTGCTTTGCTTACGTGGGTGAGTTTTAATTCACGGATGCCTTTTCAGACAAAGGTAAGTATAAAAGCCACTAAGTTCAATATAATGTTGAATGTTGAATGTTGATGTCATGGTTAGAAATCGGAGGAGAATATAAAATAGAGAACACAATATAGCAAGCAGTGAAGGCGAAGAAGATGCCGCAATGGAAAACAAGCGGAGATGAAGCTACATATTTGTACTTGGAAACCGAACGGAGGGAGGATGAAGAGAAAAATGTAAACAAAAGCTTTAAAAAACTTACCAATAATTCTAAAAATACACATTATAAAGTAATTGTTACTCTGAAAAAAAAAAACGTTGTAAATCTAAAGACTTTCGCTGTTAAATCAACTACTTTCCGCAGTTGAAATGTGCCCAACAACGCTCCGTTCTTGTTTCAAAGGTGCGAGCGTTGTTGATTTAAGTCAATAACGGAGATTGTTGGAAAAAATTTTCACCTAAAAATAAATTTTTGTTTGAATTTTACTTTTCATCTTCTCTCCGCCCGGGTCCCAACTGCAAATATGTAGCCTTCGCTTTTTCTCCTATTCTTCTCTCCTTCTTATGATTTATTCTGATGTTTCTTCTTTATTTTATATTCTCCTCCGCATTCGAACCATGACATCAACCTAAAATTCTATCCAATCATCACATAGTGGAACATCAAACATTATATTGAATTGTAGTAACCTATTTATACTTCCATTTCCTAAAAAGGAATCCATGAATTATTTGAATCATTGTAAAAACAAAATTTAAAAAATTTGTTCTCATTAGTTTTGTTAACAACGGAAACTGTTGGGTCAAATACTTTTGCCTTTAAATCAACAACGGGGAGAAAATTGTTGCTAAAAATAAACTTTTGTTTGGAATTTTCTTTTCATCTTCTCTCTATCATTATTTTTTTTGTTGGTTTTCTCACATAAAAATATTTTCTCACAAAAAATTTTTTAAAAGCAAGCAAGTTTTTGAAACAACAACGGCCGTTTTTCAATAAATTGTTGGATCAAAAACTTTGCTGTAAAAACAAATACTTTTGCTGTTGACTCAAAGACGGAGATTCAAAAGCCGAAAGTTGTTGATTTAACTACGGGTATTTTTTTCAGAGTAGGAATAAATGGCCATGTAAAAACACAAAGGGATTTATTTTTAAGTGACTAAATTTCAACTGCGGAAAGTTGTTGATTTAACAGCAAAAGTGTTTGGATTCACAGCGATTTTTTGTTTTCAGAGTAGTTCAACAATAAAACTGTTAAAACAAAATAACGTCTGTCAATTTAACAGATATATCCTTTGGATGTGATGTGACTGCGGAATCTATTGTTTTAACCCGTAATCTACCAGTATCTTTTCTCTCGGTGTATATTTTAGATAATAACTTCGCTTTTCGGGATTATATTAGAATGTCTTTTAAGTTGTTGACTGCAATATGCCACTACTTCCACGAAATTTTTATAAACCTAGGTTCATATTCGCTCTTTTAAAGTTTTTATTCATCTTGTTCTTCTTAATTGGCACGTAATCGTCTACACCTTTTCAAGATGTACTTCAGAGAGAGAGAGAGAGAGAGAGTATTCGCTATGACCTGATGACATCAACACAGGAAAATCAGCTTTATTTGAAGCCTTTGCCCATACAATTTAAAATTTTCAGGCCTTATTTCCTAAGCCTTTAAATCTTCTGTAATAATTCTGAAATAAAGTGTAGAATTTTTGCTGGCTATATAAATAAAACATAAGCGCATTCTATTTTCACAAATCATCGTCCCATTTAATTCGGTATTGTCATCCGTATACATATGTATGTTGGTGAATTAATTAAATACCAATTTGCAATGCTTGAAAATTTCAAAATTTCATACTAATTCATTCAATCCGCTACTAAAATTGCCGCCACTATCGTGTTTTGCCAGTTGATATTTGTGTTAGCGATAAGCGCTGATTTATTATGGAGAACAGCAATAAGTTGGCAATTTATTTAATGCAATTATTTAAGTTTAGATTAATTAATTGTCATTCTGTAAACTTTTGGCCTTTTGTTTTTCGCAATTTTAGAACAAATAGTTAAGCGTGTTAAAACGCATGCAAGGGAAACGATTTGCGATTAAACTGTAACCTCCGGCGCATGCCTTTAAATTTATTAAAAGAAAAAAATGGGCATTGACTGGTGGTTGCTCTATGTAGATACTGGGAAAATCATACAAATACAAACTGTCAATTTTGCAAATAATCCGAAAAGCAGCAATTTCCTTTGAAGAGTTTTTGAGTGGGAAATTGCGTCTAACTGAAAAAGCTAAATAAAAAAGTTGCATATTTTTACGAGCAACAACGAAATGAAATGAACGACATCATGCCAACCACCAAAAATTGCACTGTGTTGCTGTGCTTATAAAAATTCAACTTATTTCGAATCACTTTTTTTTGACTGAAAATCAACGAGAAATACATATATACATACACACATACCTATCTTAAATGCCAATGTGAAAGTAACAAAGAACTACCGCCATCAAAAGCAGTTGCTGGAAACGCCTGCAGTTTAATTTTTTCTGCAGAAATTCACTCAGTGTGTCGGAAGAGCGATGCTTTTCTGTTCAGTTTTCCCCTCGTGGATATACAGTTTTTGTATGCAACAAAGATTTGTGCGTAGCCGAAAAGAATAACAAAAAAAAAATAAAAATGAAATATGAAAGAAAATATAAGTTGAGCTCAGGCAACTACAAGCATCACACAAAATTAAAGGTGATTGCTTTTGAAAATCAAAGCAATTTTATTAAGCATGGCGGAAATGCCTATGGCAGGTAAATTCATAAAGATGAGCATTTTGCATAGCTAAAGTAAAAAGTGAAATAAAGGAAAGTAAAAAAGAGTGAGTATCTAAAATTATTGTAGCCGAAGGCGATAGCTGCATGCGTAAGCGATAATCGATAGCGTTGAAAATTTCTCTGCAAAAATTCTCAATGAGCTTTAGATCACAATCAGCTTTAGATAACAATGAGCTTTAGATAACAATGAGCTTTAGATAAAAATGAGCTTTAGATCACAATGAGCTTAAGAAAAAAATGAGCTTTACATCACAATGAGCTTTAGATAAAAATGAGCTTTACATCACAATGAGCTTTAGACCACAATATTGGTTTTTAGTGATCGTGTACACACTTCCGGCTGAGCAAGCAACCAACGCGGTCGACTTTTTCTGGAAAGTTTTTGTACATGTTTTTATTTTGTTAATAATACAATGGCGCTATTATAACTCTGATGAGTTTTATGGCCGAGCTTCTCTCCCAATTCGAGGTGTGCTCCTTTTTTTGTTTTTCCTACTAATAATCTTACAGAGAATAAAAATTGAAAAATGAGAGTATAATTTGACCATGATCATGGTCATGAGATTAATGATATTTCCCAGCCATCACGCTACTTAAAGGAAGATAATAGTGACTAGGCTATGAATATACGAGTACGTATGTAGTTCAAGATCTCATTGGAAGTAGACACCGATGAGAATGTTAAAAAAGCAGATATTTAAAATTTTCATTCCTTATTACTATATATTTTTTATTAAAAAAATTATAAATAACTAAATCTATATATATACTACATATTTATTTATTTTATTAAAAAGTTATATCTATTCTTATTTTACTTTCCCGCGCCACCAATTTCGTTCACACCATAAATGGTTCGTAACTGTGCTAATTCGGTGGGTGATCGTCCCATCGTCAGAAATTTCGCCTCAGCCATACGCATTTTCAGTGCCAACTCGGCCATTTCTATTTTCATTTGTGCCACTTTGTCGGTCATAAATTCATTGCGATATTGCAATGTCGTTTTCTTCAGTTTATTGTTGATACGTGATTTTCGACATGAAGCAGCGCGCTGCTCACGTAGCGCTTGTTCGGCTGATGAGACACTCATTTCACTATTCCGGTTGCTACATTCGCTACCACTGTTGCTATTGCTGTTATTTTCGTTGTTGTGTGGTGATCGTGTGCGCCGTTCCACTTCTATTGGATTCTTTGCCAATTTATCTGCCACATATTTCGCCTCCTCGTCACTCAAATGCGTGCGTAGTCTTAACATTTCCGTAGCGATAAATTGATCGAAATTATTTTTTCTTATTTGCGTATTGTAAATAGTAAGCGGTAGACCGAGTGATGCTGTGTCGTTGGGACTACGGTAAGCCAGCGGCGTATAAGCTGGTGCTTCCAAGAGGGAATCTGTTGACATTGATGCGCTGTAGTCGGACATTTTATATGTATTTGAAATAATTTTAATAAAATTGTTTGTAATTATTTTGCTCCTTATAAATCTTCGTGTTGCCTGTGTTCTTGCTTTGCTTAAACTGTAACCAAACTTGACTTTAAGAGGGCTTTTATACCATTTCTAGGTCAGTAATAAAATAGGTGCTCACATACCTGCGGCTCGTTAATTTTGTTTGCCCTATAGATATTATCTGCGTTTTGTACTCAATGTGCGGAAAAGAGAAAAAATACCTTTTCTGTACACGCGTGCTCATTTTTATGCGTTTGTGGGTACCTGGTATTATACATTTGTCTCTCTCACTCACACTAGCATTGCATTTTCACATATTTACCTGCCGTTAATGTGCTGTTTCTAGCAATGACTTGTGTATATATGTATGTATGTATGTATGTATGTACTTGGTGGAATAATTTAAACATATTTTAGCATGTCCTAACATGTCACAACATGTTTGCAAATTTTATCAAATACATTTTAATGAACGACAAAACAAGTTAGAGGTAGGTAAACAAATCCAAACAGCACGAATGAAAATATGATAATAATTTCATGAGCCTGCTGTTTTAATCTTATTCGACGACAGCAACGCATATTTTTTTTTGAGATTAAAATAAAATTTATTTACATACAAAAAAAAAATAAATGCTATTTCATCATTACCTTGCATTTTGCTTGGTTTATTTTCGCTTATTTTTTTTTTTCTACCAAAATAAAAAGACATACATTTTCCACACCATATTTTCCTTAAAGAAAAAAGCTCGAAAATAAATTATTAAAAAAAAATAAATAAAAAATTTGCAGTGAGAATAAAAAAATAACCAAACAATTATTGCGCTTTAGCAAATTTAAGAACCAATTAAGCCAATATAACAATCAAATTAGCAAATACAGCCACCAAAAAACATTAATTTGCAAAATCGCTGTCAAGGCTGCTGCATGCAAAATTATGTAGATCTAATTATTGGCGAAACCGAAAAGTTAGTTTAGCGCGAAGACTCGACAAACTTAAGTCGTGATTAATACTTAACTTTAGCATGAGTGGTGGAACTGGCAAATAGTGGGGAACTAAAAAAAAAATTAATACATACAGTAATACAACAGAATAAAAAATTTCTGGAAAAGAAAAATGGCAAAAGAATTTCCAATTCGTTTATACTAGATATTATTTATTGCTATAATATTTCTTCTTGTGATTTAATACAACAATTACGCATGAACAGAAAATTTTAGCGAAATTTCTTAGAAAAACAATTTTCGAGAAGCAAAATACGCAAATGGAGATGAACTGAAAATATATACATACATAGTTATTCTGAACGCTAAAACTTAGTTTACCCGCCCCTCCTCCCTCTACGGCGCGCCACCGCGGAGCATCAACACAAGCAATAGACAGCAAAGCTTATGGTTAGCGGTTGGAAAGCAATGGAAGATCAAAAGTTAGAGCGAAATTTATGCGGCAGGTAGAAATCACAAGAAAGTTTACTTAATTTTAACAAACAAAAGAAAACAAAAAAAAACGAAAGTTCGCCTTAAATCAACACTCGCAGCAAAGCAAAAAAAAGAAAAAACAAAAGAAAAACAACTTCCTTTTCTGCGGTTTCTACAGGTCGTTGTGCGGTCGGTCGGTTGATCGTTAGAGCAGCTGAAATTTGCTGCAAAGAAAACACAAACAAATACTAACAGCGGCAACGCGTTAAACAAATGGAAAAGCGGGCGGAGAAAAGCAAACAACAAACAAAAACACTGCAGCGAAATGCATAAAGCGTGAAATTTCAATGTTTTCATTTTTCTTAAATAAATACTGTTCGAATATACTTAATGGTTTTGTGTGGTGTTGGTGCGTTGGTTTTTATTTTCTTAAGATAGAAAGAGTTTATGCTCATAAAAGAAATTTGCAAGTTTAAAGAACTTTTTCTAAAGATTTACCGTATTTCTGTGCTTTAAAATGGAGTTGCTATTTGATTAGCTTTAATTTTAGGTTACTTTGATTAAGCTAGGTAAAAATAAAGGAAATGTTATATAACCGCTAATCGGATTTCATTATATAGAGCGTCTAGTGTTTCGGTTTCTTCCTTCTCGGGAAAGGGTTAAAAATATTAATTTATTTGGTGGTTAAAGTCTACAAGAAAAAACTCTTCATTTCATAATTATTTGCGTTTGTCCAGTTTGAGGAACGCTTTTGTGAAATTATTGGATTGTGTGGTTAACGAATTCATCCAGATTATAAGGACATACGGTGTCTAGCCACTTGAGCAGAGTTTCAGTAAGTACTTTAATATTTTTTCTCGGACGATTCCACATTAGTTTTGTTTGCTTAGTTTTTGTTGGTGCTTTCTATGTTATTCGCTAAGCTAGCTAGCGCTTTTCTCGAAATTGCCTACAAAAGAAAGTGGCTACTATATTAAAGGCATTTTAGTCAAAAAATATAATATCTAAATTATTTGATTGAAATGCGTTAAGCATAGTACTGAGTTCGAGTTTCACGTGAAACTGCTGTCAAAATTCATACAAAAAAACTAGTTGTGAAACATGTGTGAAATTTCACAGATATTTCACGACAAAGTTGTACTGAGTTCCTGCCATGAAAACGTTGCGCAACATGCTAGCAACATATGCCACAGGCGCGGATCCAGGATTTCGGCAAGGGGGGGTTTTGAAAATTTTTAATACCACCTACTATTATTATTCTATATACTAGTTGCACCATTTCCCGCACCTTAAAAACACCAAACTCAAAACCCTCCAAATTAACAATATCTATGTCATCACATAAAGTGCAGGAGATTTCAATTGAAGTTCTAAATAACATGTATAACGTACATGTATTTAATAAATTCATAAATTAAAAAAGCCGGCATATGCGGGTGTTAGGCCTTCAGATGGCTCTGAAGCTACTTTATTATAAACTTGACCACTGCGCGACACCTAGTGAAGGGTAGCAGTTATTATATGATATAATTTGAAGCGCGAGGTCGCTACTGCGTGTTCTAAATTTTCAAATGTGCAACCAAAGAACGTATGTTGTATACTCTGAAAAAAATACCCGTAGCTAAACCAACAACTTTCCGCTGTTGAATCTCCGTCTTTGATTCAACAGCAAAAGTATTTGTTTTTACAGCAAAGTTTTTGACCCAACAATTTATTCAAAAACGGCCGTTGTTGTTTCAAAAACTTTCTTGCTTTTAAAATATTTTTTGTGAGAAAATATTTTTTTGTGAGAAAACCAACAAAAAAAAAAAAAAATTATGGAGAGAAGATGAAGAGAAAAATCCAAAAAAAAGTTTATTTTTAGCAACAATTTTCTCCCCGTTGTTGATTTAAAGGCAAAAGTATTTGACCCAACAGTTTCCGCTGTAAACAAAACTAATGAGAACATATTTTTTTAAAATTTTATTTTTACAATGATTCAAATAATTCATGGATTCTTTTTTAGGAAATGGAAGTATAAATAGGTTACTACAATTCAATATAATGTTGAATGTTCCACTATGTGATGATTGAATAGAATTTCAGGTTGATGTCATTGTTCGAATCCGCAGAAGAATATAAAATAAAGAAGAAAAATCAGAATAAGAAATAAGGATAGCAACCAGTGAATGATAAGAAGGAGAGAAGAATAGGAGAACAAGCGGAGGCTACATATTTGCAGTTGGGACCCGGGCGGAGAGAAGATGAAGAGTAAAATGCAAACAAAAATTAATTTTTAGGTGAAAATTTTTTCCAACAATCTCCGTTATTGACTTAACTCAACAACGCTCGCACCTTTGAAACAACAACGGAGCGTTGTTGGGCACATTTCAACTGCGGAAAGTAGTTGATTTAACAGCGAAAGTCTTTAGATTTACAACGTTTTTTTTTCAGAATAGGAAGGGAAAATTCGGTATTTTGACCGAGTGAGGTGGAAATCGTTTAGTCAAAAAAAAGATGATGACTTCGCGAGTTCCTTCCCATCATTTTTCAAGCTCGAATTCGTTTGTTTTTTCGCGGCGAAAAATAAATTTATTTTGACATTTCTTTTGCTTGACATTTAGTTATTGTTTCTATTCATACTCTACCGCCACTGCAAAGATGGTTGAAAATGAGCCGGGCTGCAAATTTTAGAATTTTATAAAAACCTTGATCTGATGAAAAGCTCTGTTGCCACTTTTTTTATCCTTTGTTGAAACATTTCAATTTTATGAATGAATCGCTTGTAGTATTTTAACTTCGTACTCGTTTTATTTCTTGTTTTTGGTGGTTGATTTGATTGTATAGTACGCGCTTATTGTATTAGATTTAATTCCTCTAATGTTTACTTGAAAGAGTTTTTTAGTGCTCAGCACGAAATTTTTATTTAATTCAATTTTTAATTGTTGGGGTAAGTGGAAAAAAATTCAACAACTATTTACAGCGAAGGTTGAGTGTATAGCTATTTCACGAAAAACCATTTTCGAACATCAGCACTCTTTCCGGAAGTGGATGCTACCGGGGATTGAACCCGAGTACATTCCATCTTCAGCCGCTATGACCCAATGCATAAACACACTCGGCCATTGAGACTCTGTGCAACCTGTTGGATTTTCCCCACTTTTGCCTTTTTCATTTTCAATATGTTTATGCGTTGGGTCATTGAGGCTGAAGATGGAATGTACTCGGGTTCAATCCCCGGTAGCATCCACTTCCGGAAAGAGTGCTGATGATCGAAAATGGTTTTTCGTGAAATAGCTATACACTCAACCTTCGATGTAAATAGTTGTTGAATTTTAATTCCTCTAAATTTCGGGTATTTTCTATTTAACTATAAGTTGTAATTGTATGTTATTATTGCCTACAAGGACAACTATTTTAATGAACTGATTCAATTGTACCTGTTCCACCTTGTGGATATGTGCATATAAAATATAATCTGAAAATAAATGAAAATAAATGTCGAGTTTTGCCTTTGGACAGCTAAACCCATCCAACCATTGCTTTCCTTGATCAGTTTGGGAAATTTGGGCGCAGAATCTATAAAGGCATTAATTTGGGATCTATGATAAACCACAAGGGGGGGGGGTTTGAACCCCCAAAAACCCCCCCCCCCCGTGGATTCGCCACTGATATGCCAGCAACATTTTTTCACGCCAAATTAAATGTACAATGCCATTTATTTTCGAGTGAAAAGTGACATTTGTTGAAATTGAATTGAATTGGCCAAAATTTGAAAGTTGGTTCTGAGGCGATGCTCCAAATTGTTGCTTTTTACATTTGCTCAGTTTTCGTTTTGCCATTTATTCTCATTTGACAAATAGATTTTTCTTGAAAAATTTCACGGAAAAATAAATGCATGTTGCTGGCGAAATTTCACGGCTGTAAACTCAGCACTAGGCTTTAAGTTCAACATAATGGGTCTAATACAATGTCTCCACATAGCGTGTTTCTTTATTTTTATCTGCATTCGCTTTCTCAATCTTCGTTCGACCTCGACACCAGTAATTTCCATACAAATTTTTAAGGGCGAGTGAAGAATGAAATCGTCCCCTCAATATAACAATAGCGTATAATTTTTTTTGGGTTTTGGAAAATCGAGTTTAAAGTTTTTGTCAAATCAGATATCTATTAAATTTTTGAACAAGAAATTATACACCATTTTTTCCAATGACATTTTGACCCTCTTTGTGGAAGTAGAATTTGACGAAATTTTGACCAGACATAGAATCAATGATGGAGATTCTAAATATGCAATAAAAAAATTATGGCGTATGAGCACATACGCTATTGTTATATTGAGGGGACGAAATACTTAATTCTTTCTCAATCCTCTTGCCAACGCCGACAATATCGATGCCTTCTCTAATTTTGTATCGAAAATCCATCGAAATCTCACACAGACCAAAACAAAAGCACAAAAATAAGCAAACATAAAAACATTTAAGAAGAACAAGAATGGGAAACGTCAAACTGGATGACGATCAGCCACCAGCGTTGCCATTCTAGCTTTTTTCAAGCTACACTCAAAAAAAAAATTTCTCTCGATCAAAGACATAATTTTCCTTATTTTGAACACGCGTCCCAATACAAAATTTTCTTTGTTTTGTGTAAATTTTCTCAAAAATGTGGAAAAAACATAAAAAAACATTCAAACAAATTCGTTGCCATGGGAATTTGTATGGGAATTTAATTTCTCAAAATTAAAGAAATCAAGTCTTCAAAACAAGGAAAGTTGGGAATGGAATGGCGCTTAAAGAATTTTTCATTATTTTAATGTATGAATTTTTTCAAAACAAGTATATGAAACCATGGTAACGCATGTAACAACAATATTTTATAAACCTTTTAACATGTTTTAAGGAAAATTTACTCAAAACAAAGATAGTAGTGTTCAAAATAGGTAAACAATTTCTTTGACCCCTCCATATATTTTTTTCTCTCAGTGTAGATTTGGCTTTTATTCTTGTCTTTTAGCTGAAAAAATTCTGATTTAGCTTTGGCTTTTTCTTAGCTTTTTTATTTGCTAAAACTCCCCAAAAAAGGAGCGCTGCTCACTGCTCATATACATACATACAGTCATCACAGTTGCCATTATTTGATTGTAAAATATTTTTTTTAACATTTCGTTATTTTTATTGACACTAAAGTACAAATTTACATATAGTATATGAAAATAAATAACTTGTGCAGGTTCCAGTAAACACGTAGGTTCTTCAGATCAGCTGACTTCTTCTTCTTCTTCGACAACTATCCAGTTTGTTTACTTCTGCATATTCTATACATGCATTCGTGTTTACAATTCGTCAAATTCTTCATTCTCTGAGTTTATCCATCATTCGCACGTGAGCTGAATGTCATATTATTTCATCTTCCTTACAGTCTTGACATCTTGGTCACGGGAGTTCGATACTAAGCTCACGGCGTGTATGTGTGTATGTATATAGAAACGACCTGTCAAATTGACCTTGAATTTATGTGTGTTTTGAATACACATTAGGCGAGTTCCCCTGGCTGTGATCCAGATCCATATGCAAATGGAACCACAATTTTGTGATCCTGATGTTTATCTGGTTCCGTATAGATTGTAATAGATTTTTTTTTTAACCAGATAAACATCAGGATCAAAAAATTGTTGTTGCAGTTGCTTGCAAATTTTTTGTCCGGATCACTGCCACGGGAAATCACCAATTAATAAAGCATTAAAATACGCAGTAGAACTTGGGATCATCGTTTTATTAATCCGGGAGTACTTGTCAATATACACTCTATTATTCCCTATACTTCGTTTATAAGCATACAATTTGGTATACGCGCTTTTAACATTGTATATCCTAGGAAGGGATGTAATAAACACAAACAAAATAAAACAAACTGAAAAAGGGATATCAAATCGAGTACCCTTCTGCTCTCGCTTGAGGAGATTTCGCTCCAAGTTCTACGGGTAATTTTGTAATTTTGTTAGCTTCTTTTTTTAGCTTTAAATTTTTTTTTTTTTTGATGTTTGAAACATTTTTTTTAGCTTTTTCTAGCTTTTTTTCTTGAAAATCTAGCTGGAACTCTGGAAATGTTCTGGCAACACTGTCACCCACGTACAGACGAGTTATTTTGCGAAATGTGCTACATGTTTCGTTGGCGAATCAGGTTATGTGGAGAAGGGCTTTTAGGCCTTACCAAAACCTTTAAATTGTATGGATTTCGAATTGTAGTTAGGAGGAATAAGAGAAACCATACACAGCACTTTCACCTGAATATCGCTCTGAAGCGACATTATATTAACACAGAGAGGTCAACGTAGAGACTTCATATTTCCATGGCCATTAATTATAGTTAGGAGCTTGATTATGATTTTCTGAAAATTTATTAATTATAAGATATAAGCTGATTACATAGCACGCATCATGGATGTATTTCATTATACTCGTATTATACTTTGTATAGATATCAAATACACTCATTATCGTATAAATACCATATTGGATTATCCACATACCTAAAGAGTTTATACGATACACGCAATTATATGTTGAACAATTTTTTCCGTCGTGATTCTGATTGTGCATCTAAAAATGTAGTTATATATATATTTCACAATATAGACAGCAATAAAATTTATCCGCTTTGTGCCATAATATTTCTTTTGATCTCTATTCATTTGAAGTGAAATCGATATATTTATTGAGCACATTAGTCTTATGTGAACTGCTTAAATTACCATATACTCGTAGTAGCTGAAGAACTTTTTTATTGCCTAGCAATACACCCACCGTTGGGCAGGATATCCTACAGAAATATGTACGTAAATGTACTATGTATGCTTAATAGATCCACTTAGCAAATAATTGAAATAAGAGAAAAGAAAAGGAGAAACAGATATACATATATACAGACATACGCATGTACATACATATACATATAGAAAAATCGTTTATCGATAGCCTTTGGCTAATAATAATTGTTGCACAGCAAAAGGAACAAGTAAGAGCGCGGCTGTCTTCGGCCGTACCGAAGACTTCATACCTTTCATGAATGGGGAAATGATAATTTGCATTGTCTGATATTGTTTAATTTATACTTCCAATTCTGTTAGTTATTTATGCAAAGATTCACTAGAAAAAAGTGTCATGATTTAAATGGAGAAGTTATACCTTAAAATATATATATCTGAACAATCGGTTGTATGGCAGCTATATGTTATAGTGGTCCGATCTTGACAAATTTCGGTGACATTATTTAAGTCCATATGGGTACAAATAATTCAAAGTTTCATGGCCTTAGCTGTTTAAATTGAGAAGTTATACCCCAAAATGTCCATATCTGAACGATTGGTTGTATGGCAGCTACATGTTATAGTGGTCCGATTCGGCCCATTCCGACAAATGATCAGCTTCTCCTAAAAATACACTCACATTCCGAATTTCAAGCAGATATCTCAAAAACTGAGGGACTAGTTTGCGATCAAACAGACAGACAGACAGACAGACAGACAGACGGGCATGGCTTAATCGACTCAGCTCATGATCCTGATCATATTGGTATTCATATATTTTGGTAGGTCTGCCACGCCTCCTTCTGGTACTTTCACCATTCGAGTTTCGGCACAAAGTTATAATACCATTTCATTCTCATGAAAGGTATAAAAAGCAAAAGAAAAGCCAAAGCCAAAGCGAACGTGAAAAGTGAAGAGTAACGAAGTGGGTCACGTGGTTTACTTTGGCTAACGTATACAAAAATACATCCAATACAATTGTATTGCATATCAAATAGAGTGGAAAATAAGTGTGTAAGTAGCTATGAGTGTATGTACATATATACGTTTGTAGGTAAAATCAATCGCTGCTGATTGAAATAGCGTGTTTGGCCAGCGAAAGAAAAATAATTCAGTTGCCTTGGGAATTAATCGACTGTGGTTCGAGGATAATTAACACATGCTCTGATTTATTTATTTGTTTTGCAAATTGGCTATTGCGTTCACTAAGGCAAATACTTTTATACAAAAAAAAAAATAAATATACACACATTGACGTACACGCACACAAGCGTACGCTCATTGTGCTTTGATCACAAATCAAGAGGCGATTCAGAGGAAAGAGATGCAGATAATTGTGTAGTGGGAAGAACAGAAAAAGGTATGTATTGTGGAATAAAAGTAATGGTATGTATGTAGCTTGTTTTGGTAAAGTTTGAAAAAATAAGAAATCGATTGATGTGCTTCTAGTAGTACTCTTTCCCAGCAAAAATCTGTTCATCGCTATTACCTGTCAGGCATGATAGAAGGCCTTGCCATGGAACATTTGGTGAGTTCATCACTTCTTTCACGCATTGCCAGTAATGCAGAGTGAAATGGGCTTCCATTACCCATTCCACGTAATGTAAAGTAGAATGGAGCGCGAAAAATGAACTGAAATAAATACTAGTGGAAATTTCCATCATGCCTTACATTTTTCGCCTTCTTTCTCTGCTTCCCTGTAAGGTATTCTATATTTAATTCACTAGAATCCTTGCGGTATTGCGTGATTTATTCGTTCGGCGGTAATGCAGCCCGCAATGACAAGCCCATGCTAATGTCAGGCATTCTGTCCACGAATGTGGAAGCGATTGCCAGGGTTTTTCTGGATTACCCTCTTAATTACACGGTGATCAAGTTTTTTTGGTGGGTTGCTGTTCGAAAAAGTATGAATGTATGTAAATTAAATGCAACACTGATTTTTGATGTTTTGATTGTAAATAGTAAATATAAAACTGAAGGAAATTCAGATAACTGGCTTGCTCTAGGCAAAGACACTAATTGGCGGATAATAATATAATAAGAACGACTCTGAAGCAATTTTGAAACGCTTTAACAACCTGAGAATTTTGATGGCAATTTCTCTAAATCACTGCAGACTCAGAAGTCGTATGTACAGATTAGAATACATGGCTGAATAATCTTCTAAGTACATCCACAACCCAGCAATTTTTTTATTCAGTGGGATTTATCATTCGGCAAGTTTCGCCCCTAAAACTTTACCTGCTTCAGTCCACAGTTCTCAGCTTTCTTTGTGGCATCAAAACTGATATAGATGTTCAAGAATGGTTAGGTAACGTCGCGTTGGCCAGGATCCTGTGATATCTCACATAGACCACATATGGTCTTTAGTGTTGCCAATAGCGCATTGGAGGCGTTATGTTAAGCTTGGAATGCATATATTCGGAAGTTTTAGTATTTTGTGTGTTTGCCTTCTAGGTACGGGTGGTATGCGGAACCGAGACAGCTGAGGCGGAATGTGTCAAAATCTGGACATTGACAGAGAAGGTGTTTCACAGCAGCATCGGGTTCCTTGCACGCTGTACACATCTGACTCTCCACCAGTCCCATTTTGAATGCATTGTATGTTGAGAACCAATGACCTGTTAGTATGTCAACCGCCAGTCTGCATTCTGCTCTAGGAAGTGTGAGTAGGCAGTTCGTGGATTTTGCATTGTATGACCGAATAATGATTTTGGCGATATTGCAGGATGGCAGGGTATTTCACTGGCATTCGCCGCCTCTGTGTATAATTGCCTGATATATTTGGGCTTTTTAGTAGTTTGGAAAGGGAAACATATTTTCCACATTCACTTGCGCTATTGATGTCCCGGCTTTGGCTAACACGTCCGCCCTATCATTTCCCTCGAATCCCTGGTGCCCGGGTGTCCGGGTACCCAGTAGATAGTAACGTGTCCGTTCGCGCATAGTTCATGTAATTCTGACCTGCACTCATTCACGCACATAGAGATAGTTGTCACCGCCGTGGTCGATTTGATCGCCGCCTGGCTGTCAATTAAAAAATTTACACGAGAATTTGTGGACGTTAGTTCAGCTGTAAGTTCCGCCGCTTTTGAGGCAGCGTAAACTTAAACTGAAAGGTATTGCAATAGTTAGGGAGTCTAAAGGATTATTGTGTGCCAAGCTACAGCCAAAACACTGAATATCCTACCTTTGCGTCCATCTTTGATCCGTTTGTAAATAAGTTGAACGTATGGCGATTAGTTCGTAGTCCTTTCTTTCATCCGTTCTGTTCTATTATTACCCGTGTGTCCAAAGGGTCGTTGTCTAAGTAGTCCTACTATTTACCTTGGCGCCGCCTTTTCAGCTTTGATTTTTGCTCCAAGGTCCACGGAGTATGGATTGAGTACTTTATTTACATATTTAGCTCTGTTGGGGTAGTTGTGCGTAGCGCTTCTACACTCAGAGAAAAAGCAAGCTAAATTTAAGTCTAGCGGGCTTGAATCAAGCCGAAAACGTCATGAAAGTCTGTTAAGCTTGAAAATGCTAAAATCAAGAATATATTCTTATTTGTAGAACGATTTTTTTGAAAATAAAAAGCTTATATTAAGAATATTCCATTTTTAAATCAGCTTATATAAAGTTAATTTAAGCACTTCCCATGATTGATTTAAGAATGTACATTCTTATTTTAAGAATGTTCAACTTTGGTTTAAGAATACTTATACTTGATTTCCCCTTTTTTCGAAATTCAAAATTCGAAATCATTTAACCCACCTAACAAAAATAAAAAATAAAAGGTTTGGTAATGTAATTCTTATTATTACTATATTATATATAATTCTGTTTTTACATACATACATACATATGCATGTGTAGATTATAAAGCTAAAAGTAATTGTATATGCAATAGGGTTCTTAAGATAATGTTAGAACTATGTAGTTCGTATTACAAATATTTAATATAATACACTTGTAAAAGTAAAGTTACAATTACCTTTTGGTTGCTTGCTTTTCACACAGGGTAGGAATATCGTGTATTGTGGAACGATTTTCCGTCATACCTTATAATGTTTTGGAAAACGAAAAAAGACACTGAAAATGGCACATATCAGCCGAAACCGGTTTGTCTCCAAACCAAACTTTACAAGAATCGTTCCGCAATATATCGTAAAGTCACAAATTAAAAAAAAAAGTTGAGTTATGCAAATCTTTGTTGGAAGAGGAATTCGGTTTTGTCGTCATATATGCATTCATAGCTGATATTTCGTTTACTATTCGATCTTCATCAAATTCGGTTGCGGTTTCGTATAAAGTTTGGTATTTGGTTCACATCATCTCCACTACCATCTCCGTCTTGTTTTTTTTTTATTCCCTGAGGGGAAAAAAGAGGCATTTCAGATGCACACATATTTAATTCTTATATTATACATATATGTATATATTTACAAAATTATTGAATAAAATAAAAACTTAACTAACCTCAATGGTTTTTCAATTAGGGAAAGAGCAACAATTTCAATTACGGGAAAATCTTGTGCTCGCGATAAATAATACAGCTGTTTGTCTGTTTGTTAATAAATACTTAATATCTCGATTTTTTCCATCCTGCTAAATTATTTTTTCTTTTGATTGAAAAAATTTTCTTTGTCACACGAACATTTGGTCATAGTATTCTTACATTAATAATTTCATTCTTAAAACAAGCTTTTTTCAGTTTTTTATCTTGCTTCAAGAATACCGTTCTTGATTCAAGAATGGGGAAATTGAAATTGAATTTATTTTTCCTTAATTTCCATAATTCTTAATTCGAGTACGACACAGCTTGTTCTTAGCCCGCAACTTTTCTCTGAGTGTATTGTACATAGACTAAAGTCCCTCCGTACGCCCTCTAGCTTCTTTGCATACGTCCTTTTATCAAGTGTCGTCCAGCACACTAGAATTCCGTAGTACATTATTGGGTGCATGTATATGTGACAACGCATAGAAAAAGGGTCCTAAAGGGTAAAAAACAGGGACCGAAAATAACGGTTATTTTTTCTAGTGTGGTGAAAAGGTTACGCAAAAATAACCTTTATCTTCTTTTGGTCCTTAATAACTATTATAAAAACCGTTTTGGGCCTGAATAACAGTTATGGCAACCAAAAAACTGTTTTGGGCCTGAAGAACCGTTATTCAGATTTTTATTTTTTTTTTGGTCAGCTATAAAAATCAAGCCTATTTATTTGTCAATATTTCTGGACGATATTGGTATCAAATGAAAGGTGTTGAGCAGGACTTTTATGCAGAGGTGTATTTGTTAAGATTCGTAGGTCGGGTTCCCAGTTACGTGTGAAAAAGTGGACCCGGATGCCCTGGAATGTTTTAAGCAAATTGGGATCAAATGCAAAGAGGTAATCAGAGCTACAATCCCTGCTCAACACCTTTCATTTGATACCAATATCGTCCAGAAATATTGACAAATTAATAGGTTTGATTTTTATAGCTGACAAAAAAAAAAATAAAAATCTGAATAACGGTTATTCAGGCTCAAAACAGTTTTTTGGTTACCATAACGGTTATTCAAGCCCAAAACACTTTTTTGGTTGCTATAACGGTTATTCAGGCCCAAAACAGGTTTTTGGTTTTTATAATGGTTATTAAGGATCAAAAAATTGCTTTTCTCATGATAATGGTTAAATATGACTTTTACCCCTTTTTTCTTATAACCGTTACGTCCCTGGTAAAAACTCAATTTCTTGGGGCATGGGATCGCGATCGGTCTCATTCGAAAAAAAAAAAAAAATATTGACTCTTAGGTCCCTTTCTATATACGCTGTCACATATATTAACGTTCGTTTATCACGCTTTTGTTATTTTAACAAAATTCAACACAAGCCACAGCGACCTTCTGACACAATCACTGCAGCGGATTTAAATAAAGACCTGAATAAAAGTTAATGTAACATATTCTATGTGACTTATTATTATGAACTCCGCTTACTATCTAACAAGAACGACCACTTAAACATTTTGTTCCACTTTCATGTACTTACTTCATGTGCTTCACAAGCATCAACTTGTAACGATTTTTCAAATATCGATTGTGAAGTAGAAATTTACCAGTTGTCGGCACGTTTCAGCGGAAATTGCCAATTGTTAACATATGATATCTGTTTGCGATAAATCAACAGCAACAACGACTAGGAAAAGTATTACAAAATAACAACAAAATACAATAGAATGAAATTTGTTGCAAAAAAATGTATTAGGAGATCTAAATCTAAATCACTCTAGTATGTGCTTACAAGTGTATTTTTGTCTGTATGTTTGTAATAGAAACTTTGTATGTGTGTGTTTAAAGTATTTGCTACGGTATTGACAGCCGAAACGCATTTGTACACTTTGATGAATTGACATGCGTTGCTACAAATGTACTCGCTATTGCTGTGTGTCTGCATATTTGTGTGTTTGTTGTTGTGTCATATGCATTTTCAACTCGTTCGATCCCTTCAACGCATTTGGCTATTTACCCACAGTCAGTCACAGAGCCATATTTGCTTTCAAGTGTATACATACACACATATGTACATGCATATATTAGATTACTCGGTTCGAAATGTTACATTACTGTGAGTAAGTTTGTAAGTATGAGTAGGTATATGAGAGTCAGTTTCCATGTGTGCGTGCCTTTTGTAAGGTTATTATTCTTTCAATTGCAGCAATCGAATTGTTGCTGCTGCCGTTGTTGTTATTGTTGGCGCAATTTTTGCATTTTGCACTTCAGCAAATTTGCGTGGCGCAGCAGCGCTCTGCTCTGCCTTGCCAAACAACTTCTGTTTGTCAGGATATTTTGTTATTTTGCGTATTTTACGTTTATGCGTTTTGCCTTTGCTGTTTCGCTTCCCCTTTTTTATCCCGCCATCGCGTTCCCAGTTTGTTTGTTATTTTCGCTTGGTTGAGTGCAAGGTTCGTAAAGCGGTTAATACATTATTATATTAAATAATTTTAAAACGTATCGCAACTTTAAAAATACTATTTTTTCCTGGCTTTCTAAAAGGAGTCAAAATAACTTTTTCGCGGTGGTGTGAAGGAGTTAAAACGTTCTAGAAAATTATTCGCCATAAAATTTCAGTAGGGGTCTCCTCAGAAAAAAACTTTTTAAAATGAACCTAAATGAGCACAGGAAGCAAAAAACATATGGAATGTCAAATGTGTTTTATTTTGGGTTCTACTGCAGCGATCGAAATACTTCTTTTGCAAAAGATTAATGATTTTTGACAACGTTTAATATGCAGGCAAAAAAGGGTACATTAAGGTGGTATAAACTAAATACTGGGTGGAAGTGACCCCAATGGCGCACACAGAGTTAATACGATTATACATTAGAATCCTTCCTTTCAAACTAAAGACATTTGTGTATTAAACTTAGAGAACGGACAACAAAAAAAAATAATAATTGGGCGACATCTAGCGGCGTAAAAAATTAAAATTATTTCCGGAAATGTTTTGCAGAAAGTTTAGGAGGAATAATTTTTTATAATGTTTTAACCCATTATTTTTTTGTGAAAATCTATTGCATACCGACGTCTGAGTAAAAGATCACCCTATATCAATAATTGTTTCAAAAACACCCTATTTCGGTATTTGCTTCAATAATGCGCTATTTCAGAAATTGTTTCAATAATTCCCTATTTTAGAATTGGTTCCAATAACGGCCTATTTCAAAATTGTATTCAAAAACATCCCATATCCGAGAAAATTTCATACATATTTTTCTGAGATAGGGTGTTTTTGAATTATTTTCGGATGTTATTGAAACAAACTCTGAAATAGGACATTATTGAAGAAAATTTGGAAATAGGGCGTTTTTAAACAAATTCTGAAATCGAATTTTGAAACAATTTTTTAAATAGGGTGATCTTTTACTCAGGCATCGATATGAAGTCCTTAAAGGGTTAAAATGTTAAAGAAAATCGGTCCTCGGAAATTTTGAATATATACTAAATCCTTATACAAACTTTTTACATCAGATAATTTTAAGAAATTATGCCCTTGAAATATGCAAAAGATCTGTATAGATCAAAGCACACAGGCAACAGTTTTTTTTACTGCCAGTTTTGAAATCAAAGGTGATCGGTGCCATGTCTAGTTAAATTTTTAAACACTTTTCGGCTAGTTTATTCGAATGTTTTTATTTTTTGTTTGGAACAATTATTTTCAATCCCAGACTAATATCTAGAGGAGTTGAGCGTTTCGAGCGAAAAGCAGGGGTGGTGCTTGTGCCCTTTAACAATATTATAGTTCCCAACGGTGCATTTGTGAGTGCTTGAATTTCCGTTTTGGTAACACTTCCGTTTGTAACTTTTGAAATTTAAACAACTCCCCCTTCATTCTAGCCCAACCTTTAATACTTCACAATCACTTCCTCCACTCCATTCAACCCGTTCGTTTATATCTCTCTAAGCACTAAGATTGTATCTCCCACACTCCCTGTTTGGTTGTCAATTTAGTATTTGTCGCTTCCTTTAAACCTTAACAGCACTCTCTAGCGATTCAGTACTTTGTATTCCCTTGCTGGTTGTACATATGTAAGTATGTACTCCTTTTTTTGTGTGTTATTGTCGTTATTTTTGTTTTGCTAGGAAGCAATTTTTGACAAAGTTTGTATGAACTATTGAGAAATTGAGAAATAATTTAATTAGAAACAAAATGATGAACGAAAATATAAGTATTTAAGGAAATGCGTGGGGGTGGTCAATAATATTTGAACATGAAAATATTCGATTCGTACAACTAGTACAAAAATATACATACCTAGTTGCGAAATAGAAGAGTACGTTATATAAAATCTCAAAAAAGTCAAAATAAAAATATTAGTTAAAAACAGCGATCTTAAATATTTTTTGACATACTGAGCACCACCCGACGCTTTTCCTTAAATACTTATATTTTCGTTCATCATTTTGTTTCTAATTAAATTATTTCTCAATTTTTAGTACGATTTTTAAGATTAAAGCGTGCTTTTTAGTTTTTTTAAGCTATTATTTATTTCGTTGTAGGGGATGGAAAATAATAGTATGGGAGTAGCAAGTGCGGGGCAAGCTTAAGAAGGTTTGATTTAGAACTTAAGCTGGGTTTAGGTGTGTTTTGCATGGACCGCAACTTCCAACGATTTTGGGAACTCATTAATATCGCGGTGGCGAATGCTTTACTCTAGAGTGTTGTAGGGTTTGTCTGTGGAGACTTATTATGAACTGGTTTGGTGTCTAAAGTCACGAACATAGCGAGAACTGAATTTTATTAAACCGATTTAAAAGAATCTACAAAATTATGAAAATAAAAAAATGGAAATGTGTTTAATTAAAGTGTAGAAAAGGAGTGTATAAGTTTTCAAAGTACTACCTCACAACACTCCATTCCTCTTCCTTAATTGCTCAATTTCAGGTCAAATGCTTCGCCACAGTATGGAGCGCAAAGAGCAGATCAAGCGATGAGTGCAAGTGGTCAAGCCAATAATGGTCAGGCGGCAGCCAAAGCCAAAGAAATTTGAGCAAGAATTGACCAAACTATCAAAATTTATTAACCCACAAATAACATGCAGATAATTACAAAACACAGCAACTAAAAATGCAAGTAAAAACAACGAACTATTCGTATGATATTGAAAAGTACAACAAAAAACAAGAATAAAAACAAAAAGTAAAGTTTTGTAAGCTGAAGTAGTTTAGCAAGAGCTTTCAAAAAAGTTAGTGTACAAGAAATTGTAAATAAACCAAAGAAAGGTAAGAAAAAAAAGACAAATCAGTGGAAAGAAGTGCTGGACTGTAACCAAGAGCACCAAAACAGTGGATGCATGAGATGATGACAGATGGGAAAAAGGTCATTTCAGTGATAGAGGAATAAGAATAATGAGAATAAGTACAGTAAGACATGCTTACCAGCATGTTAACAACCACTTTGGCTTGCGCTGGACACTTCTAGCAACACTGCCACACACATCAAAGAAATCAACACGTTCGTTGTGCAATTTTCCTTTAAGACAATATTAGAGTCTATAGTAGAAATTTTTAATTGCATATGTACGTTCCACAATTTTTTTTTCTAAAATATTGATATATTTTATTTTGTTATTAAGTTAATAAAACAAAAAGATAATAAAAAAATTTGACTTGTTCTTTGTAGTGCAAAGTTAATATAAATGCATTCCATAAGCATTTTTATATGCTGTCAAAAAGGTCAAGAAAATAATAAAATTTGTATATTTATTGACTTTAAAAGTTATGTACATATATATGTATTTATGTATGTGTATACATGTTCGTAGGAATGTGCAAATATTATTTATATTTTTGAGGTTAAAAGCCAAACAAATTGAATTTCTAGAAAAGCATATACGCATTGGTTTGTTACACAAAAAATTGAAAATAATTGCGAAATAATAAATTTTTGTATTTGGCTTTTTTATGCGAGATTAAGTTAGTCTGCACTTAACTTTAAGCTTAAGCTAAGTTGACTTAATCTCAATTGACATAACTTAACTTTATTGAACTTAAATTGAAAATTTACTTAACTTTAACTTTTTATAATGCAACTCTAAAGGCTCGTTGTTTTTGCAATTAAAAACTCGTTAATAACTTCAACTAAGTTCACTTTTTAAGTAAAGCTTAAATAAACTAACTTAGTGTGATAAGGGTATTCTCTGCGTAATTTTACTTAATTTAAATTTTAAGCAGTAAAGTTAGCTTAACTTAACTTAAGTTTACCTTAACGCGACTACAAAAAAAAAATATATATTTCCAACACATTTCCAATAGCTGCTAAACTAATACGTGTACTTACAGCATAAGTTTGTGAAAATTTTCATACATAATAACTTTGTATGTACATTAGGCCGTCTCGCCTTGTGTGGACGAAAAAAAGTTCACCGTATAACCCCCATATGATGTATTTTTGGAAAACATTTCCGGAAATTTTTTTTATTTTTTTATGGAACCTCGCTAGATGTCGCTAACGCATATTTTTTCATAGCTCCGGTGTTTATGGCCCGATATCTAAGTTTGATACACCTATTTCTTTGGCTTGAGAGGGGGTTCCACTATCTAATCATATTAACCCTATGTGCGCAATTCACCACATTTTTATTCCCATTCACTACTGAATGGTAATGCAAACCAAATTTGCACTACCACTCATAATTGATTGGGGGCTGCAAGGCTGAATGCAATCAAAATTGAGTGCAGCTTGGCCAACCCTGGTTTTAAAGAGTTAAATAATTTATCTATCAAAATCACATGAACTTATTATCCCAATATGCAAAAACACAAACAAAAACATTATTTGTATAGTTTTATTTTTAATTATTTGAAATTTACCCTTTTATTCGAATTAAATAAATACATAAGAAACTATGTATGTATGTACTATATAAAGTAAATATCAAAAAAAAGATCAACAAATTTTCAACTTGGCAAATAATAAAATTGTTATGCATATGTACAATAGGGTGGTCCTTAAAATGAAATTTAATTTTTTTAGTCTCATCCCCTAAATCGGTTAAAGTACCGTAAAAGATACCCCACACAAATTTCTGTTCTGATTGTAGGTGGATAAAGGTTGTCGCACAGGGCTCAAAGTTCAGATTCAGGAGCTCCGAGCCAAGGCTACCTTCTCCACTCAAAATTATGGTAAAGCATAGCGAGACTACGCTCCCAGGCTGGCCGGGTGTGCCAAACTCTGACTCGTGCAATGCCACTTAGAGGCTACCTCAAGGAGAGAGTAGGAGTTTATTTTTTACACGACGCACTTGTGCTACTTAAACAAAACAAACCAAGAACGAGTTGAGAATTTCTGACATACTTGCGTGCAAACAACGAACGAAAAAGGCAGTTAGCCGACGCAGCATACATAAGTGCATAAGTCGGTAAACAAGTTTTAACTGAATTGACCAAATCAAAACTGAATAGAAAAATTAAATAAGAAAATTGTACGCAGAGGATAACAAATGAATTAAATTGAAGTCGAAAAGAAACGAAACAAGTAAGGAAGCCTAAGTTCGAGTGGAATCGAACATTAGATACTCAGCTGTATGCTTTCATTGTTTGTTTGCGTTTGATGGAAACACGGTGTACTTTATATAAAGCGAGTGCTGCATTTTCTAGATTTTTATCAGTCATCCAACTAAGCTTATGAATATTATTCTTTGTGAAAAATTTCATTCCTTTATGACTTCTAGTTACAAAGATGTCACGTTACAAATTCCCAAAGGGTGTTCCAGAAATATCTTTGTTAAAAAGTAGGCGTGGTCATAAACCGATTTCAATAAATTTTTGCGTGTCTATTAACACAAGTTATAAAAGCATATAAACCAAGTTTCGTCATAATATCTCAATTATTTGTCGAGTTATAGGCTAAGAAATCTCGTATATTCCTTTGTCTAAAAAGAGGCCGTGCCACGCCCATTTTCCAAAATTTTTATATTTTTTGTTTCCGGTCTATTGTGGAACTCTTGCCACAAAATTTCAATGAATAATCTTTATGTTTGACAAAGATATCGTTTAAAATGTTTTTATTAGGCCACTTTATAATACCCATATATAAAAGTGGGCGTAGTCGTCAACCGATTTCGCAAAAATTTTCAACATGTATTACCACAAGTAATAAAAGTGTACACACCAAGTTTCGTCATTATGTATCAATTATTTGTCGAGTTATGGGCTCAGAAATCTCGTATATTCCAGCTTCTAAAAAGAGGCGGTGCCACGCCCATTTTCCAAATTTTTTGTGTTTTTCGTTGTATGTCCGCAGGTGGACTCCTGGCATAAAATTTCAATGATTTATCTTTATATTTGACAGAGATATCGCTTAAAATGTTTTTATTAGGTCACTTTATAATACCCATATATAAAAGTGGGCGTGGCCGTCAACCGATTTTGACAATTTTTCGTCCAAACATTTGCCTAAGTAAGTATATCACGCGTACCAAATTTCATCGATATATCTTCAACAGTTTCTGAGTTATGACTCATAAAGCTTTTAATGTTTGCTCCTTAATAAGTGGGCGTGGCACCGCCCATTTTCCAAAATTCCATCAAATTTCTTCTTAGGGGCCCGAGCTCAACACGTGGGTAAAATTTCATCACTCTAGCTATATTAGTGGCTGAGATACCAAATTTCCGATTTTTTCTATATAGGAAAAGTGGGCGTGGTCATGGTCCGATTTCGCCCATTTTCAATACCAGCCGTCCCAGTGTCGATACCAACTTCCATTTCAAATTTCATCAAAATATCTCAATTTTTGCGCGAGTTAGAGTGTTTACAGTAGGACGGACGGACAGACGGACGGACGGACGGACGGACATGGCTCAATCGATTTCTCTTTTCACCCTGATCATTTTGATATATATAAGTCTATATCTATCTCGATTATTTCATTCTGTTACAATCCACCGTTATGTGATTAAAACTATAATACTCTGTGTACTAGTACAGCTGTGTATAAAAATGGAATGTGAAATTAAAGCGAAGTTCCAAAGCAAAAGGAAACAAAATTCATGAAAGCAATAAACTAAACAGAAGAGCCCGCTCGACGCGCGCCAACTGCATGAGGTGTTTCGGACGTCAATTGTTCGTATGTGAAAATTCGATTTTGCGGTAAGAAGAAACTTTTTTTGTTTTAGTTTACACTTGTTATATTTGCAGGATGAAGTTACAGTTGATGTGTGCGATGCTGGACGAAAGAGTTGACATTGTTAAGACTGAAGGGGCTTAACAAACTCGAGCAGGAAGGAAGAAAGGAATATTTTTCAAACCAGCAAAAACAGCAAACAACCGCAACAACCAGAAGACAAACAAAACAGCGAGAAAGCAATAAACCAACACTAAAAATTGCAAGCGCACACAATTGTCGACAAACTAGAAAACGAATTCAAAAAAACAAAAAAAAGAAACGAAAAATAAAAAGAAAACCAAAACCAAAACAAAGCCGGAAAATGAAACAAGTAAACGAAACATGGCAATAAAAAATGAAAAAAAACAAGTAAGGAAGCCTAAGTTCGAGTGGAATCGAACATTAGATACTCAGCTGTATGCTTTCATTGTTTATTTGCGTTTGTTCGATATAGTGTGTATTTTATATGAAACGAGTGCTGCATAAACAGGGCGCAGCCACGCCCATTTTTAAAATTTGTATCAATCATCCAAATAAGCATATAAACATTATTATTAGTGCAAAATTGCATCCCTGTATGACTTTTAGTTACAAAGACTTCACGTTACAAATTCCAAAAGGGTTTTCCAGAAATATCTTTGTTAAAAAGTAGGCGTGGTCATAAACCGATTTCAATACATTTTTGCGTGTCTATTAACACATGTTATAAAAGTGCATAAACCAAGTTTCGTCATAATATCTCAGTTATTTGTCGAGTAATAGGCACGTAGATTCCTTTGTATAAAAAGAGGCGGTGCCACGCCCATTTTATAAACTTTTTTTATTTTTTGTTTCCGGTCTATTGTAGAACTCATGTCACATAATTTCAATGAATTATCTTTATATTTCACAGAGATATCGCTAAAAATGATTTTATTAGGTCACTTTATAATACCCATATATAAAAGTGGGCCTGGTCGTCAACCGATTTTGGTAATTTTTCGTTCACACATTTGGCTAAGTAAATATAGCACGCGTACCAAATTTCATCGATATATCTTTAACGGTTTCTGAGTTATGGCCTATAAAACTTTCAATGTTTGCCCCTTAATAAGTGGGCGTGGCACCGCCCATTTGCCAAAATTTTTATACTTTTTTTTATGTCCGTAGTTGGACACCTGCCACAAAATTTCAGTGATAGATCTTTATATTTGACAGAGATATCGCTTAAAATGTTTTTATTAGGCCCCTTTATAGTTCCCATATATGAAAGTGGGCGTGTCCGTCAACCGATTTTGATAATTTTCCGTCGAAACATTTGTCTCAGTAAGCAAATTACGCGTACCAAATTTCATCGATATATCTTCAACGGTTTCTGAGTTATGACATATAAAACTTTCAATGTTTGACCCTTAATAAGTGGGCGTGGCACCGCCCATTTTCCAAAACTTCATCAAATTTCTTCATAAGGGCCTGAGCTCAATACGTGGGTAAAATTTTATCAATCTAGCTATATTAGTGGCTGAGATACCAAATTTCCGATTTTTTCTATATAGGAAAAGTGGGCGTGGTCATGGTCCGATTTCGCCCATTTTCAATACCAACCGTCCCAGTCTCGATACCAACTTGCATTTCAAATTTCATCAAAATATCTCAATTTTTTTACGAGTTATCGTGCGTACGGACGGACGGACGGACGGACGGACGGACATGGCTCAATCGATTTCTCTTTTCACCCTGATCATTTTGATATATATAAGTTCATATCTATCTCGATTATTTCATTATGTTACAATCCACCGTTATGAAATCAAAATTATAATACTCTGTGTACTAGTACAGCTGAGTATAAAAAAAAAACAGAACAACACTCAAACTAAAATCAGTCATTTAACAGCAACAGAAGAGCAGACAACGAGGCGTGTCTCGCAAATTTTATGTGTGGACCGCATTTGTATCCTGTCCGGCAAACTGTTTGATCTGTGCTGATTCTGGTTTGTTTTTATTTGGCATTGCTGTTGTTGGGTCTATTTGTTTTGTGTATTGTATAAAATGTCGATAAAAGTGAACAGATGAAAGTTTAACGAAAAATAAACTTCAAAAATTGGATTCTGCATTTTTCAGTGAAAAATCCAATCAAGCCAAAGACGAAAAGACAACAAACACAAACAACATAAAAGGCAAATTTTGCTTGCTTGTTTGCTTGCGGTGCATAGAAGTCAAGTTGTAGAGGCGGCAGAAGCAGTGGAGATAGACGAAAGAGTGAAGGAGGGTGAGGGGGAGAAGAAGCAGTGGTGCATGCTTAAATATTGTGCTGTGGTATACAAGAAGAAGTGCTGGTGGAAGAAGTGGTAGGTAGGGGAGGAGAAGAGGACTGTAGTCAGGTGCAAATAGCCAATTGGAAGTTGTAGAGGAAAATATGTGGTTATTAAGTTAGTACTTGCATTTGTATATACATATAATAGATAGTTATGTATGTATATTAGGCCGGGGCGATGTGCTAAACTATATCGAGCCATTGAAATTCGAATTGCCTTCATTTTTCTGAAAACTCTTCCACGATAATTGTCTAAAATTAGTTACAATGTTACGAAATTTGGTTTTTATGGATTTTTGAAAATCGAAAATGGACAAAAATCGACAAAAAAATAACCAGGCTAATATGCGCCTCATATTAAATCAAAATCTTATGCTGAATTCACATATGAAATGAGAATTAAAATCAGGTGAGTCGTTTTCGAGATATAGCCTGCTTTCTGATTTTGAGGCTGAATGCTCAAAATCGCATATTTTGGCAAATATCTCTTGCTGTGCATAATATATCTTAAATTTTCTTGCAAATTACTCAAAGGTAAGCAAACTAAAGATATCTAATAACAATATTTTAAAATTATAATTTAACCCCAGAGAACTAGAATGCACACTTTTTTCTTTAGCCCAAAATCGCGATATGGAATCTCTATTTTATAGTCATCCGATATTGATGACAGCGCTTTGTGTTCAACAAATGCAAATACAAAATTTCAGAATTTTAGCTGCAAAATGTGAACAGTTATAACACAAAACGTAGACTTATGCTGTTTGAAATTTGTTTTGTTTTTTTTCCTTTATTTAACTCTAAGAAAACCAAGGTTACTCATACGCCATGGGGTACTACTGTAAGCAAAAAACAATTTCACATCTTGGCGTTTGCTAATGAAATTATGGTGATGATACAACTTTTTATGATATCTATAATCTTTCAATCACAAACGATCTTATCAAATTAGCACCCTGAGCAGAGAGGAAATCTCTAAACTGAGGGGGTGCTCACAGGACACTGCAGTGCACTGTCTCATCGGGAAAAATCATTTGCTACTGCCCAGTTCTCAACGGCTCTTTTTCGGTACTCCTTTCTTGGATGGTGCATGTAGGGTCGCAGACATCAACTCAAAAGACTTGGTGAAATTCATCAGGTCCTCTAACTGATTCAAAAAGGAGGAGTAATATGTTTTCTCGTGGTAGCATAATTGGCCTCCTCCGGTCGAGTCGGCCTTATTATAAATCAAATGCATAAATTTTGGTTGGCTTACTGTACTTTTGGTTATTACAAATACCTACTCAAAAATTTTTTTTTGAAATATAGATATTTATGTTACTTATATCTACTTCTGCATCCATGTTCCTGGATTTCTATTAATATTAGAAATGTTGTAGCTGTGTTTTTTGATAAAAAATCAGTACTACTTGAAAATAAATAAATATTAAAATACAAAATATATATTAAATATGAAACATTGATCACAACCCCTAAATAAAAAGTTAAAAATAAAAAATCAACAAAAGCCTACGCACAAAATTTCCATTAAGCAATTTCCTGACGGGCTCGGAGTCATCATAAATATGCGCTTTGTATTTGTAAAAATAGTGTAGATTACATTTAGAAATTTTTAATATCACTCACAATCTCATCACGGTCAATGAATTTTTATTTATTGCACTTTTTAACACAAAAGATTTTTTCATATTTTTTTTATTATAGCTTTCAATATGCCAATTTTTGTGCATGTACGCTTCCATGCATTTCGATCGATGCAATAAATAAAATCGTACATACATATATGATATATGCATTGATAAATAAGTAAAATAAAATATAAAATGTTTTTCTGTTACGTCAAAGTGTAGTTTTAAATTTAGAACAAAAAAATAAACAAATATAAAATAGTAATTTATTTATTTTGAAAGTAATATAGAATTTTCCATGTGCATAGATGAAATCTTTTTTGACTGATGTGAATTAGAAATGGCAATAATATGTATAACAAAAACACAAAAAAATACAGAAAATACATGAAAAAATGTATATATGTACACGGAAAAAACTATATTGATGTCACATCCATATTTATGGATAAGACTGTCTGATCCATGAACTATGGATGTAATATCCATATAATGGATGTTATATCCAAAAAAGATTTGTAATATATACAAAAATATTGATATGACATCCATAGTTTATGGATCAGACAGGATTATCCATAAATATGGATGTGACATCAATATAGTTTTCTCCGTGTATGTATATGAGTCCACTTTCAAAAGTGGCTATGTGAATTTTGCATATTAAGCCACAAATTAGATAAAACAGAAAGTGCATTTTGAATGTGTACATATAAAATCATAGCGGCTTCTGAAAGTGTATTCGTAATGCTATTGTTTTTTCGGAATGCAAAATTTTAACTTTTTATAAACATATATATTTTTTGTTTTGTTTGTTTATTTTGTAAAATGAAAATTAGTCTTCTGTTACCCCAACTCAGCAAGCCCATCAAATAATTACTTTATATAAAACACCAATAAAAATTTCAAATGTAACTACAACATGTCAGCAAATTGTTTACACACTATTGTGTGACGTGGCGTATACGTAACCATCGCGCCGCCGCTCGTTATTATATTAATTGATAAAGAGTCCGTACCTAACTTTCCGCCAATACCCACAATGGCAATCAATCAATTTTATTCACCAAACTACATACGTACATACATACATACCTACATACATACACAGTTAGTTGCAGCGGTGTGAGTTGCTTGCTCTATTGTCCAGCTAGACATTTTGATTGTTTTTGATGCGTTGCTGCTGGCGTGGGGGCCTGCTTGAAACGTCAATCAGCAGGTGTCAAATGTTTTGGCGGCGTAGATCAAAAAACAAAAACAAAGCCACAAATATATGTATATGTGTGTTATAAACGATTTACAAGATGTACTACAAATTGAAACTGTGTGTATGTATGTATGTATGTATGTATGGAAGTAAAAACGTATGTAGTTGTTAGCTTCCGTTTGTGGGCAAAATATGTTGTTTTGTGTCATTTTTGCTTGTTTGATGCACTTGTAATTGTCAATATTTAACGCCGGACCAAATGATTGATTGTTAAAGGCGGACGGCAAATTGTTGTCGCTGATAAGAGGGCGTGTGTGTGTGAATGTGGTTGATGTTTGAGTGTTAAAGTGGTTTTAAATATGTAAATGATTAATTGTTTGTTGCGGAAACCTTTGGAAAAGAAAGTCAAAAAAGGCATTGCAATCCAAAATAGGTACCGTTGGGGTATAGATTAAAATTAATATGTATAATTTTATGAGTTAATTTAGTTAAAATTATTGTACGCAAATTACATCTTTTTTAGGGGATTTTTTGTAGTGGAAATCATCGAAAGCCGAAATGTGTGCACAGTAAAAAATTATAGTTTATTTCTAATATCATTTGGTACTTAATTTAATAATTCTTGGAATTAAATTTGAATTTTAATACCAAAAAGTCTTATTTTTAAACTATGAGAAGCTTTATAATTTTATTTATTCCAAAGTAGTTTTAAAATAAAGTCTTAAAAAGTATTAAAATCCTCTCTAAAGAAGTTTAATCGTTTATGGTTTAAAAACAAATCCTGAAAAGTATAAAAAAATTTCTCTTTCTCAATTATATCACCATCAAAGTATTTTTGGTTTGAAATCAAAACCAAAAAAAAGTATTAAAAAAATTATTAGAAAAATAGTAAAAAAAAATCAAACAAAATATTTCTAAAACTGCAATCCGGAGGAGTAAGTAAATCTACTAAAATAAATGGCCCGAATCGAATAATTGTATCAAGTAAGTAATGCAGCAGATTAATTAAATATCATGAGGGTAAATTTTGCTTTATTTTTTCAGTCATAAGGCAGGGGGCAAGAGGGACCCCACTCTTTCAGTATCACTGCAGAAACCACGACGGTGCCGAAATTTCCCCGGACATCTCCAAAATACGATATTAGTATAAAAGTGACAATATGTATATATGTATATCGAGACCTAACCGCCATAAAAGTGTATCCAACAAAATTATCGGTTTCTGCTTTTTAATAGAAATCAACAATTTACTATCGCATGCATCAGCTCCCAAAATTTTATAGCTGTGAAATGTGCAGTTTCGAAGTTAGAGACTAAATAAGTTTCAAGGCTGCATACAAACTGTATGCAAAACAAATTAAAACAAGTAAGGAAGCCTAAGTTCGAGTGGAATCGAACATTAGATACTCAGCTGTATGCTTTCATTGTTTGTTTGCGTTTGATGGAAACACGGATTATTTTATATAAAGCGAGTGCCGCATAAAGGGGGCGTAGCCACGCCCATTTTCAACATTTTTATCAGTCATCCAACTAAGCATATGAATATTATTATTTGTGCAAAATTTCATTCCTTTATGACTTCTCCTTACAGAGATGTCACGTTACAAATTCCCAAAGGGTGTTCCAGAAATATCTTTCTTAAAAAGTAGGCGCGGTCATAAACCGATTTCAATAAATTTTTGCGTGTCTATTAACACAAGTTATAAAAGTGTATAAACCAAGTTTCGTTATAATATCTCAATTATTTGTCGAGTTAAAGGCTAAGAAATCTCGTATATTCCTGTTTCTAAAAAGAGGCGGTGCCACGCCCATTTTCAAAAAATTTTATGTTTTTCGTTTTATGTCCGCAGTTGGACTCCTGCTATAAAATTTCAATGATATATCTTTATATTTGACAGAGATATCGCTTAAAATGTTTTTATTAGGCAATTTTATAATACACATATATAAAAGTGGGCGTGGTCGTCAACCGATTTAGGAAATTTTTCGTCCAAACATTTGCCTAAGTAGGTATATCACGCGTACCGAATTTTATCGATATATCTTTAACGGTTTCTGAGTTATGACTCATAAAACTTTCAATGTTTGCCCCTTAATAAGTGGGCGTGGCACCGCCCATTTTCCAAAATTTTTATATTTTTTGTTTTATGTCCATAGTTGGACTCATGCGACAAAATTTCAATGATATATCTTTATATTTGACAGAGATATGGCTTAAAATGTTTTTATTAGGTCACTTTATAATATACATATATAAAAGTGGGCGTGGACGTCAACCGATTTTAACTATTTTCCGTTCAAACGTTTGCCTAAGTAAGTATATCACGCGTACCAAATTTGATCGATATATCTTCAATGGTTTCTGAGTTATGACATATAAAACTTTCAAGGTTTGACCTTTAATAAGTGGGCGTGGAACCGCCCATTTTCCAAAATTTCTTCCTAGGGGCCTGAGCTCAACATGTGGGTATAATTTCATCGTTCTAGCTATGTTAGTGACTGAGATACCAAATTTCCGATTTTTTCTATATAGGAAAAGTGGGCGTGGTCATGGTCCGACTTCGCCCATTTTCAATACCAACCGTCCCAGTCTCGATACCAACTTGCATTTCAAATTTCATCGAAATATCTCAATTTTTGCACGAGTTAGAGTGTTTACAGACGGACGGACAGACGGACGGACGGACGGACATGGCTCAATCGATTTCTCTTTTCACCCTGATCATTTTGATATATATAAGTCTATATCTATCTCGATTATTTCATTCTGTTACAATCCACCGTTATGTGATTAAAACTATAATACTCTGTGTACTAGTACAGCTCAGGGCCGTGCGCACGGGGGGGTTTGGGGTTAAACCCCCCCCCCCCCATGACCAAATCTAAGTTGCAATGATTTTGCAAAAATTTTCAAAAAACAGTTTATAAATTTTGCATTGAATCTCATAATTTTTGACAATATTAGTTACAATAATTTTACAGAAGAAGAAATTGGTGAAAGTTGCAAAAAATAAGTTTGGCCAATACATAAGTTCGGCACTTTGAATTGCACTTGGAGCTTTCCGAAATTACAAAGTTATGTAGCATATGTTCGTTTAGCATTTTTAAAAAAATTTTACTGATAACAAAAATGTTCATTTTGTGAAAACAGTGAGCAGTTTCAATTAATAAGTACTGTAAACTGTACACGGAAAGAAATTTGTATACTTGAATCAAGAAAAATGCTTTCTTGAACTCAATTTAGAAAATTTTTAGGGAAATAAGAAAAATTGACTTAATATTACTGGAAATAAGAAATTGAGTTTTCCAAAAATGAGACAATTATTTTCTTATTCAAAAACACTAACAAAATCTATAGAAAAAAAATGTTGAAAAAAATGTTTAAATAAATAAGAACATCTTTTCTTAAATTTACTTAAATGAAGAAAATCTTTTTGCTAATATCAAGAAGAATTTAAGAAAATTGTGTTTCGACGAATTGGGAGAACAAAATACAGCGAAAAAAAATTGAAAATAAATAAGAAAACGTTTTCTTGAGCGAAGTAAAATATTTCTTGCTCAATCTGAACACCAAAGTTCTTTGAGCATATCAGCAAACTACGCAAAAAAAAAAATGTAAAATAAATAAGAAAACGTTTTCTTGAGCGAAGTAAAATTTTTCTTGCTGAATTTGCATTTCCAAAGTTACATGTATTTTTTTTCAATTGCCATCCGCTTTGCATATTTCTGAATATTTTTGCATTTCACTATTTGCATCTTCATTTATATTAAATAAAATGTTGCCATTTCAATAAACAAGTCCTAGAAAAATACTAGTTGACTAATTATGGTTTTCTAATCCCTCATGATTAGTTTTCATTTTCCTTATATTTTACGTTTTTAATATCTTTAGAAAATATTTACATACTTAATTTAATATTTAATATTTTCTTACTTACTTAAGCTCGTATAAGAAAAGTTGTACTTGCAACAAAAAAATAATTTCTTAATTATTTATTTCAAAAAACAAGAAAAAAACACTTACCCTAAGTAAATTATTTCTTATTTATTTAAAATCCAATTTTCTTGGATTTTCTTGATATTAAGAAATTATTTTCTAAGTTCAAAATCAAGTCTAATTTTTCTTGTCTCGGCATTGATTCTAGTAAAAATTCTTTCCGTGTACTATTCAGGACCTGGTTAATGAGTTTCAGAAAAGTTGGAGAACATTTAAATTTATGTTGTATGGGTCTGGATATCTGTTTTAGCAAATATGTTTATCTTAGCGAAAAATTTATGCGAATGCAAACCAAAATTAAAACCCCCCCAAGGCTAATTCCTGCGCACGGCCCTGGTACAGCTGAGTATAAAAACTGTGTCCTGTAAAATTTACTTTTTGCTGAATACACTTTTATGAGGATTAGGGCTCAATATATAAGGTACTTTAGTGTTTGCTACTACTGTTTAGATTTTTATGTAAATAAACTATGTTAACGTTATTCGTATATCGTATAACGTTATTTTCAGTATATGCACTGGAAATTTTATGGGGATTTATTTTTAAATCCAAAAAAGTATAAAATTTATTCCAATTTTCGGATAGATTTGATACCATTTAAACTATTTTTATTACCAAAAATATTATAAAAATAAAATATTAAATAATAAGTAATAAAAATTATATGTATCAACATATGTACATAAAAGCGTGGGTGCTCTTTACGTCATGCATATCTTACGTAATTGGAATTTAAAGTTTTCATCGCTTCCTTCCATTTCATCAATACTGTTTTATAACATGAATATCTAATGAGTACCCGCGCTTTTATGTACATATGTTGATACATATACAGAAATGCTTTGAAGAAATACGTTAAAGGTATGCTTATATTGAAATTAAGATCCAAATGAACTAAGGACTAATATAAATCTTGTTCAAAAATATTAAAAATTTATTTTTTCCTTTTCAGTAAATTTTTATATTAATATTAAATAAAAGCTTTTTAAAAAATTTTTTTTTACCTTGTGTTATTTTTGCCTTTTTAGTTTTACAATGCCTTTTACATCTAACATTTGTCAACACTCCCACAGTTTTTAATATGAAGTGGACTATGTTTAACATTTTAATGGTTACTTATTTTATTATCCAATTCCTGTGGAGTCTTTTATGTGGTTTTGTGAATACATAGATTACTTCGTAATACGTGTTCAAAATAGGAACAAAATTGGTTCATAAATACTAATTTTCTAAATATCTTGACACTAGCGCCACCTAGCGGCGATTTATTTCCACGAATATATTTACTTTCTCATAAGCAATATATATACCGAATATGAACAAATTCGGTCGGTAAATACGAATTTTACAAATATCTTGACACCAGCGCCACCTAGCGGCGATTTTTTCCACAGATGTATTTACTTTCTCATAGGCAATATATATACCGAATATGAACAAATTCGGTCGGTAAATACGAATTTTACAAATATCTTGACATCAGCGCCACCTAGCGGCGATTTTTTTCCACAGATGTATTTACTTTCTCATACGCAATATATATACCGAATATGAACAAATTCGGTCGGTAAATACGAATTTTACAAATATCTTGACACCAGCGCCACCTAGCGGCGATTTTTTTCCACAGATTTATTTACTTTCTCATATGCAATATATATACCGAATATGAACAAATTCGGTCGATAAATACGAATTTTACAAATATCTCGACACCAGCGCTATCTATCGGATTTTTTTTTATTTCACATTGCATTGTCTTCGGGTCCTGAACTATGTTCCAAATTTCAAGTACCTAGCTCAACTAGAAGTATCTTAAATGTTCGTTGCAAAATTCCACGACATACACCCATACATACATACAAAAAGTGAAGTTAAATAAAAGCTTGTAATAATAATCAAAATTTGGTTTTGATTTAATTCCATAAAAGTATAGAATTTATTCCAATTTTGGATTGATCTTATACCATTTCAACAATTTTTAATACCAGAAATATTCTAAAAATAATGAAAATTTGGTTTTGATTTAATTCCAAGAAAGTATTCATTTGACACCAAGAATAATTTCTGTCTCTCAATATTCTCTTCTTTTTTTTAAACCAGAATGGTTTTAATTTTATGCTTTTTGGCATTGTTGTATATAAATACCAAAATGGAATTAAAATTAAACTAAAATTTTTACTGTGTGAGACTTCAACCCGCTAAACTTAATCTACCTAACCTAACCACCAGAGGCAACTGTAGAAGTAGGGGAACCACCGACCAAGTATTACTTCGACGTAGGGCGGCTTTCAACGGGCAGGACTGCTGACGCTTGACACCTTGGTCTGAGCCGCACAGTTGGCCTATTATTGACGCTGATGCGTCTCAAATTACATCTATATTAATCAAAGCAAACACTTAGGTACAATGCTCGTTCGTTGGTGAGAACAGAAAAGTGAGGAGAATTTAGAAATGCCTAAAATATTTGAAAGCTAGATAACTTACGCAGTGATTTTTCAAATGTCTAAAATTGACTGTACAGTCTAAAAACAAAAGAAGAGGCAGGTAAGTAACCAACAAAAAATTACTGCTTCCATAATTAGACTCAAAGTAAATGGATTATTGTATTTGCTGTTGTTGTTGTTGTTGTAGCCACCAAGACACTCCCCGAAGGTTTTGGGAAATGTAGGGGACGTGACAGTCCTTTGCCGGATAAATCCGGTACGCTCGGGTACTAGTTCCTTATGACACTAGCCCGACTATCGTGCGAACGATTTTTTTGGGCATAATCAACCTTCTAGGCCGGTGGATTTTAGTCGCCTCTTACGACAGGAATTCCTTACCAGGGGTATATTCTAGGCCCCCTAACCCGCTGGGGTTTGCTCATTGTGATTGCTTACCACAAGAAATCAAAATTGCTGACCGCACTAAGCAATAACAAATTTCCAGCTATTGCTTTGAACGTAAATAATTAACCCTTTCACTGCCATGGTGATAATGAATCCCAGAGCAAATTCAAAAAATCGCCAAAAAGCCAATATTAGTATAAAAAAGATAAAACTCAAAAAATAACTTTTATTTTCTGAGGGAAAAATAAAACTTAAAAAACAACTTTTATTTTCTGATCGAAAAATAAAACTCAAAAAATAACTTTTATTTTCTGATGGAAAAATAAAACTCAAGAAATAACTTTTATTTTCTGAGCAGAAAATAAAACTCAGCAAATAATGATTAAAAATCAATTTTTTTTTATAAAAATCGAAAAAATAAAAGTTAATGCACCTAGAGATAATCTGCGTTACGGTGATTACATCTGTGTACTTCTTTTGCGTTTAGCATTTCTCCTTCAGTATGATTTTTTTAGTCAAAATTTAAAAAATAATGATTATTTGCAATCCCTGCATACGAGTACTTTCGTTGATAATGTATCCCAATGGTTTACAAACCATAAAAAGGGGTTTTATTACCACACATTGGATTTCATTCTGTGTTATATATATATATATATATATATATATATATATATAAATATTTATATATATGTACATAAATTACTTATGCACATGCAAAAGGGACATATAATCCCAGGACAAGGTATTCTTCAGAATTTTTTATAATTTTTTTTCGGCAGGTGGAATATGTTACATCCATATCTATCCGAAAACATAAGCAAAACTTTTGTAAGTAGGTACGTCAGAGTAAGGGTTAAAAATACATATTTATTCTAGATGTCAAATTTATAAAAGCACATTTTACATTTTTTTGGTAAATGATAAGGGTCAAAATAATGAAAAAATATGTCAAAACTGCATTTGACATACGAATAATCAAATTATTTGCGCAGAGATCCTTTAAAAATAACCACTTATCTAAGGCAATTCATCACTACAAAATTATACACTTGGTTGTTTTTGCTGTAGATTTTCAATTAGATATCGTACAGCTGTTGATAGCAGAAGCTGTTGAATATTTGTAAATTTTATTACAAAGCTACTACTTTCAATCTTCTTCTTCTTCTTAACTGGCGCATAACCGTCTAGATGACTTTGGCATAGTCCAATAAAGCCTGCCAGTAATTTTTGTTTCGTTCTGCTTGACACCAATTGGAAATGCCAGGGAAGGACGAGTCAGTCTTCAGCTAATCTTCCGAGCGCAGTGGATGTCACTCTTTTCTTGTGCACTTAGCGGGTTTCGATAGAAACACTTTCTGATTAACAAAAGTTTAGATTTGTTCAAGGGTAATATTAAACTTTTATTAACTTTCATTTAATTAAATAAATAAATTATAGTTTTTAAATATTAAGAAATATTCAAAGGCTTTCAATATTTCTTTAATATATCAAATAAAAGCCTTTAATAAAGCTCAACTAAACTAGCCAATAAGGAAAATAATCTATGCACTGTGTACAAGTGATTGATTGATACTAAAGGTATGTAATATTTGGATGTACCAAAAGTAAATAATAAACCAGAATGAATGCAGTTTGAAATTTATTAAAAGAGAATACGCACTTAAGGCGATTTTATTCAGACAAACGTAGTGATGTTTATTAAAGATTGTATTAGATTTTCTTGTGTTTAATTACAAATAAATGTATGAAGACAAGAGCAGAAGCAACACAAAGAGAGATCAATCTTTGATGTCGGTCTAAAATTTACATCCTTTCCAATTTTCGACCTTGTTAGAATTATACTCAAGCAAAACCGATTATAAAATATTATCATATAGAAAGTAAAAATATCAGATAAACTGAGGGTGCATAAATTTTTTTTGCCACTCCACCTTGTCCTAATAGGAACGTGTGTACACCTATAGCCTTTTTGTGATGTATTGCCATCAGTGAATTTCTTGCGAAAACGTACTTTTATTTTTATATACGTACATATTTTTTTGTTTTATTTCAGTAGTGAACGCGCACGCAAACATAGGAAATTTCAAAATTGCAATAGCCATCAAACCAAATATGTTACAGACACACCCACGCACCTCACATACACACACTTCAACAAAATTATTTTGAGGCTCAGCATTCAGCACTTGTAATTGGTCCCTGCAAAAAATGCGATTAATCCGGGACGTGTCCGGGATCAATCGCAAGGGAGCATGCGACTAATACAATTTTACATCCCTTTATATGGAGTGAATTGATCGCATTTGTTCGAGCATGTCCTATGAAGAGACTAATTGTTCAACTTGTATACCCGAACGGGTACCAATGTAGATTAATCACTAACATACCGAACGGGTACAAATGTAGATCAATCGCTTTCATCCCGAACGGGTACGAATGTAGATTAATCGCTTTCATCCCGAACGGGTACAAATGTAGATCAATCGCTTTCATCCCGAACGGGTACGAATGTAGATCAATCGCTTTCATCCCGAACGGGTACAAATGTAGATCAATCGCTTTCATCCCGAACGGGTACGAATGTAGATTAATCGCTTTCATCCCCAACGGGTACAAATGTAGATCAATCGCTTTCAGCACGAACGGGTACAAATGTAGATTTTTCCTTAAAAAAATGTAAATGTTCATGCATATTTAAATAATGTTTAACTTTTGTAAAAAAATCTCAATAAATAAATTTAAAAAATTGTAAGTTTTGAGTATGCATTATATGAGCGTAATGTAAAGGATTTTTTCATAGAATATTTTAGGCAACATTTTGTTAAAATTATTATTCATCATTGTTATTAAAAGAAAGGGTGTTCAATTCGTTTTACCGGTTGTTCTACAATTTTTTAAATACATTGCATATTTTGGTAAAATTTCTACATTTAGGGAATCTAGATTTGTACCCGTTCGGAATGAAAGCGATTAATCTACATTTATACCCGTTAGGGAACAATTGGTCTACAATTAGTCTACATTTATACCCGTTCGGGAACAATTGGTCTACAATTAGTCTACATTTATACCCGTACGAGAACAATTGGGGACTAATTGTGGACCGATTGTTCTCGAAAGAGATCAATCGAGGACAAATCTCTTTCGGGATTGATCGCACATTTTTTTGCAGGGGTTTTGTAGAAGGGTGTGTGTTTGTGTGTATGTGTGTTGTAAATGCTTTGCCAGCAAGCCAGCAAAGTGGTATATCGTAGGTAGATACACATACGCCCCGTCTACCGCACTGTCAAGCGGCATCATAATCAAAATCAACATCAACAAGAACAACAAACATCAAGGGCACACACTGAGTGCTTAGTTGCTTTTGAGTGAAATTTTATTTGAATAATTAAAGATGCGCATGAATGCACATACAAACGTCAGCTACATAATCGTAAACATACATATGTACATAGTCGTAGGTAACATACAAACGTATACATATGTATGTATTTAGCAGTGCAATGTAGCCCAGCAGAGATATTGCAATGATATCATGAAATATTTGAATAAAAAAATGGAATGGTACGCAATCCAATATGTCGAGTGAGCATTGCATAGGTTAGGTTAGACTGGTTACTTACTGTTAATACTTTTGCTGAAGAACACTACAGTGATCCGGCAAACTTATAGTAGTACTGGTGTGTACTTAGTTCAATGCAGATCCTACTCCTTCTGATGTCTTAGATCCATCCGTGTATATATAAATGACGTCGTCCTTTATATGTGCACCTCTCTGCCAGTGATGAATAATGAAAGAATTCTGAAAATATGAAGGTAGAAATTTGAAAGGATTATGAATTTAGAATAGGTACAAGAAGAGCATACGTGGGGGTAGTGCATTAATGGTCCAGTCCCAGCACCAGGGAAGGCTAATGAACTATTCTTGCACTACCATTATATTATATTTAGTGCTAGTGCAAGTCCTATCAGCCGCACTCGGCAGTAATGGTAATGAGGCTGCATTAATGGTGCTGGTAGTGCTGCACTACCAGCCCCACTCAATCAATTGAAATACAGACATCTTTGAAATTTTTTTATTTGTTCAAACAAAACAAAGCTGCCCAGTAGGGCAGGGAAATACATAACATAAATGTAATTTTTTTTTTTCATAAATATTTCAAATCATGCATATAATGTATATGTAATTCATTCACTGTGTATTTAATTCAGTTAGGCATAATATACACGAAGCGTATCGTCATAACTACGGAATTTTAGCAATTATTTGCTTTTAGTAACACAAGCTTCTCGAAATATGAGTCGCTTGTTTTTTCCTTCGAGGCGTATCAATCATTCCACTTAAGGAAAACAAGCGTTCGACTGAAGCAGAAGACGGCAACGGTGTGTTGAATTTCAAAAACATTTGTCTTATTAGTGGATATTTCGCCAGACTCGACATACTACATAGAGAAAAAAGTACAATGGTTTTTTCAACCAACTTCTTGGTTAATGTTTTATTGGTTGATTTATTCATGTCAAAAGGAAAAAATGTAATATGTACATTTTCATTGTACCATTAACCAATATTTTGGTAACAATCAATATCAAACAAAAAGTTGGTTTCCCCAACGTTTATATTTGTTATATTAACGAAAATATTGGTTAGTTCATATCTTAAAAAAGTAAAAATATTTACGAAGCTTTATGGCTTCGGCTCTGTTGTTACCATCGCCTTCAACACCGTTTGTGCTTGACGAAGTTGAATGGCTGGACCCGAATTGCAGAGAGCGAGAGAGTGAGTATTTGGAATTTTCTTTGGTATTCAGTTAACATATTAACACTCTCTTATAGATCATGCGTAACAGTGCTGCCACTGGCATAAAAATATAACCAACAAATTGTTTAATAGTAACAAAAAAATGGTTCAAGATTTCAACGAACATTTTTTTATATCAACAAATATCATGGTTAATATAACCAAAAACCAGACCTGTTATTTAATGATTAAAAATTTTAATGATTATTAATTAAAGCATGTTTTGTTGTTGTAACTATTTAATGATTAATTACGATTATTTTCACCTTTTTAATGATTAAAAGTTAATTAAATTATATAAAAAAAATAATTAATCGATTAATTATTTTTAATTTCACAATTATTTAGATTATTTTCAATTATTTTTAATTGCATGATTAACGCAATTACTTGATTATTTTCGATTATTTTTGATTTTTTTTAATTGCATGATTAATACAATTATATGATTATTTCAAATTATCTATGATTTTTTTAATTGCATGATTAATTAATTAATCGATTAATTATTTTTAATTTTTTGTTTCTTTTCAAATTTGTTTGTGAACAAAACATACATACATATATTCATACATACATATGCACGTGCATACATACATGTGCTGAGAGTATGCTGTGCGTTTAAACCCGTATCGGATGAGGCCGCACTAGTAATTGCCAGTCTATACTGCTGACGCAGTTCCTATCTCTACACGGTTGTTTCAAGGCCCATCTCTTTCGCTTTAAGCACGAGTCGAACCTAACGTGCGATCACTGCGGGAGGCAAGCAATAGACGATGCATACCACGTATTCTTTGAGTGTGCAAGATTTTACGAATCTAGAAACAAGTTCCGTAGAATATTTGGAGGAGACTATACACCTGAGTTGTTCGTGAAGCATAGCCAAAATGGACTGCAGCGAGTGATGTAATAGCACACACCATGAAAACACTAAGAAGCCTAGAGAGAATACAGCGAGGCAGTGGCGACTAAATTAGCACTAATTGTATCCCTCTAATCATAGGCACCTCAAGTGGAACGGATACGTAAGTAAAGGAGCTCGGCCTCCTGTATCCGTCATTGCGCGTGGTACGGAGCTTTGGCCTCCTCAGACCACGTAACAGTGACCACTTTTGTAAAAAATAAATGGGTGAAGCCTTTTAAGGCAGACTGAGGGCAATAACGCGACCATTACGGACTTTCGAGCCTGGTGCTCAACCCACCACCCGATGGTAGCCAGACGGCAGTACCGGGGCGTTCGGTACGATGACAGTAGAACGTTTAGTGCGGTTAGAGTCCCGCACTGAAAGGGTAAAGGCTTTCGATGCTTCCTCCTCGTTAAAAAAAAATATATATATATATATGTATACACATACATACATGTGCACATGCATACATATATACACACATTCATGCACACATACAAACACACATACATGTATATATGTACATACCTACACATACCTATTTTCAAAAATAATTTAAAATAATCATATTAAAGAAAATAATCGCACAATTGAAAATAATCGAGCAATTAAAAATAATCATACAATAAAAAAAATTTTGGCAATTAAAAATAATCAAGCAATTAAAAATAATTGGGCAATTAAAAATAATCATGCGATTAAAAAAAATTATGTGATTATATGATTATTTCCGATTATTTTTTTAATGGTTAGTAATCATGATTTTTTACAATTTTTTTAATTTAATCGATTATTAATTGTCCGCTTAATGTAAGACAATTAAAATAATCATTAAAATTAAAAAATCCAAAAAAATTAATCATTATTAATTTTAATCGGAATTTAACAGGTCTGCCAAAAACATGGTCAAAAAAATCAAACAATATCATGTTTAATATAACCAACAAATTGTTTAATAGTAACAACAAATCGGTTGGAGATTTCAACTAACATTTTGTTATATCAACGAATATCATGGTTAATATAACCAAAAACACTGTCTAATATATCAACAATGGTAATATTAAACAAAATTCACGTTTATTCCATTTCAAGTGTGAAATTAGTACTATTAACCAAATTTTGGTTGATTTTTCTCTCAGTGTAGTATCCAGGCCCAATAGATAAGATTCCAACTCATTTCGTATGACATATTTTTGCACTAATACTGTAGGCCCTAGTATAAAAATTATTAAAAAAAAAAAATAAATTATAAAATAACAAAACTAGGTTAACTACTATAAGTTTCTCCGTAATCTAATCCATTAGCCACAGTGGTTTTCGGAGCTGGTTCTATGCACGATCTATTTTGTGTAACCTTTCAGCTTATTGCTGTATGTAGAGGTTTTTCATAAATTTCCTATTGGGTAAAATTTTTCAAATGACAACTCAAATTTTTTTTTTATAATTTTTGAATAGTGCTTATTTCAGCTTTGCACTACTGAGGCTGCACTATTTTTTCAGCCCAGAACGACTTAATGGTAATGATGCTGCAAAATATTGCACTATTTTTTTTTTTTTTTTGCTGGTAATGCAGAAGGCCTGCACTATCAGCTAGCTTAAAAAAAATAGTGCAGACTACAACTTCTTCAATAGCTGTAATGCTAATGCAACCTGGAATGCATTCCCGGTTTAGTGCACTACCTCCAACTATGAAGAAGAGTAAGAAGAAAAAGAAATAGAAGAAGAAACAAAGATAATAGAAGAAGAAGATGAAAAAGATGATGATGGTGATGATGATGATGATAATGATGATGATGATAATGATGATGATGATAATGATGATGATGATGATGATTGTGATTATGATGATGATGATGATCATAGTTTTGTAAAGTTAAAATTTGTTTTCAATGCGGTGCTGGTTTACCATGTCGCAAGGACTGGATTTTTTAATAAAAATTTGCAAATACTTCTAGTGCGTCATTGCCAATTGCAAGATGCACAAACTAACACTAACAAACTAAAATTTAATAAATGACTTATACTGTATTTCTCTACAGGGCAGGAGCCAACGCTTCATAAAGTAGATGAACATATGTATGTATATATATACGCGCTTGTATTACGTTCTATGAATTTGATGCATTGCAAAGAGAATTATGCATATGCACTTGTAAATGTAATCCTTTTACAACTTTATTGCTGCCCCTTAGCTACACTTGCGCTTCACTTGCACTTGCACAAACATGCGAACACATACGTACACTCACCAACAGACACATAAAAGCACACCAACATGTTTTCATTGCGCATTTGATGGAATATTTGCCGTTGATGCACTCAAATAGACCAAATGCTGTTCGTGTGTTGGTCAGCTATGCATATATATATACATATACATACACATATATGTTTGTAGGTGAGGCGTGTCTGCTTTTTTGGCATTTTGGAATTTATAACTGATTTTTGATGATTTATTTTCTGGCAACCGCTGCGCATACCGTGTACCCACACCAGAGTGGCATGAAAATCGCCCACCGAATATGCGTCACTTGGAATTAAGTTAATGCGCGCAGCAGCAAATCACCCTTGTGGTGTGTTTAAAATTGAGTGATGCGCAAGGCTTTTGCATGAGTTGGTTATTGCTGTGTATCTGTGTGTTTTGATGCAGTTTGCATTTGCAGTGAAATTTTAGTTAGTTTAAAAAAAAGAAGGAATTACAAAATGTAGTGTAGCCAGCGAAAGGGCTGGCGTGTAGCGCGTTGATTAGACACTTTTGGCGAGGCGCTTGTTTAAAGTTTAATTCGCAAAGCGGCTTCGCACTTTGTGCAAATATGAAGCTTAGATTTGGAAATAAACGGAATTATTAAACAAAGGAAATTTGTAAGTTGCAAAACTATATAAAAGGCGGCGTAGCGGTGGAGCTTTATATGTGTGTACACAGAGCCAAAAAGGTCACCTATAATCAAAGAGACTGCCATCTAAAAAAGCTATTTGGCCAAGGAGAGCGAGAGGAGACAAAATTGAAGAAATTTTTGCTAGAAAATCTTCTAGATTTTAGCTTGAATTTCTTCTTAAATTTATTGAAAAGGATACCGTCTGAAAACGAGGAGATAACTTCTTATTTATCAATTTTTTATGTCATTTTGCCAAAAAAATTAAATTGTTAGAAGAAATCTGCTTATTTTTATGAGAAAATTTTTATAAAGCAAATCAATAAGAACATCCTCTAATTTTTACTAGAACCTTTTTAAATTTATTAATCCTTCTGTTACATTTAGGTCATTTGATGACCTTTTTTTGTTTAATTTTCTCATAAATGCTAATATGAACAAAATTTTAGAAATTCCCTCAATGTATTTCTGTATTGAGGAAAATCCTTTCGCAAAAGCATAAAAAGAAGGATTTTGCATTATCAAACAAGTGGTAACATCAAGAGTTACGTGTGCGCCCCTTCAGGTCATTCAGTGACCGTCAGTGTTATTTTGTGTGCAAAAGCTGATTTTTATTAAATTCATATAAAAATTAAAGAGTGAAAGCTTCGGTAAGTATTTTAATTCCAATATTTTATTATTTGTGATATATTTGCAGATTAATATATGTATGGTTTAGAGCCAAATCGCCTGACACAAAGCCCAATAGAGTATATCATTGATAATGATGTGGATGTTGATGAGTGTAGTGAAGTTGAGGGCGAAGACAATATAGTCGATTAGTTTGAGCCCGATGGTTCTTCTTACGAATATGCAGGAAGTGATAACGACGAATTAATTGATCTTGTATTGGAAAATGAAGGTAGTACCCACTCCCGTGTATTATTCCACAGATAGAAATATTGAGTGGTCAACGTAGCCGATTAGGCAGAATAGTGGTAGGACCACAATAGAAAATATGATCTACCGAAACAGCTTCTATAATTCTACAAAATCAGAAGTGCATACAACTGACCAACTTGTTGAAACATATGCATACAAAAGACAAACCAATGTATGGACAAAATCGTACAGAGTTACCGTTTCCACAATCTTTGGTCTTGAACATAAAAATTAAAAATGTATTAAGTATATGCATTTAAATAAGTGTATAATCCGATAAATAATCAATTGAACTAATACATTTTGAAAATTTCCATTGAAATTATACTTCCATATCGATATATATGAAAAACACAGGTAAGGTCATTCCGTGACCTTAATGTCACATGCGTAAGTTTTTTTGAATGTAACAGAAGAGTTAAAAAGGAAAACTTTTTATTTTTAAAAGAGCCCTTATTAATTAAAAATTTTGCTATAAACGTCTTAACATACGTTCATGTATGGATATACTCGTACATACTAGAAATATGCATAACATTTATTGCATCAGCCACTTTTTATGTATGTGTGCAATAACATGTTCAAGAAATTAAAAGGGAGAACTTTTTATTTTTAAAGGAGCTCTTATGTGTTTCCTCCGTTCGTCAATTTCACTACGGCTTTGCACATTTCTACAATTCTCAAACGATTAGTGAAGCACTTGGTATAAATATTTATTATGTTCATCTGCACTTATATGAAATGAAATGTTGCCCTTTGTCTGAATAAGTCCTAGGAAAATACTAGTTGACTAATTATGTTTTCCCATGAAAATCAAGATTCTCTTCTTAATAATATTAAACAGGGTTTCTTCTTAATTTTACAGCTTATCTGCTAAATTTATGTGAAAAGGTTTCCATATTTATTCTAGGAGTCATCTTCTTAATTTTATATAAGAGGTTTTCATCTTAGTTTTGTAGGTTATCCATTAAATTTTACTGAAAAAGTTTTCATCTAAAATCCACGGGTTATCTTCTTAATAATATTGAAAAGGTTTTCATATTAGTTTTACAGTATATCTACTTAGGTTTATTGAAATGAGATATCCAGTCATAATAAGACGGGCATCTTATTGGAGAGAAAGCGTAGAGAAATCCGCTAAACTTTGTTCTGATTTATAGAGCATGCGAAGAAAGTAAATAAATTCAACTTGGGACCTTGTAAAATATCAAGAAAAACCTCTGGTAGTAGAAGAAATTTTCTGAACTAAATTAGTCGTTATGTTAATAATAGATTAGAAAACTGAAAACTGCGTGAGCATGAATTAAACGGCCATAACTCCGTTATTAGGATCTACTATAAATTAAAAAAAAATAAGTCTTTTCGAAAGCTGTTAGAAATTTGACTTTTAAAATTATTCTTATTCTTTATTATTTGGCACTGAACCGCTTAAAAAAGTCTTTCCGAGTCCAATTGAGTGCGCCAGTCGCTTCTGCTTCGTGGTAACTGGTACCAATTATCAACACCAAGGGAGGACAAGTCACTCCCCAACATATCTTTCCAATAAAGTGATTGTTCCTCTTTCATTTTCTTTCCTTTCCTTTCCTTTCCTTTCCTTTCCTTTCCTTTCCTTTCCTTTCCTTTCCTTTCCTTTCCTTTCCTTTCCTTTCCGTTCCATTCTAACCATTCCATTCCTTTCTTTTCCTTTCTGTTCCTTTCCTTTTCTTTTCTTTACTTTTTTTGTTTTATTTTCTTTTCTTTTCTTTATTTGTTTTGTTTTCTTTTCTTTTCTTTTCTTTTCTTTTCTTTTCTTTTCTTTTCTTTTCTTTTCTTTTCTTTTCTTTTCTTTTATTTTCTTTTCTTTTGTTTTGTTTTTGTGATCCAAGTGGATTCTTCGAAAACGATGTGTCGACCACATTCCTTCACGTTGTGGTACCACGATAGGAGCTTGCGGCACGAGAAGTTGTTTAGAAAGATGTCAGAGCAACACCATTTCTTGTCCCAAATGACAAGCTGGTATCCTGAGTATCTTTTGGCATACGTTACACTGTAGATTTTCCTACAAGATATCAATGTAGGCATCCAGAAAATTTACTCAGAAGACCGAAGAAAATCTTCTATACAGACGAATCAAACACAAGGTAATGTAGCGAAACAACCAACTGGACCGCAATCAATCAATGGACCAAGAATGGCACACACTGCGAAGTACTTCAGGTACTCCATGCAGAAAACTCACTGAAGACGATGGAACTCTACAGATCCGTGTAAGATTACAAAGTGCTTTCAGAAAAAGCTTAACAGGTAGGTAGCAAACTTCCCCTCAAGCAGAGGAGGAGGTATATTCGGGCCAATGTGGGGTTGATTACAGGACACAATCCATGGTACGGAAGATGGCTGCCATAGGCATCATAGAGAGCTCTTTATGCCTATCTTGTCTGGAGGAGAGCGACGACGGCACAGAGCACTCGCTAGACTAATATTGCGAATTTTCGGGTAAGATGTACTGAGAATGGCGAATGCATGTAGAAAAGAAAATTAAGATTCCAACAACCCTGTTATAAGTACTAATCAACTTATAGGTTAGGTTAGTACTAATCAACTTATAGGTTAGGCTGCCCTAGGGGCACACTTAGGCCAGTGCAGAGGCCCATTGTGATACCACAAGAAATCAACTTATAAGTTTAAATCTATATTATTAATACGCTAACATAAATTTTGTTCCATCTTCTCCGTCGAAACTACAGAACCGATTTTAAAACTAAGCACACCATTAGAAAGGTATTACTCTCAAATAGAACTGCGCCAATTTTCATGAAAATTGGTTGGAAAATGCCGTCGTCGTTGGAAAATTGCCGTGTGGTTGTTGTTGCATGCTTTTGCACACAACAGAGCTGTCTCAATGCGCAAGCATACCTGACTTTGTGCGTTTTCACCAAACTTACCATACAATTATGAACATGTTTGGCTGGATGTGGTGTGTAGTTTCAAAGAAGTAGAAACGTAAAAAGGTAGCAGAATCACTACAACAAAAACATAATGGCAAGGAATAAGTAGGAAGAAATAATAAAAAAAGTAGAAATAAAATGAGACAATTATGTACATATATTGTACATATGTATCTATGTATGTATGTAGTTAGAAGAATTAGTAGGACGAGTAACAACAACAACACCACACCAAATATAACAGCACATACATATTAGCAGTGACAATGAGAAGAAGCACTATAACAAAAAGAAATAGACGGAATAAGTAGAATAAAAAAGAAAAAGTAGGAAAGAAAGGGGGAAAAGGAACGTCGAGATATAGAAAGAAGCAATTAGGAAGACTAGAAACAACAATAACAACAACAGTAAGGTTTTTTACCGTTATTTTAAGAAAATTCATTTACGTAGAGGAATTAAGAAGAAAAGTAGCAACGACAACAACAATACGGGTTTTTACAGTTATTTTAAGAAAGTTCATTGACGTATCTATATTATTAATACGCTAACATAAATTTTGTTCCATCTTTTCCGTCTAAACTACTGAACCGATTTTAAAATTAAGAACACCATTATAAAGGTATTGCTCTCAAATAGAACTGCGCCAATTTTTATGAAAAAACGACAATCGTCGTTGGAAAATTGCCGTGTGGTTGTTTTGTTCATGCTTTTGAGCACAACACAAGGTCAAGTAATAAGAAGGATAAGAAAGAATAATAAAGAATAAGTAGGAAAGAAATTGAGGAAAGAAAAGAGCAGAAATAGATAGATAGAAGTTCATATGTAGGAGAATTGTGAAGATGAGTAACGACAACAACACCAACAACAACAAAAAAATAGTAGCGGTGACATTAGCAATAAAAGGAGCAGCAACAACAGGAACAATAATAAAATAGTAACAGTGACAATAACAACAAACAATTATACAAAAACTATAGTTGCACCTCCTTAGTCATAAGAAAACATCTAGAAAACTGTCGAATTTCGACAGTAGGCAGCACTCTAGTAGAAAATAAATACAGTGAAATTCAAATATTAAAATCTAGGGTATTTGGAATCAAGTGAAGTATTAAAATACATATATGCATTAGTTAAAATAAATAATTTTTGGTGCTTCAAAAATTTTATACCAACCGACTTGTTGTTTAATGTTGTTGTTGCTATTTTGGGTTTTGTTGCCATGGTATATAAAAGCTCTGAGCTGCTGTACATATGTATGTATGTAGGTGCAAGTGCAAGTCAAGTAAAAATGATGCATGAATGCTTGTGTTTGATAATAATTTATCGATGTATGTGTGTGTGTGTTTGTAAGTATTATAAAAACCCTGCAGGCAAAATTAAACTAGTATGAAAATAAACTAGTTGATCAACTGGTATGTAAAGGAAACAATTCAACTAGTTGACTTTCTACTAGTTGATCAACTGGTAGGAAACGGACAAAGTTATACTAGTTGGTTTTCTACTACTTGATCAACTGGTATGAATCAGACAAAATTCTACTAGTTAGATATCTACTAGTTGATCAACCGCTTTTAAAAAGACAAAATCATACTAGTTGGTATTCTACTAGTAATATACCAATTTATTTATTAACTGAATATAGCAGTTTGTGCAATTCTATCACAAACTAAGCTTTATTGGCGACTTTGAAGTAAATTTACGCTATCATTTAACAAAAGGGGTCAGAATAGTTATTACCAATTTGCCAAAAAGAAAACCATTTCTCACAAAAGAAATATTTTTAAGGCTTTTCATTTATTTTTGTGCAAGGGTATACAAGAACAATTACATACATACATATATATTTGCAGCAGGTGGCAAGAAGAGTTTAAGAGAGTTTAGTTAATTGATTTGGTTTGGCAAGAAGAGTTTAAGAGAGTTTAGTTAATTGATTTGGTTTCATTCAAATCGGAGATTCTATTATCCAACTGCCGCAGTAACACGAAGCCATTATTCTACCTTGCTATACATTTTTGTGTGTACTGTATATAATATGTACTAAATGTAACTTTAAAAAGTACTTAGCTAATTAAAGTAAGCTTTATTAAATGAACTAAAATGCTATTTTTTCACCTAGATGAACTAGCATTTTTCTAGTATTATTCTGACTGGTATTCTTCTAGTATACCCTTAACTGGTATTTTTATACTCAGCTGTACTAGTACACAGAGTATTATAGTTTTAGTCACATAACGGTGGATTGTAACAGAATGAAATAATCGAGATAGATATAGACTTATATATATCAAAATGATCAGGGTGAAAAGAGAAATCGATTGAGCCATGTCCGTCCGTCCGTCCGTCCGTCCGTCTGTCCGTCTGTCCGTCCGTCCGTCTGTAAACACTCTAACTCGCGCAAAAATTGAGATATTTTGATGAAATTTGAAATGCAAGTTGGTATCGACACTGGGACGGTTGGTATTGAAAATGGGCGAAATCGGACCATGACCACGCCCACTTTTCCTATATAGAAAAAATCGGAAATTTGGTATCTCAGCCACTAATATAGCTAGAGCGATGAAATTTTACCCACATGTTGAACTCAGGCTCCTAAGAAGAAATTTGATGGAATTTTGGAAAATGGGCGGTGCCACGCCCACTTATTAAGGGTCAAACATTGAAAGTTTTATATGTCATAACTCAGAAACCATTGAAGATATATCGATCAAATTTGGTACGCGTGATGTACTTACTTAGGAAAACGTTTGGACGGAAAATAGTTAAAATTGGTTGACGGCCACGCCCACTTTTATATATGTGTATTATAAAGTGACCTAATAAAAACATTTTAAGCCATATCTCTGTCAAATATAAAGATATATCATTGAAATTTTGTGGCAAGAGTTCCACAATAGACCGGAAACAAAAAATAGAAAAATTTTGGAAAATGGGCGTGGCACCGCCTCTTTTTAGACAAAGGAATATACGAGATTTCTTAGCCTATAACTCGACAAATAATTGAGATATTATGACGAAACTTGGTTTATACACTTTTATAACTTGTGTTAATAGACACGCAAAAATTTATTGAAATCGGTTTATGACCACGCCTACTTTTTAACAATAATATTTCTGGAACACCCTTTGCGAATTTGTAACGTGACATCTTTGTAACTGGAAGTCATAAAGGAATGAAATTTTGCACAAAGAATAATATTCATATGCTTAGTTGGATGACTGATAAAAATTTTGAAAATGGGCGCGGCTACGCCCACTTTATGCAGCACTTGCTTTATATAAAGTACCTACACCGTGTTTCCATCAAACGCAAACAAATGATGAAAGCATACAGCTGAGTATCTAATGTTCGATTCCACTCGAACTTAGGCTTCCTTACTTGTTCTAGTATGAAGCTGATGTGTTGTCTACTGGTATGAAACTGAGTGGTATTTTTCTAGTATGAAGCTTATGCAAGGGAAGACGATTGCCATCTCGTAGGCCATCACCACGTTAAAACTACCAGTTGCTTTCAAGTAAAATGGATAGTTGGGCAACTAGATGCCGACATTTTCAAACTGGTAGAATTGTAGTATGCAACTAGTTGTTTTGCCTGCAGGGAAGCTAAGATGAGCTGTAACTGCGCAACTTGTGTATGTTTTGTGCTTATTGTTTTTGTTATTATTGTATTTTCCTTCTCTACGCAGCACCACTACTACTGCTATTGCTGTTGTAGCTTCCAGTGCTGCTGCTGCTGCTGCTGCACCACATTGCTGTGGCATGTGTGGCAACTACGGCAACGAGCGGTCGCTGCCACTTCATCATTAACGCCAAAAAATTTTTGTAGGCAAATTTAACAACACACCAACACAAATGAAAAGCAGAAAAGCTGCATACTAGATGGTTATAAGCAAATGCAATAACAACAACAACAACTACGCATTCATGTATAAACATGTGTATAACAATTGCTATTATTACATATACAATGCCATTAACAATAATGAACAATGAAGTGGTAAGTGTGTTGGAAAGTGGTGAGCTGGTGCTTTGTGGCACTTACTCACATACTACATACATACGTTTGTAGGTTGCTCTGTGGAAGTTTATAATATCAATATGTATGTACCTATACATATATCTACATATTTATGTATATGTTTATGCATAAATGTAGGTACATACAAACGTGTTCGGCATGCATGACGTTGACCATGCCACACCACACCATTATAGTGGTAAACACACAGTGGCTAATGCCTGTCCATGTCCACCGCCGCAGGCCACAGGTCTATCGAGTACAGTCTACTAGTCTGTGGTATACAAAAAAAAAATGCTCAACACAAAAAAATGAGTATAAAACAGGAATAAGTTAAGTGCATGCACTTTTTCAACTGCACACTTGACACAAGAGGATGTGTGCTACAGTTATTCATTTACAATCTTCTGCCGTGTGGGTGGATGTGTGCAAAAGCAGACTGTACATACATCAATACATATTTGATTAAATAAGGATAGCCCATTGTCGTTGATAGCATAATTCTAAGTATTCAACGATCACTCGATAGAAAATTGAGTAATACTGTTTTTTAATCAAAGAAAAAAAGCGCATACATATAAGAGGCGCCAACAGCCTTTTTGACAAAGAAAGTGTCGAAAAGCACAAAAAGAAAAGATAAAAAAAAAATTTCTAAAAAGATATTACAACCAGAGATATTGGGACATATTAGTAAAAACCAAGCAAATGCTTTTACACAAGATTTTATAAATTTGACATTAATTTGTATGAACCATATTTCAAAATTTTAGTAAATGATCTGAAATTTTAAGCAAAAGCAAATGCTTGGCTTTTATTAATATCACCCCTTTTTTTCTCTTCTTTGACAACGGTGCGTGTGAGTAACATTAATTGCATATATGCGATTTTCAAAAAGTAGAGATGGAGCTGGTTGAGCAGGCTAAGAGAATGGGTTTGTCTGTCATCGTACAAATGAGAAGCGCATGTGCCTACTGGCAGTCAGGTCAATGTTGACAGTTACAAGTTTGTAATCGTAAAGAATTTTGTCTATATAGAAACAGCGCTAATACCAAAAAAATGCAGTCGCAGTCTTGAAATCCAACGAAAATTCACCGTTGGAGTTAGGTTAGGTTAAATTGGCTGACCATTAATGGGTCCACTGTATTGCCAGAAAAGTTCTCGTATACGAACAAATCTACATTAAAAGCCTGGACTCAGACTAAATGAGATTACCTCGCCTTTAGCAAATACCAACAGTTTCTTTCTACCCCTATTTTGGACATCGATTCGGGATCACTAAATACAACACTTCCCTTTGTAGCCGAAACCTTAGCCTGAACAAGTCAATCAAGTCAGGAACAGAGAGCATGGTCTACCATTTTGAATGAATGTGATGCCAAAAGACAGTGTCCTGTGAGGACCCCGATGATAAAGTCATCATTTCATGCAACCATTTAATGATCTTCGGATCGTCCGATTTATGCGTTATTTTGGACATCCTAGAGCCCTGCGATTGTTTTCACGCCTTAATGGCCTGGTCCATCATATATATGTAGTGATGCACTCAGAAAAAAAATCATCAACACGATTCATGTAAAATTAACACGATCGATTTTTACACATAGAACAGCAACAATTTTTTCAAATTACACGATGTTTGAAACATGATTTTGGCTTTGTAACTGTCATCTGAAAATTTGGTAAATTCAACAAAATTTTATTGTTGATACAACATGAAGAAATTTTAAAATATACAAGATGATTCAAATATAGAATTTTATTCCTAAATGTCATTTGGAATTTGGTTTATTTAACATGATGATAGTGTCAATATAAACTAAAACAATGTTAGAAAAATGACGTCCCAATTTTAGTGTTAATACAACATGAAAACTAATGTGAAAACAACAAGAACCACAATTAACAATAAAATTTGGTTGATATAACACGAAACAATGTTCAAACATAAACGTCATTTGTAATTTTGGTTTATTCAACACGATCATAGTGTCAATGTAATCTAAAGAAAAGTGTTAAAAAAGAACGTCAAAACTATTTTGAAACATACATACATAATTTTTTTGATCATTTGAAGTCTGATTTTCGTGCAAAACGCAAATTATAATTTAAAAAATAAAAAGGAAAATTTTGTGCCGTGAAATGTGATGCGAGTTTAGCATCATTGTCAGTTCGCGATAGTGGGTTTTCGATTTATATTTTCAGTTTGCAGGTGAGTTAAAAGAGGATTACATTTTTGTTTCTAAAAGTATTTAATGTTCAATATTTTATTCTTCCTCTTCAAAGGTTGCAATATCGCGAGGTTTTTTAGCGAATGGGGGTTTGCGTGCAGCATGCGGTTGTTGCATTAGCGGCCAAACATTACTCGGTGCAAGTGATAGTACTATCGCCCATGTATAAACTATCGCTGGTACATTTGTTTTCGTATGAGAAGGACGCCTTCAATTTGGTCAGTTGTGCGGGTGATGTACGAATGTGCTTAATTGAAGTGATGATTATATATTTTATGTTTTATATGTTTTTTTATTTAAAAAAAAAAATTGTACAATCAACAAGACTTTCTAGTTAATTTAACAATAAATTTAATGTAAAATCAAAAAGATGTTATTGTTAATTCAACAGGACCATTTCGTGTTAATTTAACCAGCTTTTATTGTAACATTAACTAGTTAAAATTGTAAAATCAACAGGAAGACTCAATACTTTTTAGTGTTAATTCTACAGTTGTCATCCTGTTAAACTAACACTTGACAGCAGTGTTAAATTTACACGATTACATGATGGCATACATTAAGCATCGTGTTGAAAAAAATTAACCACAAAATTTGTTGATTTTTGGTTGATTTCACACTATTTTTTTTCTGGGTGTGCTTATGATTTCACTGAGTGGTATCCGATTGTCCATGGAGTATTCTGCTCAGAGACCGGTACCCCTCTTCCTCTGCAGTATAAATGAACATTATTATTTCTGCACACAGTAAAAATTTTAGTTTAATTTTAATTCCATTTTGGTATTTATATACAACAATGCCAAAAAACATAAAATTAAAACCAGTCTGGTTTAAAAAAAAAGAAGAGAATATTGAGAGACAGAAATTATCCTTGGTGTCAAATTAATACTTTCTTGGAATTAATTCAAAACCAAATTTTCATTATTTTTAGAATATTTCTGATATTAAAAATAGTTGAAATGGTATAAGATCAATCCAAAATTGGAATAAATTTTATACTTTTTTGGATTTAAAAGTAAACCCCCATAAAATTTCCAGTGGATATACCGCAAATAACCCATTATCCCAAAGACTAATGAGAAATTGAATAACGTTAACATTGTTTATTTACGTAAAAATCAAAAACAGCTCAATATATATACATATCGTCAACTTTTACACCAATATTTTGGATATGTCCAGGGAAATTCCGGCACCGTCGCGGTTCTTCCAGTGATATGGAAAAAGAGACCCTCAACTGCTTTAAAACTGAAAAAATAAAGCAAAATGTACCCTCATGGCATTTAGTTAATTTCCTGCATTACTTACTTGATACAATTATTCTATTCGGTTCATTTATTTTAGTAGATTTAATTACTCTTCCGGATTTCACTTTTAGAAACATTTTGTTTGATTTATTTAGATTTTTTTTCTGATAACTTTTTCTTAATAAATTTTTTTTGGTTTTGATTTTAAACCAAAAATGCTTTGATGGTATGTAATATAATTGAGAAAGAGAAAGTTTTTGTTTATACTTTTCAGGATTTGTTTTTAACGCGCCGTTACTCGCGCATTTATTTTAGGACGTCGTTACTCGCTAAAATGTATTATTTCTTGGAATTATGAAAACTTACGGATCGATAACTAATACATATTGTATATAAGGTCACGAAAATACGAATTAATATGTTTTTAATAAATAAGGATTGATTTTTATTGAACAATTTTAGACATAAAGCAAGGTACAAAAAATTAAGAAATAAGACTTCATTTTATAAAAACCCTCAACTGAGTGAAAAATTAACTGATTTTCGCCTTCTTAGCAAGTAATAATAATGAACATAAGTTATTTATTATTAAAAAGAAGTAGAACGGTAACTCACACCGAGGTAGTGCAATCCTTGTAGATATTGCATATATGAACTATTGAACACTTTTTTTACGCGTTTACTCGCGGGGTGCAACAGACACCCCAATTGAAATTTAGATGCTCCGTTTAGCTAAACGGTAAAACTGAAACTAACCTGCATTAACCTACTAATAAAGTGTGTAAATATACTCAGCTATTAGAAAAATTGCGGCCCTGCTACAACCAGAAAAAAATGTATGACGGTTATTAATAGTGTTGGGGTGTAATTTACACCCCGCGCGAGCAACGGCGGGCTAAACCATAAATCATAGATGCTCATGCCTATGCCCTTGAATCACATTTGTTTTTGTTTTTCCCCCCAGACATAGGCACAGATACAAATTCGCCCTTTGAATATAAAAATAAAATTTTCTTCCCCTGCCATATGCCCACAGGTATAAAAAATTTCGCTTCGCCCTTCCCATAAGAAGCTACGTTGGCGTCGCCCTTCCCATATGAAATTAAAATTACACTAACAAATTGAAAATAAAATTTTTTTGAAAAAATTGAATTCTTGAATTGAAAAGCGACGTAACTCAAAACCCAAATAAATATAAAATAAATGGAAGAAATGCAAGAAAACCTTTTTCTTTACAAACGAAGCTTTGAAGTAAAACCTTGGGTAAGGAAGAAGTCTTTTGCTGGGAGGAGACTAACATTTAGCAGTCCCTAAATACGTTATTCATGGATTCAAAAAATTTTGAGTTGTGCAATTTTTTGATTTAGGGTGCGGTTTGTAGGCAAACGAAAAAACTGAACAAAATTTCTAGTTAATATTGAAAAATGTGTGGCAAAAATGTATTTCAAATTATTTGAAGAAAAATAAAAGCAGATTTTAATAACAAGAAAAATAGGAATTAGAGCTTTTTTTGCTGAAATATTATTGCAAGTCACAGTCTATGCTAATTAATTATAGGTACGTATATAAATTAATAATTAAGGTAAATTACATATATGACAGAAATAAAATATGACAATTATCCACTCATAAGGAATGAAATTTTAAAATACTTATCCATGTTCGGAAGCACTTATATTTGCGAAAAAGCCTTTTCTAGCCTTAAGTTAATCAAAACAAGCCAAAGAAACCTTTTATCACAATAGCATTTGGAAGCAATTCTGCAATTATCCACCTCTGATTCGACAATAAATATTGACAATTTATTAAACAGCCTTGAATATACTTATCACTTATTGTTATTATTTAATATGTAGATACATTTTTTTTTATATATACGAGTTCATATCTTAATTTCATATAAATAAAATATATTGTAAATATTGTACATATGTATGTATTTATGTTGTATGTAAAATTTTCCAATCGTACAATAAAAATTTACTTGTAGTTTGTAACTTTTTTTTTAAATCTAACACAAATTTTTTCTCAGTGCACTAAGACATTTTTGTAGATGTATTGGAGTTTCCCCATTCAATACGAGAGCGTTGAGCACCCTTGCCATAAATGATTCAACTGAATTTTAATACTTTTCAAGACTTTATTTTGAAACTATTTTGGAATAAATAAAATTTTAAAACTTCTCATGGTTTAAAAATAAAACTTTTTGGCATTAAAATTCAAATTTAATTCCAAGAATGATTAAACTAAAAACCAAATGACATTAGAAATAAACTATCATTTTTTTACTGTGCAAATTACCCTTAAGGCTTCCTTGCAGTTCGATACACACTTGAACTGGGCTTAACCCGGTTTGTTATCTTATACTATCTGCTAAATAAAATAAGATCCGCTTTCCCGGCATTAACCGTTAGCCGGACCTTATTGGCCGAGGCATATATTTTTGCAAAGCGTCCAAAATGGCATGTTTTTAGACATTGTTAAATCCATACATATGGCTAATCTTGCCCGCTTTTGGTATAAATACTCTTGGAGTGTTCGAAGGAAAAATTCATCGATAGATTTATTTATTTATTTTGCGCAGTGGACAGATGGCAAGTATCGAAGAACAGTGGAAAGATTAGTTGGAGAGTGGTCTGCATTTCCTTGGTGTTTCTATTTAATATCGTAAGACTAGATGAGCTCATCGAGATCGAATCTAAGTTTCTGCTTAAATTAATTTTGCTCGGCGACTATAAAAGACCCTTATAAAAGTGAAGATGCCTTGCCCAATGCAACAAAAACAAATTATTGTAACATCATGCTCTTTTGCCAAACTTACTCCGCTCTTTTTGCAAACAACAAAAGTTATGCCGATTTCGTTATAACCATCAATATTAGCTGTTGAGCGCATTTTCATATGAAAAGTCAGGCTAAAGAAAAAAGTCGACAAAGGGCCAAAATGCAAAATTACAGTTTATGTATCATGTCATGCGAATATAAGCGCAGCGCATATGTGCACAAAGAAGTGCAAATGCATTTTCACATTCACAAACGCACACACACACACACACATACATAAATATAATGGTAAATTTACGTTTTAAAATGAAAATGCGCTTCTGTGTAAAAGTGTTGCTGATGCGTGGAGTGTGTCTGCATATGTTTTTAATTCAAATAGAGTAAATATATGTACATATGTATGTGTGCGTGTCTTGCCTTTTACACTTTTTCTTTATTATTCGCTGGTGTATATTATGATGGTCCCAGTGTGAATATATGTATGTATGTATGTATGTACACTTCCTACAGGTAATATATCAGAAAAAATGTATTTTAATAAAAGTACGCGGCAATAACAACTACAATAACAACCCTGCTAAGAGTCTGATTGATGCAATACGCAAGCAGCAGCAACAAAAACAACAGCAGCAGCAGCAGCAGCAGAAACAACAACAACACCAAAAACACACATCCATACACGGAAACTGTATACTTTATGCGTTTTCCTTTTATGGTCCCAAAGCTGTCACTATTGTCGCGCGTTTTTCATTGTTGTTTGCGTTGGCGTGCGTTGTTGTCGTTGCTGTCGTTGTTGTTGTTGTCATTGTTGTGGTTGTTGCTTTTATTGTCGGTAGTTTTTCGTCATTTCCTTGACGTTTGTCTTGTGGCAGTCATAAGTTGCGCTGCACATACGTACACAAGTACATATTTCTGTACCTGCGACTGGAGGTAACCATCCATCTTACTCGTAGCGTATAGTGTAGGTATGCGTAAGATGTATGAATGTTTTTGCGCAGAAGTGTGGCTATGAAGAATCATAGAAATATATAGTAAATGTAATAAATTTGCAACAACGTGCGGATTATGCAATTTTCGTGTTTCACGCAAAATGAAAACCAAATAAATAATATTGCAATGCGAATGTGCAAATAAAAATATGGTTAAGTAAACATTTTATGGTGAAAGGTTTGCAATGGCTTTTGGTATAATTCAAAAGCAGTTTAAATAAAATGGTGTAGAACGTATAGCAAAAATAACTATTCTCAATAATACTATCTCAAGTTTAAAAGATAAGTCGTTTGGATAATATAATATTTTGAATATTCTTTAAAACGGTAATTATAAGTAACAAAGGTAGTTTAGCAAGCCAGCAAACGCAGTCTACTCTAATAGAAAAGAAACTTTTCACTCTTTTCATTTATTATTATAGCCTATGATTTTAACAATCTTACAGACTACTATATTACGTACTATGTACTAAGAATGACTGATTGCTAACAGGCTTCAAAACTCGAGAAAAAATTAACTGATTTCAACGATTCTCTTTTTGGATTGTTTCCTATTATACCAGGATCATTTTGGAAATGATTATTAGGGTTACCACCTTCTGAAAAATTAGACTAGGTATATTAACAAAATAAAAATATCATATCATCTATATATATAATAAAACAAAGTAAAAAAAATTTTTTAAAAAGCTTTTATTTAATATTAATATAAAAATTTACTAAAAAGGAAAAAAATAATTTTTTTATATTTTTGAACAAGATTTATATTAGTCCTTAGTTCATTTGGATCTTAATTTCAATCTAAGCATACATTTAACGTATTTCTTCAAAGCATTTCTGTATATGTATCAACATAAATAAAAGCGCGGGTGCTCTTTACGTAATGCATATCTTACGTAATTGGAATTTAAAGTTTTTATCGCTTCCTTACATTTCACCAATACTGTTTTATAACATGAATATCTAATGAGTATCCGCGCTTTTATTTATGTTGATACATATACAGAAATGCTTTGAAGAAATACGTTAAATGTATGCTTAGATTGAAATGAAGATCCAAATGAACTAAGGACTAATATAAATCTTGTTCAAAAATATAAAAAAATTATTTTTTTCCTTTTTAGTAAATTTTTATATTAATATTAAATAAAAGCTTTTTAAAAAATTTTTTTTACTTTGTTTTATTTTTGCCTTTTTAGTTTTACAATGCATATTACATCTAATATTTGTCAACACTCCCACTATCAATATAGTCCAACAGTTTTTAATATGAAGTGCACTATGTTTAACATTTTGATGGTTTCTGCTCAGCCAGTTTTTTTATTATCCAATTCCTGTGGAGTCTTTTAAGTGGTTTTACTATACTCTTTTGTGAATAGATTACTTCGTAATACGTGTTCAAAATAGGAACAAAATTGGTTCATAAATACTAATTTTCTAAATATCTTGACACTAGCGCCACCTAGCGGCGATTTATTTCCACGGATATATTTACTTTCTCATAAGCAATATATATACCGAATATGAACAAATATCGGTCGGTAAATACGAATTTTACAAATAACTTGACACCAGCGCCACCTAGCGGCGATTTTTTCCACAGATGTATTTACTTTCTCATAGGCAATATATATACCGAATATGAACAAATTCGGTCGGTAAATACGAATTTTAAAAATATCTTGACACCAGCGCCACCTAGCGGCGATTTTTTTCCACGGATGTATTTACTTTCTCATAGGAAATATATATACCGAATATGAACAAATTCGGTCGGTAAATACGCATTTTACAAATAACTTGACACCAGCGCCACCTAGCGGCGATTTTTTCCACAGATGTATTTACTTTCTCATAGGCAATATATATACCGAATATGAACAAATTCGGTCGGTAAATACGAATTTTACAAATATCTTGACACCAGCGCCACCTAGCGGCGATTTTTTCCACGGATATATTTACTTTCTCATAGGAAATATATATACCGAATATGAACAAATTCGGTCGGTAAATACGAATTTTACAAATATCTTGACACCAACGCCACCTAGCGGCGATTGTTTTCCACGGATGTATTTACTTTCTCATAGGAAATATATATACCGAATATGAACAAATTCGGTCGGTAAATACGAATTTTACAAATAACTTGACACCAGCGCCACCTAGCGGCGATTTTTTTCCACAGATGTATTTACTTTCTCACAGGCAATATATATACCGAATATGAACAAATTCGGTCGGTAAATACGAATTTTACAAATATCTTGACACCAGCGCCACCTAGCGGCGATTTTTTTCCACGGATGTATTTACTTTCTCATAGGAAATATATATACCGAATATGAACAAATTCGGTCGGTAAATACGCATTTTACAAATAACTTGACACCAGCGCCACCTAGCGGCGATTTTTTTCCACAGATGTATTTACTTTCTCACAGGCAATATATATACCGAATATGAACAAATTCGGTCGGTAAATACGAATTTTACAAATATCTTGACACCAGCGCCACCTAGCGGCGATTTTTTTCCACGGATGTATTTACTTTCTCATAGGAAATATATATACCGAATATGAACAAATTCGGTCGGTAAATACGCATTTTACAAATAACTTGACACCAGCGCCACCTAGCGGCGATTTTTTCCACAGATGTATTTACTTTCTCATAAGCAATATATATACCGAATATGAACAAATTCGGTCGGTAAATACGAATTTTACAAATATCTTGACACCAGCGCCACCTAGCGGCGATTTTTTTCCACGGATGTATTTACTTTCTCATAGGAAATATATATACCGAATATGAACAAATTCGGTCGGTAAATACGCATTTTACAAATAACTTGACACCAGCGCCACCTAGCGGCGATTTTTTTCCACAGATGTATTTACTTTCTCACAGGCAATATATATACCGAATATGAACAAATTCGGTCGGTAAATACGAATTTTACAAATATCTTGACACCAACGCCACCTAGCGGCGATTGTTTTCCACGGATGTATTTACTTTCTCATAGGAAATATATATACCGAATATGAACAAATTCGGTCGGTAAATACGAATTTTACAAATAACTTGACACCAGCGCCACCTAGCGGCGATTTTTTTCCACAGATGTATTTACTTTCTCACAGGCAATATATATACCGAATATGAACAAATTCGGTCGGTAAATACGAATTTTACAAATATCTTGACACCAGCGCCACCTAGCGGCGATTTTTTTCCACGGATGTATTTACTTTCTCATAGGAAATATATATACCGAATATGAACAAATTCGGTCGGTAAATACGCATTTTACAAATAACTTGACACCAGCGCCACCTAGCGGCGATTTTTTTCCACAGATGTATTTACTTTCTCACAGGCAATATATATACCGAATATGAACAAATTCGGTCGGTAAATACGAATTTTACAAATAACTTGACACCAGCGCCACCTAGCGGCGATTTTTTCCACAGATGTATTTACTTTCTCATAAGCAATATATATACCGAATATGAACAAATTCGGTCGGTAAATACGAATTTTACAAATATCTTGACACCAGCGCCACCTAGCGGCGATTTTTTTCCACGGATGTATTTACTTTCTCATAGGAAATATATATACCGAATATGAACAAATTCGGTCGGTAAATACGCATTTTACAAATAACTTGACACCAGCGCCACCTAGCGACGATTTTTTTCCACAGATGTATTTACTTTCTCACAGGCAATATATATACCGAATATGAACAAATTCGGTCGGTAAATACGAATTTTACAAATATCTTGACACCAGCGCCACCTAGCGGCGATTTTTTTCCACGGATGTATTTACTTTCTCATAGGAAATATATATACCGAATATGAACAAATTCGGTCGGTAAATACGAATTTTACAAATAACTTGACACCAGCGCCACCTAGCGGCGATTTTTTCCACAGATGTATTTACTTTCTCATAGGCAATATATATACCGAATATGAACAAATTCGGTCGGTAAATACGAATTTTACAAATATTTTGACACCAGCGCCACCTAGCGGCGATTTTTTTCCACGGATGTATTTACTTTCTCATAGGAAATATATATACCGAATATGAACAAATTCAGTCGGTAAATACGAATTTTACAAATAACTTGACACCAGCGCCACCTAGCGGCGATTTTTTTCCACGGATGTATTTACTTTCTCATAGGCAATATATATACCGAATATGAACAAATTCGGTCGGTAAATACGAATTTTACAAATATCTTGACACCAGCGCCACCTAGCGGCGATTTTTTTCCACGGATGTATTTACTTTCTCGTAGGAAATATATATACCGAATATGAACAAATTCGGTCGGTAAATACGAATTTTACAAATAACTTGACACCAGCGCCACCTAGCGGCGATTTTTTTCCACAGATGTATTTACTTTCTCATAGGCAATATATATACCGAATATGAACAAATTCGGTCGGTAAATACGAATTTTACAAATATCTTGACACCAGCGCCACCTAGCGGCGATTTTTTTCCACGGATGTATTTACTTTCTCATAGGAAATATATATACCGAATATGAACAAATTCGGTCGGTAAATACGAATTTTACAAATAACTTGACACCAGCGCCACCTAGCGGCGATTTTTTTCCACAGATGTATTTACTTTCTCATAGGCAATATATATACCGAATATGAACAAATTCGGTCGGTAAATACGAATTTTACAAATATCTCGACACCAGCGCCATCTATCGGATTTTTTTTTATTTCACATTGCATTGTCTTCGGGTCCTGAACTATGTTCCAAATTTCAAGTACCTAGCTCAACTAGAAGTATCTTAAATATTCGTTGCAAAATTCCACGACATACATACATACCCCCATACATACAAAAAGTGAAGTTAAATAAAAGCTTGTAATAAAAATGATTTGGTATTTAATTGTAACGCTAAAACTTGAAAACGGCTGAACCAAATCAAATACTTCCTTAGGGGGGTTTGTTTGTTGTTACCCCGCGAAGGTTTAGACGAAGAAAAAATTAAAAAATGTTAGGGGGGCGTGGCACCTCCCATACAACCTTAATTTTTAAAGCTGATTATCTCTAAAACAGTTCAAGGTAGGGAGCTGAAAATTGGTATAGAGATAAATGATATCAAAACCATTCACACGCATGTAAGTGGGGGTTATCGGAAAAAGGGGCGTGGCACCTCCCATACAAACTTAATTTTTCATGCTGAATATCTCTAAAATTGTTTACGCTAGGGACTTGGAAATTGGTGTGGAGATAAACGATAACAATTCCATATTAACGCAAAATAATAGGAGTTATACGAAAAGGGGGCGTGGCTCCTCCCAACAACGCTTAATTTTTTTAGCTGAATATCTTTAAAAGGATTTAAGTCAGGGACCTAGAAATTGGTACAGAGCAATATGATATCAAAACAATTTTTGCGCATAAAAGTGTAGGTTATCGGAAAAGGGGGCGTGGCACCTCCCATACAAACTTAATTTTTCAAGCTGAATATCTATAAAAGCGTTTAAGGTTGGGACCTGAAAATTGATCAGGAGATTAACGATATCAATAGCATGCTTATGAAAAAACAGTAGTTTTGGGAAAAGGGGGCGTGGCACCTCCCATGCGTTCGTAATTTTAAGGCTAAATATCCCTAAAAGCATTCATGGCATGTACATAGAAATCACTATGCAGATATACGATATCAATATCATGTTCACCCAAAAAAGAAAAGATTTTTCGAAGAATGGGGCATTGCACCTCCAATACGTACTAAACTTTTGAGGCTGAATATATCTAAAAGGGTTGGAGGAAGGGCCTGAAAACCATTATGGAGGTATACTATACGTATCAATACTCTTACTTAATTGGTTAAAATAGCCAATACTCAGTGAAAATAAATATCCGGAACAGAAAACTAAAAATTTTGTGTATCGTGCAGCCTTAAACTAAATACTAAAATTATATATTTTTGAAGTTGTGTACACAATGAAGTAGTGAAAATCGTTAATTTTCTATCAAAAACAATACCATTACACCGGTTGAAATGAAATTAATAAAAAAATCTATTTTGGGCAGAACGAAGTTTGCCGGGTCAGCTAGTATAATATATTTTTTCGAAGAAACGTAGGAACTATCATTGCAAAACAGTAATTTGTTTGGAGTGTTGCCACGTGTACGAAATTTTTTAGCTCAATACATTTTTTTATATCAATCAAATATTACAATACGTATAAAAAATTTAAATGGTTTAAGAAAGCTAATAGCTGGAAATATTTTTGTTAGAATTTGCCACCTTCTTAAGAAAGTTCAAGTAAGTAAATTAATAAAATTAAAATATTTTAGGAAATGGTTTATTTTTTTTTAAAGAAATGTAGAAACTCTCGTTGCAAAAAAAAAAAAAATTGTTTGAGTGTTGCCACCTGCTCAAAATTTTTAACTCAATAAAATTAACAAAAATCAATAAAATATTACAACACGGCTATTAAATAAAAGTTTTTTAAGAAAGCGGATCACTGGAAATGTTTTTGTTAGAGTTGCCACCTTCTTAAAAAATTTCAATTATGTAGGTATATTGGTAAAATATAATATTATAGCAAATCGTATATTTTTCTCATTACAAGACAACAATTTTTTTTGAAGATTTCCACCTATTTGAAATTTTTTTGCTCAATAAAATATTTAACATCAATTAAATATTACAATGTGGCTATCATATTAAAATTGTTTAATAAGCTGATGGCTGGAAATATTTTTGCTAGGGTTGCCACCTTCTTTAAAAACTGCAATAAGATAAATTAATAAAATAAAAATATTCTAGCGAATCGCATATTTTTTTCAAAAAAATGTAGAATCTCTTATAGTAAAACAACAATTTTTTTTGAGGGTTGCCAACTTTTTTGAAATTTTTTAGCTAATTAAAATTTTTAAAATACGTCAAATATTATAATATGGGTATCAAATTAAGTTGTTTAAAAAAGCTGATCGCTGGAAATATTTTTCTTAGGGTTGCCACCTTCTTAAGAAAGTTCAGTTAAGTAAATTAATAAACTACAAATATTTCAGCAAATCGTTTATTTTTTCGAAGAAATGTAGAAACATGTCACTTTCTTCAATGTGTTAATTGTGGGTATACACGTTACCTTAGAAATTACTTAACTTCATAAACAGAATTCGAATGCTGCAAAAATACTTACATACATAATACATATTAAATATTTGTGCACAAAAGCCATCTTCATAAAATTATACAAAACATAATAAAACAAAGCAATAGATTGAGTATATAATCCTTATACAAACGCAATCAAAAAAGCAAAAAATAATAAAATCTAATCAGCCAAGGTCTAGTCCAGCTGTGAACACCACTACCGCATGCTGCGTCATAGTAGCAGCCAACAGCCGCCAGAAGCTACCTAAACAAGCTGCTGCGGCAACACACAAAAGTGTCCTACGTGATTCAATTATAAAATGCGGTTTTCAAATCGTTGAAAAATTTATATATCTACACATACTTACATATGTATGTATGTATTTCAATCGCACTACGTCCACGCTGCTATTGCTGTTGTTGTTATTGTTTGTTACATTCCAAACATGGTACCCGCCAAGGCCCAAAGGAGCAGAGCACCTTCGAATTCAGACGCATAAACAGGAGACAAACATTCAAATGTGCATATATACTCGTACATATGTATGTGTGCACTTTTATATCTAAAGAAATGGCGTAGCATACATTCAGGCGGATGAATCGTAATAAGCACGTGCTATTGACGCTTATAAAAACAACAACGAAGAAGAAGCAGCAAAAACATTAAACAATGTGAATTAGATTTGAAATGTCGGAATGGCGGAATGGTGACGGAACTTACTTATTTGCGTATGTTTGTATATTCGTTTTCAAACTAAATTTACTAACTGCGACACAGCAACAACAACAACAATAAAAAAACAAGTAAGGAAGCCTAAGTTCGAGTGGAATCGAACATTAGATACTCAGCTGTATGCTTTCATTGTTTGTTTGCGTTTGATGGAAACACGGTGCAATTAATATAAAGCGAGTGCTGCATAAAGTGGGCGTAGTCACGCTCACTTTCTAAATTTTTATCAGTCATCCAACTAAGCATATCAATATTATACTTTGTGCAAAATTTCATTCCTTTATGACTTCTACTTACAAAGATGTCACGTTACAAATTCCCAAAGGGTGTTCCAGAAATATCTTTCTTAAACAGTAGGCGTGGTCATAAACCGATTTCAATAAATTTTTGCGTGGCTATTAACACAAGTTATAAAAGTGTATAAACCAAGTTTCGTCATAATATCTCAATTATTTGTCGAGTTATGGGTTCCGAAATCTCGTTGATTCCTTTGCCTGAAAAGAGGCGGTGCCACGCCCCTTTTCCGAAATTTTTCTATTTTTTGTTTTCGATCTATTGTGGAAGTCATGCCACAAAATTTCAATGAATTATCTTTATATTTGACAAAGATATCGCTTAAAACGTTTTTATTAGGCCCCTTTAAAGTTCTCATATATAAAAGTGGGCGTGGTCGTCAACCGATTTCGCTAAAATTTCGAGCGTGTATTACCACAAGTAACGAAAGTGTACACACCAAGTTTCGTCATTATATATAAATTATTTGTCGAGTTATGGGCTCAGAAATCTCGTATATTCCTGTTTATAAAAAGAGGCAGTGCCACGCCCATTTTCCAAAATTTTTGTGTTTTTCGTTTTATGTCCGCAGTTGGACTCCTGCTATAAAATTTCAATGATATATCTTTATATTTGACAGAGATATCGCTTAAAATGTTTTTATTAGGTCACTTTATAAGACCCATATATAAAAGTGGGCGTGACCCTCAACCGATTTCGGAAATTTTTCGTCCAAATATTTGACTAAGTAAGTATATCACGCGTACCAAATTTCATCGATATATCTTCAATGGTTTCTGATTTATGACTCATAAAACTTTCAATGTTTGCCCCTTAATAAGTGGGCGTGGCACCGCCCATTTTCCAAAATTTTTGTGTTTTTCGTTTTATGTCCGTAGTTGGACTTACGCGACAAAATTTCAATGATAGATCTTTATATTTGACAGAGATATCGCTTAAAATGTTTTTATTAGGTCACTTTATAAGACCCATATATAAAAGTGGGCGCGGCCGTCAACCGATTTTATCTATTTTCCGTCCAAACGTATGCCTAAGTAAGTAAATCATGCGTACCAAATTTTGTCGATATATCTTCAATGGTTTCTGAGTTATGACATATAAAACTTTCAAGGTTTGACGCTTAATAAGTGGGCGTGGCACCACCCATTTTCCAAAATTTCATCAAACTTCTTCCTAGGGGCCTGAGCTCAACACGTGGGTAAAATTTCATCGCTCCAGCTATATTAGTGACTGAGATATCAAATTTCCGATTATTTCTATATAGGAAAAGTGGGCGTGGTCATGGTCCGATTTCGCCCATTTTCAATACCAACCGTCCCAGTCTCGATACCAACTCGCATTTCAAATTTCATCAAAATATCTCAATTTTTGCGCGAGTTAGAGTGTTTACAGACGGACGGACAGACGGACGGACGGACGGACGGACGGACGGACGGACGGACGGACATGGCTAAATCGATTTCTCTTTTCACCCTGATCATTTTGATATATATAAGTCTATATCTATCTCGATTATTTCACTCTGTTACAATCCACCGTTATGTGATTAAAACTATAATACTCTGTGTACTAGTACAGCTGAGTATAATAATATATCAACAATAACAACAACTTTAACAGGCGTAGCAACAGTGGCGTGACACAGTTAATAGTTATAAAAGATGCTATGGGAAATAAAAAAAAATATAAAAATTAAAATAAAAATAAAAACAACAACAACACCAACAAAAAAATATCTAAGCCAATGATATGCCTGCCACGTTAAAATATAACAAATCGCAAAAGCAATGACAGCGTTCAAGTAGAGTTTATTTGCTTCGCATGCTTGTTTGAATTTTAATAGCGTTTGATATCATTATACCTTTCATGAGAATGAAATGGTATTATAACTTTGTGCCGAAAATCAAATCTTGAAAGTACTAGAAGGAGGCGTGACAGACCCATCAATATATGTATATACCGATATGATCAGAATCATGAGCTGAGTCGTTTAAGCCATGTCCGTCTGTCCGTCCGTTCGTCCGTCCGTCCCACTGTGTGAACGCAAACTTGTCCCTCAGTTTTTGAGATATTTGATTGAAATTTCGAACACGGGTGAGTTTTGATGCTCAATTGATCATTTGTCGGAATTGCCCGAATCGGACCACTATAACATATAGCTCCCATACAACCGATTGTTCAGATATACACATTTTGGGGTATAACTTCTCCCTTTTTACAGCTAAGGACATGAAACTTTGGAGTATTTGTACCCATATGAACCCAAATAAGGTTACCGAACGTTGTCTTGATCGGACCACTATAACCTCCACAGAATTGAAATTATAAATTAAACTAAATCAGACTATGTGCATAGGTAACTTTTCATTTCCCCATTCATGAAAGGTATGAAGCCTTCGGTACGGCCGAAGACAGCCGCGCTCTTACTTGTTTTATATAGACTTAGGAAGAATCAGTGCTCTGCGTACACTACCATTTATTCTTCAGAAACGGTGGTCCTTAAAATTTGGATTCCAAGAAAAAATTTAAACTTTTTCGATCATAAATAAAAATTGCGTAGTTTCAAAATAAATTCATCACAGCCTTAATTGCAATGTGCAAATATCTGTTCGATATCATAAATTTAAAGTATGTCTACACGAAACGTTATGCAGTTGTTGCAGCTGCAGAGACGTGGAAGAAAGTCAAAGTGTTGAACACTACCTATGGCTGTGTACTGTGCTCCACTTTGCTGCACTATATCGTGCTGCACAAGTATCGTTTCTTTCGTAGGCACTTTCTCGAGTGCCTGGCGATTAAGATAAAAGATTTTATGCGCTGCATTAAAAAAACTAACCTAACCTAACCAGCTCTCCAAATAATTTGTTAAATGGTTCATGGATTGAACTGTATGACCGTGTAATTCGATATTCAGATTGTCAACTATAGATCTTGTTCTTCCTGATGCATTATTATAGTCAGATTTCGATAGTTTTCTCATAAAGATTGGAGGCGGAATCGTTTTTAGAGTAAGTAGGTAATTCGTGGTATAATTTGAAGCCTCGTCGATAGAGTGTTTGCTTTGAAATTTTTTTTTAAAAATTTCAGCGTGATTAGAGGACGTAGGATGTTTAGGAGAGTGAATATGAGAGCCAATTATATGCTGTGTAGACATGCTACTAGTAAAAAAAAAAACACCTTAACTTATTGCCTTAAGCACAATTTTGTACTGCCCAACATTTTTTCATAAGCTTAAAGTTAGTTTTTTGAACTACCTCGCGTATTTTTGTATTTCTTTTGCGCTATTTCGTTTCAATATTTCTTGTTTTTAACATAAAAAACTCCATCGACCCTCAGCCAAGCCTACACCTGCTGCCAAATCGGCCTTATGCAAAAACCAGCCCTCAAAATGATTTGCCAATAAAGACAATTAATTTTAAAGTATTCTCAATAAACTGCCAGCCAATTGAGCTTACAGCGTTTAGGAAGAAAAAAAAGCATAATCTTGACTATTAAGTATTTCTATTGAAGCGCGGCCAGGTGATGAATAATCACCACTTATACACCGATAGGCGCTCGTAATTGCCACTCATTTAGTTTCGTTAACTCACGTATAAACTGGCTAGTCTTATGGTTTTAATCTATTTTCTATGTATATTAGAATTCGCGGAAAATTGTTGCTAAATATAATTAAACGTATTTTAGGGTGGCTAGCAAATACAAAAAATGAATGAAAATTGAAATTCAAATTTTGATGGGATATTTTCGGAACTTTACGCACGTGTATGAAAATCGCTCTTTTTAAGTATTCAGCGACAATTTTGATAGTATAAAAATATAAATATATCTATGTATGTATATAATATGCTTATGCTTCACCAAATTCACACAATAGGCAAGTTTTTGCTTAATTTTCTTTATCATCCACCCTAATATTCACACACATGCACACGTTTACATTTGAAATTAATTCTTATCCCCTATCAGCATCTTGTAATGCTACGTATTTGCGGCTTAACGTCGCTGATGCTGCTCAACTTGCTTGCATCTTGAGCAGCTAATTGAGCTTAACGATTGTTCGTCGTTTAGTGGTCATCCGCTTTTCGTGGTATTTTCAATTTGCTGTTCGTTGTGACGTTTGCTCTTATTGTTTTTGCTCTTATTGTTTTTGCTCTTATTGTTTTTGCTCTTTTGTAGGGAGCGATTTTAATACAAAGTTAGTATTAAGGCGAGGGTGGACGTTTGAGGCAATTGAAGTCCCTAGTTGATTGACCATAAATGCTGCTTGCGTAGATATTGATAATGAAGCGGTTTTATCGCTGCGTAGGCTAAGTGAAATTAACTCGCGCTATCAAAGACACACAAAAGACAATATGTATTAGGAATGAATGAAATTTACATAGTCAGTGACAAGAAGCTGGAGTTGGAAGGTATGGAGCCAGCTGGATTATTTCAATTTTTGTGGAAGTTTTTTTCTATTAAAAAAATATTTTTCCATTTATTTATCGTATAGTATGTTTGCTAATTTTTGGTATCCTTTCTAGGTCTCTTTCACGTCCCTAGAGGCATTGAGACCTTTGTATATTACTTAGTGGAAGCTGTCCTACGGTTTAAGAAGATAATAGTAGTTTTTAGGGTTATCAGAAATTTCCACAACTTCTTCCCATATGCTTAGTGTTTAGTTGGAGCTTCGTTATTCGCTCTAGCCACTCCTGACCACTCCAACCGGTTTGAGTGGCAAGCCCCACAGACTCTAATTAGCGCCGAAACTCCGTTTTTATAACGCGACTCGTGACTAAATAACCAGAACCAGAAGAATAGAGTAAAGGAGAATATGTGTTCGGAAACCAGGGCAGGTTCTACGCCATATATCCATCCTATTGAGTTTAGGTATCTAAGAAGCCCCTCAGGTCTAACGTCCTTGAATTACGAGAGGTTATCGAAGAAAGGCTTGCCAAGGAATTCAATTCCGCCTAACCAGTGCGAACGCCACACGCATAACAGGTGCTCCACCATCTCCTCCGCTCCAGGAAGATTACAGCTGCAACACAGAGTGCTATGGTCCAATCCTAATCGGCCTGAATGGATACCAACAGCCCAATGTTCTGTGAATACCCCAGTTAAGTGGAAAATATGCCTCCTGTCGATCTCAAGGAAGGCTGAGGATGGCATCTCATTGTTGAAAAGCAACAGACTTCTGCAGACCCAGCAGGACCGCAACTGCTTCCATCTGGTTTTAGCCTCATCGAAACTGTGCCGAGAGATTCGATCCTTTTTAAGGCCCAGGAGAGCAGGACCCTCCCGCGCCTCTGCGAAATCAAGAGCCAAGTCTTGCCTGCCCAACTCAGCAGTCATTTCGCTTCCCTTGATGTCGCGGAGCCCGTCACCCAGATCAAAGATACGCTATGTCGACTTGATAAGCCCATGACACACTCCCTACATTGCCTTGATTAAATCGTTGCCGATTCCAGATCCTTCAGATCCGCCTGACTATCCGCGAAAATTGCTATTCTGTTTCCGACACCGGTCGCAAGTAGAACCCTGTAGGCCTCCAGTATGGCGAAAACTTCAGATTGACGACCGCTCGCCATGTCCAGGGACCTGATTGATATGACAGTGTCCGGCTGAGCGAATATGCGAGCTCCCACGTCGCATGATATTTTTGACCCGTCCATGAAAACTGAAACATCGAATCTCTAAGTTAGTTTACCATCTACCCAGTCCTTCCTGGATGGAAAAACAATCTCATAATTTTTATCAAAGACTGTTACGTGACAGATATAAGCTGTTTTCGTATTGATGTCGGAGTCGGTAAAGTTGAGCAGAATACGACCATACCCGTATGTGCGTTCCTTTCAGAGTCGCAACTCCTGCATCCTTAGGGCACCGTGAGCTGATTTTTCCTTGATAAAAAGATCAGTGCGCCGAATTTTGCAAATTCGGAGCCTCCGTCGGACATGGTCTGATCGCTCCTGTGATCGTTCTTTGCTCTTTGAACTTTCAGCTACTTTTGGTGCTACTTTTATTTGTGATCTTAAAATTTGATATTTAGCCAAGGGAAATTAATTTCTACTCAGTGCTCTTATGATTTAAAAGCCTGATGATATGATGTTGTGATGATCCAGTGATGTAACGACGGTCAGCTGATCTATTGGTTATGTGATCTGTTGTTTTCAAAAAATAATGAGACTCAAGTTTTCAAAAGCGCTGAAGTTCAAAATTTACTTCAAGAATGAGATTTTTTGTTAGCAATTGATCATAACTAACCAACATTTCACATTAACTCACATGATCTGAAGATCTGTTGATGTGATGATTTGCGGTGATATGTGTATGATATCACATGCAACTGATCTTTCTCTCTTGCTGACTTTCCTTCTAAGGTCTACTTATTTCCACCAATTTAGATTTTTAAGCAAAATTTTAGCCAAGAAATAGTTAAGTCTTATCTGCTAGCAAAAGAGGCAAATATGTATCTTTGAAATTAAAAATTAAAGATATAAAATGGAATCAGTAAAAAAAATTCGCCGCAGTAAAAGGAAACAAAAATCCAGCAACAGAAACGGTTAGCTTTGGCAAGAAGAGGCTGTAACCACAATCGAAACCGAACAACACGTAGATGAAATAAAAAAAGAAAGATCGCAATTTTCATGCAAGCCGAGCCGTGTAACAATTTGAGGGAAGCGCACATGTGGAAATTCGTTGGCATGCCAAATTTTTTTCTTGCACTCGGACAATACACAACAACACAACAAATATGTACATACATTAATATAAATGCATGTAGTACAGTAGGATGGGCACAACGAATTGGTATGTGCAATTTACAAAAAAAAAAAAATTGTTACAAGCCCCTATCTTTCGCAAATACATAAAAACAAGTAAGGAAGCCTAAGTTCGAGTGGAATCGAACATTATATACTGAGCTGTATGCTTTCATTGTTTGTTTGCGTTTGATGGAAACACGGTGTAGGTACTTTATATAAAGCAAGTGCTGCATAAAGTGGGCGTAGCCGCGCCCATTTTCAAAATTTTTATCAGTCATACAACTAAGCATATGAATATTATTCTTTGTACAAAATTTCATTCCTTTATGACTTCTAGTTACAAAGATGTCACGTTACAAATTCCCAAAGGGTGTTCCAGAAATATCTTTGTTAAAAAGTAGGCGTGGTCATAAACCGATTTCAATAAATTTTTGCGTGTCTATTAACACATGTTATAAAAGTGTATAAACCAAGTTTCGTCATAATATCTCAATTATTTGTCGAGTTAAAGCTAAGAAATCTCTTATATCCCTTTGTCCAAAAGGAGGCGGTGCCACGCCCATTCTCCAAAGTTTGTTTATTTTATGTTTTCGGTCTATTGTGGAACTCATGTCACAAAATTTCAATGAATTATCTTTATATTTGACAAAGATATCGCTTAAAATGTTTTTATTAGGCCACTTTATAATACCCATATATAAAAGTGGGCGTGGTCGTCAACCGATTTCGCTAAAATTTTCAACATGTATTAGCACAGGTAATAAAAGTGTACACACCAAGTTTCGTCATTATATATCAATTATTTGTCGAGTTATGGGCTCAGAAATCTCGTATATTCCAGCTTCTAAAAAGAGGCGGTGCCACGCCCATTTTCCAAAATTTTTGTGTTTTTCGTTGTATGTCCGCAGGTGGACTCACGGCATAAAATTTCAATGATATATCTTTATATTTGACAGAGATATCGCTTAAAATGTTTTTATTAGGTCACTTTATAATACCCATATATAAAAGTGGGCGTGGCCGTCAACCGATTTTGACAATTTTTCGTCCAAACATTTGCCTAAGTAAGTATATCACGTGTACCAAATTTCATCGATATATCTTCAACAGTTTCTGAGTTATGACTCATAAAGCTTTCAATGTTTGCTCCTTAATAAGTGGGCGTGGAACCGCCCATTTTCCAAAATTCCATCAAATTTCTTCTTAGGGGCCTGAGCTCAACACGTGGGTAAAATTTCATCACTCTAGCTATATTAGGGACTGAGATACCAAATTTCCGATTTTTTCTATATAGGAAAAGTGGGCGTGGTCATGGTCCGATTTCGCCCATTTTCAATACCAACCGTCCCAGTGTCGATACCAACTTGCATTTCAAATTTCATCAAAATATCTCCATTTTTGCGCGAGTTAGAGTGTTTACAGACGGACGGACGGACAGACGGACGGACGGACGGACAGACGGACGGACGGACGTACATGGCTCAATCGATTTCTCTTTTCACCCTGATCATTTTGATATATATAAGTCTATATCTATCTCGATTATTTCATTCTGTTACAATCCACCGTTATGTGACTAAAACTATAATACTCTGTGTACTAGTACAGCTGAGTATAAAAATCAACAAGCAAACAAGAACAACAACACCAAAACATAAAATGCTTGCACGCAAACGAACGTGAAATCAAACAACACAAAGGACGAATTGTATCGAAGACTAACTGTGGCTATACCTAGTTATGTACGTGGGTGGTGGAAAAAAAGATGCTGAGCAACTGCATGCTGAATGGTTGAGCAATAAGTTTTGATTTTATAAAAAAGATATAAGTTCTACGTACATACATATGTATGTATGTATCTGTATGTGCAAACATATATGGGAAGGCCTGTATATAATTAAGAGCGAAAACGCAGTCGATTGGAATGGGTAACAAGCAATGTCTCTAATGCAGGGACAGTAAATAATAATAATAAAATTGTTGAATAAAAAAATGAACGAAATAACACTGTCCAAATAGAGAAAACCCCCAAACCATTTTGCTCCCTCGGGTAAAATTTTTTTATTGCCATTTTAAATTTGCCAAATTTTGTTCGAGTGATTTCTACATAAAGCAAAACAAGGGTTAAAATACATATCGTATAGAAATATGTTGTTAGCAAAAATATAGTAATTTCGTAGAATAATTTAACCCGCTAACACCTTCACGAAGAGGTCGTTTTGACCCTTTTTTTAGAAAGTCCGAAAAATAGTATTTTGATGGTTGATAGAGAGTTAAAATGTTCTAAAAAATTTCGCTTGAAGTCTTTTCAGACAAAATATTTGCACAAAGTAAAGTAAGCTAAAAGCTACTCCACAAACGTCAAATCAATTTAAGCAGTTTTTATTGATAAAATGTTAGGTTAGGTTAGATTGATTTGACCCATTGTGATACAACAAAAGAGCACTAGTTTCCAAGATTCTTAAGAACCTTTCAAAAAGAAAGCTTAGAATGTCCTGTATATGCATTTGCAGATTGTAGCTTTGTCAGACACTCGCCATATCTGGTTATCGATGGGACAAAAAAGAGGCAGAGTTAGTGTTCTATACTGTCTAATACTTCGCGTTAAAAATACTACCACTAGGTTAATGGAGCGGCGGTTTAGCGATACCGATTTACCATCTCGCTCTTGCCTTTCATATGAAGTGAAATTTCCACCAGTGTTAACATGAGTTCAATGGGGCGCCCTGGCAACCACATAATGTTTAGGAGGCAGTTGGTTTAGATATTTCCTACACCATTTCTTTTGATCAAAAATACTTCAGCCTTTTACGGTCTCTGCCCATCCATACACAATACACCACACATACAAGTACATAACATTTGAGTTTGTGCGAGCCAGCATTCCACAACGGCCAGCTGCTGCCAACCGCCAAAAAAGCCTACGTTTGAAACGGAAAAATGGACATCTGTCGAGCCAATGGTTTTATTCACACAGAGCCAAAAAAGAAAAAAAAAACAAGAAGCAACAAAAAACAACAACGTTGACACCAATAATAAAGTACATACGCGTACCCACAGACATATTTCGCTTTGTTATTATTTTATTTATTGTTATCTTTTCTTTACGTTTTCGTTTTTACTACGTTTTTTTTGGTTTGCCTTTTAAATTGCCGGTAGCATTTTTAATGCTGGCAACATTCGATTCGTTTTCATATTTTACTACTTTTTGGACCTTTCAACACTCGTTGAAAATATTTCCCTTTTTTCGAGTTCGTGTTTGTTTTTGTTTTCATATTTGGTTATCCCTTTTTGGTGTTTTAATATTTTTCCATATATTTATTTCTTATAAATTTATATGTATTTTTATTTTAACCATTTTTGTATGTGTGTGTTGTGAATTTGTTCCTTTTCGCATACCAATAAAATGTACAAGTTTGTTGCTTTCTATTTTTAGGCCCTTAAGTTACACATCGCTACAAATATAGGCTTATAGTAAGTGTATATGTATGTATACACAAAAATATGTTTGTAACTATAATGTAGAGAGTCACCCTCTCTCCCTCATTGCAATTTATGTAATGTCACATCTAAATTGCGCACTTTCATAAATATAACCACCCATTTCCTTTGCTTTTATATAAATAACTAAAAAAGTGAGCGTGAAACCAATCACTGCAAAAATCTTGGAAATGCCAATGGATTCTGTTTTGTCGTGAATAATGGTAATCCCAGAGGGCTCAGTCAGTGAACCCTTTTAAAGCATATACAAATATGTACTTGTGTTAATTGCATCTCGTAAAAACTCATGCGCCTAAATAAAAGATATTCAGTAAGTTTCCCTATAGTTAGCCCTATGAATATTTGTCTTTCAATTGGATGTCATAACTAAAGTGAAAGTTAGACTGGCTGGCCATTAATAACTTAACATAGACTGAGTGAGACCGTAGTGTTATCAGAAAAGTGTCCATTGTGTTACACTAAAAGCTTTGACTCAGTCTGAAGAACAACCTCGTCCCTTTGGCAAATATGAAGACTTTATTTACCCCTATTATGGAAACTGATTCGAGATTACTAAATACGACTTGCCCTAGTAGACTGAAAAAAGCAGCACAGGAGCAGAGAACATGCTATACCGTCATGCCATTGGCATCCCCTTCATTTACTTTCACCAAATAATTCCATTTTGAATGCATGTGATGCTAAAAGACAGTGTCCTGTGAAGACACTATCCTGTGAAGACAGTGTCCTGTGAAGACTCCTGTGAAGACAGTATCCTATGAGGATGATAAGTCTACAGTCAAACCCCTTTCAGGGGCAGCAATCATTTAGTTAACTTTGGATCATACGATTTACACATAATTTAGGACACAAAGCCCTGCGTTTGTTTCCACGCCTTATCAGTATGGTTCATCATATATACGTAAATATATGTAGTACCTATGCTTAATTTCACTTAGTGGTATGCGAACGTCCATGTAGTGTTCTGCCCCGAGACCTGCACCCTTCTTTGCCAGCTCATAAGCTCATTATCGTCTATCCGTTCAGCGAAGGTCACATGGATCATAGAGTCAATAACATTTTGAGTCGGAACTAACCTCGTGCTGCCGTTGAAAAGTATAACAGATAGTAATCAGTTCCTCTTATAGTGTTGTCTACGGAAACATTTCAACCGGCACTTTATGTGAATAGTCCTCCCACGACACCAACAACACATCGCATATACTTTTAGATAACATCATTTAACACCCTTCCCTTTGGTCTAGACTTGTCGAAACTGCCATTTGATCCAACTTCTCCTCGGCCTATGTATATGCGTGCTTCAACCCTTTCAGTAAAAACGTCCAATATATTGGACGCTGTTTATATGTACTTAAAACTTTATTTTCTCACATACTAAAGCTTGTATTGATTAAAAAATGGTTGTTTTCCAAAAATTATATTATTCTTCTTTAGATCGTTTCTTTATTTTGATTTTCCGAAAATTATTAAACGTGTTTTTACCTAAATTTAAATAATGTTTAAATTCTGAAAGATAGTCGTGTAAAAAACGATTAAAAACTATTATTTATTGCTGGAATTTAACTTAGAAAAAAATCCTGAGTATTGCTACAAGTTTAAGAATATTTTTTGTGTAAATAAGAAATAAAAAGTATGAATTGTTTCTCGAGGGGGTCTAAAAATATACATGTCCCTTATATTGGACAATAGTAGAGACTGTTAAAATGCGCCAAAATTTTATTACTGGATTTTTTGTACCAGTTTTTATTATATGCCTGGTTTTTATTGAGGATATGACTTATTGGCATGTTTCGACAGAGGAAGAGATTCTTGAAGCTGGATTGAGAAAATAGGAAACATATACCACATTTTCAAAATGACTCAACTGCTATTCAAAATGAAAATACGGTACTTTATGAAGTACTTTGGTGGGGATTTTATGCCAAGCTCCACAAGGATCCATCAAATTCGCATATTTTTGGATAAGCGTTGGAGTTTACCATTCTCTTTTCAGGAAAATCGTTGTGTTGGTGGACAGCTAATCCCCTTCAAGGGACAGTTCACCAAAAAGCAATATATCTAGGGAATCCAAGTCCATGAGGTACATATAAAGGTCTTTTTGTGTTAAAAGCGGAAAGTTCTTCGGATTTTACAGTTTACGAAAGGTCTTCAACCCAATTGAATGCACCACTTGTGAAATCCGTTCGAAGCGAATTAGCCACTATGTTATAGTCTAATAAGCACATGATTGTTGAGGGAAAAAAAGGCATGCATTTTCCTTCGATATTTACTTCCATTATTCCGCACTGTTCGATATTTTGGTACGACAGAGGGCGAGGGCGAGTACCGACGGAGATTTAACGATGAGCTGTAGTAAGAGCTGGACGCAGACATCGACATTGTTCAGCGAATGAAGATTCAGCAGCTGCGTTGGGCACGTCATGTCGTTAGAATGGATGAAGGTTCTCCGGCCAAGAAAGTATTTCTATCGAAACCCACTGAACGCAGAAGAAATGGGAGACCTCCACTGCGTTGGGAAGATCAGGTGGGCAGTGATGCTGACTCCCTAGGTATTCCCATGTGGCGCCATGCTGCACAAAAGAGAAACAGCTGGCGCGCTTTATTGGACTAGGTCAGAATCGTCTAGACTTTTACGTGGAAGGGGAATAAAAGCTGCTTTAACAGTGCGAATAATCGTTTTAGCCAACCGCCCCTTCCAGATCCTAGAACAATGGCTAAACAGGGACGTGGTTCTTCCGCTGAATGTTACAATACGAATGGAAAGGTAATATTTTCCAAATGGTTCGAAAACAAAGTTGTGAATTTAGCTTCGAACTTCATCGGAATCAGCAAACGGAGGCAAAGCTAACTGGTGGGACAAAGAGAATAAAAAACTACTTCTATTTCATCCTACATTGAGCTACAGAAAATGAAAGTAAACCGAAACACCGCCATTCAAATTACGGACAGATAATTCGATAGAATCGTGTAGTGAAAACGTCAATTAATGCAAAATGACAGAATGTTTAAAAAACAGTTATTTTTTGATAAAATTGGAACGTTTTTTATGCATAAAAACTTAAAATTACTGCTTAGGTTTTTTATAAAGACGAATAAAGCTAACAAATGACTCTTCAAACAGTTCTTATTTTTACAGCTATTGGGAACCGCAGTCCAATATATTGGACACGTTATAACCGTAAAACCAAGGGACTTACAAAAATTTTTCTTGAAAATTTTAAATCAGCGACCCCAAAATTAGTCAGAATACGAATTTTCAAATTTTTCGCTTCACCGGTTGATTTTTTGTACTGAAAGGGTTAATATGTATCTATATTTATCTGGTGTTTCCACTTGTAATACAAGCTTTTCAAGCTACGTGTACCTACACTCCTCTTAATAAATAGTGTGTTATTCTTTATTTTATTAAAAAAAAGGAAATCATGTCTATTGCCTTCTAAGCAGATATTAAAAGCTGCCAAACATACACATAAATTTCCCTTAATAACGATTTATCATAAAAACAACACCATGAAAACAACCAAGAAATAATTAATTTTGGTTGCTCATTCTTCAGTGATCTGCACATACATAAAAATGTACGTAACAAGAACAACTAGCAGAGGCTAACATAGCCACACACAATAATCAATGGCAAGCCACACATCTATTCCGGTTTACGATCCACTTTCATCGGAGGTGAATTGGATCAAATGGCATTCTGCAATTCGATTGACGTCCGATGAACGTCAGATTTTTTCGAAGTTCGGAAATCGGCATTCTGGTTCACGATGGATCGGATTTTTGACAGTTTATCGGAGCGATTCCTTCCGTCAGCTTTTGTGTGTCGGAGGCAATAGAAATTTTGATTATTTTTGGAAATATTACCAATTTAATGTCATTAAACTATGATTTTTAAATTTATGCAACATATTATACAAAACGGGCTTGGTTTAGCTAAGCTACTGGCCTTTTCTTTGCAAAATAAGTGAACAAAAGGAATCTGCTTTAGTACAATACACTGAATAGAGGGAAATAAGTACAAGGCGTTTCAACGTATTCAACTTTTATTAATAATAAAATTTATTATCCTTTTTAGCAATATTTATATATTATTGTTTAATAAAAGCTTCTGAAAATAATTTTAATTGTGTATTATTACTACGATCATGTAATATGAGTGGGTAGCGCAAGTCGGGCATAATTTCTGTGCCAAGATGTACCCCTTTAAGCATTTTTGCCTGACTGTGTCTTTTTAAAGATTTAAAATATCGCCTTGCAACATGATTTACAAACATTTGCACGAGAAACTAACAAATCGAAGAAACGTGCTCACTTTCTATATCGGTTCATGCTCAACGCGTCCTGGCGAGTCACAAAATTCCTGCTACACGATATGTACATATTCATGACTTGATTGATCGCAACCTGGATCTCAAATTTGCTTTTATGTTTTGCGATCCATAAAAACTTGTTGATATGCGACCAGTGTGGAGCGTCATCCATGGATTGCATCAATATAACATATTACTATAAATATGTAGTGTAAAACAAACCAACTGCAAGAGGTTTTCGCATGAAACTTTGTGGGAATAAGCTGTAAATGTTATTTTCACTAAAGTTGGCATTTTCATTGACATTGAGTTCATGGAGTCCAGTTTTTTTCATTATTTTTAAATTACTAATAGTTAAAGTGGGAATCGCAATAATGTACCACTGGTGTTAAGGGGAAATTTGTATATAATGAACCACGATCCTATCACAGATCATAAAAAAGTCGCTCCCGCGGACGATTATAGCGCAAGAGATATTCCTTGTTAAAGCAATGTGTGTGTAGAAGACTTCTTTGTGTCACCGGCCTTTGGGCGCGCTTTAAAAAATCCTCAGCCGGCAGAATTCTCCTTTTGGAGAACTTTAATATTATAATTTAATAATAGTTGAAAGCGTTGAAGGTACATGAATTATCATCCAAAGAATATTTCCTGAAAGTTTCACTGAAAAATTCGCAGTAGTTTGTAAATAAATAAAATTGGTTCATTCTATCCAAGCTTAGCCGGTGTTAGTTTCCGAATTACAAGGTATTATCGCATGAAACTTGGTGACAGTATTCTATAAATGCCGTTTTCATATATGTTGTCGCTTTTTAATAGAAAGCAATATTTTAAAAAATTGAATTAAAATTAATGTCAAAATTCCTTTGTTCTTCCATTTATTTTTCCACTAAATAAGCTGTTGCAGCAATGGAATCCATTTTTTAACCATTTAATATATTCTTTCTGAAAATTTAATCTAAAACTTACTGAAAATATAAATTTGCTGTCAAAAATACAAATGTGCTGTCAAATAATACATATTATTTCGCATAAACGCTACCTAACACTGATTCAAACATAGTTTAACACTTAACAACACTTATGTTCGACACGTCGTAAACCAGAATACCAATTTTCGTTTTGTCGTAGCAGTCGGCGTCGCCGCGATCGGAGTTCCGAGGGATTGTAGAATAGCTGTGCCAATCTCATTGCGTCAATTTCGAGCTATTAAAGATTGGCGTATTGAGAACTGGTCTGTGTTGTGTCGTGATGCCGAGCGTGCGAGATGACATTAGGGGCGATTGCGATTGTTTAGCAACTGGACTAGATGATAATTTATTTCATACCCACACGCCTTTCGCTCAATCGATTGGCGACCAATCATACCACCAATCATACCAACAATCAGCCAGAGGCAATTTAAGCATCATATGTGCGCCGATTGAATCACCGATTTATTATGTGTTTCTTCAGCAACAATACAAACTAGGGAAACAAATTTTGCATATGTATGTACATATGTATGTACCCCGCAAGCAATTTTACCAGAAAATTTCTGATTCAGACAATTCTGAAAATATTCTGAGTAAAAATTTGAGTATTTGGACAATTCTTTCCGATTTCTTAGGTATTTCTATCAGAAATGTCTGGGGAAATTAATTTTTTTCTCATCCGACAAATCTTATAGATATCGGACCGATTTCGTACAGATATTCCAAAATATTTTAAATTGTTTTCCTACCAGAAAATTTCTATTTGTCATCACTTCAATTTTGAAAAAAAAATTTCGTAAGCTGAGCTCATCTGCTGGAAATATATGTAAGTAATAACAATTGTTGTGTAAGAAAATAAAGAAAATTGCAATATAATTTTGCTCATACATACATAGGTTTTCTCAATTTCCAGAAAACGGCACAACAATTTGAATTACTAAAACAACTCAAATCCGAACAGGATATGAACGCCGAACCTTGGCCATACGATGCTGTCTTTTATCAACCCTACGAAGAAGTACAAATCTTGCTACCCGAAAAAGCCAGTTGCTCGTACGTTAAAACCTTCCTGAAAATGTGCGAACTCCTACTCGAAGTGCGTGTGTGTGCCAATTCCGAATTCATGTCACCCAATGGGCGCATGAAAAAATTGTCATAATTGGGTGCAGGTAATTTCAGTTTGGCCGAGTTCAAACCGATTGAGGCATTTGTTGAAAACAAAGATGCAGCATTGGGTCAATGGCGAAGCGTGTGAGAAGCATTTTAAATATAATAGATTTTAGACTAAGTACCGATGTATATATACATACATATATATGTACTTATATATATCTATGGAAATTAATTTTTACATATATAATAAATAATTACAAATTAATTAATTTGCTACTACATGTACATATATGGATGGAAATTGTTGAAATATCTGTAAGATATCTATCAGATTCTTCTTCAAATAAATCAGAAATTCTCACGATTTTTCTTCAGATATCTGTTATATATCGATCTGATTCGTCGGCAAATATATCAGAATTCTGCGCGATTTTCTTCAGATAACTGTAAGATATCCATCAGATTCGGCGGAAAACAAAGAATTTCCCCCCATTGTTCCTTCAGAAATCTGATAGATATCTGTACGAATCGTCGGTAAAAAATAAAGTATTTCCCAAGACATGTCTGTAAGAATTCCTGTCAACGTCTTCATACATTTCTCTTGACGAAGTCATAAAGAAATCTTATTGATTTCGGAGTTTTTTGCCGACAATCTGATAGAAATCTAAGAGATTTCGGGTAAAATTGTTAGCTGGGTAGGTATGATTGTATGTACATAAGTCTGGTCCTTAAAAATCAACTTGGCGATTTTCCGCGGCCTCACTCCTTACATCGGTAACTGCACAGGCAAAGATATAACATCTAAATTTTTGTCCCGATCGGTCATGGTTAAGGGGTGTCGCATAGGGGTCAAAATATAGAAACCTCTATGGCGATTCAAAAAATTAAATTAATATTTTTTATTTGTAACTTTAACCCCTGAGCGACAATCCTTAACCGTCTCCGATCGAGACCAAAATTTATATTTGGAATCCTTGATTGCAGGGCTATCGATTTTGGGCATTAGATATAAAAAAAAATTAAATTTAATTTGAGTCTCCATAGAGTTTTCTGAAATTTCGCCCCTTGCGACACCACCTAACCCTTTCCGATCGAAACCAAAATTTATATTTGGCACCTTCAACTATATTGGCATCGATCTGGGGGGGTGAGGTTGAAGGATTATGGTAAACAATTTGACTCCATACACGTGGGGACCACCCTAATGTAAATATTTGTTAAAAGGGTAATAAGAGAAGTTTTTTTTTATTGTTTTTGACCAGAGCATTCCTTTTCGTTTTTTTTTTCTTTTTTCAAATTCCAAAAGCCCATTGGTCAAAGAACTCAAAAAAATGTATCATATTTATTGCGTATGGTCTCTATGTGTAGATGATGTGGTGTTTTATGATTTTGAGCCAAAGCCAAGTAATTCTTAGCTCATGTACTTCAGTTAATCACCAACATGATTTTTTTTTGGCAGTAATTACATTCGTTTTTGTTGAAATAAATTAGAAAAAAAGAAAGAAAGGTAAGGATTTATGAAAATGGTTGTCCTTTTCCTTGAAATATAATAACAGTTGAAAACAAAAAGGGAGGCTTTTGTCCATAAAAAAATCATCAGGTGCAACGAATTACTTACGCTTTTTCATTTGGATATTTTTGTTTTAACTACACTAAAAATAATGCAGAAGGTTTGATTTAGCAGCAAATTTCCTACCAACAACCTACAGCCTAAAGCCTACTGTGTTATACAGTGTAACTTAAAAGATTAACGCCAATTGAGGGTTAAATTTATTTAAACGCAGAAAAAAGTGCCACTTAAACATATTTGAAGCGCAATTTTCAACTGAATTATATACATATGTATGTAAATATATATGTACACACTAATATAAATAAATACAATTTAGTATCAGCTTTATTTATTTATTCATTTTATTTTATTTTTTTGTAACTGATTTATCAGCGCCCTGGTTTTTAATGACACTTTCAACTCAGCGCTGATCTTTTGTTATTTACTCGACGTGCTGTTTGTTGTTACGGAAATTTATTGTGTAATCGGAACCGGAAACAATAACGCTTTGTGAAGAATTTCAATAAATCTTGTTTTTTATTTATTTATTTTTATTTTTTTCTATACAAATACTCGTAGGCAAGCTTGATTGTACTCGAAAAATTTGCGATTATTTAATATTGATGAAAAGAAAAATTTTCCAATTAAAAATATGTGTGTGAAGTGTGTAATATTGTTGCATAACTAGTTATCTATATGCATTAAATTGAAATGGAGAGATAGTGCAATTCATGTGGAAAATAACTTATATGATAATAGTTGCATTCGTTTGGACAAGACTTAGAGTTGCGAGAAATCAAACACTGGTATAATAAGGAGTGAGTACGAAGCGACCGCTTGTTAAAGTAAGGGAATTGGAAACAAAGTGCGTATTTTTTTCCTCTTCTCCATTTCGAGACTATCCACAACTCAATCCAAACATTTTGAAGCCATTTTACTTATTCAAAATAGACGCAAATGGCATAAGGGTCAGAATTTTTCAAATCAGCACAAAAAATTTTTTTTTCTTTGATTTTTATGATTCGTGTCTTAATCGATAGCTCTCCGTGTCAAGAATTAGTTCCCGAAATATTTTTGCAAAATGAACATTTTTGCAATAGTTATTCGCCAAGAAAGTTTTACATCAACTTCTTTAAAAAAAATTACTGTTAATCGACGGTACGATTAAATTTAACGCGAACTACGCCAAATTTTAGGTAATTATGTATATTTTAAAATAGTTTTTGAAAAAAATTAAAAAAAAAATTTTATGTATCCTTTTTAAGGATAATTGTTGTTATCAATGTTCTCCGCCTAGGAAAAATTCGGAAAAAATATTGTAGATGTAATGATGCATCGTAAGCTGAATTCCGAAGAAAAAAAGATGGGGACTCTTACCGTTTAAATGCAAAATGCGATTGAACGATTCCCCTCTTCAGCTTAGTAACATTACACTACTCTAAAATTATTAATTTGAAATAATTCAAAGAGATTCAGGTATAGGGGAGTTGGTCCGGTCTTCCTGATCTCAAAAATTGTTTTCTTTATATTTTGTATGGTTAGTTTTCGAGATAACGGTAAATTTTTGCAGTTTTGGGTATCACTACATTCAAACCTATTTTTCGCTAAGGTTGCAAGTGCGATAACCGCAAGCAGTACCTTGTTAGAACCATAATTAAAATACGCTTCTAACGACATGCAACTTGCAGTGATTGAACAAACCCTTGCTCGTCAAAATCAGAATTTTGTTGGATTTTCTGATTCATTTTTTTATTCAAATATTTATCGTTTTTATAAAGAGGATTATGCACAGTATACAAGTTTTGGCAACGGTTGGTATGAACGAGTGGTACGATCGAGTTCCAACTATGGTCACAGTTGATAGTAAGTAGATCGTAAAAGGATAAATGAAAAAAGTGAGCCAGAAAATGTAAAAAAGTAGTAGGTAATTAAATGCTCACTAGAGGAGCATAAATCGAAAAGAATGCTTTAAGCACTCGTTTCTAGTAAACCATGACCTTAGTTGGAACTCGATCGTACCACTCGTTCATAACAACCGTTGCCAAAACTTTGTAATGTAGAGAATCTACTGTGTATACTGTGCATAATCCTTTTTATAAAAACGATAAATATTTGAATAAAAAAATTAATCAGAAAATCAACAAAATTCTGATTTTGACGAGCAAGGGTTTGTTCAATCACTGCAAGTTGCATGTCGTTAGAAGCGTATTTTAATTATGTTTCTAACAAGGTACTGCTTGCGGTTATCGCACTTGCAACCTTAGCGAAAAATAGGTTTGAATGTAGTGATACCCAAAACTGCAAAAATGTACCGTTATCTCGAAAACTAACCATACAAAATATAAAGAAAACAATTTTTGAGATCAGGAAGACCGGACCAACTCCCCTATACCTGAATCTCTTTGAATTATTTCAAATTAATAATTTTAGAGTAGTGTAATTTTACTAAGCTGAAGAGGGGAATCGTTCAATCGCATTTTGCATTTAAACGGTAAGAGTCCCCATCTTTTTTTCTTCGGAATTCAGCTTACGATGCATCATTACATCTACAATATTTTTTCCGAATTTTTCCTAGGCGGAGAACATTGATAACAACAATTATCCTTAAAAAGGATACATAAAATTTTTTTTTTAATTTTTTCAAAAACTATTTTAAAATATACATAATTACCTAAAATTTGGCGTAGTTCGCGTTAAATTTAATCGTACCGTCGATTAACAGTAATTTTTTTTAAAGAAGTTGATGTAAAACTTTCTTGGCGAATAACTATTGCAAAAATGTTCATTTTGCAAAAATATTTCGGGAACTAATTCTTGACACGGAGACCTATCGATTAAGACACGAATCATAAAAATCAAAGAAAAAAATTTTTTTTGTGCTGATTTGAAAAATTCTGACCCATAATCAATTACGACCAGTTTATTGAGTAGCTGGTATACTCTCTAAGGGTCTCTTAAAGTCTCTTATATTTTGTATGAAAACTATCAGCTAAGAGAGCAGAATCCAGTAAAAGCGAGCAGAGAAATGGCGAAAGAAATACGCCTAATAAATTAGCCACGATTTGCCTAGAAAACTCGTTGAAAAAAGGAAGCTAAATGCGTATAAAGGAATAAATAATTCTATCAATAATTGTAATTATAATTATTGATTATAATCAACACAAATGTTGAAAAATATCATAGGATTATGAGCTAAGCTTTGAAAATGAATTTATATTGTAGTTCTAAATATTTTGGTCTCCAATGCTCAATTAGCAGTTCCAGCTGGGATGCTATTGTAGAAAACACCCCAGCAGACAGACACTTTATTGAAGCCGATACGCCTCTCCGAACGAAAATATGAATATGTCTAAAAAATTATAAAAAAACTTTTGACCCAACGCACTCCGGCAAGCTTTAAGGGAAATCCGTAGAGAGACATTCACCCAACTGTGTATGTTGCCTCCGGTTTGGCCTGAGCGCTAATGAATGACTAAGCCCTACCTGTAGCTAAAGAGGTGCTCTAAGTGGCGCAACTCGGTACGGGTTCCAGTAGCCGCTTCAACCAAAGAGTGTATATGGATAAGAGGCTGCAGTTTGAAAAAATTCACACTAGATGTCACATTTCGCGCGAGATGGGACCCGCGAAGTGTGACATCTAGTGTGAAGTTTCGCTGACTGCACCCTCATCCATATATGCTCTTTGTGAAACTTCACACTAGATTTCACACTTCGCGGGTCCCATCTCGCGCGAAATGTGACATCTAGTGTGAATTTTTTCAAACTGCAGCCTCTTATCCATATACACTCTTTGCTTCAACTACTACTATTCCCGAATCAGATATACCAAATATATGTATGACCAGCATATGGAGATGCTACCCACTATAACAGCCACATCTACGCATGCTTCCTTAAAGAAACACATCTAATCCCATTGTATTTCTGGTCCAACTGCAGATTTTTTAAGTTTGCCCTTTAGATTACTTTGATGACGATTAGTTCTATGATTGCTTAGAATAAGCAGGGCAAGGATTGCTGCAAAAATAATAATAACAAAACATCTCATTAGCAAGCCTTTGTTACATTAATATTTGGACTATTGAATATCTATTGGTTTTTGTTCAATTTTTTTTTATTTCATTTATACATACATTACTCTCACGAAAATCAACCTAAATAGACGTCTGGGTTGGGGCGAATGAATCGTGCAGAATATTATCTGTTAGTGCCTATAATATTCTTCAAACGCAGATGCCGTGATGTAATGTATTAACGTTAATCTTACAGAAAATATTTAAAGTTTAATTAAAAAGAAATGTTGCTCAATTATAATGACAAATGATTGTCAAATTATTTTAAAAATCCAGCAGCAAGGAGTATACGAAAAAATCATGTTTCTACTTATCGGTAAATAGATAAGCTCCTTAAAGTTAAAAGCACCTGAAATTGCTTTCAAAATCTTTAAATATCATCAAAATACTTACGATGAGACGCAGTTGTAATAAAATTTTACGACATTTTTATATGTTTGCAGTGCAGCTATTAGAATTCTAAATACAAATACTTTACCAAAAGCTATAAAAAAAATGCGCTCAAAAAAGCTTAAGCAACAGCCAAACCTTGAAGCAAAATCTGAATTCTGCAAAAGCCACCACAATGGCTATCTGTGCCACTTATCTGTTTAAAGAAAACAAATAAAAAATACAATAAAAATGTGGTTAATTTGGGGTAGATAAATTGTTGAAGTGAAGACGTCTAAAGGTAATATAGAGTCTATGAATGAAACGCACTTTATCATAAAAGTATGGAGTTACGAAATAGTTTTGTAACGAAGCCGGTTGCCCCGGTCTATAGCTGGGCTATGCTCAGCCGTGATTGGGTCCTCCTTACTATTTGCTATAGATAAACTGCCGACTTCTTTTATTATTTACAGGTCCATTTTATTAATGCTTGCTCCCTACTCTACCCTAATAGTGGTGGCGTTTTCACGACGCACCCCTTATACCAACTGTCTTAAACTAAGCTAATAGTGGCAGCGTTCTCACGACATACCATGTACCAACTATCCTAAGCTCCTCTAATATTGGCAGCGTTCTCACGACACACCATGTACCAACTACCCTACGCAGCTCAGTTCGCACAATCGCTGCAAGGTCGGACCAGCATTCGTTTTCACGCTCCGCTGTGTACGACTACTCTAGCCTAACTAACTCCTAATTGGAATGGGCGCGCTATTTATACTCTTCTACTACACAGGTGACCCGTTATCCTGCGTCGTTCTTAGTTTCGCCCATTCCTCTTTGTGCTATGTTCTTCTTAGAATATATGTACGTACTTATGTCTACCTTACGCAATAATAGCATAACTCAATATATATGTACATTTCTAAAGCACAAAGTGTTTATTTTAAATAATAACTAAACATATGTTTTCAACATATAAATATAAAAATAAATAACAATTCAATTAGAATAAATTTGTGAAGGCCCTTTAGCCTCAGGCGTAGGGTCTTCACAGTTTGTATATAACAATTTAATATGTGATAAGCGCATAAGTTAGCAAAATTTGCTACAAATCCTTTTGACTCATATCAAGCATTAAGAAACGAAGAAAAAATATCAAATTGCTGAACAATATGAGTGCATTTATGTGTAAATATTTATATTCAGCACATTGATAGAAAATAATAAACTCATTGTAGGCTCACTTGATATATTTTTCAATAGTGCTCATAAACAATATTAGGAACCATTTCTTGAGAAGTAAACTGAAATAAGAAAAAGTTGGTTTTTAGACAAATCTCACTTACTTCATATATGTAGGAGCAAGTTGTTACTAGAAATATTTTAGGGAATTGCACTGATTTCCTCAATTGAGTCAGACAGATATTCATTTGCACCTACAAAAGGCAAAATCAATGTGATAGAGTCGTAAATTAATTAGCTAATCCGAATTAAATTTTATTTTTCATATTCTCTGGGATCAATCGCAAGGTAGCATGCGACTAATTCAATTTTACATCCCTTTATATGGAGCGAATTCATCGCATTTGTTCGAGCATGTCCTATGAAGAGATTAATTATTCAACTTGTATTCCCTGACGGGTACAAATCTAGATTAATTCGGCACGAAAGCGATTAATCTACATTTATACCCGTAAAGGGACAATCGGGGACTAATTGTGGACCGATTGTTTCCGAAAGAGATCAATCCGGGACAAATCTCTTTCTGCATTAATCGCACATTTTTTTACAGGGATAGTACTGTAGCAGTGCATACATACAGATGCACACTTAACCTACAACCACAAGTCTACAAAGAGACACAAAAAAGGTAAGCAATATAGAAAATCAATGCGAAATAACAACATAATCAGTGGCATCATTTGACGACAAATAATACGAAAATGATAATAAAAGCGAATAAGTATACCAAAACAGCCAAGACGCGCAAAGCAACACGAGAAATAAAAAGAAAATAAAAAATGTTGAAAAAGTGTGGCTGGCAAGTGTTTAGCACTACGTTATTTCATTCATTTTTATTTTTATTCTACTTTTTTTCTTTTCTTTGCCATTTGTATGTACTATCTATAACCTCTAGGCTGCTACTTGTCGCACTCATTGACTTATTGACATTACAGATCGAGTGATAAGAAAAAGTAAAGCACCAAGGCAGTAACCAGGTGACAACGCCACAGCCAACACCAGCGACACCGACACCGACACTGAAAGTGGTGTTGCGGAAATGAATTGATATCAATGTGATTTATCTAATGAGTTTAATGATGATGCGTATATATATAAGTAATTTACTTTGAATCTAATAGGTATAATGGTATTAACTGTGTGACAGCGTTAGATGAAAGCAAAAGAAGTGGCGTTGGTGAACTAAATTATTTGGAAATAAGAAACCAGTTGTTAAATACTTGTTAAATTCTTCTGACTGGCTTTTTTAGGCTTCGATTTTCTAATTATAATAAAATCAATAAGAAATGGTAAGATTAAAGACTAATGTGTATTGATTTATCTCCGATGTTATATTAGTTCTTATACCAACAGTGGAAACGTTACTTAAACTTACAGCTCCAAAGTTTTTGCTTATAATTTAGCTCATTTGAAGGCCATAAATATATTTCTGGTCGCTGTGGTGCAGTGGGTAGAGTGCTCGCCTGCGATGCCAGAGGTCTCGGGTTCAAACCACGGTCCGAGCAAAACACCAAAACAATTTTTCTAATTAGTAAAAATCCAATTATTGGGGTTTTTAAGAGCAGCGGTCACTTCTCGGCAGTGGGCGGCATACCCTCCGAGTGTATTGCTGCCATGAAAAAGTTTCTCATAACAAATGCGTTCGGAGCCGCCACAAAACTATAGGTCCACCCAATTAGTAGGAAAAACAAAAAGGAGCACACCTCAATTGGGAGAGAAGCTCGGCCATAAAACTCGTCAGAGTTATAATAGCGCCATTGTATTATTATTATATTATACTAGCTGACCCGGCAGACGTTGTTCTGCTAAAATTTATTCCTATGAAGCCTAAAGAAGTCTTTGATTACCGTATTGCTAACCATTATCTTAGAGTCCATCTTAATGACTGCGAATAATAAAAAATGTCTATTCTCTGAATAAAAGTTATAGTTATATTCGCCGCGACAAACCTACTTCCCCCGATACCTATCTCTATCTCAATCCCTATCTCTATCTCTATCTCTATCTCTATCTCTATCTCTATCTCTATATCTATCTCTATCTCTATCTCTATATCTATCTCTATCTCTATCTCTATCTCTATCTCTATCTCTATCTCTATCTCTATCTCTATATCTATCTCTATCTCTATCTCTATCTCTATCTGTATCTCTATCTCTATCTCTATCTCTATCTCTATCTCTATCTCTATCTCTATCTCTATCTCTATCTCTATCTCTATCTCTATCTCTATCTCTATCTCTATCTCTATCTCTATCTCTATCTCTATCTCTATCTCTATCTCTATCTCTATCTCTATCTCTATCTCTATCTCTATCTCTATCTCTATCTCTATCTCTATCTCTATCTCTATCTCTATCTCTATCTCTATCTCTATCTCTATCTCTATCTCTATCTCTATCTCTATCTCTATCTCTATCTCTATCTCTATCTCTATCTCTATCTCTATCTCCATCTCCATCTCCATCTCCATCTCCATCTCCATCTCCATCTCCATCTCCATCTCCATCTCTATCTCTATCTCTATCTCTATCTCTATCTCTATCTCTATCTCTATCTCTATCTCTATATCTATCTCTATCTCTATATCTATCTCTATCTCTATCTCTATCTCTATCTCTATCTCTATATCTATCTCTATCTCTATCTCTATCTCTATCTGTATCTCTATCTCTATCTCTATCTCTATCTCTATCTCTATCTCTATCTCTATCTCTATCTCTATCTCTATCTCTATCTCTATCTCTATCTCTATCTCTATCTCTATCTCTATCTCTATCTCTATCTCTATCTCTATCTCTATCTCTATCTCTATCTCTATCTCTATCCCTATCTCTATCTCTATCTCTATCTCTATCTCTATCTCTATCTCTATCTCTATCTCTATCTCTATCTCTATCTCTATCTCTATCTCTATCTCTATCTCTATCTCTATCTCTATCTCTATCTCTATCTCTATCTCTATCTCTATCTCTATCTCTATCTCTATCTCTATCTCTATCTCTATCTCTATCTCCATCTCCATCTCCATCTCCATCTCCATCTCCATCTCCATCTCCGTCTCCATCTCCATCTCCATCTCTATCTCTATCTCTATATCTATCTCCATCTCCATCTCCATCTCCATCTCCATCTCTATCTATATCTCTATCTCTATCTATATCTATATCTCTATCTCTATCTATATCTCTATCTCTATCTCTATCTCTATCTCTATCTCTATCTCTATCTCTATCTCTATCTCTATCTCTATCTTTATCTCTATCTCTATCTCTATCTCTATCTCTATCTCTATCTCTATCTCTATCTCTATCTCTATCTCTATCTCTATCTCTATCTCTATCTCTATCTCTATCACTATCTCTATCTCTATCTCTATCTCTATCTCTATCTCTATCTCTATCTCTATCTCTATCTCTATCTCTATCTCTATCTCTATCTCTATCTCTATCTCTATCTCTATCTCTATCTCTATCTCTATCTCTATCTCTATCTCTATCTCTATCTCTATCTCTATCTCTATCTCTATCTCTATCTCTATCTCTATATCTATATCTATCTCTATTTCTATCTCTATCTCTATCTCTATATCTATCTCTATCTCTATCTCTATCTCTATCTCTATCTCTATCTCTATCTCTATCTCTATCTCTATCCCTATCCCTATCCCTATCCCTATCCCTATCCCTATCCCTATCCCTATCCCTACCCCTATCCCTATAGCTACCTACCTTTACCTTACTGGGACCGTCCATCACCATCCGGGCCCACTACTTTAGCCATCTATGGGAAAGAGCCTTAGAAATCACAATGAAAAAAGCTGTATGTGGAAGCCTGCTCAACGCTTTTCATTTGCTACCAATATCGCTCGAAAACATTCAGGGGTTATCCGGGTCCACGCTTTGACCCAAATCTTGGAACCCGGCCTAGGCATCACTATTTAAAAAGCTCTTTGTTGAAGTCCTCCTCAACAGCTTTCATTTGATACCAATATCGCTCAGAAACTTTCCAGGGTCGCTCGGTCCCACGTTTTAACCCATATCTGGGAACCCGGCCTAGGTATCGCAATGAAAATACCTTTATGTTGAAGGCCTGTTCAACACCTTTCATTTGATACCAATATTGCTCGAAGACTTGCTGGATCGATCTGGGTCCTCATTTAGGCCTGTATTCCGGGAAGCTCCCACTTTTTCGAAATTCTATATACCCTACTGTGTGCACTAACACCACATGAATCTACTGTGAAAATTTCATAAAGAACGGTCGGTTACTTTGGGAGTTTATAAAGGACACACATCCACAGATGCACACATACACACATACATACCGATTTTTCAAATTTTCGGACTTTTCCGGAGGGATTTTCCAAAATTTTCTTCCGTACGAACCATCTCCTCGAGAATACGAACAACTGACAAAAAATTTTACAGAAATCGGTCCAGCCGTTCTCATCTGATGAGGTTAGTAACATTTTTTACACCATTTTTATATATATAGATATATTTGAAAATAATATATCAAAGGCTTTGTATGAATATATTTACACAGTAATACGGCTAAGTTCGGGCTTTTCGTACCACAGTAAGCCTTTTCGCAGTACTCAGCTTATACTAGTTTGCTGGCCATTAATGGTCTCACATAGACTGAATGAGTCTATAGTGTTACCAGAAAAGTTCTTGGGAATGAACACCTGTACATTAAATGCCTAGACTTAGACTGAAGAATAACTCCGTCCCTTTGGCAAATACCAAGGGCTTCTTTGCACCTATAAGAGATCTCTGTATACAAACTCGTCGAAGTTCACTGGATGGGTTATAGCGCCTGAAGAAGTTGAGCAGGTCTGTGAAATTAATATTAAAGGAAAACGGGATCGAGGAAATGGTTCTTCTGTTATCCAGGGTCCGAAGGCCAAGAAGTTTACGTCTAGCCATATATGGTGAAATATTATAAGGCCACAGAATATTGTGTATTGCAGTTTTGGTAAAGATTTCTTGTACTTTCCCAATTCTCTTAGAGTGTGTTTCGTACTATGGATTCCATACAATTGAGCAGTATTCGAGGCGGCTTCTCACCAACGAGACATAGAGGGACCTAAGAAATCCTCAGAGTTTCGTCTGGTAAAACCAATCATGGCAAAGGTCTTGGCACAGATATAGTCTATGTGAGCGATGAAGGAAAGTCGGGAGTCGAAAATGACACTAAATTTCTTATCTCGTAATGACTGTTTAAAGAGAAATTATTCAATTTATAATCGAATGTGATTAAACTGCCTTTCCTGGAATAAGTGACATCACAACACTTTTTTGTATTTATAGATTTTGATCTTAATATAATCTTTCTATAAGCACCTGCCAATCGAACTCTAGTATAGTTTTCCAATCTTGCAATCTATTAGCAAATATAGAATTGCATAATTTATCTAATATACCTATTCACCACAAATTCTCTCACATCAGAGACTGCTTTTGCTGTCACTTAAACTAATATCCAGTAGAGAATAAGTCACAGACTTCGGAAATATCATTAGAGCGCCATGAAATGCTTCGTATTGTAAAACTTTTCTAATGTACCATTAGAAAAATTACGAAAGGTAAATATGCGCTTTATTTTATTGAAAATTGGCGTATCACATTAATATGAAATATATTACCTAAATTCGTGCAAAAACAACAAACATTCAATGACAATCACATGCTGTGCCATAACTCTGTTATATAACTACGTTTCGTTTTTTTTTATAGCTTCTCATATTACAAACCTACACTTGCTTTTTATAATGCATGATTATTACATTATAACTTTAATACTTTCTGAAAAAGTTAAACGAACGTGTAAAAGATGATGCTGATAAGCCTGCCTCTCGCTGCCAAAAATGAAACTTTCCCTCATTGGCTTAACATAAATACGCGAAAACAAATTTTTATGTATGATATGTATCGTACATTTATCTACATACATTCACATACTTAACGAAGAAAAATTGTATTCCAAATGAGCGGTAATGGCACAGATCAGCATCAGGGCATCAGGCAGGCAGGCAGGCTGACTGCAAAAAGCAGAAAGCAGTAAGCAGTAAGCAATGATAGCCATAATTTAAGCTGCAAATTTTTTCAAATTTTTTGGGAGAGCATACATAAAAATAAATTCACATAAGCACGTACTACTTTGTTGGCACAATATCCTGTGTGACGCGCCGCTTTTTTGTTGTCTTATGGCATTTTTGATTTCTTCTGTCATACGAGTGTGTATTCTTGTAAAAGACCAAATTTTAGCTGTATTTGGCTGTTGCTTATGTTATTATCGATTTCGTTTTATTACAGCGTTTTTTTTGTTTTTTTTTTTACTTTTCGCTTTTTATGTGCTTTCTTATTACAGCTTAGCTTACTGCTGTTGCATCATCAATACAATCAGCGCGCTTATGACTGCCATTTGCCAATTACACTTTGTACGTTTATATTTGAGTGAGGCAAACTGTACGTAGTAAAAAAAAAAATACAAAAATAGCACAAATTATACCATCGTTGGCATTATTTTCATATAAAAGAAAAGCAAAGGAAATAGCAGTTTACGTTACACAAAGAAATGCATGACTTTTATTTAATAGCGGCTTTTGGCTTGCGCGTTTGTTTGGTTTGTGTGTTTATTTGTTTGGCGGAAAGTAGTAAGCAATAGATTTTCGATAAAAGTGTCTACTTCGCATCATTTTTCTATTCAGTGTCTATCTCTTTTTTTGGCATTTTTATTTAGCATTTTGTTAAGGTCATATTTGTTTAAACTCCCTTGAGAATTTTGACAAGGCATCATTTGCCTCAATCAATGCTTAGTCACTGCAATTTCCGGCCAGCTGTATTCATATTGGGATCGACCTTGCTGTCTTTGTTGTATGAAGTAATGTGCGTTATAGAAATGTATGTACGTGCTGAAAGAAAAAGTGAAGAAAAGAGAACATACATCGACTTGAATATTACAAACTGAACTCCGTTGGCGCCCACAGGGTCACACCGAAATGTGACTTTTACGGGGAAACATTTTAACAGTTATTTTTTTCGTAGATCAAAACGGTTTATAATAATACAATGGCGCTTGTAACTCTGACGAGTTTTATGGCCGAGCTTCTCTCCCAATGTGAGGTGTGCTCCTTTTTGTTTTTCCTACTAATTGGGTGGACCTACAGTTTTATGCCGGCTCCGAACGGCGAATGCATTTTTTGCGAGAAGCTTTTTCATGGCAGAAATACTCTCGGAGGGTATGCCACCCACTGCCGAGAGGTGACCGCTGCTCTTAAAAAACCCAATAATTGGATTTTTACCAATTAGAAAAATTTGTTGGTGTTGGTCGGACTGGGGTTTGAACCCGAGACCTCTGGCATAGCAGGCGAGCACTCTACCCACTGCACCACAGCGGCCACAAAACGGTTTGGACCAGAAAATTACGCTAAGTAGAAATCCTTGACATCAAAATGACTCGCAGGACCTCTACAAAATCAAATATGCATCATTTTAATTAATCAAACTTTTTGCAAAAAAGTTATCTTATACCTAACTGTTAAATCCGTACTTTTATTTCTTCTGGCCAAAATAAAAATAGCAAATTTATCTAAATCGCTTGAGCCGTTCGTTTAGAAAGGACTCTCATTTTGGCTGAAAAAAAAGTATTCCCGAACTTAAAAATAAAAGTACGGATATAACTTGTTATTATTATTATTAAAAGTCTCAAAATAACAGTTTTTCAAGCACTTTTATATAAAAAGTTATAAGTGTTTGGGTCCCTGGGGTTTTATTTTCGTTACTACTTTTGAATTGAGATTCTTTTTCTCGACAAGAGGAACAGCTCCCACTTGCTTTGGATTCAATTTCAATCAATTAGTGTTCGGATCCTGGCTCGAGAAATCAAAACTAAAATGAAGAGCTTTATTAAGCTCTTTTATATAACGCTCAAGCACTTTTATTTAAAAAGTTATAAGTGTTTGGGTCCCTGAAGTTTTATTTTAGTTATTACTTTTGCAGCGATATGCTTTTTTCGACAAGAGGAACAGCTGGCAGTTGCGCTGGATTCAATTTCAATCAATTAGGGTTCTGATCCTGGCTCGAGAAAAATCAAAATTAAAATAAAAAGCTTTATTAAGCTCTTTTATATAGCGCTCGCTGCTCGCCATTATTTTCAAATCGCTTTTAGCGCTTTTTTATCGACTTAAATGCTCTATCTCTTAAAATTCTTTTCATCACAAACACTTATTCTGTAGAAAAATTTATAATAATCCATGAGATTACCACAACCACAACTGAGTATAAATATGAAAAACAAAAAAAAAAAATAACTAAGCTGATGCTTTTGCATGATAAAATCGCTCATTTCCACAGCAACTTAAACACTTTCTTTATTTTTTTGTTGTTCTTGTTGCGCTTTCACTAGTGTGTGTGTTTCAAGAACATGTAGCTCAAACATATATGTAGCACATCATTTCCTTTTCATATAGGCAATTTCTTTGCGCTTGTCTGTTCATACATCCTTCTTCTTCTTTTTTGTTCTTGCTTTAAAAGTCACCCTTTTGCTTGCAGTTTTTCTTCTTCTTTTATTGCCCAGATTGCTCGCGCGTCTGAAAATATACAACTCATTGCCTACACATCCGCCCAGCAGCCGTGCGTCCGGTTTTAGATACTTTTTTGTCAGTTTTGCTGTTGTTTTTTTTTTTTTTTTGCACAAATCGACCGGTTGTACCCATTTGCAATTCAATATCCATTTCATGCGCTGCCATTCAGCTGATCGGGCCGATAGCTTTCTACTAATGCCTAAGCGTCTGGCATGCATTTGTCGTTGTAGTTGTTTTTGTTGTTGACGTTTTCGTTATTGTTGTTGTTGTTATTGTGTTTGTTGTTGTTGTTGTTGTTGTTGTTGTTGTTGTTGTTGTTATTGTTTTTGTTGTTGTTGTTGTTGTTGTTGTTGTTGTTTTGTTTGTTGCTGTCACTTTTGTTTTTTTTTTGTCGTCCTCGTCATCGTCATCGTCATTGCCATCGTCATCGTATCTGAGATTTTAGCATTTTTCCGTCTGATTGCGCTTGGTCTAATGCCTATTGAATTTTTTTGCCGCTGGTAAAATGTTATGTTTCAAATTGCGCCTGAGTTTGTTGTTGCTTTTTTTTTCATTTTCTTTTTTTTTTGCATCTCTAATGCCTGGGTATTTTAAGCCCATGTTTGTGCTCTACGTTACTGCGCATGTGTGAGTGTATGTGATGCTTAGATTAAAAGTCAAATATTTTAAAGCATTCATATGATTGGCAATATCATGCATTAAGTGCTGAAAGGCTCACTTTAGAAGACTGTAATATACATACAAACTTATACATGCGTATATTTATTCATATTCAAATAATGAATAAGTGATTCTATCTCTTTCACATTTGCATACAATTCGTTAGCTCTCAAGGGGCGCTATTTCTAATGTCAAACATTAAAGGCAATTGATACTCATGTGATGGTTCCTATACCCCGACTTGAATATTGGAATGAAGTGAACTCATTATTGGAGCTATGACTGAAACCTTTAAAGTGATACCATTATAGCTCAAAAATATTGCTGAGCCATCTGGGTCCATATGTTGGCCCGTATCTCGAGAAGGGGTTAAGAAACCGCAATTAAATATGTTATAAATACTCTAGCTGGTTAATTTTTTCTAACCGAGTTCTTCATTACATAAAAACATAAATACCTGCCGAAAACGAGCATAATTCGATTATAAATACGGGTTTTGCAAATATAAGGACTCTAGAGCCACCTAGCGGAGAGAACTTATCCAAAGAATAAAGTGTCGAAATTTGGCAAAAATCTATTCAGCAGTTTTTAAGCCACTTCTGGTGTATGGAACTTTGAAATCGAAATGTGATTGGAAAAAGTATCATCATTTCACAAACGCACAGTTGGGTATATCATTTCGTTCTAAATACAGAGACTTCTTATTTGCGAAAAATGACAATCAGCTCCTTTACGTATAAGTATTATCTTTTTTTTTCATTTACAATTATAGTAATCATTCCATTTAAAAGATTTCTTATACATATTTTTTATTGCTTTGACTTTGATTTTGATTTGTTTGAATTATCGCTTTTCGGAGTGTCTGACTGCATTATTGAGATAAAAAAAGCTCATTAGATTTTCGTGTGCATTGGCAGCAAATATCTTCAATTCAAATATTTTAGCTAATAAAACTTTTGCTATATGTACATACTTGTGTGTGCTATTAGTGGAATGTATGATTTTGTGATTTGATTAGAGAATGTCGTGTGTGCAGCTGTACATACATACATACCTATATATATTTTTATGTATGTGTGAATGGTGGTCTTAAAATTTCTCCTGTCACACATGTTTCTAGTTTAGGAAGATAATATATTTCGTTATTTTTCCATTTAATTTGTTTTTAGACTGTCATTTAGCTTGCTGATTTGATTGAATTTGTACACGTGCATAGATGAAAATTGGCATATACATATGTCTTTCTTAAATAGAGAGGGAGTTTAAATATAAGTAAATAAATATAAGTACATAAATATAGATTCAGACCCTCATTGAGTGGATTGAAACACGAAGATTAATGGATTAAGACATTTAAAATTTAGTCTTATATGAGGCGTCACTAATGTGTGCCACGGCGTATGAGTGACCAATTTTAGACAGAAAATTTTGAAAGTGTATTTGTATTTAATGCTTTTTTCAGAATACGGGAAAATTTGCCAGTAAATTTTTAATGGACATTGTACAGCTTTGAATACTGGTACACAATCAATCAAAAACTCAATATCGAAAAAATTTATAATATACACATATATATTTATCTATATATACTTCTTTGTCTATGTAAAATATGCATTTTATTTAATTGTCTTTCATCCATTGAAATTGGAAATTAGATTTTGTAAGAAAATTACATTTCCTATTATTTTTTTGCATTGAAAATGCAACAATAGATACCACTCATAAATATGATAACGGATTTATACAATAAACTTTTTCATGACACAAAACATCATTACTTTACTGCGGCAATTCAATTGTAATACACACCAATTCCAATAAAAGTTTGATTGAATAAAATGTCTGTTTGCATTTTTTTGGTATATGAGATTGTCAATGAAATGGAAATTGGATATCAAAACTTTTTTTGGCAAAAAGTGGTAAAAAGTCAAAAACAAATCTATTAAGGGTATTCATCTAAAGTGATAAGCTGCTGGTAAATGGGGTAAAGTGATAAAATAATAATTCTGATAAATTATCTGTCAAAATTTGTATGAAAATATATTTAAGCAAATTTTATCACTTTACCGAACGATTTTGTTGCGTAAATTTATTAATTTTGGTAAAATTCAAGTCTGACACATTGTCAGTTTTACTTTTTCAATTCAAAAGAAGAAATTGTGCTTTCTTTCGGCATTTTAGCACGAATTATTAAAATAATTTCTACGAAAATGTTATATGCATTTTTTTGTTTATTTTATTGGGTTTTTTATTTATTAATCAAGTTGACATTGACAGCTGACAAGAGTTTAAACAATTATTTATCAAGGTGCGTTCATGTAAAAATGAGGATAAACTGATAAATTTTAACGATTTATTACTTTATCACTTTATATGAAGACCACTAATATAAATATAAACGGACATTAACAAAAATTGCATGCAATGTGTAGATGGAAACATGTACATACATATGTACATATGTATGTATGTATGTATGTATGTATGTATGTATGTACATACATACAGATATGCATGAATAGGTATGTATGTATGTATATACAAATGCACATATGTATATGGAAAAATAATACATATTGCAGCATCTTACGCAAATATATACTAGTTACATATGTGTATCTATGTATGTTCATATTGGGGACAATAAGATGAGATTTAAAATTTATAGAATTTTATGTGCAAACGACATAAATCTGAAAATATTTAAAAGAAACAAATTAGGGCATAGAAGTGTACAGAGGGGAAGTGAAATGCATACGAGTATGTACAGCTTTCTAACCTTTAGCTGGACAACTGTAAATTTATATCTCCATTTGTATGTGCATGTAAATGTATTGCCAAGGATAAATATGATGATAAATGTAATGGAAATGCATGTAGGTGAGCAATTACATATTCATTTGACCATATCCATACTTACTTACATACATTCATGTGTATGTATGTATGTATTAATGCAGATATGAAAAGGAAAGAAAGCAATCGTAGAATTTAATTTATTTGTCTTAATTGTGAATTTTGGCTTTTGAAATGCCATTTGCAACTGACTTGACTACAAAAACTGAGCAAAGACAATTACTACAGCAGGGGTCAGATATTGCTCGATAAGCATGTAAGTAAGTTGGACTGCTTGACAACGATGCTGCAGGGAGAAGAATACATTTGTACAGATAGATGCATATATTTATTTATCTAATATTGCACACAAGTTAGGCCGTATCTCAAAAAAAAAAAAATATATATATCTCAAAAAAAAAAAAATATATATCGAAAAAATACTATTTTTTCAGACTCTATAAAAAGGGCTCAAAATAAGCGTTTTGTGAGGCTACTAGAGGTTTAAAATGTTCTAGTAAATTATTCGCCATATAATTTCTGAAGGGGTCTGCTCGGAAGACATCTTTGTAAAATGAACCTAAAAGACCATATGCGGCAAGTAACATATATATATTACTTGGAATGTTGAATGTGTTCTATTTCGGGTTCAACTGAGGCGATCGCAATACTTCTTTTGCAAAAGAAGTAGTTTTCTCATGGGAGAAATTCACTAGGTGGGTAAGCCGAGATCTGTTGAGGGGTGACCGTTATTATTTAAAAAAAAAAAACGAAAACAATTTAATACCTCATTAAGGGTTTCAGGCTCATCAGTATTCTCTCAATTTGTTCTTCGCTCTTTTCTTTTTCTACCTGTTATAGTTTATTTCATCTTATCTTAAATTTTTTCCTTTTACTTTTTATTTTTATTTTTATTTTTATGATTTTAAGTTTTTCATTTTTATTATTTTTATTTTTATATTTTAATTTTAATTTTTTTATTTTGATTTTTATTTTTTTTTATTTTTATTTCTTTTTTATTTTTATTTCTATTTCTATTTCTATTTCTATTTCTATTTCTATTTCTATTTCTATTTCTGTTTCTATTTCTATTTCTATTTCTATTTCTATTTCTATTTCTATTTCTATTTCTATTTCTATTTCTATTTCTATTTCTATTTCTATTTCTATTTCTATTTCTATTTCTATTTCTATTTCTATTTCTATTTCTATTTCTATTTCTATTTCTATTTCTATTTCTATTTCTATTTTTATTTCTATTTCTATTTCTATTTCTATTTCTATTTCTATTTCTATTTCTATTTCTATTTCTATTTCTATTTCTATTTCTTTTTCTATTTCTATTTCTATTTCTATTTCTATTTCTATTTCTATTTCTATTTCTATTTCTATTTCTATTTCTATTTCTATTTATATTTCTATTTCTATTTCTATTTCTATTTCTATTTCTATTTCTATTTCTATTTCTATTTCTATTTCTATTTCTATTTCTATTTATTATTTTTATTTTTATTTTTATTTTTATTTATTATTTTTGTTTTTAATTTTATTTTTATTTTTATTTTTAATCCGTGTTTAATTTTAATTTTTCGTTTTATTTTTCTTTTTTTCTTTTATAATTTTATTTATTTTTGAATTATTGTTTTTATTTCTATTTCGATTTCTATTTCTATTTCTATTTTTATTTCTATTTCTATTTCTATTTCTATTTAATATTTTTATTTTTATTTATTATTTTTATTTTTATTTTTATTCCGTTTTTATGCCTTTCATGAGAATGAAATGGTATTATAACTTATTGCCAAAAATTTTTTGTCGAAAGTACTAGAAGGAAGCGTGGGGGACCCACCAAAATATATACCGATATGATCAGAATCACGAGCTGAGTCGATTAAGCCATGCCCGTCTGTCCGTCTGTCCGTCCGTCCGTCTGTGTGAACGCAAACTAGTCCCTCAGTTTTTGAGATATCTGAATGAAATTCGGAATACAGGCATGTTGTTATATGCAGCTGATCATTTGCCGGAACCGGCCGAATCGGACCACTATAACATATAGAAAACAACCGATTATTCAGATATACATGAAATTTTTGGATGTGATTTGTGCATAACTTCCCAATTTAAACAGCTAAGGACGTGAAACTTTGAAGTAGACGTACCCATTTTGGCCGAAACAAGGTTACCGAAAATTGTCAAGATCGGACCACTATAACATATAGTTCCACAACATCCGATTATTCAGATATACACATTTTGGTATATAACTCCTCCATGTTAACAGCTAACGGCCTGAAATTTTGAAGTATTTGTACCCATATGGGCCCAAACGGGATTACAGAAAATTGTAAAGATGGGACCACTATAACATATAGCTCCCCTACAACCGATTGTTCATATATGCACATTTTGGTGTATAACTCCTCTATTTTAACAGCTAACGGCGTGAAATTTTTAAGTATTTGTACCCATATGGGCCCAAACGGGGGTAACCGAAAATTGTCAGGATCGGACCACTATAACATATAGCTCCCATTCAACCGATTGTCCAGATATGGACTTTTTGGTGTATATCTCCTCCATTTAAATAGCCAAGACACCATTTTTTCTAATAAATCTTTCCATAAATAACCCACAGAATTAAAATTATAAATTAAACTTAATCAGGCTATGTACATGCATAGGTAACTTTTCATTTCCCCACTCATGAAATGTATGAAGTCTTCGGTACGGCCGAAGACAGCCGCGCTTTTACTTGTTAATTTTAATTTTTCATTTTCTTTTTATTTTTTTATACTCAGCTGTACTAGTACACAGAGTATTATAGTTTTGATTTCCTAACGGTGGATTGTAACAGAATGAAATAATCGAGATAGATATAGACTTATATATATCAAAATGATCAGGGTGAAAAGAGAAATCGATTTAGCCATGTCCGTCCGTCCGTCCGTCCGTCCGTCTGTCCGTCCGTCCGTCCGTCCGTCCGTCCGTCTGTGAGCACGATAACTCGCGCAAAAATTGAGATATTTTGATGAAATTTGAAATGTAAGTTGGTATCAAGACAGGAACGGATGGTATTGAAAATGGGCGAAATCGGACCAAGACCACGCCCACCTCCCCTATATAGTAAAAATCGGAAATTTTGTATCTCAGTCACTAATAGAGCTAGAGTGATAAAATTTCACACACGTATTGAGCTCAGGCCCTTATGAAGAAATATGGTGAAATTTTGGAAAATGGGCGGTGCCACGCCCACTTATTAAGGGGCAAACATTGAAAGTTTTATGAGTCATAACTCAGAAACCGTTGAAGACATATCGATGAAATTTGGTAGGCGTGATGTACTTACCCAGGCAAATGTTTGGACGAAAAATTGCCAAAATCGCTTGACGACCACGCCCACTTTTATATATGGGTATTATAAAGTGACCTAATAAAAGCATTTTAAGCGATATCTCTGTCAAATATAAAGATATATCATTGAAATTTTATGGAAGGTGTCCAACTATGGACATAAAACAAAAAATACAAAAACGTTGGAAAATGGGCGTGGCACCGCCTCCTTTTAGAAGCAGGAATATACGAGATTTCTGAGCCCATAACTCGACAAATAATCGATGTATTATGACGAAACTTGGTCTATACACTTTTACTACTTGTAGTAATACATGTTCAAAATTTTACCAAAATCGGTTGACGACCGCGCCCACTTTTATATATGTGTATCATAAAGTGGACTAATAAAAACATTTTAAGCGATATCTTTGTCAAATATAAAGATAATTCATTGAAATTTTGTGGCATGAGTTCTACAATAGATCGGAAACAAAAAATAGAAAAATTTCGGAAAATGGGCGTGGCACCCCCTCTTTTCAGAAAAAGGAATCAACGGGATTTCGGAGCCCATAACTCGACAAATAATTGAGATATTATGACGAAACTTGGTTTATACACTTTTATAACTTGTGTTAATAGACACGCAAAAATTTATTGAAATCGGTTTATGACCACGCCTACTTTTTAACAAAGATATTTCTGGAACACCCTTTGGGAATTTGTAACAAGACTTCTTTGTAACTAGAAGTCATAAAGGAATGAAATTTTGCACAAAGAATAATATTCATATGCGTAGTTGGATGACTGATAAAAATGTTGAAAACGGGCGGGGCTACGACCACTTTATGCGGCACTCGCTTTATATAAAATACACCCTATATCGAACAAACGCAAACAAACAATGAAAGTATACAGCTGAGTATCTAATGTTCGATTCCACTCGAACTTAGGCTTCCTTACTTGTTGTTTTATAATTTTAGTTATTTTTGAATTTTTGTTTTTATTTCTATTTATTATTTTACCGCCGCTGTGGTCCAGTGGGTAGAGTGCTCGCCTGCTGTGTCAGAGGTCTCGGGTTCAAACCACGGTCCGAGCCAAACACCAAAAAAATTTTTCAATTAGTAAAAATCCAATTATTGGGTTTTTTAAGAGCAGCGGTCACCTCTCGGCAGTGGGCGGCATACCCTCCGAGAGTATTTCTGCCATGAAAAAGCTTCTCACAAAAAATGCATTCGCCGTTCGGAGCCGGCATAAAACTGTAGGTCCACCCAATTAGTAAGAAAAACAAAAAGGAGCACACCTCGAATTGGGAGAGAAGCTCGGCCATAAAACTCGTCAGAGTTATAATAGCGCCATTGTATTATATTATTATATTATTTTACAAGTTTTTTTTATTTCTGTTTCTGTTTCTTTCTATTTTTTTAATTTTTAATTTTTAATTTTTAAATTTTATTTTTTTATTTTTTTTCTAATTTTTGATTTTCATTTTTATTTCTATTTTTTTATATTTTATTTTATTTTTTTATTGTTATGTTTATGTTTATTATTATTTTTGTTTTCTATATAATATATTTCTATATTTTTTATTTTTATTTTAATTTTAATTTTAATTTTAGTTTTAATTTTTCATTTTATTTTTTTAATTTTTATTTATTTTATTTAAAAAAACGTGCCTGTAATCATTTTCTGTGATACGTACATTTATGTTCTATAAAAAATCATTTCATTTACATCATTTCTGCAGTTATATACACACCTAAAATGCCAAAGCATTATTTGTCCAGGGGGCAATTCAAAATTTTTCCCTTTACAAGTTTTTGTGTATTTTATTCGTTTTTGGTAAAAGCAAGCAAATATTTTAGTCAGGCTCATAAAATAAATAAATACAAATTTTTTTGTTTGCTGTTGATTGCAGAAATTCAATGCTACAATATTGCTTAGTTCGTTTGTCATACAAATACATGCAACGTGTGTGTAGGAGTATTTGTTTGTGTGCATGTTTGATTGTTTGTCGCATACCAACTGCATTGCATAAGCCAAATGCCATTCAAATACATACATACATATGTAAGTAAGTACAATAAATATGATATTGTAGTTTGCTTATTTTGTTGAGATTTTCATAAAATTTTGTTGTATAAACGAGGCGTTAGTCCTTGCAGCTTGCCATAAGTATACATACGTACATATATTTTTATATGCACATGCATATATATATATACATACATAAGTACGTATTTACACATTTGTAATGTGATGCCCATAAATTATTGATGCAGTGGTTAACTACATATTTCTTTTTTTTTTTTTTTGTGATATTTTTTTGCTACATTGAATATTTGCATATTTCGATAAAATTTTTTGTGTTTCTATTTTGTAAATAAAATGAGAATTTTTAAGTGTCGATAAATGCATCAATGATGCCAGTGATGCAAGGTGTTGGTGAAGGTTATATTGCGAGCCCATAATTTTCATAATATAGGTTTGTTATATCGCCTAATATCACATAGTGCGGAAATATTCATTTAAGAAAGTTTGTACTCACACATTTATAATGAATCATGCCCCAAATGTGAACCATATAGAGACCGATTGCGACCGATTCGATACAACGCCTTGCATGGGATAATCAGTAAAGTATGTTCTAACATTTTCGTTTGTAACAAAATCCTCTGTATGTATGTAGCTGGATCAATAACTTTATACCGTGGACCATAGACCACATACTATTCATGAATAATGGAAATGAAATGTAATGTACTCTGGAAAAAATATCCGTAGTTAAATCAACAACTTTCCGCTGTTGAATCTCCGTATTTGATTCAACAGCAAAAGTGTTTGTTTTAACGGCAAAATTTTTGATTCAACAAATTTCCGTAGTTAATTCAAAGACGTGCGTTGTTGATTCAAAAACTCGCCTGCTGTTAAACATTTTTTAAGTAAAAAGAAAGAAGGATTCGAAAGAAAAAATAAAAAAATAAACAAAATTTTTCAAATTCGTTCAATTTGTTTCAATTTTAAAATAAAATAAAGAAAGTAATATATGTACATACATACATACATAAATAAAAAAGATTAATTAAACAGAAACTAATATCTATTCATAAACTCAGCTTTTTTTGATGTCGTGAGAGTTGTTTGCAGATGTACTGATGCGTTTGGAAATGGTGAATGGATGAATGACTAAAGTTCGTTTGGTGACGGCGGACCTTAGTATTAATATTACTTCATATCGAGCCCTAACCGTGTAAAGTGTATCCAACAAAAATTAAATTTTACAGGAGGTTTTTTTTTTATTTTCTTTTCATACAGTTGGTAATCAGCCTTGAAAATTATTTATGGCCGGTTTCACAATCTGCGGTTAATTTAATCGCTGGTTAGTTTGACGTAAATTGTATGGCGAGCTGTCAAATAAATTGGTTCACCGGGCAAAAATCTCTGGTTAAGTGCTTAACCGGAGGTGGTGAAACCGGCCCTAAGTCTATGAAATTGTGGGAGTGATTAAAAACGCTAAAATCGATAATTTTGTTGGATACACTTTATGGCGGTTAGGGCTCGATAAGTAAACATACATACATATATTATATGTATAAAAAATAAAATAAAATAAAACAAGGTAAAAAAAAATTTTTTTTAAAAAGCTTTTATTTAATATTAATATAAAAATTTACTAAAAAGGAAAAAAATAAATTTTTAATATTTTTGAACAAGATTTATATTAGTCCTTAGTTCATTTGGATCTTAATTTCAATCTTAGCATACATTTAACGTATTTCTTCAAAGCATTTCTGTATATGTACCAACATAAATAAAAGCGTGGGTGCTCTTTACGTAATGCATATCTTACGTAATTGGAATTTAAAGTTTTTATCGCTTCTTTCCATTTCACCAATACTGTTTTATAACATGAACATCTAATGAGTACCCGCGCTTTTATTTGTGTTGATACATATACAGAAATGCTTTGAAGAAATACGTTAAATGTATGCTAAGATTGAAATTAAGATCCAAATGAACTAAGGACTAATATAAATCTTGTTCAAAAATATTAAAAATTTATTTTTTTCCTTTTTAGTAAATTTTTATATTAATATTAAATAAAAGCTTTTTAAAAAAATTTTTTTTTACTTTGTTTTATTTTTGCCTTTTTAGTTTTACAATGTATATTACATCTAATATTTGTCAACACTCCCACTATCAATATAGACCAACAGTTTTTAATATGAAGTGCACTATGTTTAACATTTTGATGGTTTCTGCTCAGCCAGATTTTTTATTATCCAATTACTGTGGAGTCTTTTAAGTGGTTTTACTATACTCTTTTGTGAATAGATTACTTCGTGCAATCTTACCTACATATGTATGTTGGCTTTGTATCAGTGTTTCAGAATCTCTCTTGTTAGTTTCTTTACTTTCGCAGATTAATCTTAATCAATAGACTGGCCTTATAACGTTTTTTATTGCTAACGCTTCCAATGTTTAAAGATTGTCGGCATTTTTCCGTGTTTATAGTTTTTTCTGCTACTGTTCCGTTATTCATAAAACTTGCTTCAATATGTCGACACCTGCGTCATTTATCGGCAAAATTTTATTACGGATTTTCTCTATTTTTTTTAGGTAATACGTGTTCAAAATAGGAACAAAATTGGTTCATAAATACTAATTTTCTAAATATCTTGACAATAGCGCCACCTATCGGCGATTTTTTTTCACAGATGTATTTACTTGCTCATAGGCAACATATATACCGAATATGAACAAATTCGGTCGGTAAATACGAATTTTACAAATATCTTGACACCAGCGCCATCTAGCGGGGATTTTTTTCCTCGGATGTATTTACTTTCTCATAGGCAATATACATACCGAATATGAACAAATTCGGTCGGTAAATACGAATTTTACAAATATCGTGACACCAGCGCCACCTAGCGGGGATTTTTTTCCACGGATGTATTTACTTTCTCATAGGCAATATATATACCGAATATGAACAAATTCGGTCGGTAAATACGAATTTTACAAATATCTCGACACCAGCGCCATCTATCGGATTTTTTTTTATTTCACATTGCATTGTCTTCGGGTCCTGAACTATGTTCCAAATTTCAAGTACCTAGCTCAACTAGAAGTATCTTAAATATTCGTTGCAAAATTCCACGACATACATACCCCGATACATACAAAAAGTGAAGTTAAATAAAAGCTTGTAATAAAATAATATCTATTATATTAAAAAAAATATTATTTTTACAATTTTCTTGAGGTTAACTTAAATGCGTAAGTATTTGCTTCAATGGTGCCCGTTTTTCGACCAAAAACTTTTGCGGTTAATTCAAAAGCAAAAGTTGTTAGCTTAAATACGAAAAGTATTTGAATCAACAGTGCTCGCTTTTGGACTAAAAATTTTTTCTGTTAATTCAAAAGCAAAAACTGTTAACTTAAATGTAAAAGTATTTCATTCAACAGTTTCCGTTGTTAACTTAAATACGAAAAGTGTTTGAATCAAAAACGCTCGCATCTTTGAAACAACAACGGAGCGTTGTTGGGCACATTTCAACTGCGGAAAGTTGTTCATTTAACTGCAAAAGTCTTTGTATTTACAACGTTTTTTTTCAGAGTATGTATGTATGTATTCTTTTAACACTCAATCACATACTCTGAATCCAGGTGACTCAATCAAAATTCTAACGCCTCATAAAATACACATTTTTTTCACATCAAGCGCTGAAACCTTCCTACAAGTGAGTGAAGCGTGACAGAATGATTTTTAAGATACAAGCGCAACAAAGCTTAGTTATTGCCAAATTTGGGTTAAGGATGGTGGTTTGTGTGACAAAATTTTATTTTGGTATTTTATTACTCTTTGGTTTTTATATCAGAACTAGCTGACCCGGCAGACGTTGTTCTGCTAAAATTTATTCCCATGAAGCCTAAAGAAAAGTCTTTGATTACCGTATTGCTAACCATTATCTTAGAGTCCATCTTAATGACTACATAATGATAACAAAAAATTGTCTATTATCTGAATAAAAGTTATAGTTATATTCGCCGCGACAAACCTACTTCCCCCGATCCCTATCTCTATCTCAATCCCTATCTCTATTTCGGTCTCAATCTTAATCTCAATCTCAATCTTTATCCCTATCACCATCCCTATCCCTATCCCTATCTCTATCCCTATCCCTATCCTTATCCTTATCCTTATCCTTATCCTTATCCTTATCCTTATCCTTATCCTTATCCTTATCCTTATCCTTATCCTTATCCTTATCCTTATCCTTATCCTTATCCTTATCCTTATCCTTATCCTTATCCTTATCCTTATCCTTATCCTTAATCTTATCCTTATCCTTATCCTTATCCTTATCCTTATCCTTATCCTTATCCTTATCCTTATCCTTATCCTTATCCTTATCCTTATCCTTATCCTTATCCTTATCCTTATCCTTATCCTTATCCTTATCCTTATCCTTATCCTTATCCTTATCCTTATCCTTATCCTTATCCTTATCCTTATCCTTATCCTTATCCTTATCCTTATCCTTATCCTTATCCTTATCCTTATCCTTATCCTTATCCTTATCCTTATCCTTATCCTTATCCTTATCCTTATCCTTATCCTTATCCTTATCCTTATCCTTATCCTTATCCTTATCCTTATCCTTATCCTTATCCTTATCCTTATCCTTATCCTTATCCTTATCCTTATCCTTATCCTTATCCTTATCCTTATCCTTATCCTTATCCTTACCCTATCCCTATCTCTATCCCTACCCTATCCCTATCTCTATCTCTATCTCTATCTCTATCTCTATCTCTATCTCTATCTCTATCTCCATCTCTATTCCTATCCCTATCCCTATCCCTATCCCTATCCCTATCCCTATCCCTATCCCTATCCCTATCCCTATCCCTATCCCTATCCCTATCCCTATCCCTATCCCTATCCCTATCCCTATCCCTATCCCTATCCCTATCCCTATCCCTATCCCTATCCCTATCCCTATCCCTATCCCTATCCCTATCCCTATCCCTATCCCTATCCCTATCCCTATCCCTATCCCTATCCCTATCCCTATCCCTATCCCTATCCCTATCCCTATCCCTATCCCTATCCCTATCCCTATCCCTATCCCTATCCCTATCCCCATCCCTATCCCTATCCCTATCCCCATTTCTATCCTTATCCTTATCCCTATATCTATCCCTATCCCTACCCCTATCCCTATAGCTACCTACATTTACCTTACTGGGACCGTCGATCACCATCCGTGCCCACTACTTTAGCCATCTCTGGGAAACAGCCTTAGAAATCACAATGACAATAGCTGTATGTGGAAGCCTGTTCAACGCTTTTCATTTGCTACCAATATTGCCCAGAAACTTTCCAGGGTCACTCGGTCCCACGTTTTAACCCATATCTGGGAACCCGGCCTAGGTATCGCAATGAAAATAACTTTATGTTGAAGGCCTGTTCAACACCTTTCATTTGATACCAATATTGGTCGAAGACTTGCTGGATCGATCTGGGTCTTCATTTAGGCCTGTATTCCGAGAAGCTTCCTTTTTTCGAAATTCTATATACCCTACTATGTGCACTAACACCACATGAATCTACTGTGAATATTTCATAAAGAACGGATGGTTACTTTGGGAGTTTATAAAGGACACACATCCACAGATGCACACATACACACATACACACCGATTTTTCCAATTTTCGGACTTTTCCGGAGAGATTTTCCAAAATTTTCTTCCGTACGAACCATCTCCTCGAGAATACGAACAACTGACAAAAAATTTTACAGAAATCGGCCCAGCCGTTCTCATCTGATGAGGTTAGTAACATTTTTTACACCATTTTTATATATATAGATTCCAATAAAATGGGAATTCAAATATAAATATTTGAAATAATTAACACTAACAGCCAGTTACACGAAAAAATTTAAATGAATATTTTGTTTTTTTCCCTGTCAAATTTCATATAAAATTCAAGTAAAAAAAGTAAATTAAACTTTAATTCTTTCGGGAAACTGGCTGTTATTGTATTATTTTTTAAATAAAAAATGTGAGTCCCTGGAACTCAGTGTGGTTGTTTAAATAACTTTCAGAAGATAGTGCGGTTGAGGGTTAAACGAATAAAAGTAAATAAGTCGGATTCAAAAAGAAACAAGTGTTACATGTGTATGTATTAACATGTTATATAGGCCTCTATTACGCCAAAATATTTGTAAGTGAAAAGTTGTTTGACTGTGCTAGACCATATTTATGTCTTCAAAAGTTTGAAAGCCCTTACGAATTAGTATGTTTAATTGAACTTAACAACAGAAACTAAAACAGCAAAGAGCCACAATCACAAAACTTAACCTTCAACAGAAGAGAGAAAAAACACTTTAATAGAATTGTGCAGGGAAAGAGCAGTGAGTGGGCGTATAAATGATGACATTCTTATAGCGAACAAATACATTTCCGTTCAAAGAATGCTGAGCTTGTTATCCTTATTTGTGTACTCGTATATCGTTTATGTGTAATTATACATATATGTATATATATAATCATATCAACATATCACAACAAAGATTTTTTATAAAGTAAGTGTTGAAGCGTGCATAAACCGATTGATAAAACGTTAGTTATAATGGCGTCTTATATACCCAGCAGCAGCAGAATCAAATTGTTTAAAAAACGCTTGCGGTAAAATTACAAGGACAACCATAATAACAGAGGAATAGAAAAAATCAAAATAACTATTTGATGATGGAGGAACATATCAATGTTTTCTGGCAACCAAGCGAAAAAATTTAAAGCCACTTCTCATCTATTAGTTTTTTTTTGGATAACTTAAAGAGCGCTATGGATTTTTTTTTTTTCAAACTATATACAGAACGATCGCCCTGCTAAGACATGTAGAGTGTAGATAAAAGTGAGCATGTTTTGTTCGGCGTTTTGGAGAGTTGCTTCCATTGCATGTTTCCTAAGCCGCACACCATATTCGCTCATAGTGTGTCCTCTTTTTATTTATTTACTGGGATTTATTTCATGTAGAACTTTTAAGAAAGAAGTTATCCAAATTATAGATAGATTGTTATTTCCTGTATTATTTGCGTATATTTTTAAGTTCAGTTTTTAGTTTTAGAAAACGAAGCTAAACTCGGTTTAATTTAGTTAAAATTTTGTTCAGTTTAAGCTGATTTTCAGCCTCACCAAATTTAAAGCCATTTTTTGCTTTTATGTTTTTTTACGAATCTTATCATATGAGTATCCTATAGCCATTTAAACCATATAGACCATATAGAGAAGCTATTTTGCTGTTCATCGCGCTATTGAAATCAAACGAAGCGAACAGCGCTTATGGGTGTAAAAATTGAAATTGAATGTCATGAAAATAAAGAATGTATTAATGGAAATAATAGGCGGGCAAAACAAAAATTAAAGTATGTATGTATGTTTGTAAGTTGTTGACTAGCCGCATGCACATAAACCAATAATTGCTCCCATTATGACCACTAAGCGACATATTAGCCTCTACTACATGTATTGTCGTCGGTGCCGATAAGCCGATAAAATGAGGAAAGAGAATGTAAGTATTTATGTACTTATGAGCTATGGTCTCAAGAAATAAAGAGATTTCGATGATGGCTATTAAACACACTACTGCTCAGTGCAATACATTGTGTACAGACGCTCCACAAAAATTGAAGCACAGCAGAACACAAACCACACACAACCACACACATACTTATGTATAGTAAGTTGAAGTTCAATACAAGAACGTAGCGTTCGACAGACTGTCGCCCATTGAATTATGACTTTAATTTCGTTTGTAATCCTTTTTGCGTAGTTTGAACACATTGCACGTATAGATATACCTACATATATACACTAGGGTGGTATGGAGAGAAATTTTGTATCATATTTCTTCCACCGATCTAGCGCATTAGATATAAAAAAATAACTAAATTTTTTGGACGTTGATAGAGTTTTCTGAACTTTGACTCCTGTGCCCCTGAAGCATCTCCGATCGGAAGCAAAATTTATAAGTGATTTCTACCGAAGTAGGGTGTGGGACCGAAGTAGGTGGTGATACCGAAGTAAATCGCTCATTTGTTTTATTAGGGACCACCCTAATGTACACATACTTGTACATGTAAGTATGTAAGGCAATTATTATTACATGATTTTCAATCAGTTTGTCACTGTATGCCGTAACGACAATTAATCGATTTCTGCATACCTGCTTGACAGGGGCCAAACGCTGGTAATATTCGTATCTCTTCTATTATTGCGCATATTGTCCACAGTAAAATGAACGGGAAAATTGTAAAAAAAGAGAAATTGAATTGAATTCCAGTTGCGTTGGTCATAATTTTCTCGCTGTATTGAAATATCATAAATTTAGATTTTCTTTTAGAACAAAAAAGAATTTGTATGCATTTTAAGAATTGGTATTGCTATTCTCATCTAAAACCAGAGATGCCTTCCAGGCGCTTTGTCCATTTATTTACAATCTAATGACATAGAACTATGTTTCATTCATAGGTATGCTTTTATTAAAAATTATCTGCAAAATAAATTGCAATTCAAGAAATATATGTCTAACTAAACAAATATATACTCGTACAAACTGAAGGCAGAACGCAATTTTCGTTTCCATTGAAAAGACCTTGTTGGGCAACTTGAGCTTACTTTAAAAGCAAATAACAGTAATAGTTTCCAAAAAGGAATTATAAATTAACTGAAAATGTGTATGCAATTAATTGATAATGAGAACAGTGATTAGGCATAGATTGTAGTTGTTGTTGTTGTTGCTAAAGCTCTTATTATACTCAGCTGTACTAGTACACAGAGTATTATAGTTTTGATTTCATAACGGTGGATTGTAACAGAATGAAATAATCGAGATAGATATAGACTTATATATATCAAAATGATCAGGGTGAAAAGAGAAATCGATTGAGCCATGTCCGTCCGTCCGTCCGTCCGTCCGTCCGTCCGTCCGTCCGTCCGTCCGTCCGTCCGTCCGTCCGTCCGTCCGTACGCACGATAACTCGCGCAAAAATTGAGATATTTTGATGAAATTTGGAATGCAAGTTGGTATCGACACTGGGACGGTTGGTATTGAAAATGGGCGAAATCGGACCATGACCACGCCCACTTTTCCTATATAGAAAAAATCGGAAATTTGGTATATCAGTCATTAATAGAGCTGGAGTGATGAAATTTTACCCACGTGTTGAGCACAGGCCCCTAAGAAGAAATTTGATGAAATTTTGGAAAATGGGCGGTGCCACGCCCACTTATTAAGGGTCAAACATTGAAAGTTTTATATGCCATAACTCAGAAACCGTTGCAGATATATCGATAAAATTCGGTAGGCGTGATGTACTTACTTAGGCAAATCTTTGGACGGAAAATTGTTAAAATCGGTTGACGGCCACGCCCACTTTTATATATGGGTATTATAAAATGACCTAATAAAAACATTTTAAGCCATATCTCTGTCAAATATAAAGATATATCACTGGAATTTTGTCGCCTGTGTCCAGCTATGGACGTAAAACAAAAAACGTAAAAATTTTGGAAAATGGGCGGTGCCACGCCCACTTATTAAGGGGAAAACATTGAAAATTTTATGAGTCATAACTCAGAAACAGTTGAAGATATATCGATGAAATTTGGTATGCGTGATATACTTACTTAGGCAAATGTTTGGACGAAAAATTGCCAAAATCGGTTGACGACCACGCCCACTTTTATATATGTGTATTATAAAGTGACCTAATAAAAACATTTTAAGCGATATCTTTGTCAAATATAAAGATATATCATTGAAATTTTATGGCAGGAGTCCATCTGCGGACATAAAACGAAAAACACAAAAATTTTGGAAAATGGGCGTGGCACCGCCTCTTTTTAGAAGCAGGAATATACGAGATTTCTGAGCCCATAACTCGACAAATAATTGATATATAATGACGAAATTTGGTGTATACACTTTCGTAACGTCTGGTAATACATACTTAAAATTTTAGAGAAATCGGTTGACGACCACGCCCTCTTTTATATATGGAAACTATAAAGGGGCCTAATAAAAACATTTTAAGCGATATCTTTGTCAAATATAAAGATAATTCATTGAAATTTTGTGGCATGAGTTCCACAATAGACCGGAAACAAGAAATATAAAAATTTTGGAAAATGGGCGTGGCACCGCCTCTTTTTAGACAAAGGGATATACGACATTTCTTAGCTTATAACTCGACAAATAATTGAGATATTGTGACGAAACTTGGTTTATACACTTTTATAACTTGTGTTAATAGACACGCAAAAATTTATTGAAATCGGTTATGACCACGCCTACTTTTTAACAAAGATATTTCTGGAACACCCTTTAGGAATTTGTAACGTGACATCTTTGTAACTAGATGTCATAAAGGAATGAAATTTTGCACAAATAATATTCATATGCTTAGTTGGATGACTGATTTTGAAAATGGGCGTGGCTACGCCCACTATATGCAGCACTCGCTTTATATAAAGTGCACCGTGTTTCCATCAAACGCAAACAAACAATGAAAGCATGCAGCTGAGTATCTAATGTTCGATTCCACTCGAACTTAGGCTTCCTTACTTGTTATTATTACTATTGTCACAAAGGCAAGACAATTGTTATAGTTAATGTTCATAATGTGGTTTATTAAATTAAATTGGATACATGTAAGCAACAATTTATAAATATACATGCCTTAATATACATACATACATGCATGCATATGTACATATCGTACACATGTAGCAAAGCGGCACAACATTGTTTTGTAACCACAACTTAGAAGTTGCTTATACGACATGTTGTACCACAGTTACATACAACAAACCTTATTTAATTACACGCCAGAGGAACATTGCTAACTAATTTTATTGATAAAATCGTTTATAGACACACAAACACACACATATATATGTGTAAATGCATACATGAGTTTATGTGCACGTGCATGTTTGAAATGTTGCTGACAGGCCTACTTGACTGCCATCACAAGTCACTGTATATCGCCACCCTTTTTTCAGCCAACTTGACAACACATTTTTGCCAGTAATGAGCACAATACGAGCACTTGTGTAGATAACATAGCCGTTGGCAAAAATGCATTGTTCCATCCGAAGTTTTGTTTTGTTTTCTTTGCAGCGATGTTTGTGTGTACACGTTAACGCATATCTTCCCTGTAGGGAAAATCTCTAGTTCCGAACTAGGTCGTTTCTAGTGCATTTTTCGACACTACTGGTGCGAGCTAAATCTCTTTTGCATGTTATCAACTGGCGAATTTAACATGGCGATGTCCTAGGCGGTGTCAATTGTCCCTCTCTGCACTACATTTTCGATAGTTCCGAACTAGTACTAAATTCTACAGTTTACACTAGTTCGTTTATAGGCACAATTTCGATAGTTCTGAACTAGCTACAAGTACCTATAAATTCTACAGTTTTACATCTGCCGCTTAAGTGCAATATTTGACACACTTCATGCAAGTGGCACGATGGCCGACTGGCTAACGCATGTGGCTTTCAATCTGAGGGGCGTGGGTTCGAATCCTGTCGGTAACAAGGCGGATGATAATTTTTTTTTTTATTTTTTTAACTAATATTTTTTTATTTATTTATTTAAAAAAATTTACAATAATATTTAAAAAGTAATAAAATAAAAAAAATTAAAAATAAGCCTGAGGGATCGGAAAAGCATAATTAGGGGAACATTTCATTTCATACAAGATGCAAATAGAAAACTCTTTATATGAAATGCTTCACAAAACATCTGAGAATTGCAGAAATATACAAAGCCGACGGCTATTGAACGAACGAAAAAGTTTCATAGAATTTTTGTCACTTCGAAATTGCATACAAATCAAAGTGTGTCTTATAATGGTCACTCAATTCACTCCTTCTGAACTGGTGAGGGTCTAACTACTATTGATCTAGTTCCCCTTTGACACCTTTTCGCTAGTTCGGAACTAGAAATTTTGCTCACTAGTTATTCAGTTCCCTGCAGGGTTCATATTTTCGTAATTATGTGTGTACACATATTTGTCATGTCGTGTCATGTCTTCTCATTTTTCCACTATTTCTTTGACAACCGATGTATGTATGTACATATATTTGACTTACATAAATAATGTTTAGATGATATTTACGTGCATATATACTTATACGTATTTGCTTTAACTACCCTTCATTCAAATTAAACTAACTATATAATTCAAAACTAGTCAGTCGACTGTCCTTTTTCCATGTTAGCAGCAATTGCCAGCCTCTGCATCAGCATAGACTCACTTGATTGACGAGTCAATATTCAACCAGAGTCACACAGCTTTGCTGACTAGTCAGTGTTTTCATCAAAGTCATAGAGGTTTCCGACGTGTGTACTTGCGCGTGAAAGAAGTAATTTCAGTAACGCAACTAATCTTTCCACAAACCACAATAACATCTGATAATTAAGCAGAGCCGAACGAACAAGCAAAAAAATACAAAACATAAGTGGATTGAACCGTCAGCCTCTGCATTAACATCACGCCACTTTGCTCCATAGTCCGTCAATTTCCCTAAATGTTCTAGTTAGTTAACTGGTATGTTGGTTTACTAGTTAGAGCCTTGACTGCAGGGTAGCTATAACCGTTTAATTGGATTACATACACACATACACATACATAGAATATGCATACCAAAATCACTTGTACGAACGAGAATCAACACTTCAGGGCATACATTATTATGTGTATAGATGTAACTAGACACATGCGTACACATATGTACATACATACATATGTATGTATAATATTTCAAGTATGAGTTTAACTGCAGGTCAACTCAACTTCTGTGTCATTATGGCACGTCGAAATACCTCTGAGGTCTTTTTACCACAATGACTTTTCACCAAGTTGAATGCATGTATCAAATTCTACGGAAATTTCGCGGTGGCTTGTCATCGCTAATGAAATGTGTAAGTGCGCCGGAAAATATGCATAACCGCAAACATTTTCCTTGTCTACTTGAGGGAACATGTTAAAACATGCTACAGATCATGTTAGGTCATATTGATGTAATCGGCGGAGTCATTTACAAATTTATTTACATATGTATGTAGTTAACTAGTTAGCAAGAGCGAGATAAAAAATTGGGCTTAGGTAATACAAATAAAATAAAATAAAATAAAATAAAATAAAATAAAATAAAGTAAAATAAAATAAAATAAAATAAAGTGAAATTAAATAAAATAAAATGAAATAAAATAAAATAAAATAAAATAATGTAAAATAAAATAAAATAAAGTGAAATAAAATAAAATAAAATAAAATAAAATAAAATAAAATAAAATAATAATAATAATAATAATAATAATAATAATAATAAAATAATAATAAAATAATAAAATAAAATAAAATAAAATAAAATAGAATAAAATAAATAAAAAACAAGTAAGGAAGCCTAAGTTCGAGTGGAATCGAACATTAGATACTCAGCTGCATGCTTTCATTGTTTGTTTGCGTTTGATGGAAACACGGTGCACTTTATATAAAGCGAGTGCTGCATATAGTGGGCGTAGCCACGCCCATTTTCAAAATCAGTCATCCAACTAAGCATATGAATATTATTTGTGCAAAATTTCATTCCTTTATGACATCTAGTTACAAAGATGTCACGTTACAAATTCCTAAAGGGTGTTCCAGAAATATCTTTGTTAAAAAGTAGGCGTGGTCATAACCGATTTCAATAAATTTTTGCGTGTCTATTAACACAAGTTATAAAAGTGTATAAACCAAGTTTCGTCACAATATCTCAATTATTTGTCGAGTTATAAGCTAAGAAATGTCGTATATCCCTTTGTCTAAAAAGAGGCGGTGCCACGCCCATTTTCCAAAATTTTTATATTTCTTGTTTCCGGTCTATTGTGGAACTCATGCCACAAAATTTCAATGAATTATCTTTATATTTGACAAAGATATCGCTTAAAATGTTTTTATTAGGCCCCTTTATAGTTTCCATATATAAAAGAGGGCGTGGTCGTCAACCGATTTCTCTAAAATTTTAAGTATGTATTACCAGACGTTACGAAAGTGTATACACCAAATTTCGTCATTATATATCAATTATTTGTCGAGTTATAGGCTAAGAAATCTCGTATATTCCTTTGTCTAAAAAGAGGTGGTGCCACGCCCATTTTCCAAAATTTTTCTATTTTTTGTTTCCGATCTATTGTAGAACTCATGCCACAAAATTTCAATGAATTATCTTTATATTTGACAAAGATATCGCTTAAAATGTTTTTATTAGTCCACTTTATGATACACATATATAAAAGTGGGCGCGGTCGTCAACCGATTTTGGTAAAATTTTGAACATGTATTACTACAAGTAGTAAAAGTGTATAGACCAAGTTTCGTCATAATACATCGATTATTTGTCGAGTTATGGGCTCAGAAATCTCGTATATTCCTGCTTCTAAAAAGAGGCGGTGCCACGCCCATTTTCCAAAATTTTTGTGTTTTTCGTTTTATGTCCGCAGATGGACTCCTGCCATAAAATTTCAATGATATATCTTTATATTTGACAAAGATATCGCTTAAAATGTTTTTATTAGGTCACTTTATAATACACATATATAAAAGTGGGCGTGGTCGTCAACCGATTTTGGCAATTTTTCGTCCAAACATTTGCCTAAGTAAGTATATCACGCATACCAAATTTCATCGATATATCTTCAACTGTTTCTGAGTTATGACTCATAAAATTTTCAATGTTTTCCCCTTAATAAGTGGGCGTGGCACCGCCCATTTTCCAAAATTTTTACGTTTTTTGTTTTACGTCCATAGCTGGACACAGGCGACAAAATTCCAGTGATATATCTTTATATTTGACAGAGATATGGCTTAAAATGTTTTTATTAGGTCATTTTATAATACCCATATATAAAAGTGGGCGTGGCCGTCAACCGATTTTAACAATTTTCCGTCCAAAGATTTGCCTAAGTAAGTACATCACGCCTACCGAATTTTATCGATATATCTGCAACGGTTTCTGAGTTATGGCATATAAAACTTTCAATGTTTGACCCTTAATAAGTGGGCGTGGCACCGCCCATTTTCCAAAATTTCATCAAATTTCTTCTTAGGGGCCTGTGCTCAACACGTGGGTAAAATTTCATCACTCCAGCTCTATTAATGACTGATATACCAAATTTCCGATTTTTTCTATATAGGAAAAGTGGGCGTGGTCATGGTCCGATTTCGCCCATTTTCAATACCAACCGTCCCAGTGTCGATACCAACTTGCATTCCAAATTTCATCAAAATATCTCAATTTTTGCGCGAGTTATCGTGCGTACGGACGGACGGACGGACGGACGGACGGACGGACGGACGGACGGACGGACGGACGGACGGACGGACGGACGGACGGACGGACGGACATGGCTCAATCGATTTCTCTTTTCACCCTGATCATTTTGATATATATAAGTCTATATCTATCTCGATTATTTCATTCTGTTACAATCCACCGTTATGAAATCAAAACTATAATACTCTGTGTACTAGTACAGCTGAGTATAAAAATAAAATAAAAAAATAATAAAAAAATAAAATAAAGTAAAGTAAACTAAAATAAAATAAAATAAAATAAAATGAAATAATATAAAATAAATACAATATACATAATAAGATGAAAGTAAACTTAAATAATACGAAACATAAAAAAAAAAAATTATTTATACCCTTTACAAAATCATGATCATCAGTTTTAAATCAGCCAAAATCATCAACATTAACATCATTATTATCATCATCATCATTATCACCATCATCAACATCATCATTATCTATTATTATCATCATTATCATCATCATCAACATCATCATTATCTATCATTATCATCATCATCATCATAATCATCATCATCATCATCATCATCATCATTATCATCATCGTCATCATTATCATCATCATCAACATCAACATCATCATTATCATTATCATCATTATCTATCATTATCATCATCATCATCATAATCATTATCATTATCATCATCATCGTCATCATCATCATCATCATTATTAACGTTATCATGAACGTCATCATTGTCATCACCAACATCATCATCATTATCAAATTCATCATCAACGTCATTATTATCATCATTATCATCATAATTATCATCATCTTTCCGTTTTTTTTACTTCTTTTCTTTTACCCGTTGTAAAAATTTTACTAATTTTTTTCCTTTATGCCTTTCATATATCTTCGTTTTCCTATTCTTATTCAATTCTGAATTCTTGCTTTTCTTATTTTATCACTGCTAAATCATCATTGATTAAAACTTTCACCTTTTATATTTCAGAACTTTTCCATTTTCAAAGCCCGTCAGCAGAAAAATAGATGTTCTAAAGAAATTGTCCTCTTTTTTTCCCTACTCTACATTGCGAAGTGGATATTTAACTGTCGCATAATTTAGAGTGTTTATGTTGTACAATGTACATGAAAGCTGTCATGTTCATTAATACTGCCGAAGGCAATCTTCAGTCGTTTAACTACTGTTGTCTATTTTTATTTTCTATTAAATGTTATTAATTTCTTTTTGTTGATTTCTATTCCGTTCGCATTATTCTGACAATTTCTAATTATGCTTTCAATGTTCTACATGGTTCTTGTTTTTTTCAGCATTTTTTTTTAAGTGCTTTATACTTATTCGCATATCATTTCAATTTCCACCGCACATTTTTTACACAGCCATGCTTAAAATGTTGCTGTTGCACATCTGTCACTTTTTCTCATCATTTTGTCACCCACAGGCATTGTTTGATTTTCATTTTACTATAATAATAAACATCCATTTTGGCCTACATATATGAAGTGCGGGTGTGTATAAGTTTGTTGTTTTTTTTTTGGTCAGCGGTGGGCACTATGTTGCACTACTGAAAGTAAAAATCAAATTTTGCTTCCACAAAGCATTCAGTTTTCAATTCGCGCCTCATAATAAATATTAATTTTATGTATGCTCTACTCTTTTTCCTTTTTTTCTTTTATTTATTCCTTGTCTTCACAGAAGATCAGCGTTTTCACCTCACATGCTCTGTTGGCAAAGGGAGATCGAGGAAAACTGTGAGGCAGATGAACTTTAAAGACATTACTGCCTAAGTGTGTTGCTATTGCGGTAGCCACCCCAACTTAATGTAATATGAGTAGACTTTGGAAAAGTAAGGCAGATGGTTTAGTTATTATTTTGACTCAGAAAATAGCATTTGTTTAATTCTATTTAGGTTTATATATGCAAAAATATTGTTTTACGCCCAACTCTGCCTTTGGTTGAGTATGTACGGGCTTAGCTACATACTTCATATCAAATGAACCATGAATATGCTTTACTTGACAGTTGTTCACACAAAACTACTTTTAATGTATACAAGTTGTTCAAGTTGTATGTAAGTATATCAGTTTGAAGTGCGTTTTTTGTTTTCTCATGCAAATTTTTTTCTTTTGCATTTTTATTATTTTACTTTCAAGAGAAATTTAGAATTTTGTATTATATCTCATTTAAAATTACATTGTTTGTAAATATGTGCTTTTTAAAATTGTTCCAAGAAATACTGACGGCAATTGAAAAATTACAGCCGCTTAATATACAAATTGCGATATTTGAATGATATTCAAGTCCACTTTTTCACTCTTTCGAGATGAAGCATTTTAAATAATGCACAAATGCGGCAGTTCAAAGTACATAGTACAAATCCAAAAAAGTATTAAAACCCTTTAACCTTTTTTGTTGTAATGCTACACTGTTCCACTGCAAAAATCTCTTATTTTTTTTTGTAATTTTTTATAACTTTCATTAAAAAACTGACTGACTGATTGACATGCGCTCCGGTCATATTTAAAAACCGGCATCAATATCATCGTCAGCTGCATTTGGCATGAGAAATAAAGCTTAACATAAATTCACGCGAAAAAAGCTCGCCACAAACACATCTTTCATTCAAACAAAAATTTCCAATAATTTCAAATCCTTACTAAAATCGTTAACATTAAAAAAGTGACTGCGGTCATAATTTAATTAAAAAGTGTAGCACAAGGAACGATGTAAAAAAAACAACAACGACAAAAAGGCATTACTATTAAATATTAATTTTGGTGCTCCTTGTACAGAAACGTGAATGGAATAATGAGCAAATTAAAAAAAAAAAAAGAAATCGAAAATTGTAAAAATGCCACCACGTAACTTTCCTGCGCTTAGAGCGAACAAAAGCTAACAACACGACGAGGAGGCATCCTTTTACAAGTATTCTTTTGCTTTTGTTGTTGCATACAAGCGAATTCACATCATCCATCCACTCTGTGCTTCACCCTTAATTGCCCTTATTACCCATTCATCTTCCATTATTATCCAATTGACAGGTTAATTAAGGATTCGTTATTTCATGCAGCTCTACCAGCTGTCAGTCAGTCTTTCGGTTATTAACAAAAACAAATACAAAAAAAAAACGAATACCATCACCCTCCATCACGTATACAACTGTGTGTTTTGTACGGTTTGCCCTGGCTTGCGCTGAAAGCTATTCAATTGTTGTTAAAAATATAATTTTCTACGTCTTCCAATTTACTCGTTGAAAAATTAATGAATTTAGTGGGAGAAGAACGGTTTTTTGAAATAAAAGTTTCGAAATGACTTTTCGAGAATTTCTGTGTATTCACTTATTTCCTCCTAGGGTATATAAACCAGCGAATAAGATGAGTAATCTCGTTATGAGTATATGCAACTCCTGCTAACGCAAACCGATTTTTATAAATTTCGTGCTAAAAATTGTAATTAGAATTATGTTTTGCTGACCAAGTCATTGTGTCATTGTTAAGTATTTATGTAGCTAATTTATACTCAATGCTTAATTGTATAAGCATACGTACATATTATTAGGAACATTACTGCAAGCAATCGGCACAATTTCCATTAATTGTGTGGCCATGAGTCAAAATTCTCAATTCTGGTGTAGTATAATTGAGAGAATTGAAAATAAATTAAAAGAAAACCTTCTTAGCTAAGAATATTGAGTATTGTACGAGCATGTATGTATGTATGTACAGATACATATATTAACCCTTTCGGATATTCTATGCCGTACGGCATAGTCGCAATTCATATATATGATATAAAACTGCAACAAACAATTTTTTCTTAATTTTTTTATTTTTCTATGAAGAATTCTGAATAAGAAAGCATTGAAAAATTTTTGATTACTGCAACCAGTAACTCGCGATAATTACAAAATCAATCATCTCTTTTGAGTCTTGCTTTTTGCAAAAAAAAGTAACTTGATAAATTCTGTTATTTCACGGAAAAAAAATTTACTTGGCAAATTTTTGTACATATATTAGTAGAAAATTGTTGATTTTAACATCTCGAAAAAAATTAAGACCCTGGACTTTTTAATAAGGCTGTAGGATTTTTTTCATTTCCTACCATACCATACGGCATATATTTCACTCAATGGAAATAAAAAAAATGTGTGGGATGAAATTAGTCGCAACGATTGAGTGTTTTTTTGAGAACAGAGGCCAACAAAATTGTCACTCGGAAACCAGTGTATACTTTTCCGAAGGTCCAACTATCTCAATTCACTCCAGTTTTCGGGATATCCTGACCTAAAAGTGTAAAGATTGGGGTTTTTTTCCCCTTTATTTGAGGTAATGTAGCATAAAATGTCTCTTTCAGTCGAGAAAATTAAGTTTATCTAAAGGCACGAGTTACCACCTTCCATATTCCATTGAGCTTGCTAAAATATCATTTTTCCACGCTGAGATATTGCATTTTTAAAGGTGCATGTTTGCAAAGGATGCGAAGGATATTCGTGTTGTGCATTCTAAATGGCCCGAGGAATCGTTTCAGAGGATACCATAAAAGATAAAGTACATAAGTTATATTTGCTTCTAAGAGACATGTATATATATATTTTATCTCACTTTTATCTTTTTTCTTCTTTGTTTCAGGACTGATACAGGGGTGGATCTAGTAACTTACTAGAAGAAGAGCTGAAATCCTTTACACTATAATCCTAACGTTTTAAAGCGAATTTAAGCTTTTATCTTTAATGTTTTTTGTTTTATGAATGGTTTATGTCAATGTATTTTATTGTGCATGACTTCTACCTTTTAAAATAAATACATTATACATTTAAATCGAAATTGTATCTCGAATATCCTTTTGCATCCTTTGCAAACATGCACATTTAAAAATACAATATCTCAGCGGGGAAAAATGATATTTAAGAACGCCCAACGGAATTTAGAAGGAAAAGACTCATACTTTTAGATAACTTTAACTGTTTCTTGATTGAAAGAAAAACTTTGATGCTAAATGATCTCGAAAACTGACAAAAAATGTAATTTTTACAGTTTTGGATAAGGATATCTCGAAAACTAAAGTAAATTGGAATATTTGGACGTTCGGGAAAGTATATTCTAGTTTATGGGCCACAATTTTGCTTGCTTTGGTTATCAAAAAACACGAATTCACTGCGGCTTGATTTCATTCTATACATATTTTTATTTCCGTTGAGTGAAATCTATGCCATATGGCATAGTGCTAAAAAACCACTTTTAAGAAAATTTTTGTTTAAAATTCCTTTTGATTATTCATAACAAACCCTTTAACAGTAAATAAAATGCAAATATATATTTTTAAGGTCAAAAACAAAAAAGAAGTTCCGAAAGGGTTAACATACATTACATTTGTTTATTCATGTGAAGCATAGATACCTATATGTACATATCGACGCTTCCAAACAATACTGTACTAAGTCCACTTAGCACGTTTTGTCAGTTTTTTGACAACTCAAGAACTTTTCAAGTATTAAGTATCTTAATTTGAAAGCTGTAAAAATTTGAAATCTGACATAATATAAAATGACATAAGTTGTATGAACAAATGCTTATAATAAGGCTTATTATTTCTATGTTGAGGACATCAGACCATAGGAACTACTCTATCTCTCTCTTTGAGAGGAAACTTATTCCCAAGGTCTATTCAACATTGGATAAAAGCCCTTAGAGTTATTTGGTGTTTAAGTACCGCATATAAAGACCAGTTCGCCTTAGGAAATAAGGCCTATGTCATTGCTTATACAAAGGGATTATATTGAGTTTCATTACCTTATAATAAGGCTTATGTAAGGTATTATAAAAAGGCGTTTTTTCCTTAGCTGCATTCCCCTTTTTTTCAAAACTTTTTTAATATAAACAAAATTTATTCTAATAGGACTGAAAAGTTAATATACATACACGTACACGTATCGGAATGACTCAATCGTGCGCTATTTAACCAACCACTTGCTACCATGTCAGCTGAAACTACACTGAATATTTTTTTCTAAGCGGCAAACTTTGTATGTAGCTGAAGAAGTAGCTGGCGCGCTTTATTGGACTCGGCCAGAATCGTCTAGACGGTTACGTGCCAATTAAGTAAGTAAGTAATCTTTGTGTGTATTTACATACAGACGCAATTTTTTACGCTCGCAAAACATAGGCCCGGTTTCATCAACCATACTTAGTTTAGTCGCAATTTTGATGATTTCGGTTTCACCATTCGTTCTTAGCTTAGTCAGAAGTTAGTCAGCTTTTGTCTTGACTAAAACTCAACTAAGAATTTGAGTCCCTTTAGCAAACTCAACAACCAATAGCGTGAAAATGCAAAAAATGAGCAACCAAAAAAACCAGCATTTGACAAAAAAGCTGGCAGGAGTCCTGGGTGCAAAACTATTCTCTTAGACTATTTGATGAATCCGAGAAGTTAGTTTAGCACGGAATATCGACTATTTTCTTTTTTGTTGTTTGCTTTTCCGACAGGGTAGGATTGCGATGTATTGTGGAACATATTTTCGTCATCCCTTGTCAAGTCTGATTTGGTTATAAACCGGTTTAGGCTATGTGCCATTTTCAGTATCTTGCTTCGAAATATGGCACATAGCCGAAACTGGTTTATAACCAAATCAAACTTGACAAGGGATGACGGAAATTCGTTCCACAATACATCCAATATCGACTAACTTAAGTCGTGACTAAAGCTAAACTTAAGTATGGTTGATGAAACCGGGCCATAGATTTTTCATGGACTTTATGAAATTTTTAGCAGCGTATAAACCAAGTCCTTTCAAGTTTCCTTAGTGGTCAATCGAAACTCTAGTATATCCTTGTGCTGATGTATTAAGCTTTTTTCCATACATTCAATTGTTCTTTATTGGATTCCAAACGCAACTATGTAAATGTGCTTTACTGCATAAGTTGGATGCTATAACATTTAAGTCACCCTAAATTCACAGTTAAATTGCTGCATAGCCTTAAAAGTTTGTAGTTATGAAAATCTTTTGAATGTTGTCTTTATGTGGTTATTTCTCGAGATTTTAAGTTTCCTCGCCACTTTTTGGCAAAGGTGTTTGTTAAAGCGCAAATCACATGTGCTTATATGTACTTACATACGTATATAATTACTTATGCGCTTTGTTTTGTTTAATGCGTCCTCTAAGTACAAACAACGCATAGAGCAAACAAGTTTGACCAAAACATTAATGGTCTTAGTTGATAAGAAGGTTTTACTTTGCTTTGTCATTGAAGGCATCGAAGGAATTACTAGATGTTGTGGTGAATATAATTGACGCAGTTCATATAAAAATTTGTACGCTCACTTTATCCAGTAGAATAAGCAGGGCGTAATAAGCATTTAAACAAGCTCTTCGCCTGTGTATAGAGATTATTACCATCACGACGATTTTATTGATTAAATTTTTATTTGAAATGGTGCAAATTTTTGCCTTTTCACTTGTGCAGTAACAACTTATGGAAAGTGTTTAAAAGATAAATTTGTGAATAGCGTTCGCCAGCTTGCAACTTTTCAATTAATTTCTCGAGTAAGTGATGCCGGAAGTATCCATAGGATGTGCATTTCTTTTGTTTAGAAGATGTTCTGCAATCTTATATTATAAACTAGCAAATACCCGTCCCACTTCGCTGCGACAAATCACATTATGCCACTCCCTTCCCTATCGGTCTCCCCACCAGTCAGCATTTCCCGTTCCCCCTATCGCTTCCTCCTCTTATACTACTCTCTCTCTCTCTCCCCGTCTCACGTTCCTTATCAACAACTTTCCATGGCCATCCGGTGCACATATCGGTGTACATCATGATTACTAATATATTTTGGATAACCGACTGGAAAATTGGAATGGAATGAAGTCTCTATTGAAGCTCTGATTGATACCTTTAATTTGATACCAAAAATTCCCAAAAATATTTCGGGCGCTATTTAGGCCCATGTTTCGGCCTCTATCCCGAGAACCGATTGAGGTATCCGTATAGTGTAAAATATATATGGCTACCCCGATCAGCACCTTTAATTTTATACCAATAATGCGAAAAATATTTGGGTTCATCCGAGTCCACGTTTTGGTCTCTATCTAGAGAACCGACTGGAAAATTGGAATGGAATGAACTCCCTATTGAAGCTCTGATTGATACCTTTAATTTCATACCAATATTGCGAAAAAATATTTGGGGCCATCCGGGTTCACGTTTTGGTCTCTATTTGGAGCACCAACTGGAAAATTGGAATGGAATGAACTCTCTATTGAAGCTCTGATTGATACCTTTAATTTGATACCAATAATGGTCAAAAATATTTCGGGGGCTATTTAGGTCCATGTTTCGGCCTCAATCCCGGGAACCGATTGAGATATCCATATAGTGTAAAATATATATGGATACCCTGATCTGCACCTTTGATTTGATACCAATATTACGAAAAAATATTTGGGGTCATCCGGGTCCACGTTTTGGTCTCTATCTAAAGAACCGACTGGAAAATTGAAATGGAATAAACTCCCTATTGAAGCTCTGATTGATAGCTTTAATTTAACACCAATATTACGAAAAAATATTTGGGGCCATCCGGGTCCACGTTTTGGTCTCTATCTAGAGAACCGACTGGAAAATTGGAACGGAATGAACTCTCTATTGAAGCTCTGATTGATATCTTTAATTTGATACCAATAATGCAGAAAAATATTTCGGAGGATTCTGGGTCTATATTTTGGCCTATATGTCGGGAAGGGGTTGAGATACCAGAATTAAATGTGGTCATGATTTCAATCTAATACCAGGTGATCATTGTGTCGAAACTTGAATGTGATCGGCCCGGTAGTTTCGGCGTCCACAGGGAACAAACATACAAACAAACAAACAAACGTTCATCCTTATATATATAGATGTGAAATGGAAATTGTGTTTAAACTCAATTGGCGAGAAAACCGCTGAACGGATCCTCACGAAACTTTGCACACCTAGGTATTTTCACCCGGTAATTGCTATAGGCATATTTTTAATCTGATTAAAAGTCAGGGATGGGCACCTCCCATACAAAATTTTCCTTTTTTAAACGGTTTTATTTAGCTCACCCGTTTGTTTTATTATTTATTCTTGGGTCAAATTTAGTAATTCAAATTTCACCCTCTTCCTGTCAACCGATTAATCTGAAATTTTGTACGCATGTATAACCCCGATGACAATGCAATATTATGAAAAAAAAAATTCCGCTAGGTGGCGCGTGGGTCGCTATATTTACAAAAATCACATTTATGGTCCGATTTGGCTGAAATTCGGAACATGTATTACTACCTTGAAAAGAAATATTTTCTTAAAAAAAAAATCCGCTAGGTGGCTCGTGGGTCGCTATATTTACAAAAATCGCATTTATGGTCCGATTTGGCTGAAATTCGGAACATGTATTACTACCTTGAAAAGAAATATTTTCTTTAAAAAAAATTCCGCTAGGTGGCGCGTGGGTCGCTATATTTACAAAAATCGCATTTATGGTCCGATTTGGCTGAAATTCGGAACATGTATTACTACCTTGAAAAGAAATATTTTCTTAAAAAAAAAATCCGCTAGGTGGCTCGTGGGTCGCTATATTTACAAAAATCGCATTTATGGTCCGATTTGGCTGAAATTCGGAACATGTATTACTACCTTGAAAAGAAATATTTTCTTTAAAAAAAATTCCGCTAGGTGGCGCGTGGGTCGCTATATTTACAAAAATCGCATTTATGGTCCGATTTGGCTGAAATTCGGAACATGTATTACTACCTTGAAAAGAAATATTTTCTTAAAAAAAAAATCCGCTAGGTGGCTCGTGGGTCGCTATATTTACAAAAATCGCATTTATGGTCCGATTTGGCTGAAATTCGGAACATGTATTACTACCTTGAAAGGAAATATTTTCCTAAAAAAAACTTCCGATAGGTGGCGCGTGGGTCGCTATATTTACAAAAATCGCATTTATGGTCCGATTTGGCTGAAATTCGGAACATGTATTACTACCTTGAAAGGAAATATTTTCCTAAAAAAACTTCCGATAGGTGGCGCGTGGGTCGCTATATTTACAAAAATCGCATTTATGGTCCGATTTGGCTGAAATTCGGAACATGTATTACTACCTTGAAAAGAAATATTTTCTTAAAAAAAAATTCCGCTAGGTGGAGCTGAGATCGGGGTAATTAAAACTGAAAATCTTAGGTGCGAAACTGTTTGAAGAAGGTCAAGCCTACGTGGCTCTTAATAGAGTAAGAACTTTGCAGGGACTACGTATAGAGGCGTTGGAATGCAATAAACTAACGGGCAAGAAACCTTGCAATAATGAAGCACTAAATGAATTAAACAGAATGCGAAATAAAAACTAAAAACTAGAAAATAAAAATAAGTAAAAAAACTTTTTAAGTTAAACGGTTTTATGTTATACATACATTGCAATGTTTAAGATAAAGGTACTAAAAACCAAAAAATAATAAAATAGATACAGTCGTGGGAATTATAAACATTTGCATAGACTAGACTAAAATAAAACCGTGGGGCACGTCAATTGTCTACAATCGTTGCTTAAAATGTTTGTCTTGTAATGTTACACTATAATTAGGCAGTTGTTCAACCGACAACGATGGACGTGTGATAAGTAGGGCTAGAATGTGGAAAAAAGCTAGCAAGCTCGATTATAAGCGAGTTTTAGGGTTTCATAGTGGTGAGCGAGTAGTACTTTTATCATATGTTTTGTCGATTAAAGACAAACTACGAGCAGTGAAACGATTCCTCGTGTGAATGTCCAACGATAAACTAGTTGAAACATCTCTTTTATTAACATGGAGTGTATAACTATTGGAATTTCCATGAGGAAGAAAATAGTAAGTAATTTCCTCACCGTCTGCGGGCCAACTGCCTAACGACGAATTAAACGATTCTTCTATCGCACATTAAGTCGATAATTTGTAGACAATTGACGTGCCCCCCGGTTTTATTTTAGTCTAGTCTATGCAAATGTTTATAATTCCCACGACTGTATCTATTTTATTATTTTTTGGTTTTTAGTACATTTATCTTAAACATTGCAATGTATGTATAACATAAAACCGTTTAACTTAAAAAGTTTTTTTACTTATTTTTTTCGTAATATCTCTTGAAATATTTGTACTAGAATAATGAAAATTTTTGTGAAGGAATAATACAAAAATATATACTCAACGGATAAACAATTTAGGTCTTGGTAAAGCAGGGATGGGCACTCTCCTCCCATATAAACTGAAATTTTCATATCGAATATCTCTGGAAATATTTGTAGTAGGGTACTGAAAACTGGTGTGAGGGCATGTGAGATAACTATGTATTAAACGGGTAAAAACGCTAGGTCTTGGTATAGCAGGGATGGGCACCTCCCATACAAACTGAAACTTTCACAGCGAATATCTCTGGAAATATTTGTAGTAGGGTACTGAAAACTGGTGTGAGGGCATGTGAGATAACTATGTATTAAACGGGTAAAAACGCTAGGTCTTGGTAAAGCAGGGATGGGCACCTCCCATACAAACTGAAACTTTCACAGCGAATATCTCTGGAAATATTTGTAGTAGGGTACTGAAAAATGGTGTTGGGCATATGAGATAATTACGTACTCGACGGACAAAAAAAAAATAAGAAAATTATCTTTGACGTCAAGAATGATATTTTTCTATGTAACTTTTTTGGACTAACTCAATATGCTAATATTTTTAAAAGCACGTGGTGTGAAACCCGCGGGTAACCTCTAGTACATTATAAAGCGAAGATCTTGAACATTTTTCTTCTGGGATGTGCAGCTGCATAAGTATAATTGTACTTAGTAGGAAAAATGCTGGCCAACTGCACATACCACTTACCTCTAGAGTCTTATAAATAAGTTCTTGTATAGTCTTTATCCATTTTAAATCAGATTAGATATATATTTATTAACTAGATAAGTTTGGTTAGTGAAACGAATACAGTGCTTCTCGAAATTTTCGATTTCTGGGATTTTGCCATATATTTCAATAACTGGGCCATGCCTTCGAGTTTGGTCTTATAAAATACTCAAAACGACAAAAATGGCGGAAATAAAAGTGATTTTGTAGTTAGCCGTAGAAGGAAGCTCTTTGAAATTATAAACGTTTGTTTGCGTTTTCCCAAAAAAAATTTTTTTTGAGTTAAATCCCTATTGAATTAAACGTGCGATATCTACATAAGCTTTACTTGTCAATTGGTGTTGTACTTACAGGAAAATTCTTAATTCTTATGTAAACGGTTTTCTCTTATATAAAATTTGTTTTTTCAGATTCTCAGGGTCTTTCAGTATTTAAAACTGCCATATGTACGCCATACCACAATTGTGCCCCGACGCTTCACACATATATACATGTGAATCAATGTGCTCTACGACACAATCTCTGCCAACCATTAATTTAAAGTAATGGTAGGTGAAATTGTTGCATAACCTGTGCCGCTGATTTAAAATGTGATTCAATGATATCAAAGTATTCGAAAAAAAAGTATTTTTAACGTCTTTAGAGCGTTAAAATGTTCTAGAAAATTATTCGCCATAAAATTTTACTAGGGGTCCCCTCAGATAAAATCTTCGTAGCGGGACCCTAAAAGACCACAGAAGGCTAAAAACAAATGTTTATTTGGAATATGAAAAAAAAAAAATTTAATGCTTTCTTTGTATTTATTATCTTTTGCATTCTTTGTACAAAGATTTCTTCTGAAGAGACCGCTAGTGAAATTTTAAGGCAAATAATTTTCTGGAACATTTTAACACTCTAACGGCCTTCAAAATATTATTTTTTCCGGTCTCTTCGTGGAGGACCTAGAGAATTAAAACCTTCTACGAAATTAAAGCTCGTTAAAGTTTACTATATGTTTCCTAACAACATATCTCTATAGCAAATGTATTTTAACTCTTTTTTCCTTTATTTAAAAACCACTTAGACAAAAATTCACAAAATTTAAGATGCCAAAAAAATTTACCTCAGGGAGGAATATGGTTTGGGGTTTTACTATATGGACAGTGGGCTTTCGTTCTGCGTGGGAATTATTCCGAAAGTGCTGTTGCACAGTGTAAAGCGATCGATTTGAAGTGCAACAAATGTTACTCATATGCCCCGTGTGATGACATACTCGTATTGTCCTTCGAAAATAAAAATAAATATAAATTTATCATTTACATCATCATATTATGAAAATTAGTGATCATATGATGATTTAAATGCTTTACACACACATACATAAATACATATGTATGTATTTATGTACATAAATATCCAGTGTAACATCTGTTAATATTACCTTTTTATTGAAGTCAGGAAATTAATTATAAACTTTGTTATATAATTTTGTTAATATATTTGTATTCTACAAAAATATGCGTGCGTATGCGTGGCTGTAAGTGCCCTTAAGTGCATGTAAATTGTAATTTAACAACTTCCTTATTCCAAATTTGCTTGCCGTCATGGCAATTCCATTTAATGAATTTTTGTATATAAATACGCACGCACTTGTAGATACATACATATACATAAATTCGACATAAACGTGAGTTGTGAAAGCGAAAAACACTACAACAACATTAACAATTGTAATAATATGTAAAATACAATTTTCTTGCATCGCTGCTGTTACGTTTGTATGTGTGTACGCAGCACGTTCACTTATTACCTGTCGTTTTGTGAAAACGTGTGCAATTGCAAATTGTTAAATCAGAAAACTTTTTTAATTTTGCGCCTTTGGTATTGCTGCCAAAGTTCGACATTTTTTTTAGTGGTGTCAGATTGAGTGAGTGGCTATAAAGTGCGCAAGCGCGTGCCTTTACAAAACACTCGAAAGTCAAAAAACTAAGAAAATAACTAGAGGCATTTTTAAAATAGAAAATAGTTGAAATTATTAAATCACTTCGTAGAAGATATGGTTCACTATTTCTATTAGAGAAATTTTCAGGATTTAGGTTTTCAAGTTAAGGCTTTCATACATCATCATACATTCTCCGTTTAAATAAAATCGAAAATTTGTCTGAATGGGAACAGTTTAATAAACAAAGTTTATAAAAGAGTAGAGTATTAAGTAAATTATATACAAAATCCAGTTAACCAAAAGAAGCGTATGTACCCTTTAAAATAGTCAAAAAATGATACAAAATGACTTGCTATCCGATGAATTTGCAGTATATCGCACCCTAAATCATAAAGTGACACAACCCAAAATTCAAAAATGTTCAGGATAGCCAAAAAACTTTTTTTTTATAGGCAATGATGTGAGAATAGGCCACGTAATCTGAAAAAAATACCCGTAGTTAACTCAACAACTTTCCGCTGTTGAATCTCCGTCTTTGATTCAACAGCAAAAGTATTTGTTTTAACGGCAAAGTTTTTGATTCAACAACTTTCCATAGTTAATTCAAAGACGGGCCTTTTTGATTCAAAAACTCCCTTGCTGTTGAAAAATTTTGAAGTAAATAAAAAATAGAAAATTGTTTTTTTCAAACTCGTTGAATTAATTTAAATTTTCGGGAAAAATATTTATATGTACATACATATATGCAATATATAATTACAAATAAAGGTAAGTCACAATAATGATATTATTTATATATTATTATAATATATTAAAATTATATGTACATACATATATACGTTGAAAAATTTATTTTGTATTTTCAGATTAAATATGTTTGATTATCCCGTTTTTCCGATAGCGAGCAACCGAACGAGCCAATCTGCAGGTAAAACTTGTCGGCGATGAGAAAATAATGAAGTTATTCTCGTCATGGGAGTTATGTACAGGTGCATTGATGCAGTTCAATGAACACGGTATCAAAAATATTGAACTGCTTGCAATGATGCACTCCCACGACATCGACGAAATATTAAATAAAAAAGAACTCATCGCCGGCAGGATAAAATTCCGCAAACCTACAAATGTGGCGGTCGGAAAACAATAAAGAATGTGTTATGAAATAATAAAAAAAAATAAGTTGAGTTTATGTGTTTGTGTTTGTGTAAAAAGTCCTGCAGACAGTGATAGTCATTTGATATATCATTTGAGGCGCACGATTGATGGATAATTCTGTCACACACTGCCTACAAGTTTCCATAATTTTTATATGGACGTTGTGAAAAATGTGATGAGAACCTTTGTGTCCGTGTCTCTTTTCATCAATCGCCTTGTTCAAATGATTTATCAAATGAGCATCACTTGTTTGGTGAAACCGGGCCTTAGTATTAATATTACATACTATGTAAACATATATATTATAAAAAAAAAAATAAAATAAAATAATATCTATTATATTAAAAAAAATTACTATTGTTTACAATTTTTTTGATGTTAACTTAAAAGCGTAAGTATTTGCTTCAATGGTGCCCGTTTTTGGACCAAAAACTTTTGCTGTTAGTTCAAAAGCAAAAATTGTTAGCTTAAATACGAAAAGTATTTAAATCAACGGTGCTCGCTTTTGGACTAAAAAGTTTTGCTGTTAATTCAAAAGCAAACATTGTTAACTTAAATGTAAAAGTATTTCATTCAACAGTTTCCGTATTTAACTTAAATACGAAAAGTATTTGAATCAAAAACGCTCGAATCTTTGAAACAACAACGGAGCGTTGTTGGGCACATTTCAACTGCGGAAAGTTGTTAATTTAACTGCAAAAGTCTTTGTATTTACAACGTTTTTTTTTCAGAGTATAATAGTTATTTTTCAGTTATAAAAGACTGTGATGGAAAAGATTTTTTGGCAGTCGCTAAAGATATATTCCGTGTACCGATTTATGAAAGAAACTCGATTTCGAAAAATGTTGAGTTGTGTCACTTTATAATTTAGGGTGCGATATGTTGACTATTTTTTAATGAAAATCCGAATGTGTGTTGGATTTACATATATTAGAATTTTTATGAAACGTTATTACAGACTGTTCTCCGACTCTTTTTGATTCCTTTTCTACAACATTTTCCCCTCTTTCAATGGGTTTTGTATCCTTTTTTAAGCATTTTTTTGGCTCTCCCAGCGAAGATACAACAGAAACCGAACGGATTGCTATAAAATACTCATACGCATATTTGAGCAATTCCATTTATTCGCTCTACTAAGAAACATTTTTCTCACAGCGCTCTGTAAATCTTCCTAAAAACTTTTATTTTTGTGTCTATAAAATAACACTTCAAAAAAGTTGAAATCAGGGACTGGTTTTTTTTTTATATGAGGGTTGTTTGATAAAACCGTGGCATTTTGACAAAGAAAGAATTCTTTCGTGAAAAATACGTTTTTTCAACATAATCTTCTTCTAGCTCTATACACTTTGCCCAGCGTTTTTCCAATTTTTTTTATGCTTTCCAAGAAGTATGATTTCTCAAGACTCTCAAAAAAGGCATTTGTTTCTGTGATGACCTCTTCAATTGACCCAAATCTCTTACCAACCAACCATTTCTTCAGGTTTGGAAACAGGAAATAATCAGATGGGGATAACTCTTGAGAATATGGTGGATGAGGTAGTAATTCGTAACAAAATTCATGAACTATTGCCATGCTGACTAACACGCGTGCGGTCGTGAATTGTTATGATGAAACAGATTTTTGCCAAATGCCGTCGTTTTGCTTCAACTCAAGATCTAATCCGTCAAAAAGCTCTGAGTAATATTTACCGGTAATTGTTTTACTATTTTCAAGATATCCGATGTAAATGACAGATCGTGTATCCGAAAAACTTATGGCCATAACCTTATTGGCCGACAGACACACTTTGAGCTTCTTTGGAGTACGTACACCAATTATTTTGATTGTTCCTTGGTTTATGGTGTATTGTGATAGATCCAAGTGTCATCTAAGGAAACGAAACGGCACAGAAATTCTTTCGAACATTGTCAAGCACTCCTTTGAATTGCTGGTCGCCAGGTTTAAAATATCACGGACTTATCTATCAACCCTCGTATTACATGCACTTGTACTTGACATTGCACACACGGCGTATGAGTAACCTTTAATAGCCTTTTAAATTAAAAAATTTTAAACTTATGTACATATACTACATAGATATGGATTGGTGTATGTGTGCATACCAAGGATGCTCAACAAACTATCAAAATATGTTTTCGTTTGTTAACATGCTATGTTAACAAAACGGATATCCAACCGTTAACGTTATCAACGAAATAATTCAACAAAACTGATTTCGTTAACGTTGAAACAAAAACGGTCAACAAAAAAGTTTCGTTTTTTTTGTTTTGGCAATGCTTTAACGAAAAGTAAAAGAAAGGTTGCCACTTGTAAGAAAAATGACTAACCATAATCTGAAAAACAACCAAATTAACAAAAAACTACCAAATTTGATTTTTATGTGTCATGTATCAAGTGTCGAGGATATTTTTTTTTTGTCGGGTAGTATTATACATGTGCTTTTGTAAACTCAAAGCCAATCTTTTTCCTTTTGACTTTACATTAGCCCCATTTTTTTGCACGAATGTTCGAAAAACCACACGCTAGATTAGCGAATAGCATGGAAAGCAACAACAAAAACTAAGACAACTGGCTATGTTAAGCGCGTCGAACTGAAAGCGTTTATCTGTTTGTCAACCTTCAACAGCAGTGTTGCCCTGGAAAAGAACGAATAGAAATATATAATTTTTGGAATCCATGTTTTTGGAACGTATGTTCTTGTAGCATAAACATCAACCAAGTGCATAAATATCAGCCAATCGTATTCTTTTATACAGAGTTATACAGAGGCTGCACCAAGCGGACTCTACCGGTAACCATCGGTAACTACCGCAACAACCGAACTCTGCCGGTAATTGCCGGTAACACAACCGAACTCTGCTGGTGAATGGCAAAAATTCGAATCCGCCCGAAGCCATCTAACGGGAGTGGTTGTAATACATATTTAGCAAGTTCACGGTCACGTAATACCTTTTATAATCCGTCTCCACGTGGCTGATCGTGATTCAGTTTATGATTTATCTTTCTTGCTCTTCTTAAATGTTTGTATGTTTGCTTAGTTTTGCGTTTTTGTTTTGGTCTGTGTGAGATTTCGATAGATTTTCGATACAAAATTAGAGAAGACATCGATATCATCGAGGTTGGCAAGATGATTCAGAATGAAACAGTGTTTCAATCTTCACTCGCTCTCAGAAATTTGTATGGAAATTGGCGAGTTTCGGCACTGGTTTCCGTGTCGAAACAAGATTGAGAGAGAAAATGCAGAAAAAAAGAGCGAAACACGTTATGTGGAGACATGGTATTAGTTTGAATTACTTTTTATCAAAAATGGTAATTTCAACAGTAAAAAAGAAGGCGCAACTATACAGGTCCTAGCAGTTAAAAGAGAATACGTAATTGCCTTTCGATGACCGTTTTTGATAGATGTTAAGAACAGAGTGTGTTTTGTGTTGGTTGAAAAGCGCCACTGAATACTAAAGCTCTTCCGCTCAGTAAACAGATGAAATACCAAAACGAAACACAATACTTTGACATTTATTTAAAACAGGAAATAGAAGAGCGGTTTTCAAATAATTTTACCATTATCATTGAGTCATAGTACAAAATAAGAAATTTACCACTTGTAGCGTTTTTTATGATTTAATTACTGGGATGTCTCGGCAACTCTGTTTATAACTCGCTAGAGCATTGCCAACTCAAAAATAAACGCACTCAACTTTTCAACGTTTCAGCGTTAACGCTTGAGTTTCGTTAACTTTAAAAACGAAAGGGAAATTATTTTGATAATTTTTATAACGTTGAAAACCTAAGTCGTTTCAACAAAAACGACTTTAACATTTCGGTTAGCGTTAAAATTAACGTTACGATGCATCCATGGTGCATACATATGTGTATGACGTATGAACTCCTTTCAACCTAGCTATGTACATAAGTATGTAGCCACTTTTAGTTCATTGTGTTGTATGTAAACATAAATACATAGATATTCATTCAAGTACATACAACAGCTATACAAGCTTTTAATTGAATAAAAATGCGCGCGCAAATATTTAGAAAAAAACTTAAATATTAAAATTATATTTTCCATTTTCTTATACAATTAATAAATACACATTTCTACATAAATTCAGATACATATTTTTTGCGTAACACAAATTTTAACAGCTAGTTTTTTTTTGGATTTTTCATAAACATAATAGAACACCTGTTCAAACTGCAAGTGCCGGAGGGAAGCAGCCAGCTAAATGCATACCATTTTCATACGATACTTTAAACAATTCTAAACTTTTGCACATTCTGCATTGCACATAAATCTGTCAAATTCGACTTAAATATACTGCTGACTGTTGCCGCTTTTTGCCGCTGATCAAACATACCCACTACTTGACCCCAGCGCGGTGCTCAGGCTCAGGCTCGACTCTTGTGAAATCATTCATGCTTGTTTGATAAAATATGTACATATGTACGTACATTGTACAAATCAAGTAGCACACACGCACACAAAATCAAGAGTTGTTATTTTTATTTCATATGTATGATGTTAAATATTTAAAATAATATATAAAGTAGAGATGAGCGAAACTGCGATTTTTCGATATCTGTGATTTCGGTGATTGCTATTTTTAAATCACTGTGATTTTAAACTGCTATTGCGATTGCATGGACTGGTATAAAATCATCAGTTACCGGTAGAGATTAATTTTGCGTTTTCTGAGCGATATAACCTGTCTTTATTTTATGTTAACAAAATGATAGCAATAACAACGCATTCCGCAGTAATATCGCTGTTTGTAAATATTTTTCAAAGACAAATTGTAAATTCAATAATTTTTTTTTCTTATATTTCTATATATGTACGTATGTGGTCTGCTCGAAAGTGTAAACAAAAAGAAATTTATAATGCTTTTGCGATTGCGATTCACATAGGTGAACTGCTTACTTGCTACATCGATAGCAGTTGCCAATAAGTAGTGAACTACTATTTTGAAAAAGTGATCGCAATTGCGATTTGTGATTTTTTATTCACAGTGAAAAAATCACCGTTTGCGATATATCGCTCATCACTAATATAAAGCATAACATGTGTACGCACAATAAATTTTGATTTTTGACAGCAACACACAGCTTATCTTTATTGCAAGTCAATGTTTTAAATTTGCTTTTAAAAGATTTTTTTTTTTTTCATTAAGCAAACAATACAATTTTACTTGTGGTAGAAGGAAGAGTCATTTCGTCATTTGTCTGGGCAGAAATCGCACTGGAACAAAAGAGATTAGAAGTCTGACTTATAAGTTCAACACTACCACAAAATGGCGCAGCGAACGCGGCACAAGAATTTGTGATTAAGCTAAATAATCTATGGAAAAATAAAAAAAGAGAATTACGGTTGCATCCGATTAAAAACGCCAAAATCTAGAGCAAACAATAAACCGAAAATGAAAAGCAAAATATGTAGATATTAAAGCAAAAAGGACAAAAAAATGCTTACAGAAAATTTAATTGAAAATAAACCACACCGACATATTTATGACAGCCTGCCAACCGCGCAAGAGTGACAGCACTGTGGAAAAAGTGAAGAAGAAATAATTTAATGCACACATACGTATTTATGTATGTTATGCAAGAGTCCCTGCAAAAATCATTGGATTATATGAGTACTTTCCAATTAATCATATACATAGAACCAAGCGAGCGACTCGTTTATCTGCATCGGCTCGTAGTTAGCCGAAAATTGCTACGAAAACCGAATGTATATTGCGATAACGACGAAGCAAGAGCGTACATATGTACATATGTACATATGCATGCTCGTTTGAACGTGCATGATTTAGTAATAAAGAGACATTAGGGGCATTTCAGTTATTACATCTGGGTCTGGGTTAAGATAAATTTTTACTGAAACAATCCGGCTCATAATGAAAATTGGCTGCACTTGAAAAGAACTAAAAAGAAGAAGAAACATACACAAAATATACCCAGCAGTAAAAATCTGAAATGAATCCTTTATGAATCACTGATGAAATTCATCATGAGGAGGCATCAGTGAATGCTTTCATATAAAGGCTGCTGAATTTTTTCAAATAAATGGTTTGCTTTCCTCATGCCTATATGACTCCGTTCGGAGCCGGCATAAAACTGTCCAATGGTAGGAAAAACAAAAGGAGCACACCTCGAATTGGGAGAGAAGCTCGGCCATAAAACTCGTCAGAGTTATAATAGCGCAAAAACAATTCTTCTGTACGTTGAAAAGAGACAAATACTCCCTCAAAAACAATTTGATTGACTTTAAACTTCAAACTAAATGAAAATAACTATTTCAAAAATTATTTTTTTGGAAATTTGTATTTAAAATTACTGAAATAAATTATGAAACTCAAATGGCGGGATAGCTATGTATTCCATGTTATAAGGAGGAGCTAGTGCGCACTATAATTTTTCTTCCGGACTTCTTCTTTCCCCTTACGGCCAAAGTAGAAGCTTACAAGAGGCAAATTTGAAATTTGTATTTCCATATATTTTTTATTTTAAATATAATTTGTTTTATAGTTGTCAAATTGAAAAATTTGTCAGAAAAGCTGCCGAATGTCAAAAAACCTACCGAAATACAAGCTGGCTCGTGGGTTTATAACCGCCTAGATGATATTTCGTTTGGTTTTTTCAATATAACTTGCACGCTTGCACCAACGCAAAACGATAGTGATGAATATTCAACAAAGAATGATCATTTAGCAGAGAAACAAATTTACTGCAGGGTATATGTATATATATGTATACATACACAAATGTCACTTTTCAGTTCTGCCAAATCAAAAAAGCACTGTGCTGCCAAATCAGCACGGAAAAAACAAATCGAACAGGGCGGATCAGAAATTGAACCAGCAATTTATCTGGTTTAATCGAGCTGAAATCTTTGTTGTTGCATTTACATGCAAAAATTTTTATCTGGGTTAGGATCACCGTATGTGAAACACGGCTATTGAAACGCAACACAACATGTTGGTGAATGCGCTAGAAAATTGTTATTATTTTTTTTTTGTTAAAGAAAAGCATATATAATGCTAATAATCAAATTGAATTGGCAGTCGTTCAAATCTGTTCAGCGATTATTAAATTTCATTAATTTTAGTACCTGCTGCATGAATTAATTTAATGCAAAAAGGTTAAGCTTATAAGTAGCTGCAGCCTAAACTATAAAACAGGAATACGCTGGCAGCGCTGCTCGAAGTTATGCACACATTTTCTCTGCTCCAAACGTTTTAGTACTTAATTTTCTGCAAAAAACACCTTTTTACTATTCCTTTTATGAGGAATTTAAGTACTACAGAAAGCCTGATTATCAGGAATTATTTAAGCCACAGCGAATAAGCCTTTTTATAAGGTATATATACATAATTTAAGGCCTTATTATTACGAATTATATAAGCATTATTCCCATGGCGGATAAGCCTTAGATATAAGGTTTCCTATCAGAGAGAGAGAGAGAGAGAGAAAGAGAGAGATAGAGATAGAGAGAGATTAGCCCTTACAGCCTGATGACATCAACATAGAAAAATTAGCCTTATTTTAAGCCTTTGCCCATACAACTTTAGTCCGCTTAGAAATTTCAGGCATTATTTCTTAAGCCTTTAGATCTTCTGGTATAATCCTGAAGTAAGGCGTGGATTTTTTGCTGGGTACGTACGTACATGGAACTCTGGATATACATATATATATATATATATATACATATATGTATACGTATCTGTATATATTTTGCGTGGTTGAATGATTTATAAATCTAAAAATCCCCCGTACCACATACCGATGTCCCCCTACTACTTGACAAACATATACATACATATATACTTGTGCGTTTGTCTGTACGCTCATGCATATGTACATATATACATTAGGGTGTCCCGTTCATGTATGAAAAAAGGTTTTTTCGAGCTACGCTATTGCAAGATGTATCAAAAGTTGCGTAATTGAATACAGATCACAATAAAAGTAAAAAACCCGGAATTAAATTCGATTTTGAGGGCTCTACCGAGATCTGAAATTTTGTTAGTTTCATATATTTAGAAACCCAAACTTTAGAGATAAAATAATAAAAATGTCATACTCAAAAGTTATTTTATTATTGAGATTAACCATATAAGTACAGAGAAACAAATTTATTGCATTTAATTAATTTAAAAAACTTAGAATTCAAATATATTTTTCTGTCCAAATTTTGGTATTTCTGCTTCAGATTGCGACTATAGTATTTTCTGAGATTTGTTGTTATTGCTGCCACTACTATTTTGTTGTTGCTATTATATACTAATTATTCTAGGTACCTACTTATTTTATATATTCCCTCTGTATTTCCTCTTTCCTACTTATTTTTTATAACGTATGTATTCCTTGTCCTTTTTGTTTTTGGTATAGTGATTCTGCTTCTTTGTTTATGTTTCTACTACTTTGAAACTACACACCACTTGCAGCCAAACATGTTCAGAATTGCATGGTTTGGAGAAAGGGCGCTATTCTTGGCATTTTTGGCTTTAAATCTTTTAAAACTAACATTTTTCTAACTGTGGGAGATTTCATGTTTAAATAAAACTAGTTGCATAAAAAATTAAGCGAATAGAACTTATAAGAACGAAAAGAATTACATAGTAAGCATGCAAACAATATTCGAATGTAATATATGTAGTGGTTAGTGGGCGTTCGGCATGAATGACAAAACCGCAAAACTTTAAAGATCGGTAGAGCCCTGAAGATCTAGTTGTATTTAGTTCTTAAAACTTGTTTCGTAATTTGCGATCAAAACCACAAATTTTGAGGGGTCTTGCGATAAGGAAATCAAAAAAAAATATTTCGGGACACCCTAATATACATATGTATATATTCCTTTCTACACCCCACAAAAATTTTGGCATCATAAAAAAATATAAAAGAACATAAAATACAAAAATCGGTGAATGAACGAAGTAAAAAAAAATTAACCGAGAAATTCGTACAAAAAATTTGTTGTTGCTTGCATTTTGCACACATCATTGGAGCTCAATGGTCTGTGCCACAACTGATACCTCTCGTCGCAAATACAAACCACACAACATAGAGGGTACACAGGCATGGATACAAATAAATAAATTTGTGTACACAGTCTTCTTTATTGTAAGTAGATGTTGCAAATCTATTAGGGCAGCTCTTCTTCTAGTTTTAACGGAAACTATTTACACAGTTTTCTGCTTGAAATTCGACGTGTTAGTGATTTTTTTTACAAAAAATTGTTCATTTGTGGGAGTCTATCAGCTAGGATTAATATATAAGTTATGTATTATTAGAATGAAATCAACTTTCAACTTAATTCTCACTGGAATTCGTTTTCTGATTGCTGTATATTTTTGGTAGAGAACAGAGATGACCACCCTACTGTTGCCTGGCTTCTTTTGATTTCTCTGACTGTTGCTATTGGCAGCAAAATGTACAAAGCACAGAGATATGCACAAAGTAAATACATATTTTTATATTTTTTAATAAAGCAAATATTTTAAAGAATTTACTAAGAAATGTATTAAGTTGTATGCATAAATAAACTTTTTAAATTACAGATTATTTTTTTCGACAATATGCATTTTATTTTTCAACATAATCAGCTTTTTGCTAAACACACTTAGTCGAGCGTTTTTGAAATTTTTTTATTCCGTCCAAAAAATATGATTTTTCAAGGCTCTCAAAACAGGAATTTGTTTCTGTGATGACCTATTCATTTGACCTGAATCCCTTACCACTCAGCAATTTCTTCACGTTTGGACACAGGAAATAATCGGAGGGGGCTAAATCAGGAGAATATGGTGGATGGGGTAGCATTTCTTAACACGATTCATGAACCTTTGTCATGGTTACGACATACGTGTGAGGTCGTGCATTGTCACCTTGAAGCATAACTTTTTTCCTCGATACTCGATTTAAATTATTTTCATGGAGAAACAAACAACAAAAAATAAATATTTTCATGGCCTTTTTTGTCAATATAGGAAAGCTTTTAAGATGTTGGCGAATTTAATATTTTTAGGGAACTCTCTGAAAGTAAATTTTCTTTTCCTTGTTTTCTTTTTCTTATTTTCTTATTTTCTTTTGCTTATTTTCTTCGTATTACTTGAATAAATATAATTGGTAAGATAAGGAAGGTTCTCTCTTTTACAATTGCCCAAGGGCATATCTTCCATCAAACAAATGCTTTTAATAGTTTGTGTAATTTTATTTCATTGCACTCTTTTCTGGAGGAAAATAATTCATTTGTAGCCGTAAATAGTGGACAATGAATATTTTAGTTAAAAAAATATTTCCTATATGATATTGTATTTTAATGTAATGTTTTGACTTTGATAAGTATTGGGCCGAACTTTTATTTACAGTTCAATGATGTTTGCAAGAGTAGATAAATTTGAATAAGAACACTTACCTAAGGGAAATAAGTTTGGAAAATTCTTAACATTTTTTGATGTGTAAACATCTTTGCTGTAGCTACGAGTGATTTCGAAAAACAGGTAAAGTTTACGCGTAAACGTAAATGACCTTTGTGTTACTGCACTGCTGCGTCCGTGTGAATCGCTTGGCACTGTCAGTGCTAGGTAGCTAGATAGACATGTACACTTACATATGCTTGCATGCATAGCCGTGCAAATGCAAATATCAACAACAACAGCAACGAAGCGAAGTGAAGTTGTTGTTGTTGTTTTTTTCTGCAACAATGCGACAAATAGGCCAAATAAAAAGGACCAACCTGTTTGAACATGTATGGACATGCATCTGAGCAATATTGGTATCAAATGAAAGGTTTTGAGCAGGACTTCGATATGAAGCCCTTTTCATTGTGACCCCTAGGCCGGGTCTCAAGATATGGGTCAAAAGAAGGACCCGGATGATCCTTGAATGCTTCTGAGCAATATTGGTATCAAATGAAAGGTTTTGAGCAGGACTTCGATATGAAGCTCTTTTCATTGTGACCCCTAGGCCGGGTCTCCAGATATGGGTCAAACGTGGACTCGGATGATCTTGCATGTTTCTGAGCAATACAAAACAAAACAACATAAAAAATCAAAAGTCAAAAACCAAAAACCAAAACAAACAAAAACAACAAAATAGTAGCAGTCACAATGACAACAAGAAATTATAAAAACGATAGTCGCCTTTTAATCCGTAGAAAACCAGGAAAAAAGGAATAAGGAAAAGGGAATAAATATCCGATTTCGAAACAGTTTACACATCAATATTCATGAATACCCGTTATTCACGCTTTAATTTTTTTTACGAGAAATTGGTGTTAAGATGCCTTTTTCGCCAATTGAAAGCGCACATAGGTCCGCTATCCTACGAGTCCAGCACTTTAAGGATTTTGATGCCATAACCATCATATGTTCGTAAAAAAAGAAAAATGCAATAAATTTTGTTTAACATACAAGAAGTAAATAGAAAATATGTATGTCTATGAGTCAACATACGATCATACAAAACAATAAACATACTTGCACACACACACACTTTTCTAAGTGAAACATGAACAAACATTTTATGTTGGGTGCATGTGTTCCACCGAAGCCTTCTAAGAAGAACTTTCAACTTCTGCCTCGTAAATAAATCAAATCGGCAAAGTCCCTTGAAGAGTATGAGAACAACGATTGCCTTTTTTTGTAGAACAACAATAACACCAATAGAAAAAGAGTGGCAAATAAATGGCTTAGCTTTACATACACACATACACATGTACAAATAACAATAAACTACACGCACAATATTCGCTGCCAATTCCACACAATCAATCGGAAAAGTTAAAGAGGTAAAGAGCAAATAAGAAATAATATGGAAATAAGGCTATTGGATTTGATAAATTCGAAAGCAATTGAGGCACTTAGACACACATACTACATACAAACAACAAATCACAAATGTATGCTAAGTAAGCACGACGGTCATTCTCAAAGTCAACCTTCTTTAGAAGCCTTTTTAGCCTTTTAGATTTGGCCACTTAAGAAATCATAAAGTCAAGCGAAATTTATTTTGTTCAAACGAAACGATGGAAAAAAATACATCGAAGGCTAATATATGTACATACGTAGTAGATATATGATTGGTTGATACTTATGTATTTGCCTTTCTATGGAAATCATGAAAGGAAAGGATTTCATGCGCAACTTTATCAATAAATTTGCTTAAGTGAATATGAATTTATGAATAAGTTTATATGGCAAAATTCTTTCTTTTTGTTTGTTTGTACATAAGTAAATATGTGAAATAAAAGCTAAAATGGACATTGAGTTTTTTCTAATGATAGATAAATAAAGGATAAATAAATATTGCAGAAAATGATATGCATGGCAATGGGCAATGAAACGAAACGAAAAAAAAAAAACAGAAATACTTACGAGTACTGTAATTTTAAATTAAAGATCAGTAGAAAAATGCCAGAGCAGAACCTAATCAAACATCACGCCATGAAATATGCAACAAATTTTGTATGTACATTAGGGTGGAGTGATTTGTATGGAGGCAAATTAATCGATACCGCGCCATCGAAATTCGTATTACTCTAATTTTTCTGAGTAGAAAACTCCTCCACGATATTTGTCTAAAATTAATTTTGATGTTCCGGAATTTGGTTTTTATGAACCAAGACGAACTTTTGAAAATAAAAATTGGGCAAAAATCGACCAAAAAATCTCCAGGCCAATATGCATATCGACTTGAAGCATAATTTTATGCTGAATCCAGATATGAAATCCAAATTAAAATCGAATAATCGGTTTTCGAGATATAGGCTGATTTCGGGTTATAGAGGCTGAATGCCCAAAATCGCATATTTTCGCGATTATCTCTTCTTGTGTACAATATATCTTAATTTCTTTTGCCAATTTCTTAAAGATAAGTCAATGCAATATATGAATGGTATTTTAAAATATTAATTTATCTTGCGGCATAGGAAAACTAGAATGCACTCTTTTTTCCTTGGCCCAAAATCGCGGTATGGGTTCTCTATGACATAGAGTCTATGTTATAGTCATTCGATACCGATGATTTTCGCCGACAGCGCTTTGTGTACAATAAATGCTCTAAATACAAAATTTCAGAAGTTTAGCTGCAAAAATTGAAGAGTTATTCATTAAAACGTAGACTTATGCTGTTTGGGATTTGTTTTTTTACTTTACTCAACTCTAAAAAAACTCAGGGTTACTCATACGCCATAGCGTACTATTGGAACATTTGAAACATTGCAATTATTAAAAATCCCGTATTTTAGAAAGGTTGTGTGAAAGAATATAAAATAAGATTTATTATATTTTTTTACAGCCTTTAGCCAGTGGCGAATCCAATATCTTGCATAACTGTTTTAGCTTTAGTACTGAGTAAGTAGCCGTACTCACTTGCATTGCTGCTGCTCTTTGCCATACAAATTCGCCACATACGAATCCAAAGCGGATAATATTCTCTACAAATCATTGGTGTAGCTACGCTATGCTTTTAATTTAGCTTATTTCAGTTTTCAGTAATTTTAAAATACAATAAAAACTTTAAAATTTTAAATTCATCTATAAATTGAAGAGAAAAACAGCCCTGCAGTATACATAATTCTATTTAACATGGATTGTAAATTATTCAAGAGCAATACCAACAAAATTCATTCGGCAATTCATTCAGGCATAAAATATTCAGTAGTTATACAAACCAAAAATGCAAACAACAATAACAAACCAATATGACACATAATAACGAGCGGTAGGTAGTAAACAACAGCAAATTTAAACATACGTACACACGTACATAGGTACTTACCTAAAATAATAACAATTTACAAACATTTACATATGAATTAAATAGCAGCAACAAAATATGTATGTATGCTAGGGTGATCTTTAAATGTATGGAGAAAAATTTTCTGGCATACTTCCTCAACCTCACACCGTAAGTCGCTGCTAATATAGTCGAAGATGTCATCTATAAATTTCTTTCTCAATCGGAGATAGTTAAAGGGTGTCGCACAAGGGAGGGTCGAAGTTCAGATTACCATATAACAGGGTTGGGCATGATTCAACTAATTTTGAGAGCACTCAGCCTGCAACTACCACTCAAACCTGAGTGGTAGTTAAATATCTGATTTTAAAAAACTCATTTTCAATGAGTGGTAGTTGAAAATGAGTGGTAGTTGAAAAATGCCCATCCTTGCCATATAAATACCAAAAACCTTAAATTAATTTTTTTTATTTCTATTGCCCAAAATCGATAGTCCTGTACTCTAGCATACCAAATATAAGTTTAGATCCTGACTATAGAAGGCTAAGAGGCCCCTATGGTTATCAGAATTTCGACCATTGTGCGGCACCCTTTATCTATCTCTGATCGGTGCCAAAATTTACATGTGTTATCTTCAAACGTACTTTAAACAATTTAGTGGTGCAACTAAACCAAATATTCATTTGGTTTTAAGCACCATCCTAATCTATACAAGCAAACCAGCAACAATAACTTATTGATAAGTTAAATATTCGGCAGAAGAAGAACAAGTGGGTCGAGTGGACGGATGCTTTTTTGGTGGTAGAACAAGGTGGCGGTCAAACGCTTTAAGCCGCAAGGCAAGCTCATTGCTTATGCGTCGGCTAAAGTACACACATTAACACACACACATACACAACTTTAAAAAAAAACATACATAGCCTCCAAAAAAGTTTTGCTTATTGTTGACAAGTCATGTCTAAAAGAGCAGTAAACTGGCAGCGCTGCTTTGGCCATGCACTCACTTTGTCTGCTCCTAACTTCTTAAATATCACTTATCTAGACTTATTTCGCACGGCTGATAAGCCTTTGGAATACGGTGTGCTCTCTGAGAGAGAGAGAGAGATAGTACTTCTTATGGCATGATGACATCAGCACAGTAAAATCAGCCTCAAAATACCTTACGCCATACAAATTTGCTACCCTTATATTTTTCAGACCTTGTTCCGTAACTCTTTAAATCTGCTGTTTTAATTATTAAACAAGGCTTAGAATTTTGGTGGGTATACACATAAATATGTACCTACTCTCACATGCGTTCTTGTTAGATCTTTTTCCTCTTTCTTTCGTGGTTATACAATATAAGCTGCGCTGCTGGGCGATTAGTCAGTTAGTCAAGTTGTTGAAATCGATGTCGAAGTTTCATTTAAGCTTACTGAAGAAGCAAAGTTTTGCTAACTTACTAGACACTGAAGCTCAGTGGTTTGAAGCCAGTAGTGAATGTTAAAAAAGAATATATGTACATGTACATATGTGTATATGTATACGTATTACACTTACGGCATTAAAATACTTAAATTTTGTCATACGTATAATTTTTGGATATAGAAAACATTATATACATATACATAGATATACATATTTGGTTTAAAAAGAACTTTAGTCGTCTGCGAAACTTCAAAGTAACTAATTGCTTTGCGTATTAAAGATTGATTATAATGACACTAATACGAGTGAAAGTTCCGACACAGCAGTTCAGATAATACACAGAAGAAAATTTTTTCTCTTTGAAAAGCATGGTGAGAGCACTGCGTCTTCAGGCCTTTTTTCGTACAGAAACTCTCCCTTCTCGTTCGGCAGTTTTTACGTAGTTGATTTTGAATGCCACCTCTATACAAAACCGAAAGGAAAAGTTCAGATTTTCGAACTATAACATCTCTACTGAGTATTCAGTAAGAAATAGGTGTCGTTTTTTAGCTGATGAATACTGCTGAGTTCTTCAAAAAATGGTCCATTAATAGGAAAGTCAGAAATTCGTCAGAAAAACGTACTAATATATACTTATGCGCATATGCATGCAAGTATTTTATTTATTTAATATATATGTAAATTCATATTCAGATTTCCACTTGTACACTAGGTATACAAACATATATTTCCATACCTACATACATAACATAATAAATATAAAACAAGCATCCGTAACATTTATATCTAACTATTTATGTATTTCCAACTCTCAACTCACTTTGGGAGCAATTTACGACCACTTAGAAATTAAGTTGTACATGCCGATGGAGGTGTCACCTTTTGTCAAGATTTAATCCTCCCTTGAAACTACGAACAAACAACGAAATATTAAATGAACGAAAAGCCGCAATACATGCGCCACTTTAACCACTTTTACAACACAATGAATTGCCACACACACACACACACACAGACATAAATTAAGTTCTATCGTATCGAATAAAACTGTTGTACAAGACAATAAATATAGATACTAAATATATGTATGTGTATTGAATTATTTATGTTTAGCAAAATTTATGAGTCATTTGTTCGTATAGTCGCCGGAATTAAATGTGCAAACAGGGATTTGAATGAGATTTAGTAAAATGGGTAATTTCGATCAGAAATGTAGCAATAACTGTATATTCTACATATGTTTTAAGCAAGCCTTTTCCATGTATACATGCTGATAACTGGAATTGTGAATATACAACCATACATATCTCCGATGGCTTTGCAAGACCGCCCATCGAAAAAATCTAATACCGCCCATTTACCAAAACCGAAATTTTAGAGAAGAACGAACAGATGTGCTGGCTTTGCCATAGAGCCAATGGATGATTAAATTAGTATTTTTTTTATTATTAGTATTTTTGAACGCCAAAATTTATTAAAAAATGCACTTAGAGAGTTAAATTGTTCTAGGTAGCAAAATTTTAAGCAGCAAATTCTAGTGGGTGTCGTCAAAGATGAACAACATTTATGGATTAAGGTAAGTGGGTTATAGCATTGACAGAGGGCAGCGTTAATCCGGACTATCTAGTTAATTCAGAGTTAACCTGAGAATTAACTGGAGGTAATAGGGACTATCTCTTGAGTTAGTCCTCAAAATTTTAGCGGATTAGGGATATCTCGGTCGAAAAATCTTTATTGTCAATGGAAAGTAAAGAAAAAGAGTAACAAAATCTAAAGACGTGATTTTTAAATAAACGAAAAAATGGTTACAAATATATATCGTATAGAAATATGTTTTTAGGAAATATAAAGTAGAATTGCACGAGCTTCAATTTATACTTTAACCCGCTAACACCTCTACGAAGAGGTCGTTTTGATCGCTCTTTTAGAAAGTCCGAAAAAATAGCATTTTTAAGGCCGTTAGAGGGATAAAATGTTCTAGAAAATTATTCGCCATAAAATTTCACTTGGAGTCCGCTCGGACAAAATCTCTGTACAAAAAGCCGAAAAGGCCTCAATACAGAAATAAATTTCAAAGGAAAATCTAAGAAAGTCCCACTTTCAGAGTCTGCGTAAAACTTCTGCGTTTAAGCTTACAACATACATACAAACGTGTATTTAATGACAGTTTGCAGTTCACTGATGTTTGCACAGTCTGCTGTCAACCTACGAATTTAATGCATTTGCTTAAGCTACTAAACTGCATACATTCAAATACACATATGTATGTATGTACATACTTGCAACTTACATAACTACAGGCGTAAAATAAATATATACACATAAGAACATATGAACATGCGTGTCTGTGTGATAAGCATCTTATGCTTGTATGCGTGTGAAAAGCTTTGACACCACCCCTCAACCCTCCACCACTTAACGTGTGTCAACTTGTTTGGTTTTGTGGCTCCTCTGGTCAATTTCTTATGCAAAGACTTAAGAAGTTTAGCTTGCCACAAGCGGCTGCTATGGTAAATTAGGGCTAACAACAACAGCAATGACAACAACAATGATAACGTAGATGAAAACGATCAAGACAACGAACACTTTGATGATTACAATCATGAAAGCAACGAGAAATTACTTGACTTAACGTAGTTACATACACATATGTACATATGTATCTAGTAAGTAGAGAAGTAGTAGAACATGGGCGGTTGAGTGGTTCGACCTTGTATTTTGGAAAATGCCTGTGAGCTATTTGAAGTTTGAAGGTGCTTGTAAATTTGGCTTAGGCGGAGAAATAAGTTTTTAGTTGCCGATAGATGCTGTTGCCGCTGATATTTGTTTTTATCAGACCTGTTAAATTCCGATTAGGATTAGTAATCAATTAGTTAAATTGTTTTTGTTTTTAATTGATAATCATTATTTTAATTCTTTTGCAGAAAAAAACTAGTTTAAATGAAATAAAATGATAAATAATCATAAAAAATCAAAAAACATTATTTTTTTTTGATTTTCTTTAATGGTAATTGCAAAATAATCATTAAAATTTGAAAACAGTTGGTAATCAATCATTAAATGAATAGTTGAAAAAATAATCAATCTAACCTGTTTCAAAGGAATAACTTCTAAAGAACAAGTTTAAGCACTTTTGAAAAAATTTAGTCAGCTTTTTTGCCTAAAATTTTATAAACTCGCTTCGGGAGAAAGAAAAGGAAGCACTTTATGTATAGCTAGCGCAAATTGCCCTGCTTTTGCTTAGACGATGTTTTGTTAAGAGAACTTGGCAACTTTTCTTCTGGGCAGCTTTTCTACGTCTACTGCGGCTGTAAATCACTTTAGCAAACCGATCAAAGTTGCGTGGTTTGCCAGTCAAACATTGCTTATGCAAAGCTTTGCATTGTTATATATTGCCGTACATATATAAATGAAAATCGACAAAGTACATATGCATATACATATGTATGTACACATGTATATACAAACATATAAAATATATGTATATGTATGTATATTCGATATATTATGTAACAAATAACGAAATGTACCTATCAAGATATGGTGCGTATTTATATGGAAAGCCTGTGTAAACATGTGTAAATGTATCACCATCGCACAGCAATTAAATCACTAAATACATATGTAGATATGTATGTATGTAGATAAGCATACCCTGTAAAAAAGTGTGCGACGGGTCTCTAAAAAGATTTGTCCGGGAGCGCTCTCTTTCGGGTACAATTAGTCTACAATTGTTCCCAATTGTACCCGAACGGGTACATATGTATACTAATTGTAGACGAATTGTACCCGAAAGGGTATCAAACGGGTACAATTAGTCGCACAAATGGATGTGTCGCATTTGCTACCTGTTCGGGTACAAAACGGGTACAATTGTGCGCTTTTGCTACGCGTTCGGGTACAAACTGGGTACAATTAGTCTCTTCATAGGACATGCTCAAACAAAAGAGAACACTTCAACCCATATAAAGAGATACAAATGCGTAGTAATCGCATGCTCCCTTGCGAGTTGTCCCGGATGTATCCCGGAGTGATCGCATTTTTTGCAGGGTATGTGCATATTAGAGCGTATCGTATTCGAAAACATTTCTGGAAAAATTTTTTATTTTTATTTTTTTTTTGGACGCCGCGGCGCGCCGTCGCTAAAATTCATTTTTTTCATATCTTCGGTATTTATGGTCCGATCCCGAAGTTAGATACACCAATCTCTTTGGCTTGAGGGGAGGGTTTCTAATTTATAATTGTGTTAACGTGATATGCGCCATTGGGGTCACTTCCACCCAGTACTTAGTTTATACCACCTTAATGTAATTTTTTTTTGCCGGCATGTTAAACGCTGTCAAAAAACATTAATCATTCGCAAAAGAAGTATTTCGGTTGATTCAGAAGAGCCGGAATTAAAATACATTTAACATTACCAGGAATATAAGTTTTTCGCTCCCTGTAGTCTTGTAGGTTCATTTTACAAAGATTTTTTCTGAGGAGACTCCTACTGAAATTTTATGGCGAATAATTTTCTAGAACATGGACTTTTTTGGTCCATATAAGGCGAGACGGTCTAGTGTACATACCCTGCAAAAATTGTTGGACTACTTGGTACATTTGTGCCACAGTCAACTAGCAACGAACTTGTCACATGCATCCAATAATTGGGCCAGTTCATATATATGTATGTATGTAGATTCGTGTTTGAAGAACGGTTTTAACGATCGTAACCGCTGTTTATTAATAATAATTATAATAATAATAATAATAATAATAATAATAATAATAATAATAATAATAATAATAATAATAATAATAATAATAATAATAATAATAATAATAATAATAATAATAATAATAATAATAATAATAATAATAATAATAATAATAATAATAATAATAATAATAATAATAATAATAATAATAATAATAATAATAATAATAATAATAATAATAATAATAATAATAATAATAATAATAATAATAATAATAATAATAATAATAATAATAATAATAATAATAATAATAATAATAATAATAATAATAATAATAATAATAATAATAATAATAATAATAATAATAATAATAATAATAATAATAATAATAATAATAATAATAATAATAATAATAATAATAATAATAATAATAATAATAATAATAATAATAATAATAATAATAATAATAATAATAATAATAATAATAATAATAATAATAATAATAATAATAATAATAATAATAATAATAATAATAATAATAATAATAATAATAATAATAATAATAATAATAATAATAATAATAATAATAATAATAATAATAATAATAATAATAATAATAATAATAATAATAATAATAATAATAATAATAATAATAATAATAATAATAATAATAATAATAATAATAATAATAATAATAATAATAATAATAATAATAATAATAATAATAATAATAATAATAATAATAATAATAATAATAATAATAATAATAATAATAATACCCAACGGTTTACCCTCCATTTCCCGCCCGACCGACGCGAGGGGCGCAATCCGCATGACGCACGGATATATTTTTTTAATTTTGCCAAGGTGTTGAGTGGCTAGGGTTTGTTAAACGTCGAGTTCTTATGCTGCTCAGCTACAGAATAGAAATTCATCAGCTGATTACACATACATATGTAAGTTTATATATACACTTAGAAGCAATTACTTAGTTAACAATAAAATACGTATTATACTAAATTAGTAGAAGGAAACTATATCTAGTAGACAACTTGTTATTTGTTAAGAATTGAAAGAAGAGTTTTCCTTATAATGGATCTCTATCCATCAGAGATGTCAAAGTAGGTAGAGTATGTGTTAAAACTTTTGCATAGATATCGGAATGGCTCATTTAATTCAAAATTAGTTTTACTTTGTTTTAAAAAGATGGGCTGGTAATGTCTTGATGGACGGGCAGGAATGTTTAAGCTTATTTCAGAAAGAAGAAATGAGCTATTTATTGATTCCTTCAGCAGTTTCGTTACGAATATTACACCCAGAGTTTCCCTACGACTAGCTAAAGTTGGAAGATTAATAAGCTTTAAGCGACTAGTATACGAGGGAAGATTGCAATGAGGGTTCCAATTCAAATTTCTTAATGCAAAAAGTAAAATTCGTTTTTGAATCGATTCAAGTCGATCAGAATGAATTTTGTAATTCGGATTCCAGATTATAGATGCATATTCTAGTGTCAGTCTTACTAAAGTTGTGAAAAGGGCTTTAGTTACGTACGGGTCACTAAATTCCTTAGACCAACGTTTTACAAACGCTAGAACACTTTTAGCTTTATTTATCATGACGTTGATGTGAAGGTTTAAATTAAGTTTATAATCGAATCTTACACCTAAGTCGACAAACTCATAAACTCGCTCCAGATCATGATTATTGATGGCGTAAGCTATAGGTTCGACATTACTCCGCGAAAAGCACATAAATTTACATTTATTTAGATTTAGTGGCATAAGCATTAATCTAAATATTAAAAAAAAAAAAAAAAAAATTGGTATTGAGAGCTCAAGAATGAAGTAGTTATGGAAATATTTTAAATTTTTTAACTCCTTAGAGTAGTTTAAAAAGTAACTTGCCGTAGCTAGTTTAAAAAGTAACCTCTCGTAGGTGATTTGCAAAGTAGCTACGGCAAGTTAGTTTTTAAACTAGTTTGATGCGATCGAGCGATGGACCATGTGGTCCTGTGCTAGGACATTGCAATGTTAATTGGACCAATATCTTTATATGGAAAGTGGCAGGTTTTGGACTAGTTGATTGTCACAAGCGGCTGGTTTGTACATGCATGTATGGAGTAGTTTCGTTTTCTGCAGGGTATGTACGTACATATATACATAAGTACATGCATATTTACAGTAATGCACGCAACAAAATTGCTGACTGGCAATTGAAGTGATATTCAAATTTTAATATCGTACTGTTGTTGTTAGTTGTTGTCGTTGTCGTCATTTTAATTTATTAAACAATCATGAGTGAAACGATTGTGGCATGTAAAATACCAGAGAAATGTAAACAAATTACATAAGTATGTATTTAAGCATACGCATTTTCATCCAGTTTGCATTTACATTTGTGTTGTGTGTGTGTTTAAATGCGTTTGGTGAGAGTATTTATACGCATATGCGCGTGTCGGATATGAATTTACATACAATGATTAAGGTCATTACAAATACTTTCCTAAGTATTGACTTTTTGCCACTGAAATTTGCTTGATAGCTTTTATTTGTTTACAGACGCCAACAGAAATACATACATACATACATACAAATATCCGTGAGAACACAAATGTATGTATGTATATTTGCATATTCGCATATCGTATATAAGTAGTAGCTTTTAATGCTTTCGTTATTTCGCTATCGAAGCACTGTGGAACCAAACTAAATTAAATTTGCAACATTTTAACTGAAATTTTTGAAATACTCGTATTCCCATTATAGAAAAATGTCAGAGAGCTGCAAAATTAAATACATATAACCAGAAAAAAATTAAACACGATAAAATACCACAATGGAGGCTTCGAATGTGATTTGCAATATTGCGCCCATTGATCTTTTTGTAAAGGAAAGGGCATCTCAGTTTACCCTAAGGCTGCGGGAGTTGGGACTCTGTAAGGAGCGCACATACGTATTCCTCTCAACGTTACCGACTTCGACATCAATACGAAAACAGATTATATCTGTCCCGAAACAGTCTTCCTTACAAACTGTGAAATTTTCTTTCCATCCAGAAAGCATCGAGGAGATGGTAAACTCGCTCAGAGATTCGATGTTTCAGTTTTCACGGACGGGTCAAAGATGGCGGGCGGAGTGGAAGCGGGTATCTTCGTAACTCAACCGGGCACATCGATATCTATGAGGTTCCCGGACACGGTGAGCGTTTTTCAATCTGAAGTTTTCGCCATACACGAGGCCTGCAATGGTCTACTTGCAACGGTGTCGGAAACAGGATAGGAATCTTCTCGGATAGTCAGGCAGCTCTGAAGGCTCTGGGATCTGCAACGTTTTCATCAATCCTAGTCAGGAGTGGGCTTAGCAAGTCAATATATCGTATCACTGATCTCGTTGACGGGGCACCGCAATATCCAGGAAAACGATTTGGCAGCACTGAATCTATCGGCACTGATTCGAAGAGGCTAATACAAGATGGAAGCTGTTACAGGCCTACATTTTCTGCAGAAGACTGTGGCCTTCATGCAATGAGATGTTATCCTCAGCCATTCTAAAGATGGGCAGGAGGAACATTTTCCGTTTAACTGCGATGTTTACAGCTCATTGCGCTATTGTTACCCACGCAGCCCAATTGGGAACACTTTGTCTTGCAGCTGTAATATTTCTGGAGCAGAGAAGACGGTAGATCATCTGCCATGTGAGTATCCTTCGCACTGCCTAGGCAGAATGATATTCCTTGGCAAGCCTTTCTTCGACAACCTCTCGTAACTCAAGGACGTTAGGCTTGAGGGACTTCTTATATACCTAAGCTCAACAGGATGGACATAGGCCGTAGGACCTGCCCTGCTTTCCGAATTGATGTACTACTTTATTCTGTAGCACTCGCCACTCTAACTAGCCAACCAATCATGCCACCAGTGTGTTGATCTCTATTTAGGAGCTTTATTTATTTTTTTTTTTACTTTTTTTAATTCAATGTCCAATTACTTACATACATACATACAATTAAACAACACATTTTGCCCAATCCATTCCACTGTGCACAACGCATTTGCTACTTTTTAACGCATGCACTTAGTATAAAAGAGTAAATGGGTTGTTGTCGTTGTTGTTGTTTTTGTTGTGCCATTATGCGTCTTTTGCTCGAGAAAATTATCTTTTATGCATATTTGCAAAATTTATGAGTTCTGCTTTTGATAGTGACTTGCCGTTTTGTTTTTCTTTTTGTTATTGCAGCTTTTGCCTTTTTATGCTTTTTACTTAAATCTTGCTTTTTGCTTCATCGCCCTCATCATTTTGCTTTGTGTTTTCTTATTTTTGGGAGTAAAGAGTAAAGAGCATTTTTAATGTTCCATCCGACACCTTTTTTTCTTTTGCTTTGCTTTTGCACAGCCATAAATTGGAAAACAGTTCGTAACTGACTGACTCATCTGATTATTCATTTGTTTGTATTTTTATACTCAGCTGTACTAGTACACAGAGTATTATAGTTTTAATCACATAACGGTGGATTGTAACAGAATGAAATAAGCGAGATAGGTATAGACTTATATATATCAAAATGATCAGGGTGAAAAGAGAAATCGATTGAGCCATGTCCGTCCGTCCGTCCGTCTGTCCGTCCGTCTGTCCGTCCGTCTGTCCGTCTGTAAACACTCTAACTCGCGCAAAAATTGAGATATTTTGATGGAGTTTGGAATGTAAGTTGGTATCGAGACTGAGACGGTTGGTATTGAAAATGGGCAAAATCGGACTATGACCACGCCCACTTTTCCTATATAGAAAAAATCGGAAATTTGGTATCTCAGTCACTAATATAGCTGGAGCGATGAAATTTTACCCACGTGTTGAGCTCAGGCCCGTATGTAGAACTCTGATGAAATTTTGGAAAATGGGCGGTGCCACGCCCACTTATTAAGGGTCAAACATTGAAAGTTTTATATGTCATAACTCAGAAACCGTTGAAGATATGTCGATGAAATTAGGTATGCGTAATTTACTTACTTAGGTAAACATTTGGACGGAAAATAGTTAAAATCGGTTGACGGCCACGCCCACTTTTATATATGGAAACTATAAAGGGGCCTAACAAAAACATTTTAAGCGATATCTCTGTCAAATATTAAGATATATCATTGAAATTTTATGGCAGGAGTCCGACTGCGGACGTAAAACGAAAAACACAAAAATTTTGGAAAATGGGCGTGGCACCGCCTCTTTTATACGCAGGAATATACGAGATTTCTTAGCCAATAACTTGACAAATAATTGATATATAATGAAGAAACTTGGTGTGTACACTTTTATTACTTGTGGTAATACATGTTGAAAATTTTAGCGAAATCGGTTGACGACCACGCCCACTTTTATATATGGGTATTATAAAGTGACCTAATAAAAACATTTTAAGCGATATCTTTGTCAAATATAGAGATAATTCATTCAAATTTTGTGTCATGAGTTCTACAATAGACCGGAAACAAAAAATAGAAAAATTTTGGAAAATGGGCGTAACACCGCCTCTTTTTAGACAAAGGAATATACGAGATTTCTTAGCCTATAACTCGACAAATGATTGAGATATTATGACGAAACTTGGTTTATACGCTTTTATAACTTCTGTCAATAGACACGCAAAAATTTATTGAAATCGGTTTATGACCACGCCTACTTTTTAACAAAGATAGTTCTGGAACACCCTTTGGGAATTTGTAACGTGACATCTTTGTAACTAGAAGTCATAAAGGAATGAAATGTTGCACAAAGAATAATATTGATATGCTTAGTTGGATGACTGATAAAAATATTGAAAATTGGCGTGGCTACGCGCACTTTATGCAGCACTAGCTTTATATAAAATACGCCGTGTTTCCATCAAACGCAAACAAACAATGAAAGCATACAGCTGAGTATCTAATGTTCGATTCCACTCGAACTTAGGCTTCCTTACTTGTTTTTATTATGAATGTTTCTGCAAGTTAAAGTGTATGTGTTGTTGGGTTCCTTGCTTTGTATGCATCACATTAAATGATATGCATTTATTTGGGTTCGAAAAGTTTTCTTTTATTAGCTCGAATTAAATATTCTTGTCTGCAATTTCACGTTGTACAATTACTTTGTTGCTTTATGATTTTAAAAAGTTAAGTTTTAATTTTTAATAGTGAGTGAAAGAGTTTTTGTTTTTTATTGTAAAGAAATACAAGTTTCAACCACTTAAAAATGTATGGGTTTATGTTGTAATAATAATATACTAATGCATAATGTTAATGAACTGAGCTTTAACCCGAGCTTATTCGTCAAACTTTGGTATGCTCTTTAATTTTTTTTTTTTTGATGAACCTTAATTTTTATGACTGTTCGCAGCGACATCTGTGAAAACGTAGGGCTTTCCGACTGGTGCCGAAAAAAAATACAACCACAATGTCTTAACGTAGCGAGCTCTTACCCACCGGGTAGCTTTCCAATGCTTATATTAGTAGTAGACTTTAATCGCATTATTCTTTAAGTTAAATCAGCTTCAAATTGCACAAACATGAAAGCTAAAATTATGTTTAAGTAAATGTTGTTTTCAAAAGAATATTTCGTTTGTTTATTCGTAAATTATTTATTAAAATTCCTTAACAAGTGGCCTCTGCTGCACAAAGTATCAAAATTTCCTTCCTGCTCATCAACGCATTTCAATTATAGCAACATTTCTTCAAAAAAAGTATATACACTTTTTTTTTCATAAAAAGCACATACATACATATATATATAAGTACATATTTATCATGTTCGCTCGGTTTTCTCAACTTCAATACATTTAGGCTCTTTTTGGTCTGTCAGTGACTCGCTAATTTTTGCGTTGTTCATATATGAACAAATTTTTTTAACATCAACTGTCCCATCCGCTTTCTAGAAACAAGCCTTGTTTGGGGGAGAGTGGTACATACACATTTCGGAGATGATGGCAGTCGAGGAAGGGGAGGGGTATAAAAAGCTTTCACAAAAATAGCATTCCCTTTTTAGTTGCGCATCACTTAAACAGATAAAAAGTGGAATTTAATTATAAAACAGTTCTTGGATGTGAGTGATGATGTTTGAGCTCACATTTTAAATAGGCAGATGGCACAGACTTTTCACTAGCATCGATGGTGTGAGAGGAATATTGTTTTTTTTTTTTAATTTCTACGAAATAAAAATTAGAAAAAATTGTTTAGTAGTCTGTTAAAAACTTTTCATTCTATAAATTTAAACTTTGAATTTTAAAGTGCTTTTTCGGCAGATAAATTTAAAATTTTAACAAAAAAAAATGAAAATGAAAATTCTCACAATTAGCCAACATACACATGTTTAATATGCGTTAAGTACATAATACTATGTACTTTTCATGCTTCTACATACTAATTGTACATACCCACATAGCATTTTATGAATTTTTTGATCATATTCCAGACTTTTTCGATCCCTATGCACGTTTAAAATAATGGAAAATGCGCTCATTTTCCGATCATAAAAGAGCCTCTCGTCTGTAGAAAATGTCACCCTACGTACAACTCTTCTTGGGGAGTCGTTTTCGAGTCTTATTTTAATCGTATTTTAATCATTTTCGAGTCCATTTCGATTTTATTTTTTTCGATTTTGAATCTTATTTTGGTCATTTTTGAATCGTTTTCTGATCGTTTTTGAATCTTTTTAGGGTAATTTTTCTTCGTTTTTCTGATCATTTTCGATTGGATTTCCAATCTTTTTTGGGTAATTTTTCAATCGTTTTTCTGGTCATTTTCGAATCTTTTTGGGCCGTTTTTCAGTAACTTTCTGATCAATTTCTAATCATTTTCTAATACTTTTCTACTCATTTTCCTATAATTTTTGGGTCAGTTTACAACCGCTTTTCTTTCCCATCTTCTATCCTCTTCCATATTCTACCCTTAGCCTTACCTTTACCAATATCGCAAAAAGAACTTTCACGGTCACCCTCAGTCTACATTTTGGTTGGAAATTTTGTAACAGATTTTTAGCCTGCAATAATATTAAGCAAATAAGGAGTTTAAGATACAAAAATTTCAATCCATAAATGAATTCCTATGAAAATGTATATCCGCATTTTGGCACTCTCATATATGGCAATGCGGAAGACATGCATCCATATGTTCCTGCTCCACAACATTCGGAACCACCAACATCGAAATCTAATATAAAATTCTCTGAAATTTTTTTTTTTAAATTATAGCTTTATGCACTAGGCTTGCTAAGGAATATTTCATTTTTTTTTTCCAAAAAAGTAAAGATATGATAAAAAATAAAATCACTTTTGAATCGTTGGTCTGACTCGTTTTCCAGTCTTCTTTTAATCGTCAAAGTGATAAATTCTTTTTTTAAATCAGCAAAGGGGATCGAAAAGCTCAGTTAGGTGAGTTTTATATGAAGAAAAATAAAATTACTTTTCAATCGCTAGAGTGACTAATTTTCGAGTCTTATTCTAATCGCAGAGGTGATTAATAAGTTTTTGATCATCAAAGGGGATCGAAAAAGACTCGGCGTAGTCAGTTTTCGTAAAACAATCTTCCAAATGCTATGTGGGTATATGTATGTAGTACTCTTACCTGTACTCTATATTTGCATATACTAACATGTCGACACCTAAATGGAAGATCGCTTATTTCAAAATATGTTTCAAGAACGCCCCAGTTCAAAATTTGTCCCAAAATAGCCCCAATTCAGAAAGTGTACATGTATGTATGCTGGTATATACATACATTAGTCCGGGCCGATTTGTATGCAGGGAAATTAATCGATATCGTGCTATCGAAATTCGTAGAGAAAACTTAGAAAACTTTTCCACGACATTTGTCTAAAATTAATTTTGATATTCCGGAATTTGGTTTTTATAGAACAAGACGGATTTTTGAAAATCAGCAAATGATAAAAATCGACAAAAAATAACCGAGCCAATATGCACATCAGATTGAATCAGAATTTTAGCTGAATCGAGGTATTAAATCAGAATTAAAATCAGTTGAGTCGTTTTCGCGATATAGCCCGATTTCCGGTTTTGGAGACTGAATGCCCAAAATCGCAATTATCTTTTGCTGTTTAAAAATTTAATTCTCATGTATAGATTGATTGATTTTTAAATTTCAGGTACCATATTAAACGGCTTGAGCTGAAAATGAGTAATTTATTAAAATTTTTACAAGAAGAGTTGCCACCTGTTTAAAAATTTAATTCTCATGTATAGTTTGATTGATTTTTAAATTTCAAGTACCATATTAAACGGCTTGAGCTGAAAATGAGTAATTTATTAAAATTTTTACAAAAAGAGTTGCCACCTGTTCAAAAATTCAGTTTTAAGCTATAGTTTGTTTGATTTTTAAATTTGAGGTGTCTTATGAAAGGGAAGATAAAGAGGAGTAGAAAGGAAACTAGAAAGAGAAAGAGGGGTGCGATAAATAACCTTTTAGAGGGCGCTTTATGCTTAACATATTCTAGAAAATTATTCAGCATAAAACTTCGCTATGGCGTTCCTCGGACAAAATATTTGTATAAAAAATCTAGGTCCATAGAAAATAAAATTAACCAGTAACTATGTATGTACCTATATGCTTCATTTTATAATTTGTTAATAAGAATCTATGGACTTAAACCAATGTATATTCTGTAATTTTTAAAGGGAAGTCAAATATAAAATGGCAATACAAAAAAATTGTCAAATGTGGAAATAAGTGGTCTTCCACCCTCAAATTATCGCACAGTGTAATTGAAAGCCACAGCATCGCGTGGCAGGGTTTACTAGTTATAATTTATTTTCCGATATAGGAGAACTAGAATATACTCTGTTTTCTTTAGCCCAAAATCGCGGTATGGGATCTCTATGTTATAGTAATGCGATATTGATTATTTTCGCTGACAGCACTTTGTACAAAATTTCAGAGTTTTAGCTGCAAAAAATGAAGAGTTATACACCAACGCGTAGACTTATGCTGTTTGAAATTTGTTTTTCACTTTCTTCAAATCTAAGAAAACTCAGGGTTACTCATACGCCATGGGGTACTACTGGACATAAAAAAAAAACATTACATTTTGGGAATTTTTTTTTCTCGATTCTTGTCGAATTTTCATTTTCAAAAATGCGTCTTGCTCTATAAAAAACCAAATTCCAGAAATTGAAAATTATTTTTAGACAAGTAACTTGGAAACGTTTTCTACTCAGAAAAATGAGAGCAATCCGAATTTCTATAGCACGATATATGTATGTAGGCTTGTAAATCGCCTCGGCCTAATATACATGTAGGTAGAATTTACATAAACTCACTAACCCTAAATTTGCGGCAGCGCACGCAAATGAAAACCACACTTTTTACTTTTCCAAATGGAATTTGCTCAGCTGTTAACTAATTCGCTTAATTGGCGTCGGACAAAGTCGCAAGTAGAGCTGCTAATTAAATTAACTTAGTAAAAAGCTGAAGAAGTGAGAGAAAATGCAAATTACATAGCTATAGAAGCATAGCAGTGCCTGCAAATAGCAATTGGAAAGAAAAAAATATAATTAACGTTTTCTGGGTAACTGTTAACTGGCAAAGTGCTTGACTCATTCGAAAGCGTAGCGCTGCCAGTCGGCATGTGCGAACTAGAAAATGCTCACACATAACAAACATCTGCCTCAGATGGCACTTACGATTCGGAATCTGGTTAGTTTGTATTTATAAGTAAAGTTTTTTATAATAAAATTAAAAAAATTGTTAACTATTATTTGCGCAAATTTAATGTATAATGTAAAGGCAAAAGTATTCAAATGTGTTATGAGCCCAGTGTGTAAACAAAACTAGTTTTGTTGAAAAAATAACTATTTAATCATTAGTGGTGCAATGTGTTAATTAACAAAAACACAAAAAAACAAGTAAGGAAGCCTAAGTTCGAGTGGAATCGAACATTAGATACTCAGCTGTATGCGTTCATTGTTTGTTTGCGTTTGATGGAAACACGGTGTATTTTATATAAAGCGGGTGCTGCGTAAAGTGGGCGTAGCCACGCCCATTTTCTAAATTTTTATCAGTCATCCAAATAAGCATATGAATATTATTCTTTGTGCAAAATTTCATTCCTTTATGAGTTACAAAGATGTCACGTTACAAATTCCCAAAGGGTGTTCCAGAAATATCTTTGTTAAAAAGTAGGCGTGGTCATAAACCGATTTCAATAAATTTTTGCGTGTCTATTAACACAAGTTATAAAAGTGTATAAACCAGGTTTCGTCATAATATCTCAATTATTTGTGGAGTTATGGGCTCCGAAATCTCGTTGATTCTTTTGTTTGAAAAGAGGCGGTGCCACGCCCATTTTCCGAAATTTTTCTATTTTTTGTTTCCGATCTATTGTAGAACTCATGCCACAAAATTTCAATGAATTATCTCAAAGATATCGCTTAAAATGTTTTTATTAGGTCACTTTATAATACCCATATATAAAAGTGGGCGTGGTCGTCAACCGATTTCGCTAAAATTTTGAACATGTATTACTACAAGTAGTGAAAGTGTACAGACCAAGTTTCGTCATAATATATCGATTATTTGTCGATTTATGGGCTCAGAAATCTCGTATATTCCTGCTACTAAAAGGAGGCGGTGCCACGCCCATTTTCCAAAATTTTTGTATTTTTTGTTTTATGTCCATAGTTGGACACCTTCCATGAAATTGCAATGATATATCTTTATATTTGACAGAGATATCGCTTAAAATGTTTTTATTAGGTCACTTTATAATACCCATATATAATAGTGGGCGTGGTTGTCAACCGATTTTGGCAATTTTTCGTCCAAACATTTGCCTAAGTAAGTATATCACGCCTACCAAATTTCATCGATATATCTTCAGCGGTTTCTGTGTTATGGCTCATAAAACTTTCAATTTTTGCCCCTTAATAAGTGGGCGTGGCACCGCCCATTTTCTAAAATTTCACCATATTTCTTCATAAGGGCCTGAGCTCAATACGTGTGTGAAATTTTATCACTCTAGCTCTATTAATAATAATAATAATACAATGGCGCTATTATAACTCTGACGAGTTTTATGGCCGAGCTTCTCTCCCAATTCGAGGTGTGCTCCTTTTTTGTTTTTCCTACTAATTGGGTGGACCTACAGTTTTATGCCGGCTCCGAACGGCGAATGCATTTTTTGTGAGAAACTTTTTCATGGCAGAAATACTCTCGGAGGGTATGCCGCCCACTGCCGAGAGGTGACCGCTGCTCTTAAAAAACCCAATAATTGGAATTTTACTAATTGAAAAATTGTTTTGGTGTTTGGCTCGGACCGTGGTTTGAACCCGAGACCTCTGCTCTATTAGTGACTGAGATAAAAAATTTCCGATTTTTACTATATAGGGGAGGTGGGCGTGGTCATGGTCCGATTTCGCCCATTTTCAATACCATCCGTTCCTGTCTTGATACCAACTTACATTTCAAATTTCATCAAAATATCTCAATTTTTGCGCGAGTTATCGTGCGCACAGACGGACAGACGGACAGACGGACGGACATGGCTCAATCGATTTCTCTTTTCACCCTGATCATTTTGATATATATAAGTCTATATCTATCTCGATTATTTCATTCTGTTACAATCCACCGTTAGGAAATCAAAACTATAATACTCTGTGTACTAGTACAGCTGAGTATAAAAACTGCTTTCCTCTGCAGCGAGTTATACTTCTAGGAATATTATATCTACTCATATGTCTAAACTGAAAATTTACGTATACAAATTTTTTTCTTCACACATGTGTAACTAACTCGCCGCTGTTGGCTTAATTTGCGCTATCACTGGTCACTAAAAAACAAGCTGGACTTTAAGCAAAAAAAGAAAGTTTGCGAAGCTCACATTCCATTACGCGACTGTTTGTCAGCTATAAATTTGCATTAATAAACCAGTGAACAAATGTGGCATAATATTTGCCAGAGCCTCTGCAATGCGAATAAATGAGGGAAAAAAAATTTCAGAGAACAAATACGAATGTATTGTATTTTTTTTTTCTTTTCTTTTTAAGCATAAAAAACTTTAATTTTATTTTTTGTTTATGCACATACGTACAAATGGTCAATTTTCTGACTGCTAACGTTACATTCGCGTGGATTTTTTATTTATTTTATGCGAAATAATAACAAAAATGTTAGAAACGTCCAAGGTTCTGTTACTTATGCTATCAGGTAGACCTATACCTTCATTTTAAGAGTAAAATTTGGCTGATGGCTACCATACCGTAAAAGTTATAAGCGCGTGAAACGCACTGCTAACGTTACATCATTTGGAAGTGAGATCAAGATACAGATCATGTTTGGTTTAATTTCTGCGAACTTGCTGAGACAATCATCCCAATTTTCCTTCATGTTATATAGCAAGGATGTCACAAGGTCATGGCATACCGCTTTACCAAAATCTTTAGGATTTTTTAACGTAATTTAACATAAAATAAGGCACTGCCTACGTTACACAAAGCACTGCTAACGTTACACGTGCGAAAACTGAGTATCTCTACATATAATAAAATTCTAACCGTTGATCTCTGTACATTGCAGATATACAGAAAATAAAAAAAGGAGCCAGAGGAATCCAAACTAACTGTTTTTAAAATTTCTGTCGGTCTGACTGTCTGTCTGTCCTTATGTTTGTGCGCGGGTCACTAAAAATTAGAATGATGGAATTGAATGAAACTAGTCAGAGTTATAATAGCGCCATTGTATTATTATTATTATTATAGATGTCTACTTTAAGATTTTAGATATCCCTTATTTCTATAGCTCAACTAGTTTTGGAGTTATCGACCAATATGTGGACCAAGGGTGATCCAAAATTTGTTAGAACAATATGGGTATCAAATAAAAGGTGCTGATGAGTGCTGCAATAAGTAATTCTATTAAATTCAATATCTCGATTGGTTTCGGAGATATCTCCCTATCCCTATCTCTCCAAGTTTTGATATCCTACGGAAAACACTTCCAGAGATATTCAGCATGAAAGATTAAGTTTGTATGGGTTGTGCCACGCCCTTTTTCCAATAGCTCTAATTTTTTCATCCAGAAAATGATTATTGAAAGTTTCATTCATTTCTATGCAGTCGTTTTTGTGTGACGCGGGCGTTATGGTAAAAAAACACATTTTGGTCACATTTTTCCCACATTGTGGTCAATAACTCGGGAACTGGATGAGATATCCAAACGAAAGTTGTCCTGAATTTTAAGTTAGGGGTTAAATGATAGAATGGTGAAGGTTTCATGCAATTATATTCAGTAGTTTTTGCGTGATGCGCGCACAATCATACAGACGGACAAACAGACAGACAGACAGATAGACTTCTAAAAATTGTAGATTTGGGTTCCGCTGGTCCAATAATGACCTCTCCTATCAGTTTTTCTTGAATATCTTCAATGTACAGACATCGACATGTTACAATTTTATTATATCTATTATATAGATAAAAAATCACTGCTAACGTTACATATTATTTAAGCTAACAATGTCTTCAAATCTTTGGAAGTTTAACTTTTTTTAATTGGAACGTGAGATATACGTATAGTATTAAGAAAATATATAAACAAATTAAATTAAAACGTATTTTAACATGTCTTAATAAAACTTTTTTGGTTTTGCACTGCTAACGTTACATACGATTTTTGCGGCACATTTACTTTTCACATAACTCCTAGTTGGAACATAACTTTTTTAAAAACTTTACGTGTTATGATATTATAACTAATTTTCTAATAGATAAAACTTGAACGGCTAAATTTAGTCGCAACTAACATGTTATATTTAACTTTTTGTTTACTGAACTACATCCGACCATATTTTTTTTTTAATCACAACGTTTTATAAAAAGAGCGAAAAGTTTAATTTAAAACGAATAAAATTGATTGCCACTGTTTTCAACAGCTACTATAATATGTCATGAACCCCGCAAGACCCCAGTGCTTGCAATATTTGACAAAAAAAAAAAAAAACTACTTGGTTTACTTTGCCAGAAAATCGGCCATATGTGAATGTTTACGGTTTTTCCAGTTCCAGCACGTTCAATGAAGAACATTGGTAAAGGCTTGCTGGTGTATGTTCGACTAAGGCCAAGAACGTGACCACAACAGATGTCTCTCGACGTTAGCTTGACGGTAGTACCGTGGGGTTCGGTACGCTGACAGTAGGGGGTTTATTGCAGGTTAGAGTCCAGTACTGACGGTGTAAAGGCTTTCGATGCTTCCTCTTGGTAAAGGCAAGTAAAGTAAAATGGTTTAACTCTGATGTAGGTATCAACCACGGTATATTATATCTGCTCAACAGCTTTTGTTCGGATATATGCAACGAACATTCTCAAAAAAAATATAAAATTGAATTCCCATTATTGAATTGAGTCAATGTATTTTCTTTGAAAAGCTTAACTTAGTCTGCTTTCTTTTCAACATTTGTTTTAGCGAGTTAAGACACATTATTCAATGCTAGGACAGATAAAATGAGATTCCCTGAAAAAGCCTTTTGTTATCTTAAACTTTTTTCTGTGATACATATATGTATGTATTTTTATGTATTTAAAGTCACGACAAAGAAATTAAATTCTAAATATCACACTCTATTTTGGCTCTATAAATAATTTAAAATGCTGCATTTGATTCAGAAAGAGAAAAGCTGTAGCATTTTTATCATTCACAAGTCTTTCCCCTAGACAAGCCAGTTCATAACTCATTCTGATGCGAATTCTAACACAAACATATTTACCAACAACCAAAACATCTTAAATCATTTGCACTTTTGTCTCCGCTTGCAACAGTTCTCGCTTTAAGAGCATCATCGCTTGTTGTTGACACCTTTTCAGTTGACTGGCTATTGCAGTAGAAAACTGTCGGTGTCAACTTTTTAGTATATCTGCATATGTGCTGTTTATAGTTTTGCACTGCTGCGTTATGTACACTAATTTTCTTTGCTTCAACAATCAGCTTTGTTCTATAATTGTTGACGGGCTGTTCACGCTGTTCGCGCATACTAGCAAACACACATTTAATTATACACATACCTACATAAGTGTACATATTTGTGCCGGGGACATGTGTGAGCAATAATTTTATTAAAACTTTCAACGCAAAGAGGAGTTCTTTTGTGTGAGCGAAGAGCATTCGCTGGGCGTGTATAAATCATAGTTTTTTTTTTGGCTTTTGTGGGCTCATTATTCTGTGATGGCGCTGATTTAATGTGTCTAATGTGCTAGTATTATTTATTGGGCCAGAAGGATATGCTAATAAGGGAAAGTTTATAATTTGAGAAGGAATATGTGTGCACTATTATTATATTTTCTATTATTTTTTTAAGTAGCAAACATATATACATTAGATGAGTTTTTTTTAGATACTCTCTCCGGCACCGGAATATGAAAATAGGATGTTTTAGAGTGAGTAAACTGAAAAAAAAATTTCACTTTTCCAAAAACTGGATGGAGCTACACCGAAAACCGCGCAAATTCCCAGAATTTCAAGGTATGTTTAGATTTATGTCTGAAAAAAGTTAGAATTTTGCACAAGAAAAAAAATTGATACCCACCCATACGAAGAATTAACCGCTAAATCGAATGGCATATTCAGTTTTTTGGTACACTACCCAGGGAAGGTAATAACGCGGCCTAAAGTGACCATTTTCTTTTTTTTCTCATGAATCTTCAACTTCTTGCCCTATACTCTTCCCGAAAGCGAACGTTATTTTTTAATATTACCCATATTGCCCACAAATGTTTTGGCACCATCCGGCTCAACTTTTTGTCCGTTATCCGCGGTCTCGGCCTTTCTATTTTTTTTGCATTTGTGGAGTTATCCATCCACATAAAACTATCACTTAAAACCCAAAAAAACCGCCTTCAAGAGCAAAATTGTTAAAAAATTTAAGAAATTTTAAGATATGTTACCCTTTTATACCCGACTTTACTTCATTTAAACTTGATGAACTCATCCAAATTTTATTCAATTTTTAATATCTATACATTTCTGGAAAGCGCATTAAATAACGCAGCCTACCGTGTGATTTAGTTAAAAAATAACGTTCGCTTTCGGGAAGAGTATAGGGCAAGAAGTTGAAGATTCATGAGAAAAAAAAGAAAATGGTCACTTTAAGCCGCGTTATTACCTTCCCTGGGTAGTGTACCAAAAAACTGAATATGCCATTCGATTTAGCGGTTAATTCTTCGTATGGGTGGGTATCAATTTTTTTTCTTGTGCAAAATCCTAACTTTTTTCAGACATAAATCTAAACATACCTTGAAATTCTGGGAATTTTCGCGGTTTTCGGTGTAGCTCCATCCAGTTTTTGGAAAAGTGAAATTTTTTTTTTCAGTTTACTTACTCTAAAACATCCTATTTTCATATTCCGGTGCCGGAGGGAGGATCTGAGAAGGTTTAAAGAATCCCATACAAAAAAAAACTCATCTAATATACATATATAAAAAAAGTATATTACTATGTAATGTATTAAGTCGAAATTAATAAAAAAATTGTTTCTTTGAATTTGCACTAAGTAAGTTTTCTAGGTCTGTGTATATTGTCCGTTTCTGGAGTTTGTTGCGGCTTGTAAATAAGACGCAATTCAAGGCAAACATGACTATGTCGCTGTGGAACATTTTCACTAAATACAAATAAATTAAAAAAAAAAAACGAAAAAATACTGAAAAAAAAACGATATGAGTTCCTTATAAATGCAATAATCTAACACCAACTGACCGCAATAAAAGGGTACACATGCATTAAACAACACAAAAATAGCAAATATAGTAAATGTAAAAACAAATATGCATGTGCTATGTGTATTTGTGTATTAGAAAGACAATGACAAACACAAATGCCATAATCCAAGCTGTTCATTAAATACTAATGAACAAAAACACCATTTCAAATAGCAGCTAGTAAAGCAAAGTAAAAGTACAAAAAAGTGCAAATAACGTGCATTATGAAACAAAGCGTGCTAATGTCACAACCGTCGTAAATGCAAACAAAGATTATTACTTAGGAACATAGAAAGAGCGAGTGTGTGGTGTGTGGAAAACAGCGTAAGTTATACAGCAAAAAACAAGCGAAATTCAAACGGAAAAAAAGCATAAGCAAATGCCATTTCAGTAGGAAGTTAAAAAATTATAATCAAAAGAAAAATAGTAGTTGTAGATAGATAGCATTATGGTAACGAAATGCAGCAAAGAAGAGTTGCGCAACGTATAGAACAAGAAACCATGAAGAATGCTTAACTCGCAATAGCACATGAAATTGCATTTTCTGTTCTTTTGTTTTTTTTTTTTTCTAATCTTCATTTAGGATTTTCGCGTTTAGATAGTTATACCCAGGTTTGCTGGAATTTTCCAGGCTATATGATTATTATTTTAATAACTAGTATTAGTTTAAGCAATCTAAGGAAATCGTATTAGATATATTTATGTATGTATGTAAAGTTACCTGGATAGAAAGTTACCCCTTGTATGTATATAAATAACCATCCTTACTTGAAAAAGTCTCTCTTAAACTAGCTCACCCAGAACTAAAGTGCATAAGCTCATTAGAGATAGAAACTTAACTTTATTTATATCAGTAGCAAAATTTACAATAATCTTATATTATAAATGTGAAATGGAAATTGTGTTTAAACTCAATTGGCGAGAAAGCTGCTGAACGGATCCTCATGAAACTTTGCACACCCAAGTATTTTCACCCGGTAATTACTATAGGCATATTTTTAATCTGATTAAAAGTCAGGGATGGGCACCTCCCATACAAGTTTTTCCTTTTTTCGTAATATCCCTTGAAATATTTGTACTAGAATTCATAATGAAAATTTGTGTGAAGAAATAATACATAATTAGATACTCAACAGATAAACAATCTACGTCTTGGAAAAGCAGGGAGGGGCACTTTCCTCTCATATAAACTGGAATTTTCACAGCGAATATCTCTTGAAATATTTGTAGTACAGTACTGAAAATTTGTTTGAGGGCATATGATATAAACGCTAGATCTTGATAACGCAGGGATGGGCACCTTCAATACAAACTGAAATTTTCACAACGAATATCTCTGGAAATATTTGTAGTAGGGTACTGAAAATTATTATGAGGGCATATAAGATAATTATACACTAAACGCGTAAAAACGATAGGTCTTGGTAAAGCAGGGATGGGCAGCTCCCATACACACTGAAAATTTTACAGCGAATATCTGTTGATTTATTTGTAGTAGAGTACTGAAAATTGGTCTGAGGGCTTATGAGATAATTATGTATTAAAAGAATAAAAACGCTAGATCTTGGTAAAGAAGGGATGGGCACCTCCCAAACTGAATCTTTCGCAGCGAATATCTTGAAATATTTGTAGTAGGGAACTTAAAATTGGTGTGAGGGCATATGAGATAATTATATACTCAACGGACAAAAAACAATAAGAAAACTATCCTTGACGTCAATAATGATATCTTTTCCGTTTAGCTTTTTACAACAAACTCAATATGCTAATATTTTTGAAAGCACGTGGTGTGAAACCAGCGGGTAACCTCTAGTAGAGAATAATACTCAGTGGGCATTCAAAGTTAGAATTTCATCGCTTATGTGTATGAAAGCCATTTGTCAGGGCGTATACGTAACTTAGTAGTAAGTAAGAAAAAGTAAGAAAAATTCATTTAGATTCCCAGTTGGAAAAGGTAAAATATAGTAATCTATAAATGGATATAAAGACCATAGGATCTATAAATGCCAGAATGCATTCTTTATTTCATTGTGCCTTCTAGGGTTAGGCAAAAAAGAATGTTTTGACGAAAGTCGCTCTCGGCCTTAATCTCAGTTTCGGTTCATATTCTCACTATAATTGCACTCACACTCTCTCCCTCAAACATTTTACTCCTCCTAAGATGACCTAAATATTAAATTTCTTTTGCATTTTTCTTTTCATACTCTCTCCATCCGGTTTACAACTAAAAATTTGTAGCTTCAACTCCGGTTGTTCAGCTTTCTTCGTCTTCACTGCTTGTTATATACATACATACTACTGTCCATTTTATATTCCTCTCCGGATTCTATACATGACATTAACCCGAAATTTAATCCAATGCCATCATATAGTGGTATAATCAACATTATATTGAAATTTAGTAGCGCTTTATACATTCTTTTTTTTCGAAAAAGCATCTATGAATTTTCGTCATTATTTTAAAAATTAAAATTAAAAAAAATTACCCTCATAATTGTTTTTATTGCCATATTCAATATTTATACTCAGCTGTACTAGTACACAGAGTATTATAATTTTGATTTCATAACGGTGGATTGTAACATAATGAAATAATCGAGATAGATATGGACTTATATATATCAAAATGATCAGGGTGAAAAGAGAAATCGATTGAGCCATGTCCGTCCGTCCGTCCGTCCGTCCGTCCGTCCGTCCGTCCGTCCGTCCGTCCGTCCGTACGCACGATAACTCGCGTAAAAATTGAGATATTTTGATGAAATTTGAAATGCAAGTTGGTATCGAGACTGGGACGGTTGGTATTGAAAATGGGCGAAATCGGACCATGACCACGCCCACTTTTCCTATATAGAAAAAATCGGATATTTGGTATCTCAGCCACTACTATAGCTAGAGTGATAAAATTTTACCCACGTATTGAGCTCAGGGCCTTATGAAGAAATTTGATGAAGTTTTGGAAAATGGGCGGTGCCACGCCCACTTATTAAGGGGCAAACATTGAAAGTTTTATATGTCATTACTCAGCAACCGTTGAAGATATATCGATGAAATTTGGTATCCGTAATTTGCTTACTTAGACAAATGTTTTGACGAAAAATTATCAAAATCGGTGGACGGCCACGCCCACTTTTATATATGGGAACTATAAAGGGGCCTAATAAAAACATTTTAAGCGATATCTCTGTCAAATATAAAGATCTATCACTGAAATTTTGTGGTAGGAGTCCAACTACGGACATAAAACAAAAAATACAAAAATTTTTGAAAATGGGCGGTGCCACGCCCACTTATTAAGGGTCAAACATTGAAAGTTTTATATGTCATAACTCAGAAACCGTTAAAGATATATCGATGAAATTTGGTACGCGTAATATATTTACTTAGCCAAATGTGTGGACGAAAAATTATCAAAATCGGTGGACGGCCACGCCCACTTTTATATATGGGAACTATAAAGGGGCCTAATAAAAACATTTTAAGCGATATCTCTGTCAAATATAAAGATCTATCACTAAAATTTTGTGGCAGGAGTCCAAAGACGGACATAAAACAAAAAGTACAAAAATTTTGGAAAATGGGCGGTGCCACGCCCACTTATTAAGGGTCAAACATTGAAAGTTTTATATGTCATAACTCAGAAACCGTTGAAGATATATCGATGAAATTTGATATGCGTAATTTTCTTACTTAGGCAAATGTTTTTGCGAAAAATTATCAAAATCGGTTGACGGCCACGCCCACTTTTATATATGGGAACTATAAAGGGGCCTAATAAAAACATTTTAAGCGATATCTCTGTCAAATATAAAGATCTATCACTGAAATTTTGTGGCAGGAGTCCAACTAGGGACATAAAACAAAAAATATAAAAATTTTGGAAAATGGGCGGTGCCACGCCCACTTATTAAGGGGCAAATATTGAAAGTTTTATAAGCCATAACTCAGAACCGTTAAAGATATATCGATGAAATTTGGTACGCGTGATATATTTGCTTAGCCAAATGTGTGGACGAAAGATTACCAAAATCGGTTGACGACCACGCCCACTTTTATATATGGGTATTATAAAGTGACCTTATAAAAACATTTTAAGCGATATCTCTGTCAAATATAAAGATCTATCACTGAAATTTTGTGACATGAGTTCTACAATAGACCGGAAACAAAAAATAAAAAAAGTTTATAAAATGGGCGTGGCACCGCCTCTTTTTATACAAAGAAATCTACGAGCCTATTACTCGACAAATAACTGAGATATTATGACGAAACTTGGTTTATACACTTTTATAACTTGTGTTAATAGACACGCAAAAATGTATTGAAATCGGTTTATGACCACGCCTACTTTTTAACAAAGATATTTCTGGAACACCCTTTTGGAATTTGTAACGTGAAGCCTTTGTAACTAAAAGTCATAGAGGGATGCAATTTTGCACTAACAATAATATTTATATGCTTATTTGGATGATTGATACAAAGTTTGAAAATGGGCGTGGCTGCGCCCTGTTTATGCAGCACTCGTTTCATATAAAATACACCCTATATCGAACAAACGCAAACAAACAATGAAAGCATACAGCTGAGTATCTAATGTTCGATTCCACTCGAACTTAGGCTTCCTTACTTGTTTTAATTGTTGTTTTATTTCTGAAGTTGTAGCTGAAGGCCGATACCTTAACTCTTAGCTGTGCACTCTTTTGGAATGCATTCTAGAATGTATCCGATTTCATACATCTTTGCATGCGTGCGAAAGGTCACGCATGACCACCTTTTTACTGGGTTATGCCATTCTGAGCTTTTTGTTTTTTTGAGTGCAATGTGCTGGGAACGAGACAAAATTCTATTAACCTCAAAAAAATCTTTTAATAAAACGTAGTGATACCTAAACACACTACTGGCTATATGTTATGTGTTTGCACACAATGTCTGAGACATTTTGCTTCTACTTATTCTTCTAAATTTCTTGCTCTTGCCGCTGCTGCAATTTCTGTGTTTTTGTTTATTTGGTGCTGGCAATTTTCCAAACATCCTTGCTGGCCATACAATGCATACACATGTACAATGTATGTTTGTGTATGCATATATGTGTAGATATGTGCGGTGGCTGTCGAAAGTGCATTAGATACGTGGAATTTTTGAGCAATGCCATAAAACATCAACGTATGGCATATGGTAGGTATCAAGCGGCGAACAAATGCGCCCGCTGTGCTGCCAAACACTTTACGCTTGCGACATTCGCTTTTAGTTTTACGTGCGAACACGGCCTTCCAACAAATTCTCGACTTTATTGTTTACGCTTCGGAGTACTTGGTTTTTGCAATCTTTTGTTTTTTTTTTCTGTTGTTCTTTATTTGTTTGTCGTTCCGACTGTGTTTCTTTTATCGCGTCTTTTATACCCTGCACGCTTTTTTGATATCTTTAGAAGAAGGAGACTTTCTTGAAAAAGAGGTTTACCAACTTCAGTTACCAATTTCATAAATTTCGACAGATAGCAGGGCTGCTTCTGTAATTTCTTAAATATAATTTGGATTTCACTTATGAATATTTAGGTTTATTTCACTAGCATATGAAAATCAAAAATTTCCGATCTCGAAGGTTATACACCCTCCGGTGCAGCCTAAGTCAATGCTTGTCTTACATATTAACGTTTATTTCGTTTCGTTTTTTTCCTCGTTTTAAATGAAAAAGCTGCTGAATTTTTGTGTTTTCATATTTGTTTTACTGCCGCTGCGGCTGCAATTGGGCACATTTTTTCGTTTGCCTCTACTATGCGGTCTTTATGTATGTATGTATGGCTTGCATCGCATCGTGTGCCATTTGTCTTGTGCTTGTGAATGTGCATTTGCTTGTATGTATGTGATACTTTCTAATGACAATTGTTTTGCGATATAAATTACACAAGTGCACAATATTTGCTTTTGTACCTTTGGTTGCGTGACTTTTTGTGACTCAGACGCCACTGTTGCAATCAGGGCTCCTTATGGCACATCTACAGATGAAAAGCCTCTGCCACGGCTTTTCGTTCATTTTGTGCCAAGCTGCCGCTTAGTCCAACCTTTTCTCAGCTAATACATACACATGCAAACACACACACACAAACACGTACTATTTGCCCACCTTTACGTGTTCTCTATTCTTGTTTAATTTTGGTTTTTTTTTGTTTTCATATGCTTTTATTGTTTTTATTGTTTTCATTGCTAATGCTTTTATATTTGTTTGCACGTGCTTTTGTTTTGAGCCTCTTTTCGTTCTTTATTGCATTCATTTCGTTTGGCTGTGTTCTGTGTTGTGTGTCTGCCTGTGACAACAAACAGCAACAAGGCAAGCATACATTTAGGGGCGCGAAAGTATATTTTGCTTTGGTTCAATTGTGTGCAGTGCGTTGCAGTGCAGTGCAGCATTTGTTCTCAATTGCTTTTGTGCAATTCGTGACATTTTGCTGGAAATGAAATGACACCAAAACTTATGAAATTAAATGCTATTTTGCCTTAATGAGTCAGGCAGTTTTTTTGTATTTATTTTCTGATGTATTGTTAGGCAAATGCAGCTGAGCAGAATGGCGAGATTGTTATGTATAACAAGTAAGGAAGCCTGAGTTCGAGTGGAATCGAACATTAGATACTCAGCTGTATGCTTTCATTGTTTGTTTGCGTTTGATGGAATCACGGTGTAGGTACTTTATATAAAGCAAGTGCTGCATAAAGTGGGCGTAGCCGCGCCCATTTTCAAAATTTTTATCAGTCATCCAACTAAGCATATGAATATTATTCTTTGTGCAAAATTTCATTCCTTTATGACTTCTAGTTACAAAGATGTCACGTTACAAATTCCCAAAGGGTGTTCCAGAAATATCTTTGTTAAAAAGTAGGCGTGGTCATAAACCGATTTCAGTAAATTTTTGCTTGTCTATTAACACAAGTTATAAAAGTGTATAAACAAATTTCGTCATAATATCTCAATTATTTGTCGAGTTATAGGCTAAGAAATCTCGTATATTCCTTTGTCTAAAAAGAGGTGGTGCCACGCCCATTTTCCAAAATTTGTCTATTTTTTGTTTCCGGTCTATTGTGAAACTCTTGCCACAAAATTTCAATGAATTATCTTTATATTTGACAGAGATATCGCTTAAAATGTTTTTATTAGGTCACTTTATAATACCCATATATAAAAGTGGGCGTGGTCGTCAACCGATTTCGCTAAAATTTTCAACATGTATTACCACAAGTAATAAAAGTGTACATACCAAGTTTCGTCATTATGTATCAATTATTTGTCGAGTTATGGGCTCAGAAATCTCGTATATTCCAGCTTCTAAAAAGAGGCGGTGCCACGCCCATTTTCCAAAATTTTTGTGTTTTTCGTTGTATATCTGCAGGTGGACTCCTGGCATAAAATTTCAATGATATATCTTTATATTTGACAGAGATATCGCTTCAAAAGTTTTTATTAGGTCACTTTATAAGACCCATATGTAAAAGTGGGCGTGGCCGTCAACCGATTTTGACAATTTTTCGTCCAAATATTTGCCTAAGTAAGTATATCACGCGTACCAAATTTCATCGATATATCTTCAACAGTTTCTGAGTTATAACTCATAAAGCTTTCAATGTTTGCTCCTTAATAAGTGGGCGTGGCACCGCCCATTTTCCAAAATTCCACCAAATTTCTTCTTAGGGGCCTGAACTCAACACGTGGGTAAAATTTCATCACTCTAGCTATATTAGTGGCTGAGATACCAAATTTCCGACTTTTTCTATATAGGAAAAGTGGGCGTGGTCATGGTCCGATTTCGCCCATTTTCAATACCAACCGTCCCAGTGTCGATACCAACTTGCATTTCAAATTTCATCAAAATATATCAATTTTTGCGCGAGTTAGAGTGTTTACAGACGGACAGACGGACGGACAGACGGACGGACGGACGGACGGACGGACGGACGGACATGGCTCAATCGATTTCTCTTTTCACCCTGATCTTTTTGATATATATAAGTCTATATCTATCTCGATTATTTCATTCTGTTACAATCCACCGTTATGTGATTAAAACTATAATACTCTGTGTACTAGTACAGCTGAGTATAAACAAGTAAGGAAGCCTAAGTTCGATTGGAATCGAACATTAGATACTCAGCTGTATGCTTTTATTGTTTGTTTGCGTTTAATGGAAACACGTTGTACTTTATATAAAGTGAGTGCTGCATAAAGTGGGCGTAGCCACGCCCATTTTCCAAAATTTTTATCAGTTATCGAACTAAGTATATGAATATTATTATTTGTGCAAAATTTCATTCCTTTACGAGTTCTAGTTACAAAGATTTCACGTTAAAAATTCCCAAAGGGTGTTTCAGAAATATCTTTGTTAAAAAGTAGGCGTGGTCATAAATCGATTTCAATAAATTTTTGCGTGTCTATTACCACAAGTGATAAAAGTGTACACACCAAGTTTGGTCATAATATCTCAATTATTTGTCGAGTTATGGGCTAAGAAATCTCGTATATTCCTGCTTCTAAAAGGAGGCGGTGCCACGCCCATTTTCCAAAATTTTTGTGTTTTTTGTTTTGTGTCCATAGTTGGACTCCTGCCATAAAATTTCAATGATATATCTTTATATTTGACAGAGATATCGCTTAAAATGTTTTTATTAGGCCACTTTATAATACCCATATATAAAAGTGGGCGTGGTCGTCAAACGATTTTGGCAATTTTTCGCACAAACATTGGCCTAAGTAAGTATATCACGCCTACCAAATTTCATCGATATGTCTTCAACGGTTTCTGAGTTATGACTCATAAAACTTTCAATGTTTGCTCCTTAATAAGTGGGCGTGGCACCGCCCATTTTCCAAAATTTAACCATATTTCTTCATAAGGGCCTGAGCTCAATACGTGGGTAAAATTTCATCACTCCAGCTCTATTAGTTACTGAGATACAAAATTTCGGATTTTTACTATATAGGGGAGGTGGGCGTGGTCATGGTCCGATTTCGCCCATTTTCAATACCATCCGTTCTCGTCTTGATACCAACTTGCATTCCAAATTTCATCAAAACATTTCAATTTTTGCGCGAGTTATCGTGCTCACAGACGGACGGACGGACAGACGGACAGACGGACGGACATGGCTCAATCGATTTCTCTTTTCACCCTGATCATTTTTATACTCAGCTGTACTAGTACACAGAGTATTATAATTTTGATTTCATAACGGTGGATTGTAACATAATGAAATAATCGAGATAGATATGGACTTATATATATCAAAATGATCAGGGTGAAAAGAGAAATCGATTGAGCCATGTCCGTCCGTCCGTCCGTCCGTCCGTCCGTCCGTCCGTCCGTCCGTCCGTCCGTCCGTCCGTCCGTCCGTACGCACGATAACTCGCGTAAAAATTGAGATATTTTGATGAAATTTGAAATGCAAGTTGGTATCGAGACTGGGACGGTTGGTATTGAAAATGGGCGAAATCGGACCATGACCACGCCCACTTTTTCTATATAGAAAAAATCGGAAATTTGGTATCTCAGCCACTAATATAGCTAGAGTGATAAAATTTTACCCACGTATTGAGCTCAGGCCGTTATGAAGAAATTTGATTAAGTTTTGGAAAATGGGCGGTGCCACGCCCACTTATTAAGGGTCAAACATTGAAAGTTTTATATGTCATAACTCAGAAACCGTTGAAGATATATCGATGAAATTTGGTATGCGTAATTTGCTTACCTAGACAAATGTTTTGGCGAAAAATTATCAAAATCGGTTGACGGCCACGCCCACTTTGATATATGGGAACTATAAAGGGGCCTAATAAAAACATTTTAAGCGATATCTCTGTCAAATATAAAGATCTATCACTGAATTTTTGTGGCAGGAGTCCAACTACGGACATAAAACAAAAAGTACAAAAATTTTGGAAAATGGGCGGTGCCACGCCCACTTATTAAGGGGCAAACATTGAAAGTTTTATATGTCATAACTCAGAAACCGTTGAAGATATATCGATGAAATTTGTTTTGCGTAATTTGCTTACTTAGACAAATGTTTTGGCGAAAAATTATCAAAATCGGTTGACGGCCACGCCCACTTTTATATATGGGAACTATAAAGGGGCCTAATAAAAACATTTTAAGCGATATCTCTGTCAAATATAAAGATCTATCACTGAAATTTTGTGGCAGGAGACCAACTAGGGACATAAAACAAAAAATATAAAAATTTTGGAAAATGGGCGGTGCCACGCCCACTTATTAAGGGGCAAATATTGAAAGTTTTATAAGCCATAACTCATAAACCGTTAAAGATATATCGATGAAATTTGGTACGCGTGATATATTTACTTAGCCAAATGTGTGGACGAAAGATTTCCAAAATCGGTTGACGACCACGCCCACTTTTATATATGGGTTTTATAAAGTGACCTAATAAAAACATTTTAAGCGATCTCTCTGTCAAATATAAAGATCTATCACTGAAATTTTGTGACATGAGTTCTACAATAGACCGGAAACAAAATATAAAAAAGTTTGGAAAATGGGCGTGGCACCGCCTCTTTTTATACAAAGGAATCTACGTGCCTATTACTCGACAAATAACTGAGATATTATGACGAAACTTGGTTTATACACTTTTATAACATGTGTTAATAGACACGCAAAAATGTATTGAAATCGGTTTATGACCACGCCTACTTTTTAACAAAGATATTTCTGGAACACCCTTTTGGAATTTGTAACGTGAAGTTTTTGTAACTAAAAGTCATAGAGGGATGCAATTTTGCACTAACAATAATATTTATATGCTTATTTGGATGATTGATACAAATTTTGAAAATGGGCGTGGCTGCGCCCTGTTTATGCAGCACTTGTGTCATATAAAATACACCCTATATCGAACAAACGCAAACAAACAATGAAAGCATACAGCTGAGTATCTAATGTTCGATTCCACTCGAACTTAGGCTTCCTTACTTGTTATATATATAAGTCTATATCTATCTCGATTATTTCATTCTGTTACAATCCACCGTTAGGAAATCAAAACTATAATACTCTGTGTACTAGTACAGCTGAGTATAAAAAGAAGACAGCAACAACAACAACAACAGCAACAAATGGCGTACAATTTCAATTTATTCATAATTGTTTGGAAAATATAATAACCAACAGTAATACCAAGTAATTTTGCTCTATAACAAAGATATGCATACTCTGAAAAAAAAAACGTTGTAAATCTAAAGACTTTCGCTGTTAAATCAACTACTTTCCGCAGTTGAAATGTGCCCAACAACGCTCCGTTGTTGTTTCAAAGGTGCGAGCGTTGTTGATTTAAGTCAATAACGGAGATTGTTGGAAACAATTTGCACCTAAAAATAAATTTTTGTTTGCATTTTACTCTTCATCTTCTCTCCGCCTGGGTCTCAACTGCAAATATGTAGCCTCCGCTTGTTCTCCTATTCTTCTCTCCTTCCTATCATTCACTGGTTGCTATCTTTATTTCTTATTCTGATTTTTCTTCTTTGTTTTATATTCTCCTCCGGATTCGAACCATGACATCAACCGGAAATTCTATCCAATCATCACATAGTGGAACATTCAACATTATATTGAATTGTAGTAACTTATTTATACTTCCATTTCCAAAAAAGGAATCCATGAATTATTTGAATCATTGTATTTAAAAAAATTTGTTCTCATTAGTTTTGTTAACAACGGAAACTGTTGGGTCAAATACTTTTGCCTTTAAATCAGCAACGGGGAGAAAATTGTTGCCAAAAATAACCTTTTGTTTGGATTTTTCTCTTCATCTTCTCTCCATCATTATTTTTTGATGGTTTTCTCACAAAAAAAAAATATTTTCTCACGAAAATTTTTTTAAAAGCAAGCAAGTTTTTGAAACAACAACGCCCGTTTTTGAATAAATTGTTGGATCAAAAACTTTGCTATAAAAGCAAATACTTTTGCTGTTGAATCAAAGACGCAGATTCAACAGCCGAAATTTGTTGGTTTAACTACGGCTATTTTTTTCAGAGTATGTATCAAAAATGTGAAGATTTCTGTTAAGTTTTCTATAAAAAATAACAATAACATATCTTTGGCAATTTGCAATAATCGCTTAAGTCGAAAACTATGATTTCGATATAAATTGATTTTTATGTATATTCGGAGGCGTTTCTTAACAAATCACAAAAGTCGATTAAAAACCATGGACGCAAAATCAGTGAGCCATCCATAATGATACGATAAAATTTTGTAAATAAAGCAAATTTTCATGAAGAAATTTGATTAAGTATATATGTACGTCTACTTTGGCTTTTATAGCAAGTTTAAAACACCTCTATTGTAAGTTAAGCCTAAATATTTTTATACTCAGCTGTACTAGTACACAGAGTATTATAGTTTTAATCACATAACGGTGGATTGTAACAGAATGAAATAATCGAGATAGATATAGACTTATATATATCAAAATGATCAGGGTGAAAAGAGAAATCGATTGAGCCATGTCCGTCCGTCCGTCCGTCCGTCTGTCCGTCTGTCCGTCCGTCCGTCTGTAAACACTCTAACTCGCGCAAAAATATAGATATTTTGATGAAATTTGAAATGCAAGTTGGCATCGACACTGGGACGGTTGGTATTGAAAATGGGCGAAATCGGACCATGACCACGCCCACTTTTCCTATATAGAAAAAATCGGAAATTTGGTATCTCAGCCACTAATATAGCTAGAGTGATGAAATTTTACCCACGTGTTGAGCTCAGGCCCCTAAGAAGAAATTTGATGGAATTTTGGAAAATGGGCGGTGCCACGCCCACTTATTAAGGAGCAAACATTGAAAGTTTTATGAGTCATAACTCAGAAACTGTTGAAGATTTATCGATGAAATTTGGTATGCGTGATATACTTACTTAGGCAAATGTTTGGAGGAAAAATTGTCAAAATCGGTTGACGGCCACGCCCACTTTTATATATGTGTATTATAAAGTGGCCTAATAAAAACATTTTAAGCGATATCTCTGTCAAATATAAAGATATATCATTGAAATTTTATAGCAGGAGTCCAACTGCGGACATACAACGAAAAACACAAAAATTTTGGAAAATGGGCGTGGCATCGCCTCTTTTTAGAAGCTGGAATATACGAGATTTCTGAGCCCATAACTCGACAAATAATTGATATATAATGACGAAACTTGGTGTGTACACTTTTACTACCTGTGGTAATACATGTTGAAAATTTTAGCGAAATCGGTTGACGACCACGCCCACTTTTATATATGGGTATCATAAAGTGGCCTAATAAAAACATTTTAAGCGATATCTTTGTCAAATATAAAGATAATTCATTGAAATTTTGTGGCAAGAGTTCCACAATAGACCGGAAACAAAAAGTAGACAAATTTTTGAAAATGGGCGTGGCACCGCCTCTTTTTAGACAAAGGAATATAAGAAATTTCTTAGCCTATAACTCGACAAATAATTGAGATATTATGACGAAACTTGGTTTATACACTTTTATAGCTTGTGTTAATAGACACGCAAAAATTTATTGAAATCGGTTTATAACCACGCCTACTTATTAACAAAGATATTTCTGGAACACCCTTTGGGAATTTGTAACGTGACATCTTTGTAACTAGAAGTCATAAAGGAATGAAATTTTGCACAAAGAATAATATTCATATGCTTAGTTGGATGATTGATAAAAATTTTGAAAATGGGCGCGGCTACGCCCACTTTATGCAGCACTTGCTTTATATAAAGTACCTACACCGTGTTTCCATCAAACGCAAACAAACAATGAAAGCATACAGCTGAGTATCTAATGTTCGATTCCACTCGAACTTAGGCTTCCTTACTTGTTATTTATAACTTTTGATTGAATTAAGTTATAAGCATAGCGGTTTTACAGAAATATAGAGTTTTAAGAGGAGAATATCGTGCACAGAGCCAAAAGACCACCTAAAATGCCCTGTAAATCAGAACAAAGTTTAGCGGATTTCTCTACGCTTTCTCTCCAATAAGATGCCCGTCTTATTATGACTGGATATCTCATTTTAATAAAACTAAGTAGATATACTGTAAAACTAATATGAAAACCTTTTCAATATAATTAAGAAGATGACCCGTGGATTTTAGATGAAATCATTTTCAGTAAAATTTAATAGATAACCTATAAAAATAAGATGATAACCTATAAAAATAAAATTGAGAAGATGACTCCTAGAATAAATATGGAAACCTTTTCACATAAATTTAGCAGATAACCTGCAAAAGAAAGAAGAAACCCTGTTTAATATTATTAAGAAGAGAATCTTGATTTTCATCGGTCAACTAGTATTTTCCTAGGACTTATTCAGACAAAGGGCAACATTTTATTTCATATAAGTGAAGATGGACATAATAAACTCTTTATACCAAGTGCTTCACTAATCGTTTGAGAATTGTAGAAATGTGCAAAGCCTTAGTGAAATTGACGAACGGAAGAAACACATAAGAGCTCTTTTAAAAATAAAAAGTTCTCCCTTTTAATTTCTTGAACATGTTATTGCACACATACATAAAAAGTGGCTGATGCAATAACTGTTATGTATATTTCTAGTATGTACGAGTATATCCATACATGTACGTACGTTAAGACGTTTATAGCAAAATTTTAATTAATAAGGGCTCTTTTAAAAATAAAAAGTTTTCCTTTTTAATAAATTCAAAAAGGTTCTAGTAAAAATTAGAGGATGTTCTTATTGATTTGCTTTATAAAAATTTTCTCATAAAAACAAGCAGATTTCTTCTAACAATTTAATTTTTTTGACAAAATGACATAAAAAATTAATAAATAAGAAGTTATCTCCTCGTTTTCAGACGGTATCCTTTTCAATAAATTTAAGAAGAAATTCAAGCTAAAATGTAGAAGATTTTCTAGCAAAAATTTCTTCAATTTTGTCTCCTCCCGCTCTCCTTGGCCAAATAGCTTTTTTAGATGGCAATCTCTTTGATTATAGGTGAACTGTTTGGCTCTGTGTGGTATATATAACTCGAAATCATCCTAAGTCGACTTAAGCGGTTATTGTTTGTGGCCACAGATATAATATAATGTCTTCTAGGGACGAGAAGTGTGAATAACCGAGCCAACTGAGGCGTAGTCAGCCAAAAGCTGGGCATTGCCTGATAAGATGTTCCAGAGTGCCAACAGCATCGCACCGGATTCGTTGCATGCCGTGTACGCCTGACTCTGCACCAGTTCAATTTTGAAGGCATGAGATGGAGTGAGATAGTGCCATGTTAGTATGCCCACCGGCAATCTGAATTCTACTCTAGGAAGCGTGAAGTAGATAATTTGCGGTTTTTGCGTTGTATGACCGAAATGTGATTTTGGCGATCTTGCGGGATGGCAGGGTATTCTGCTGCTGGGAATCGCCTTACGTATCAGTGCGTAATTAATTTGAGCTTTGTATAAGTCTACAGAGAGGCAAATGTTTTCCACATTCTTGGGTTAGTGATGCCCCGGCTTTGGCTAACACGTCCGCCCTCTCATCTACATCGATTCCCTGGTGTTCGGGTACCCAGTAAATAGTAACACGTCTGTTCATGCAGAGTTCATATAACTTGACCCTGCACTGATTCAGGCGCTTATAGGTGATCGCCGCTGCCGTGGCATACAGCGCGTTGGTGGCTTTCTTGACAATTTCCTTTACATTTGGCCTCCACGTCAGCTTACTGTCCAATATGACCGCCAGATATTTCGTAAATGGTTTCATGGTTTGCTTGTGATTGTCCAGCTTAGGAGGAGTTCTCCGTGGCACCTTATATTTTTTTTGTAAAAAGCACAAGGTCCGTTTTGTCCGGTTGGAGTATCGTAATATATGTACATATTTCGTTTTTGTAGACAATGAGCCCATGATTGATATTAATTTTCCAAAACAAACTGTCGCTAAAAATATGCGAATCCTCCAAAATCAAGCAGTAAAAGCACCACGCAAGATAAAAATGTCATGCTTTAAATCATTTTCAAACCCGTCATGCTCAATAAACTTAAGATTCTCAAACTCCAATTTCCCTTCAAATGAATATCTCTTTATTCTTGAATGATATTAAATTATATTACTTTAAAGAGCCAAAGCATACATATGATGATACATATGTACATATGTACATATGTATGTATGTATGTATGTACTTTAGTGTGTCTTTGGTAAAAGTCTTTCAGCACTTATTTCCTCCACAACGCATTCAAAAAAAAAAAAAAAAAAAACGTTTATATGCAAAGCTATTAGCATAGCGTATGTGTGTGTTTGTGCTCAGCGTTTTCTGCTGAGTGGATTTCTTAAAAATCATCTCGTGCATGCAGCAGTTTCTTCATTTCATTCGCCGTCTGAATCGTTTTTAAACGTGCCATGAACGTAAACAATTTCCTGCCACTTGATTGGATGACGGCGATGACGACGTTGCAGATACAAAAAACACACACGTACACGCACACACTCACAAAAAAAAAGCTGGCAGCATAAAGATACTCGTATTTACGGGAAGGTATTATAAAGGGCGGTGGAACGTAGCAGTGCATCAGCAGCTCATTTTTACGGCAGGCAGCACAAGCGAATAAGCGAACGAACGAATTGCTGCGTTGGCAGGGCGCACGTGAAAAGTGCAAAAATATTATAAACAAATTCGGAAGTTTCTGCACACACATACATACGTACACACGTACTTATATATTTATTCATACATACATATAAACATACATATATCTATGTGTACGGATGCTAAGTATATTTGTATGTCCATTGATATGCGTACGGCAACAAGAAATAAGTGCAATGCACGAAAGCGTTTGTAAATTTAACACGCCCGCTCGAATGAAAATGCCAAAGCGAAAATAAACTGAAGGAAATGCTGAAAAATTTAGTTTGCGAAAAATGATGAAGCTAACTAGACAAGTAAGTGCAAAATAAAGAAAATTTAAAATTAGGTATCTATAACAAGACCGCGACGATATTTGTCCATGCCGAAGATTTCATGCCCTCCATGAAGGTGGAAAATAAAATCTTGCATAATCGGCGTTTGATTACTTTGGACCAAGGATGCATCGTAACGTTAATTTTAACGCTAACCGAAATGTTAAAGTCGTTTTTGTTGAAACGACTTAGGTTTTCAACGTTATAAAAATTATCAAAATAATTTCCGTTTCGTTTTTAACGTTAACGAAACTCAGGCGTTAACGCTGCAACGTTGAAAAGTTGAGTGCATTTATTTTTGAGTTGCCAATGCTCTAGCGAGTTATAAACAGAGTTGCCGAGACATCCCAGTAATTAAATCATAAAAAACGCTACAAGTGGTAAATTTTTTATTTTGTACTATGACTCAATGATAATGGTAAAATTATTTGAAAATCGCTCTTCTTTTTCCTGTTTTAAATAAATGTCAAAGTATTGTGTTTCGTTTTGGTATTTCATCTGTTTACTGCGCGGAAGAGCTTTAGTGTTCAGTGACGCTTTTCAACTAACACATAACACACACTGTTCTTAACATCTATCAAAAACGGTCATCGAAAGGCAATTACGTATTCTCTTTTAACTGCTAGGACCTGTATAGTTGCGTCTTATTTTTTACTGTTTACTGTTTACAGCTGTGTTCAATAACAAAAAAATTTATACGAATTTTTCGTAAAAAATGACAGTTCTCCATATGACAGTTCTTATGAAAAATTCGTAACAATTTTTTTGTTATTGAACACAGGTAATGATTCTTTTGGTTTTTAGCGATATCGAATTAATTTTAACAATAGTTGATTTTTCTATTACGCGACCGTGAAAAGAACACTCAACTTGCTAAGTATTTATTACAACCACTCCCGTTAGATGGCTTCGGGCGGATTCGAATTTTTGCCATTCACGAGCAGAGTTCGGTTGTGTTATCGGCAATTACCGGCAGGGTTCGGTTGTTGCGGTAGGTACCGATGGTTACCGGAAGAGTCCGCTTGGTGCAGCCTCTGTATACCTCTTTATAAAAGAATACGATTGGCTGATATTTATGCACTTGGTAGATGTTTATGCTACAAGAAAATACGTTCCAAAAACATAGATTCCAAAAATTATATGTTTCTATTCGTTCTTTTCCAAAGCAATACTGCTGTTGCAGGTTGACAAACAGATAAACGCTTTCAGTTCGACGCGCTTAACATAGCCAGTTGGCTTAGTTTTTGTTGTTGCTTTCCATGCTATTCGCTAATCTAGCGTGTGGTTTTTCGAACATTCGTGCAAAAAAATGGGGCTAATGTAAAGTCAAAAGGAAAAAGATTGGCTTTGAGTTTACAAAAGCACATGTATAATACTACCCGACAAAAAAAATATCCTGGACATTTGATACATGGCACATAAAAATCAAATTTGGTAGTTTTTTGTTAATTTGGTTGTTTTTCAGATTATGGTTAGTAATTTTTCTAACAAGTGGCAACCTTTCTTTTACTTTTCGTTAAAGCATTGCCAAAACAAAAAAAAACGAAACTTTTTTGTTAACCGTTTTTGTTTCAACGTTAACGAAATCAGTTTTGTTGAATTATTTCGTTGATAACGTTAACGGTTGCATATCCGTTTTGTTAACATAGCATGTTAACAAACGAAAACATATTTTGATAGTTTGTTGAGCATCCTTGCTTTGGACTTTTATTCTATCTAGACCCGCTAAAAAAGGCAGACCTTCACTGCATTGGGAAGATCAGGTGAAGATTGACTCGTCCCCCTTGGTACATATTTCCAATTGGTGGCAGGCAGCACGAAGCAGAAACGACGGGTGCACTTTATGGAACTAGGTAAAAATCGTCTAGAATGTTACGTGCCAATTAAAAAGAAGAAGAATATATATACAAAAATTCATTACCCAGAATAGTTGCATGTCCTTAGTTGTTCAGATGGAGACAGCTATACCTTAATAGTATTCATTTCAACAAAAAATCGATTGTACGTCCATATACCGAATTTCATTCAGATATCTTACTTTATTTTTGGTGGATCTAATATTCTATTTCTGGTGAGTTAAACGATCGGGTTTTAGAGCGAAGTTATCACAGATATCATTTCATGTTCATGGAAGGTATAACGAGGTATGGGCGCAGATAGAACTATTAGGTATACATATATACATATCGCCGTTTGAACTTCAGAACCGCCTAAGTGAGACTTTCATAGCCGCCTAACCGACATTTGTGAAAAAAATTTAAAATTGAATTCCTGACGCCCAATTCTACGACCTTAGAGCTGAAAAGGACATAAGATGCAAATACATATAGAGTTTACCGAGCTTCCTAAAGACCAATAGATCAGGAGTTAACGTTTGGCAAATCTCAATTTTGGCATAGGCGGTTATGAAAGTTTCACTTAGGCGGTTATGAAGTTTAAACGACGATATGTATATATAACCAACTTGGGGGTCGAATAACGTGTTCCGTGATAGCAACTGCAATCGTACGAAAGCAGATTACGTGACTAATCGTACGCATGGCAATGTTGATATTACAGATTACGATCACTAACGATTGAGAGAGCGTAATAGATTTAGTGCTGGATTTGTAAAGGAAAATTTGACAGCTGAATGTCATTTTCTTCTATGCTTAATTTAGTAAAGATGTTTCCTTACTTTTCAACTTGAAAATGTCAATTTAAAACACGCTAGAAGGACCTTTTGTAATTAAATGAAAATTGATGACAATTAAAATTTGGTGCTACGTTCTGGTATCACGTAACATAAAATAAGCACATTTTATCAGAGCGATTTTTGTCTGAAAAAAAATACGCTGTATTACACTGGATAACAATTTCCAATGGTGTCGTGAGTCACAATGGGCCATTTGCTGTTGTTTAAGATTCGAGACCTTTTTTTTAGTGATGTGATTTTAGTTGAAAGTTATTTTGGCTTATTTGAAAAGAAGGCGTTAGGCGAAGGGACCGCAATATCTTGATTAACAAATTTAAAATAAATTTTAAGTATTTATGTTATTTTCCTAGCACAGCTGGTTATAGAAATTATTTAAAGACTACGAACAGAACTTCCCAAAAGCAACATAAACAATTCATCAATGCACGCTAAGCAAAAGCAAAGCACGATTACCTTACCTTCGCTGCCATCCAAGCCAAGACGAAAACTTTTGCTGAGAGTGCCCTGACACTTCACCCACCAAAAAAAGGAAAAATTCCAAAAACAAAAAAAAAAATCAAGTGAAATGAAAGAATAAACGAAACTCATTAATAAAATACGAAGCAGATGCAATAGTTTTAACGAAAATTTGTGCTGTAGGTATAACAACAAACAATCAACATCTCAACAGCAAGCGTTGACAGTGTGACGACGAGGTACCTACAACTTGTTAAGGTTTGGACATCGCTGGTATATTACGGCAACAGCAACAGCGAAAGAAGAAAAAACTAAAACAAAAAAAAAAAAAAAACAAAGGTTTTTGTTGCATAACATCAAGGGCTTAATAGGATTTCGGATGAGAGGTTGCGCCGGAAATTTGACGATCTTCCGGGCAGAAAAGTTCATTTGCCAAAAGAAGGGAAGGAAAAAAATTTTAAGAAAAATAAATAAAAAAAAGGCAAAAAAAAAAACAGGAAAAAGGAAAACATGATGCGACCTACAGTCATACATAAACACATACATATGTACATATATACCTACTTATCAGCCGTGTTTCACATACGGTGATCCTAACCCAGATAAAAAATTTTGCATGTAAATGCAACAACAAAGATTTCAGCTCGATTAAACCAGATAAATTGCTGGTTCAATTTCTGATCCGCCCTGTTCGATTTGTTTTTTCCGTGCTGATTTGGCAGCACAGTGCTTTTTTGATTTGGCAGAACTGAAAAGTGACATTTGTGTATGTATACATATATATACATATACCCTGCAGTAAATTTGTTTCACTGCTAAACTATCATTGATCATTCTTTGTTGAATATTCATCACTATCGTTTTGCGTTGGTGCAAGCGTGGAAGCTATATTGAAAAACCCAAACGAAATATCATCTAGGCGGTTATAAACCCACGAGCCAGCTTGTATTTCGGTAGGTTTTTTGACATTCGGCAGCTTTTCTGACAAATTTTTCAATTTGACTATAAAACAAATTATATTTAAAATAAAAAATATATGGAAATACAAATTTCAAATTTGCCTCTTGTAAGCTTCTGCTTTGGCCGTAAGGGGAAAGAAGAAGTCCGGAAGAAAAATTATACTGCGCACTGGCTTCTCCTTATAACATGGAATACATAGCTATCCCGCCATTTGAGTTTCATAATTTATTTCAGTAATTTAAATTCAAATTTCCAAAAAAATAATTTTTGAAATAGTTATTTTCATTTAGTTTGAAGTTTAAAGTCAATCAAATTGTTTTTGAGGGAGTATTTGTCTCTGTTCAACGTACAGAAGAATGTTTTTGCGCTATTATAACTCTGACGAGTTTTATGGCCGAGCTTCTCTCCCAATTCGAGGTGTGCTCCTTTTGTTTTTCTACCATTCGACAGTTTTATGCCGGCTCCGAACGGAATATAGGCATGAGGAAAGCAAACCATTTATTTGAAAAAATTCAGCAACCTTTATATGAAAGCATTCACTGATGCCTGCTCATGATGAATTTCATCAGTGATTCATAAAGGATTCATTTCAGATTTTTACTGCTGGGTATATGTTGTATATGTTTCTTCTTCTTTTTAGTTCTTTTCAAGTGCAGCCAATTTTCATTATGAGCCGGATTATTTCAGTAAAAATTTATCTTAAACCAGACCCAGATGTAATAACTGAAATGCCCCTATCGTATGGTCTGAGCACTTCTGCTGCGCAGTTCAATGCAAACGTGCTTTCATTAAATGTCGAATTGCAAATTTTAGCCGCGAACATCGCAGGCAGAGATCATGGAAAACATGCGCAGAAAAAAGTTGAGTTGTTGGAAATTGGCAGAAAGTCCAGATGAGGAAGAGTGCTAATTAAAACTGTGATTTTGCTTTTTTGTAGGAGCAACAAATTTTTCTTTAACAAAGTAGTCATTACTCTTAAAGGTTTACGCGCTTTGGATGAATTTTACAAAGCACTAGTATCTACTAGATCGAAAGAATGTTTGAAGAACGTTCGTGAAGTCATATACTATTTTGCAGTTTGCTATTAAATTCATCATTTTTAGCCCATGTTTAATTACTACAAATTTTAAGTATTTTGATGGCAGCACCATAAAGGAAAAAAATCCCATTAAATGAAATTTGGTACACAGAGTTCTTATGGTGACCGCAGTGATAATTCTTGATGTTATCGATATCCAAAGAAGTAGGTTGGAAGCATAGCGGATCTTTGATATAATAAATATTAGCTTCCAAAAATCCATTTATCAACAGAAGCCTCACGATTAGAGAATGATTCGCTGGCGTGAGAGGACGCCTCGAAATAAAGGACATAATTCTCAAATCGAATTGTAATGTAGTGCCTGAGGAGATTTTAGTGAGCACTAAATATCCCGTCCAGCTTTGCTACAAAAAATCCCACAATAACACTATCAAGCACTCTCGTTACCACTCTCCATCTCCCGTTCCCTCTATATCCTTCTCAACCTATACTCTTCTCTTTCTCTCTGCTGCTCTCGCGTTTCCTATCAGCAACATTTCGTGGCATTCCGGGACCACATAACGGGCAATATAATTAGAATCTGATCAGGTAACTCGGTAAACGATTGGGATATCCACATAGCATGAATCATGCATGGAAACCCTGATCATAGCCTTTAATTTGAGACCAATATTACCCAAAAATATTTCGGGGCCATCTGGCTGCATACATATATTGGTCAATATCTCGGGAAGGGGTCGAGGAAACGGAATTAAATATGTATGTATTTGTATTTATAACAAAAGTATATTAGTACAAGAAGATCACTGGGAGATCTTTTATAGTACAACAGTTAAGAACATAATAGTAAGAAATTAACTAAATTAAATTAAAATTGAAATTTCCATTTTAGAATCAAGTTAAAAAGAAAAGAAGAAAAGAAAAAATAAGTAAATAAAATAAATGAATAAGTAATTAAATAAATACATATCTAACAGTAGCTAAAAGTATTAAGTCTAAATGGTCTAAATTCTCGAGCGGGTTAATTTTTTTAATCGAGTTCTTCATTACATAATAAATACATACGTGATACAAATTAACAAAAACGGACCATAAATACAGATTCTCGATATATCTCGACTTCAGCGCGAACAACGAACAGAATCGGATCATAAGCACGAATTTTAGGAATATAGTGACTCTAGTGCCATCTAGCGGGAAAAAGAACAAACTGCGAAAATTTAGCGAAAATCCGTTTAGTAGTTTTTGAGCCATTTCCTCAGGAAAAAACCACCTAAAAGTTTATATACATTGTATTTAGATTTGCAAATGCTTCCAATTGAAATCAAAAATAAAGCTCTGTCTACTTTTAAATAATTTTTCAATATTCAAATTTATTATTTATTTTTTATACTCAGCTGTACTAGTACACAGAGTATTATAGTTTTAATCACATAACGGTGGATTGTAACAGAATGAAATAATCGAGATAGATATAGACTTATACATATCAAAATGATCAGGGTGAAAAGAGAAATCGATTGAGCCATGTCCGTCCGTCCGTCCGTCCGTCCGTCCGTCCGTCCGTCCGTCCGTCTGTCCGTCTGTCCGTCCGTCCCTCTGTAAACACTCTAACTCGCGCAAAAATTGAGATATTTTGATGAAATTTGAAATGCAAGTTGGTATCGAGACTGGGACGGTTGGTATTGAAAATGGGCGAAATCGGACCATGACCACGCCCACTTTTCCTATATAGAAAAAATCGGAAATTTGGTATCTCAGTCACTAATATAGCTGGAGCGATGAAATTTTACCCACGTATTGAGCTCAGGCCCCTAGGAAGAAATTTGATGAAGTTTTGGAAAATGGGCGGTGCCACGCCCACTTATTAAGGGTCAAACCTTGAAAGTTTTATATGTCATAACTCAGAAAGCGTTGAAGATATATCGATGAAATTTGCTACACGTAATTTACTTACTTAGGCAAACGTTTGAACGGAAAATAGTTAAAATCGGTTGACGGCCACGCCCACTTTTATATATGTGTATTATGAAGTGACCTAATAAAAGCATTTTAAGCCATATCTCTGTCAAATATAAATATCTATCATTGAAATTTTGTCGCATGAGTCCAACTATGGACATAAAACAAAACTCACACAAATTTTGGAAAATGGGCGGTGCCACGCCCACTTATTAAGGGGAAAACATTGAAAGTTTTATGAGTCATAACTCAGAAACCGTTAAAGATATATCGATGAAATTCGGTAAGCATGATATACTTACTTAGGCAAATGTTTGGACGAAAAATTTCCAAAATCGGTTGACGGCCACGCCCACTTTTATATATGGGTATTATAAAGTGACCTAATAAAAACATTTTAAGCGATATCTCTGTCAAATGTAAAGATATATCATTGAAATTTTATAGCAGGAGTCCAACTGTGGACATAAAACGAAAAACACCAAAATTTTGGAAAATGGGCGTGGCACCGCCTCTTTATAGACAAAGGAATATACGAGATTTCTTAGCCTATAACTCGACAAATAATTGAGATATTATGACGAAACTTGGTTTATACACTTATATAACTTGTGTTAATAGACACGCAGAAATTTATTGAAATCGGTTTATGGCCACGCCTACTTTTTAACAAATATATTTCTGGAACACCCTTTGGGAATTTGTAACGTGACATCTTTGTAACTGGAAGTCATAAAGGAATGAAATTTTGCCCAAAGAATAATAAAAATGTTGAAAATGGGCGTGGCTACGCCCACTTTATGCGGCACTCGCTTTATATAAAATACGCCGTGTTTCTATCAAACGCAAACAAACAATGAAAGCACACAGCTGAGTATCTAATGTTCGATTCCACTCGAACTTAGGCTTCCTTACTTGTTTTTATTAAGATTTGGCTTTTGCTCTCATCAGATTCCGTTATAGAAGAAATGGGCAATTACATTAATTTAGTTTGCATAAATTCTCTAACGAATTTTTTGTCATTGAGTTGTCTTTGTAGGTTAAATTTGGTGTCCTCTGACCTATGTAGTTATATTCATCGTAAATTTTGAAAGAAGCTTGTCCAAAAACACGCCAAAGCTATACCTAATTTATTGTTAGTCGCTTTTCTTTGTAAGCAAGTTGAAAAAAGCACTAGCTAGTTTAGCGAATAACATGGAAAGCAACAACAAAAACTAAGCTTGTTGGATTGGTCAAGCGAGTTGAGTGGAAAGTGCTTAGCACTTTTTCCACCTGAACAGCAGTGTTGCAAAGCAACAGAAGGAAGCTATTGTGAATAGCAGTTGAAAGTGCATAGTTAAATACTCATTTTATTTTATTTAACATTCTTTTTTGGTTGGCTATATGAAAATATATGTTACTTTTTATGTATTTTATGCAAGATTTTTTAATCTATTTATTAATTTCTTTCGCTCGCACATTTAAATTTGATAGCTGACACCAGGGTTGAAAATAAGCAAACAATTACATAGTTGTTCAGCAATTTGGAGCGTTTTTTTTTCAAGGTCGTTAACAAAAGAAAATCATCTTTATATTAATTATATGCAAACAATGCACATTATTCTCAAAACACATACATATGTATGTACTTACATAGTCATAATTTATTACATTAAAAAGTCATACGATGGAGTGCTTCATCAGCCACAAAAATGGCTATCAATAATTGCCAATGCCAGCATCGTCCGCGCACTTCTACAAGCGAGCACATATTACTCGGTTCTTGAAAGTTGAAGGTTTGCTGGGCGCTATACCCACAAACATATGTTTTTGCTAAATCCACTTCAACGTATGGGAATTTGTTGTTGTGCTGTTGTTTTGTTGTGCTGTTGTGTTGTTATTGGTGTTTTTCATGGTGTTTTTCATGGTGTTCTTTTTCGCTTTTGCCATTGTTTGTTTATTATACAAGGTACTCATCCATGGTATTGGCAATTACCACATATTCCCTTGTTTGCCAATGCAGGCAGATGGAATGGAACGTATTCGTCTTGGAGCGTTTTTTGTTGTTGCTGTTTAGTTTTTTTTTCCTCTGACGTTGAGGGCGCCACTTAACTGGTGCATTTACTTGAGCTTCAGCTCTACTTTCAAAAATTTGCTTCTTTTCCTTGTTTGGCTTTTGTGTGGCTGTAGTTGTTGTTGTGCTTTGTCTTTGTCTACATACTCGCACTCTACAACTCGTATTCTTATTCTTATTAAAGTAGCTGCATTGTTTTGAAGGCGACGTTCTCAAGTGTGTGGGTTGGTAAAGTATGATGGGGCATGCAACAATTGCGTACATATGTTTTCTTCGTGTTCTTGACTTTTCTTCTTCTTTTTCTTTTTCTTTCCTTTCAATAAAAGCATTTTGTAGTAGTAGTAGAACTCGTGTTGCTGCTGATGCAACAACCCACATTTGTGATATTTATAATATCTATATACATACATACATACATACATACTATGTAGAGGTGTGTTTGTGTATGTGCCATCGCTCAAGTGTATATTTTTGTTTTTGAAGCTCTCGCTTATGCTTCAGCGAAAGCAAAATATTTTTATAGCCAAAGTTAGAGTGTTTGTCTGTTTTATTATCCTTGTGATAGCACTTCGAGTGGTTATGAACTTTTTACTTATTCATAATACACACACAAACATGTATGCAGCCTTTACTTTCGTATGTTGATATCATCACAAATTTACCGCTGTTGCTGCTAATGTGCCAGTTGTTGCACAAGCGTGTTAGAAAATTTGAGAAAAGTCGCAAATTTTTTGGTTGCAAAAGCTATTTTTAGAGTTTAGATAATATCACAGTATGGATCTGGTTATTTTTATACAAAGGAAAATGCTTTTTGAAAAGAAGAACCGTTACTTTTCTGCTTCAAATGTATCTTATGACAAGGCACTGTTGTATTGCTGCTGTATTGCTCAGCAAACTGGAAGTAATTATGTGACTTGTTAGGGTTGCCTCTGAAATTTATTGGAGACAAAATACCTGATAAATTTTTAATGCAATTTTTTTTATCTGTAAATGGGAACACAATAGGAAAGACTAGGTATATTATTTTATCTTTTGCTTATGCTATCTTACCTCTTCTTTTTAGTAAACCGCACCCAATCATACGATCAGTACATCAGGGACTACATGAGAGAAACTCACAGGAGATGTTGGAGCCCTACACATTCCTTTAAAATTACAGAGTGCTTCCTGAAAAAACCTAAAAGGGAGGTAGCAAACTTCCTCCTCAATCAGAGAGGGACGGAGCCTCGGGCCCTTGTATGGTCGATTAATGGACACAATCCATGGGGACAGCTCATGATCACCATAGGTATCATGACAGCTCATTATACCTGTATTTTCTTAATGAGACGACGCACAGATCACTTTCTCTGCACCTTCCCGGCTTCCGCTATAATAAGATTGCATAATTTAGGATCAGATGTACTGAGAGTGGCGGATGCACGTTCTTTAACACTCGATAAACTTCTCAGATTTATTAAAGTTTGCAGAGAAATTTTGATTCCACTCTCCCCTACATTCTAATCCTTTCTGAAGGCTTTCAGTATAATGGGAAAAATATCTGAGTGCTTGGGACAACCTGACTACATTGTTCCGTGTCTGTATATCTTGATGCCAAAATAGAGGCGGAGGGCTGGCAGAAGGGTGTATATATAAAGAAAGATATAACTCATGTACACATAGATGGGTTTAAGACAGAAGAAGGAGTTGGAGCCTCTGTTTAACAAGTAACAGCAGTAAAGAGTGCAGCATAGTTGATAGACGGTAACCTTACACAAAGGATTTATTATTTTTTACATAAATATGTAGAGAGTCAGGCGGCTATAAAGTTGATTATGTCGTAAAGCACCATATCCAAGTGTGTGGCGGACTGCAAGAAAGCCTTTATGGCAATATGCAGAACTAGTACTGTTCATTTGTACTGGATACCAGGCCACAAAGATGTATACTGGAATTGGAAAGCACACGAGCTGGCAAAGAAGGGTGCAGGTCTCGGAGTAGAACACTAAATGGACGTTCCGATGCCACTCAGTCAAATTAAGCATGGATCAGGCAGATGAGGCGTGAGAAAAAATTTCATGGCTGTAAGGTGTCCGAAATTATGTGTAAATCGTATTATGATCAGAAATTAACTAAATGGTTGTTATCGCTGGGATTGGATGAGTATAGACTTATAATCGTTGTCCTTACAGGACACTATCTCTTAGCTTTATATGGGTTCAAAATGGGACTAGTTGGTGGAAGGGAATGCATGGGATGCGGATCGCATGAAGAGACATTAGAGCTCCTGTGCAGAGTTTTTTAGGCTACGGCTTCGGATACTGGTTGGATTTGCAGTCAAGTATCTCGAATCTGTAACCAAAGTATGGATAAGAGAACTCTTGATATTTGCCAAAAGGACGGGCATGTTTTTCAGTTTGAGTCCAGGCGGGGCGTTAAAATTCCTAGGGCGAAACCTCCAAGAGGTTGCTGCCTGGACAATGGACCTCTGTCTCTCCTGCCCGATGTCTGTTCCTGGTGCTTGCGCCAGCCAAGGGGGGGGATTTGTGCGATAAGGCCTCAGTCCTGGTTCGAGGTGCCTGGCGGAAGGCATAAAGGGCATTTATCTTGCCGTAATGGAGGATACACAGAATAAAGTATCACAACTTTGTACAAAATATCGAAAAGACAATTCACTGCAGGGAGTTAAATGGGCGTCTTTCTTAATATTTCGGGTGCCTTTAGCAACGTCTCTGTGGTGGCGCTGTTTGGAGGGGTTCGAATGGATCGGAATTCCCCCAATCATTCAGCGCTGGATAGAGGACCATTTGGGTTGTCGGACGATGACGGATGGGTGGGTCTTTCGGCGATGCCAAGGAGGGCACATAGAGCCACCCAACAAGGGGGAGTACTCTTAACCTTGTAGTGGAATCTAGTGGTCAACAAAATTCTCTTTAGAAAATACACAAAATACTTAAACGTGCGAAGTTTTTGCATTCCATGTTTAGTATAACGCCTCCGATACGATGTTGGCAACACTAAGGACCATATACGGTCTATGTGAGAGATCACTGTAGTCTGGTCAACCTAACATAACTTAACTTAACTTCGCTTGAGTTCAAGCGTTTAATGTAGAGGTGTTCATGTTCAAGAATTCTTCTGGTAACACAACGGACTTACCTATTTAGTACATGTGAGTTTATTAATGGTCAGCCAGTTTAACCTCACCTAACTTAACCTTGGGAAAGACTCAGTTTTCCAGGCCTACCACAATTCCATGCCATTCCATGAAAATGTTATTTTGAAGAAGATAATTGGCAACATTCACAACCAAATCTCTAAGTAGTGGAAATTTGTTAGTCGGTAAGTACTGAAAGAGCATGCAACAAGTTCGAGGGGAAACAGAGTTTGAAGTTCATTGGAATTAAACGCGCCAATTTCATGCGATCATCAACAATTAAGTATTTATGCACAAAAGGTACCTAAAAAGTAAGTACATACTTAGTTGAGAGTAGTTTCAAGTCTAAAATATGATAACGATTTTTTCATTATTGATTTCATAAAAAATGCGCAAATTAAAATTTATCTTCTTAGACAACTCATTAGAAACTTTGGCGTCGTCGCATCAAGTGATCAACTGCGATTTGCAGCGCACAATCAAAAGAAAAAAAAGAAGAAAATTTAAAAATAAATAAGTAATGAGTTAACACAAATATGTAGCAGAAAAAGAACATGCCGATATGCTTCATACACACAAACTTATGAGTATCGTAAGTTAGCTACAACAAAAATACTATTTATTTCAGTCGTGAACCCACCCGTACCAAGCGCTACTAAAGAATAGATATTTAGCTCTTATTGTAAAAATTCCGGTCACGTAAAATCAAAGCGAAGCTCACATTTTAAAACTTTGCAAAGCATTCCGTGAACACGAACTTCTTCTTCTGCTTCTGCTTGCTCTGGCACTGGCAGCGCTTTTTTAAACGCTTCCAACTGCGTTTGTCCAGACACCACCCATTAACTCAAAGCTTACGTTTTGGCTGCACCTTTACATGTATTGTTGTATGCACTTTAGGTTGCATTGAATTTTTATTTTGTGAGTTGCAGCACAAGCAACATTTTTTTTGTTGTATCTCGCACTGGTTTGGCCATTTTGAATTCTATGCTCTTACCGTTGCTGTTGTTTTTATTGTTACAAGTTTTTCTTTTTTTTTTTTTTTGTAAAGTAGCTTTAACTGTAGCCGCAGACTGAGTTGCATACATGAAATGCATTTTGTACACTTTCCGCCAACGCTTTTTGCCATGTATTTAAAATTCAGCCAGTTACAGCATCAAATCGAAGAAAAAATTGTTTTGTAGAAAAACCTAAAAGCTTTTTGTGTAACAACAGAGAAATGGTAAATGAAAAAAGTCTGCAAAAAAATGGAGCTGTTAAAGGGGTTTAAAAATTTGGTTAGAGCGAAATATTTTATAACCAGATTTTTGATATGCAGTAGCACATAATAATTTTAACGTACCCTTCAGCTCCAATTGTGATACATATGTATTTATGCTGTAAAGCTTTCGTTCGCGCATTCGCATGCGGCTGTGAGAAAATTGTGTAATTCTCAGCCGTCTTATGCGTTGTTCGAGCTATATAGCATGAGTGAGCAACTCATACCTACCCGGGGTTTTTAACAATCAAGATGAGGTTGGCACTCTCACCAGAACTTGGAGCCGCAATCACACGCAAGTTGTCTTCTAATCCGAACCGGATTATAGGGTGCGGTTTATCTCAAGTTAACTAGAGTTCCATTTACTTTATCCACTACAGTACAGATGAGTGCCATTGAGATTAGAATTGATTATAATATAGAAGGTTAGAATTGATTATAATACCAAGGATAGGGGCCCAGCTGTCGTAATTTTCCTTGTTTTAAATACAGCTGTCTCGTTGCTCACAAACTGACTTCTACCTGATAAGTAGCTTTCTATCACATTCCGAGCATTATTACCGAAACAATATCAATAAATTCTTATTTGTTTCATTCAAGATATAGAAAAATTGGATGTGGATAATCATTTGCTTCATAAGATTTGCACATCCATAAGTGAAAAAGAACTTTTCAGCCGAAAAATATTTTCCATTATAACGAACTCAGTAGGTACACGCAGGGTATACTCGTAAAAAAATAATAATAATAACACTTATTCATATGTATAAGCAGGGACCGTAATCATTATGAGTTTTATAATAAAAATCGCCATTTAATCATTACATGTTGAGTTTTTTTTATATTTCATCAGAAATAATTATTATTTTTTGAGTTTTATTTTTTCGATCAGAAATAACACTTATTCCTTGAGTGATATATTTATCGCGCAGAAATAATCATAATTTTTTGAGTTTTATTTTTTTCGATCAAATTTTCGATGGGAAATTTTTAGTAATTATGTTCCAGAGCACTTTAGAGACGATTTGAGTTTTTCGACCTAAGCAAAAAAATAAAACTCAAAGAAGAATGATTATTTCTGAGCGATAAATATATCACTCATGGAATAAGTATTATTTTTGATCAAAAAATTAGGCTTAAAAAATAAGATTATTTCTGAGCGATAAATATATCACTCAAGGAATAAGTTTTATTTTTGATCAAAAAAATAAAACTCAAAAAATAATGATTATTTTTGATTTTTATGGATATCGCTTAAAAATTTTCGATCATAGTGGATTCGGATAGTGCTCTTTCAGAGATGCACATACACAAATTCAATACTCTTCTACGATGTTTGCAAGTATTTAATTTTTTTCACTGAAAATATATCGAATAATGATTATTATGGCCGCTGTGGTGCAGTGGGTAAGGTGCTCGCCTGCTATGCCAGAGGTCTCGGGTTCAAACCACGGTCCAGGAAAAACACCAAAAACAATTTTTCTAATTAGTAAAAATCCAATTATTGGGTTTTTTAAGAGCAGCGGTCACCCCTCGGCAGTGGGCGGCATACCCTCCGAGTGTATTTCTGCCATGAAAAGGCTTTTCACAAAAAATGCATTCGCCGTTCGGAGCCGGCATAAAACTGTAGGTCCACCCAATTAGTAGGAAAAACAAAAAGGAGCACACCTCGAATTGGGAGAGAAGCTCGGCCATAAAACTCGTCAGAATTATAATAGCGCCATTGTATTATATTATTATTAATGATTATTATGGGTCCCTGTGTATAAGTCAAATGAATCTTCAATGCGCCGCAAAATATGCTGACGCCGCGGCCGAACGGAAAAATGCCAATGTGGTTGGTGCCCAACTGGCGTAGCTTCTACTCCTCTCCTCTCTAGCATGTTCCATGCAATTGTTGTACGTTGCAGGTTGCAGTTTTTCTTCGGCAAAAATTATTATTGCAACATGCAACGTGGTTATTTAAATGCTTTCAACTTTTTTTAACTGAAATAATTCCGCACGTTTTCTGTTGCTGTTGCTCTTTCTGTTGTTGTTGTTTTCCTTGTTTTTTATGCAATATCGAAATAAATGCAAATGTGATTTGTGTTATAAATGAATGAGTCGCGTTTTTTTTTGTGGGCTCAGTTGTAATGGCAATGGGGGTTTACTGGCAAATATATGGAAATCCAAAAAATCTACATTCATACATACGTATATATATATATATATACATATGTACATATCTCATGAATATGAAATTTTTCAGTAAAAATCTCAAGGTTACTCTTTTCGTTCAGTAGGTTTATGTATGTAGGTATAAGTGAACACGCATAAAATAAGAGGTTTTTCCATATATCTATATATCATTTATACTGCTTGCTATGCTTTGCTTAAGATTTATATTTTTATTATTTTAAATTTCTGGGAAAACTTACTTTTTGTAGAGAAAATAATTTATTTCTTTTTTGTTGTTTGTTTTTTTTCGAACAGATAGGAATACAATTTATTGATGAAAAATTTTTCTTCATCCCTTGTCAATTGAATAGAATAAAGTCGTCTTTTGTAAACCGCGAATAGAATATTTGACGAGGGATGAAGGAAATCCGTTCGACAATGCATTGAAAATACTTTAGATATTATCTTTGCAAATTGGGCTTATTATGAAGAAGACTAGTTGTGTAGAACGGTTTGGCATGGATCATTTGAAAATTAAAGCTCTTTAAAATGACACTAGGCTAATTTTAAGAATTTTTTGGAATGTTTTCATTTTCACGCTAGTAGGGGCGATTGTTGAAAAGCTTCGGGGTTGTCTCATAGATATGTGTGCCGTGGCGTATACGCAACATTCTTGTAAGAATTTTAAAGCAAATTACATGCATGCTTTAACACCATTTTTCCACCATTTATAATAAAATTTCCAACCATTTCTCTTCGGAAGTAGTTAGAGTAGACTATAAGGTGTGTGCATGCAAAATTCTAAGCCAAAAATCCTAATGGTTCTGACTGTATATTTTATTGTATGAACAATAAAATAAAAATCCGACTGTAATTTTTATTTTTGAGTAAGAAAAATAAAAATTACACATTTTTTGACGGAAAAAATAAAAATCAAGAAATAATAATTATGCTTCAGTAAAAAAATTAAAATTAAATAATAATAATTACTTTTGATCGAAAAAATATAAATCGAAAAAAATGATTAGATGCTGCATGTCGAAAAAAATAATGCTTAATCAGCACACGAAATTTATTTATTTTTTTCATTTTTGTTAACACACACGAGGTTTTCGGTTTTCAATAGGTGTCAAACATAGACTAAATTGCGCAGATTACTCAATTTTTTACAGTAGTGTTTTAGGAGATGGTATTTGACATGGGCTGTGATGAATTAAAAATTACTGATCTCCAAGTTCAAAATGTCAAGGACTAATCAAATAAACCTCGTATTATATTTTGAAAGAAGATGCTCATCTGCGGAATCTGAGGATTTATAAGAAACTAATTTATATCTCGGAAACGTCTCCAACGATTTTCATGAAATTTGGTATGTGGGGAGCTTCGGGTGTGAACTTCCGGAAATCTAATTTTTTTACTCCTTTTTATCTCAGGTCCCGAAATATGGGTCAAAACGTGGACGCAGATGACCCTCGAATATTTCTCAGCGATATTGGTATCAAATGAACGGTCTTGTTGAAGACTTCAACATAGAACTCTTTTAATTGTGATGCTTATGCCGGGTCCCCAAATGTGGAAAGGAAAAAGAACAAGAAAAAGAAAAAGAAAAAGGAAACGGAGATGAAAGAGAAAGCAAAACCAAATTTCTGGGAAAGGGAGTGGAAGCCTAAGACGAAGAAGTAACGAGGAAGGCACACAGTGGGCTGAAATTGGTCGGTAGTGGACATAGAGACATGAAATAAAAGCTAGTTAATAATAAAAAACTAATTATGGAGTTCGATTCTAAACCTTATTACATGAGGTTTGTATATCTGAATAACTTTTCATAAAGTCTTTAATTTAAAAGTTATAGCAAATTAAAAAAAAAATGTATGGAAAAATTCAGAATATTACCCTTAACTCAATTTCCTCACATTTCCTCAAAATTAATTTCATATATTTATATATAAGGTCTAATTTACTATATATTTTACTAGTCCTCGTGTTTCGGAAAAGCTCGGAAAAGTTTACAATTTCAGTCATAGTTCCATTAATGACTAGGTCTTATGGCAATATTACTATTTTCGCTGAAGAGAGAAATGCGACAACCCCAAGTAGTACCTCGTTCGGTAGATGATTAAAATACGCTTCTAACGACATACAACTTGTAGTGATTGAACCAACCCTGGTTGAGTGACAGCTGGTCAAAATTAAAAATTTCTTCATCTTTTTCGATTTTTTTTTTGCCGTTAACTCAGATTCCTTACGTTTCCCCATAATAAATTTTATTTATTTATACATAAGGTCTATTTTATTAATTTTCGTGGTTCGTAAAATTTCGGTTTTTTTGCAATTTCAATAAGAATTCCATTACTAACTGGGTCATATGCCAGTATTGCGGATCAGTTTTCATTGCTGGGTATAATGTGGAAACCAAAAATATTTTAGGACTTCAGTGTTAAGTTATTTTGCCGTGTCAACCGTTTCGCCATATGCATATAAGCCTTAAATTAGAGTCAAATGTCGCTGCTATTCTTTAAAATTTTCTGGTATGCCTTATTATACCCCACTTTGCTTCACTTAAACTTCAAGAGCTCATCCAATTATTGTTAGATTTTTAATCTGAATACGCCATTCGTTTAAACGGTTAATTTTACGTACAACTTATTTCATACATAAAACTAAACATACCTTGAAATTCTTGAAAATTGCGCGGTTTTTGGTGTAGCTCCATCTAGCTTTTAGAAAAGTGATTTTGTTTTTTCATTTTATTTACTATAAAACAACCTATTTTCATATTCTGGGGCCGGAGGGAGGATCTGAGAAGGTTTAAACAATGGCATACAAATAAACGCATCTAATGTAAATCTATTACTAAAAGCCTGATAACTTCTTAAAACAAGGTTTTACGAAAAAAAGTTATATAACTAAAAATTATGGCAAAATATCATAGAATATGAAAATATGCAATTGAAGTCCTATGTCCCTACTTGCAAATTTCAGCCCACTGTGAGGCATGAAGAGGTACAAGTATCGCGGCGAAGCGAGGCGGATTTACTTTAGTTCTGGATATCGTAAACGGCTTCAACAATTTTCATGAAATTTAGATACAACGTGACTCGGGGGCAAATTTTCCCTCTCACTTTTTTTGAAGTTTTTATTTCGTTTCAAAAAGACGTGTGGAAAAATTGGCAGCCCGATATAAGCCTGGTTATACATATGTATGTGGTCTTTTAGAATCCTAGTCCTATTTGTTTTTAATTTAGATGTTGTCTAATTTTGGTATTAATCGGACAATCCAATCAAAAGTTATAAGCAAAAGTGTACATATGTATAATAAAACTCGAGATTTTTACGGAATAAAAACTTTGAGAGTTTGCCATGAAAAACCACGTAGCAAATTTTTATTTTTTCTTACGGTTTTATATAAAGCGTACCCTAGCTTTGATATTGTCGAGTTTTGCTGTTGATCGTTGACAGTTTTCAGACTTAGTACAGTTTTGTTTGGAAGCGTCGATATGTATGTAGATATATGAAGAACTGAGTGACGAGTTTGCGCTCGAAAAAACGTGCTGACGTTCGTGGCTTAAACGACTCAGCTCATGATTGTGATTATGAGTATTATAGTGAGTCTAACACCGCTCCTTATGGTACTTACAAATATCGTCTTTTGGATCAAAGTTCCAAATTCCATTTCATGTTAATGAAAGACATAATTAACGGATAAGCATATGTGGACAGTTGTTTAGGCCAGCGACGAATATCGCGCACTTTACACATATATGTTGATATTAAATTGCTGCTATGTATGTACATATATAGTTTTTTATTTGTCTATTTAAAAACAAATAAGTAAATAAAACAAACAGTTTGAACTCATTTTGATTAACATTTTCCACTTTATTTGATTACTTTTCCATATTTGTTTATGTTTTGTATTTGCACATGTTTACTTTATTTTTCGTTATATCAGTATATACTTATACATTAATCTATATATGCTGTATATAATATATTGCATATACACATTTATGCATGCATGTATGTATATATTTTCTATATTAGTGTATATTTTTGTATGTATACGTGTAAGTATTCGTGTCTGTATTGTTTATTTATTTTTAATTTTGTTTCATAAGTATTTATGTAATTTATTTATTTATTTGTATGTTTGTTGATTTTTTTGGCTACATTAACTACTCTCCATTTTATATGTATGTATATAATGGTGTTTTTCGTGTTGTTAATTCATTTTTTTTTTCAACTTCTGTTACCGCAACAAAAGTGTGATTAAGTGATGGCTTGCTGTTTGCATGATTGTTTGAAGAATTTATCTGGTGATTTGTTGCACTGAGTGCAATGTTGTTGATTTGCTCTAATTGTTAAATAATTGTAACATTAGTTCACAACTAAAATAATACAGCGCAGTGCTTCTATGATATTTTATGTAAAATAAAATGCATTGATAGAAGCCAAGAGCAGCAATATTGCAGCTATTCTAAAATAACTACATACATATGAGTAGTACCAACACTTTCAAAAGAGTATATGTGAATTTTTCATCTTGAGCCACAAATTAGAAAAAACAGAAATATAATTTTATATGGGTAGATATAAAATCATAGAGACGTTTTGAAATGTACTCGTATTTAATGTTATTTTTTCAGTTTACGGAAGGATTTTGCAATAATTTTTTAACGTACATTATACACTTTTACATGCTGGTGCGCAATCCATCAAAAACTCTATATTGAAAAGCTTTCACACAGTCAATTTTGAAAGTGGACTAGTCATATATTCTATGCTAGAATTAGAATTGTTTTTCCATTTATTTGCTTATAACAGTTAAAAAATCTTCAAACTTCGTTTGTTCAAAATATTGCTAAAAGTTTAATGAATTTTTGAAATTTGTCTTAACAATTTACAGCGTCAATCCTTGTCGTTCAACTTTTGCAATGTATCATTTAAATTGTGAGCTACTGTTGCTGCTAAGCCGGTTTCTTTTGTTGTATTGAGAATGACATATATCTACTATACCAATTTGTATAGGTATGTTAATATGGTTATTAGTAATTTATTTCATTTACTATTATTTTCTTTTCGTAATTATTTATTTTGTATTATTATATTGTTTTTTTTTTGTTCTTGAATGACTTAAATACATTTTACTTTTATTCATATAACAATAACTTTTCCTTTTTTATGTCTGGCCTGGCTGTGAATGAGTTAATTTATTTCCGCGTGGTTTTTTTTTTGTGTATGTGTTTTCTGCTTGCATGTAAGTATGTATGCATGCAAGTGGGTGTTTGCTGTTGCACAAATGTTGTTAATTTTATGTATATTATTTTTTACTTACTTTATTTTCCTTTTTTTGGTCTTTGCTGTTTGCTTGGCTTGCTGCTCTGTATACATAATTAATTTGCTTTTATATTCTATTTTTTTGCCATCTGTTTAGTTCATCTATTATATTGGAGTGTATGTATTTAACTGGTATATTGGTTTTCTTTTTATATTTATAATTTAAGATACATTACTTTTGTTTTTTATTTGCTATTTTCTTTTGCTGTATGGTTTTTGATTTCTGCATTTTTTAAATTATTATTTTTTTTTTAATTTTTTGGTTTTAATTTTTTTATTTTAATTTTTTATTTTTTATTTTCGTTTTAATTTTTTAATTTTTAATTTTTAATTTTTTTATTTTTAATTTTAATTTTAATTTTTTTTATTTTTTGTTTTTATTTTTAATTTTTTTTTAATTTTTAATTTTTTTTAATTTTTTTATTTCTTATTTTTTTTTTTTATTATATTATATTTTTTCATTTTTATTTTTAGTTACTTATACTTTAAAGTTTCTTGCATAATGTGTGCTTTTGCATTGCTTTCGAAAAAGTTTCCTCTTTTGTTGTTTTTCTAAAATTTGTTTTTTTTTCATATTCTTTTTTATGTTTTACTCAGCTTATGTTTGTTCTAATCTTAATCAGTTTGCTACTACTTTAATCGTATTTATGTATGTATGTATGTTTGTAAATACTTTATGCTATATATATATGCTATATATATATATATATATATATGTAGGTATGTTTGTTAATTTTGTATATATATATGTATATATAAGTTTATGTGTATGACTTAAACTGTTATGTATAAGCGTGTATGCCTAAATATACACAGTACTTCCGCTTTCTTTTCTAGTTTTTTATTTTTTACTTTATTCTTAATTTTTTTTATATTTCTTAAATTAACTTACTTGCTTTGGTTTGTTTCTTCAAATGTTTGTATGCGTATTTTGCCTCGCTCTAAAACTACAATATTTTTATTTATTTTTTGCTTTTGTTTTCCTCTTTGATTTTGTTTTTATTATGCTTTTAATATTTTTTCTTCTTCTGGTATACTAAATATGTGCCTCAACAGTTGAGGTTCTTGTTGCTACAATACAATTATGCATACATTAACTGAGTTTGCGTGTATGTGTGTGTGTGGCTCATAGCTACGTAAAATATATATAGTTTATATACTGTATACTTGTATGTGTGTATAAATAGTTAATATTTAGTTCAGTTTTGTTTTTCTATTTATTTTTAATTTTGTTTATTTTATTTTTTTTTTGCTTTTTAGTTAATTTTGTTTTATTATTATTTTTTATTATTATTTTTATTATTACTTTGTTCTATTATTTTTTTATTATTACTTTTTATAATTATTTCGTTTTATTGTTTTTTATTATTTTTTTATTATTATTCTTTATTATTTTTTTTATATCTCACTGTGTTTAATTTTTTTAGTTTGTTTTTAATTTTTTTGGTTTTAATTTATAGTTTAATATTATTTTTCTAGTTATTTTCATACTAGTTTGCTTGAATTTTTTTATTTAATTTTTTTTTTATTATTTTTTTTCATATCTCACTGGCATTATTTTATTTTTTAGTTTTAATTATTATTATTATTATTATTTTTTTATTTTATGCGTTTATAAAATTTAGCTATGCTCCTAGTTTTTCCTTGACTAAGTTTTTCTTTGGCTAATTCAACAATACACAAATACATAAACATAATGGTTCATACATATGTTTTTTATTCAATGATTCTTGTTTCTTAACAAAAAAAAATTGTCAATAAAATATGCATTCTCTAAATATTTTTTTTCTATGTATGTACACATGTTCTCTTTTTTAACGTCATTTAAGCTTTTTCTTATATTTTACTGCTGGTTTGTTTTGCATTTAACATTTCTAAAATAAAATTCAATTAATTTAGTATTTTTCTTCAACATTGCAAGAGTTAATTATTTACTTTTTTTTGTAATAAAACAAAAACAAAGTTGCAAAATCGAATATATGTATAATTTTTGTTTGCGCTCCAATGAATATTCACAGAACTTTCGTAAAAAACACTTTGCCCCAAAGTTTTTGCTTCCTCATTTCTTTGTTTTTTTTTTCTTTGGTAAACAATTAATCTCTTTTGTTTCGCTTTTGCTTTTATTAATTGCGCATTAGTTTTTATATGCAGCTCATTTAAAGTTCATATGTACAAATGACATATGTATGTATGTATGTGCGCTCATGTACATACATAGTGTGTATGCGCTACAGTAGTTATATTTAACATCTTGTTTTAGTTATTTAGTTCTATGTTCACTTTTTCTAATTTCATAATCTACAAAATATTTTTTTTTTTTACTTTTTACTTTATATTTTATTTTTATTTTTTGATTTTATGTTATTTTGCTTATGTTCTATTTGCCAAACAATTTAATTTCATTCCTTCAATTTTCACTAATTTCTTTTGCTCCGTTCTTTTAGAATATATCTAATTGTTGTGTGTAGTTTATCTTTGTTGCAGAAATTCCATTATCATATAGTACATACATGTATGTATGTACATATGTATATATATTCGTATGCCTTTTTTTACATTTACATACAAATTCTCTATTTTATAATTTTATTTGTTATTTTTAATTTTCTTATCTATTTTTAGTTTTTTTTTTTGTTAGTTTGCACATATTTTGATTACATTTTTTTACAAGTGTTCTACACAAACAACATCAATGGTGCTCGATTACAAGTTTTCTCCCTATTTGCTTTAATCTACTTTACTTTAATACTAATCTTAAATTTTATTACTACTACTTTTCGTTACACATTTATGTATGTTGTGTTACTATTGACAATATTTCTTCGTCTCTCTTTGTTAGCATACAAGTTGTTTTGGTTTTGTTTTACTTCATAGTTTTGGTGCATTTTACATACATATACATATATACGAGTACACACATGCATTACCTACGTTTCATTTCATCTATGCTACTTAAAACATACGGTGAACATAAAACTTTCGATTTTAAGTACTTTTACTTCGCTGGTCAAGTGTTTGTGACTTCACTTTTATACAATTAGTTGGTGCATCAGAATTTGCTAATGTTTTGTTTGTTTTGTCTCGTGATTATTATAATAATATTATTCATATATTTTTATATAAACAATAAAATGCAACAACGTATTGGACAAAATAAGGTATTCACGGAACAACAGCTTAGTGCGTTTTCTGCTTTTTATACTCAGCTGTACTAGTACACAGAGTATTATAGTTTTAATCACATAACGGTGGATTGTAACAGAATGAAATAATCGAGATAGATATAGACTTATATATATCAAAATGATCGTGGCCGCTGTGGTGCAGTGGGTAGAGTGCTCGCCTGCTATGCCAGAGGTCTCGGGTTCAAACCACGGTCCGAGCAAAACACCAAAACAATTTTTCTCATTAGTAAAAATCCAATTATTGGGTTTTTTAAGAGCAGCGGTCACCTCTCGGCAGTGGGCGGCATACTCTCCGAGAGTATTTCTGCCATGAAAAAGCTTCTCACAAAAAATACATTCGCCGTTCGGAGCCGGCATAAAACTGTAGGTCCACCCAATTAGTAGGAAAAACAAAAAGGAGCACACCTCGAATTGGGAGAGAAGCTCGGCCATAAAACTCGTCAGAGTTATAATAGCGCCATTGTATATTATATATTATATATCAAAATGATCAGGGTGAAAAGAGAAATCGATTGAGCCATGTCCGTCCGTCCGTCTTTAAACACTCTAACTCGCGCAAAAATTGAGATATTTTGATGAAATTTGAAATGCAAGTTGGTATCGAGACTGGGACGGTTGGTATTGAAAATAGGCGAAATCGGACCATGACCACGCCCACTTTTCCTATATAGAAAAAATCGGAAATTTGGTATCTCAGTCACTAATATAGCTGGAGCGATGAAATTTTACCCACGTATTGAGCTCAGGCCATTATGAAGAAATTTGATGAAATTTTGGAAAATGGGCGGTGCCACGCCCACTTATTAAGGGTCAAACATGGAAAGTTTTATATGTCATAACTCAGAAACCGTTGAAGATATATCGATGAAATTTGGTATGCGTGATCTACTTACTTAGCCAAACATTTGGACGGAAAATAGTTAAAATCGGTTGACGGCCACGCCCACTTTTATATATGGGTCTTATAAAGTGACCTAATAAAAAAATTTTAAGCGATATCTCTGTCAAATATACAGATATATCATTGAAATTTTATGGCAGGAGTGCAACTATGGACATAAAACGAAAACCACAAAAATTTTGGAAAATGGGCGTGGCACCGCCTCTTTTTAGAAGCAGGAATATACTAGGTTTCTGAGCCCATAACTCGACAAATAATTGATATATAATGACGAAACTTGGTGCGTACACTTTTGTCACTTGTGGTAATACAGGTTCAAAATTTTAGCGAAATCGGTTGACGACCACGCCCACTTTTATATATGGGTATTATAAAGTGACCTAATAAAAACATTTTAAGCGATATCTTTGCCAAATATGAAGGTAATTCATTGAAATTTTGTGGCATGAGTTCCACAATAGACCGGAAACAAAAAGTAGAAAAATTTTGGAAAATGGGCGTGGCACCGCCTCTTTTTAGACAAAGGAATATACGAGATTTCTTAGCCTATAACTCGACAAATAATTGAGATATTATGACGAAACTTGGTTTATACACTTTTATAACTAGTGTTAATAGACACGCAAAAATTTATTCAAATCGGTTTATGACCACGCCTACTTTTTGACAAAGATATTTCTGGAACACCCTTTGGGAATTTGTAACGTGACATCTTTGTAACTAGAAGTCATAAAGGAATGAAATTTTGAGCAAAGAATAAAATTCATATGCTTAGTGGGATGACTGATAAAAATGTTGAAAATAGGCGTGGTTACGCCCACTTTATGCAGCACTCGCTTTATATAAAATACATCGTGTTTCTATCAGACGCAAACAAACAATGAAAGCATACAGCTGAGTATCTAATGTTCGATTCCACCCGAACTTAGGCTTCCTTACTTGTTTTATGCCGTGTTTAATCATATATGTAAAAAAAAAGTGCTTGCGTCAGTTTTGCTACAATACATACATTGCTTAAAATTGATATATTTGCTTGCTACGAGGAGCAGCTAGATTCAATAGTCAACTCGAGGACTTGCACATTTCAGTTTTGGCGTCTAATAAATTTCAGTTTCTCCCGTGGAAGAGTAGCACATTTCAGATTTTTAAGCCAAAAAACCTGCTCGTTGAAAATTTTCGCTTTAAAGTGGCACATTTACTGCTTTTTCAAAATTTTTGACGTTTTCGATTCACGTCTTTTTATATCTTTCATGAATATGAAATAGTAAATGAATTTGTTCCGAAACACAAATCTTGAAAGTACCAGAAGGAGGCGCGACATACCCACCAAAATTTATACCGATATGATCAGGATCATGGATTGAGTCTTTTAAGCCATGCTCGTTTTTTTGAACGCAAACTAGTCCCTCTGTTTTTGAAAGGGCAATACAAATTAATGAATATATCCTAAAATTTCCTTTCCCAGTTCATGAAATTTATGAATTTTTCGGTACGCTCGACGACAGCCTCGATCTTGCTTGTTTTTAAATAAACTATGTTTTTATGGTTTACATTAAGCATGAAAATTCCATAAAATTGCTTCTACGCGAATATAGAAATATGCTAGATTTCCACGGTGATTTCAACCTTGGAATTTACTATTCTAAACTGATTTAAGAACTTTATTGATTATTAAGAATTCTGTTTCCCATTTTCTGTAGTTCTGGTGGCTGTAGTCTTAAAAGTTAAACCCATAAAGTACTTGATCTATAAAAGATAATACGAGTACAATAGTGCAATCAATTGAAAACATAATTTGCATGTTCCTGATGATGGAGAAAACGTTTGGTGGAAAATTTAAGAAATTATTTTCCATTTCGTAAAAAAACCGTATATTAATTAACAGTTTTTGTCATTTTTCACGAGAGCATAATTTGTCTTTTAACGTAAATGATTTGGGAGCGGTAAACACACGTTTTCATTATGTTTTAAGACACTTTTATTTCCAACTGGTTAATGAAGAATTTAAATACGTCTTGATTTTAGGCCATTTTTTCAAAATTAATTTGATTTTTATCCGAGCTTTTTGGCCGGTGCAAATAAAAGCGAAACAAAGTTTCCTTTTCCTCTCCTACGCGTTTCGGCGAATTTTTCCGCCTTCCTCAGGGAGACTCTTTATTCAACAAAATAAAACAATACATTATTAAAGCACTACAATTTAAAAACCATATACATATATAAATCCCTAAAAAATTGCACAATTTGGACTTACTTTTGATAAATTCAAAGCTATCTTACTCCTACCAACATTTAAACAGATATAAGTACAAATATACATACACACATATAAGTACAAATATACATACATATATAAACAGAAATTCTTTTACTTTCTACTGTCATTCGTGCTATATTCTTTTCCTATTCTTTGTTATTGTTGCCCTGTATGCACAATTTATGTTGTCAACGTCTTCTTTGAAATTCATGGTATCTTTTATTCTTTCTTGTATTCTTAGACTTTCCAGTGTCATTCTAACTTTTGTTCGTTTTTCTATGTCCAATATTTTCGCCTGATCGAAGTCTGCTGTATGTCCAGTATTCGTTATGTGTTGCGCTAATGCTGTCGTTGACTTAAGGTTTCTTATATATGTTTTATGTTCTCCTAGTCTTGTTCCCAGTGCGCGTTTAGTAGTACCTATATAGGTTTTGTTACATGGTTCGTGGTCCTTGCCTTTACATTTAATTTCGTACACTACATTGTTTTGTTGTTCTTTGATAAGTTTGTCTTTCTTCCTGCTAAAGATATTGTTAAGAGTCCATTGTGGTTTATGTGCAAAAATTAGGTTGTCATTTTTTATGCATTTTTTAAGTGTTTTGTTATCTGTTAGGCCGTGAATGTATGTGACTCCTCTGAATGTTTTGTTTTTGTTTATGTTTTTTTCGGTAATTGTCAAGTTCGTTTTGCATGTTGTTTGTCTAAGCTTTGTTGTTGCTAACCACCCGTTTATTATCTTGTCCGGGTATCCATTTTTATGCAAAATCGTTTTTATTGTTATGTCGTTTTCTTTGCTGAGCGCCTGGTCACTCAACGCGTATATTTTATTTATGAGGTTAATTGCTGTGTTTCTTTTTTGGGTCCAGGGGTGGTTGGAGTGGTAATTTATTATTCTAGAGGATGAGATCGGTTTCGCATACCATTTCGTCAATAGTTTGTTTTTGTCTTTGTATATTTCTACGTCTAGGAAGGGTAATTTTCGGTTCCTCTCCAGTTCAGCGATGAACTGTATTTTCTTGTGTTGTTTGTTCAGTGTCGTCAAAATTTCTTCCACGTCCTTAATTTTTACTATGGCAAATAAATCATCTACATATTTCGCTATGTATTTGATCATTATGTCTTTGGATTTCAGTTCGGCTAATGCGTCGTCTAGTATTTGGTCAAGAACTATATCGGCCACTGTGGGCGATAAAGGATTGCCCATCGGCATACCATGTACTTGTTGGTAATAAGTACCGTCAAATAAAAAATAATTATTATCCCTTAAGCAGAATTCTAGGGTGTCTAAAAATTGTTTCCTCGTCAAGTTAGTGTTATTTTTGAGGGATGTCCATTTTTGCATGATAGTCCGGATTGCTAAGTGCACTGGTATGTTTGTGAATAATGAAAACACGTCAAAAGAAATCAGGGTTTCATCTTCTTCTATGGTCAAATGTCTTAGTTTCTCTTTAAGTTGTAAAATATTTTATATATTATGGTCTTTGGAAATTATTTGCTTAAGTGATTCTCCTATAAATTTTGATAATTCTAGACATGGTACATTAGTTGAAGAGGAAATAGGTCGCATGGGTGTATTATTTTTGTGAATTTTCGGAAGGCCGTGTAGTCTAGGTGCAATCGCTGCGGTGCATGTCAATTTGTGTTTTAATTTGATATCAATATTCCCTTGTTTGTATATTTGATTGATTAGTGTATTATTTTTCCTCAGTAGTTTCTGTGTTGGATCTAAACGTATGCTTTTGTATGTATCTTTGTCGTTCAGCAGTACCATCATCTTATCTTTGTATTCGTTTTTGTCTATCAGTACCGTTTTGTTTCCCTTGTCCGCACTAGTAATCATCACAGAGTCTTTGTTTTGTTGTATTATTTTGTTCGTGTCCTGAAAAATTTTTAGAATTAGCTTGTCTTTGTTGTTGTTAGTATACTTATTTCTAAACGCCTTAATCCTACATGCCACATTGCACCTCGCCGTATCCTTCTCCTTGTCGTCTCGCAGTGTTTGGATTCCTTGCTCTATTTCCGCTATGAGTCGAACTGGTGAAACAGTAGAAAGTAAAAGAATTTCTGTTTATATATGTATGTATATTTGTACTTATATGTATGTATGTATATTTGTACTTATATCTGTTTAAATGTTGGTAGGAGTAAGATAGCTTTGAATTTATCAAAAGTAAGTCCAAATTGTGCAATTTTTTAGGGATTTATATATGTATATGGTTTTTAAATTGTAGTGCTTTAATAATGTATTGTTTTATTTTGTTGAATAAAGAGTCTCCCTGGGGAAGGCGGAAAAATTCGCCGAAACGCGTAGGAGAGGAAAAGGAAACTTTGTTTCGCTTTTATTTGCACCGGCCAAAAAGCTCGAATAAAAATCAAACGAATTTAAATACGCGTTTAAAGAAAATTATATAAAAAGTGACAACAAACGACATAAGCAAGTTTTGATTTTGTTAACATCTTTTTTCTCTCAAGTTTTCCTCATGCATTTTGCTTGCAACATTTTTGATGATTGACACATTTCAACATTTTAAGCCAGTAGTTATACATATATTTCAATTATATTATTAGTCAATAAATATTTACTCTTTATATATATCAAGCAAATGTGTTTGTTGCTGTTGCTCCTGCTGCTGCTGCTGCTGTTGTTGTTGCAATGTTTGTTGTTGCTGCTGCTGCTGCGGTGGTGAGTAATCGTTGTTTGTTACCTGCTGAAATGTCCAATACTGTTGCTGTTGTTGTTGCTGTTGCTGTTGATGTACTTGCTGCAGCTGCTGATGATTGGGTTGTGTTTGTTGGTGGTGTTGTTGCGTTGACGGTTGTATGTGGTATTGTTGTTGCGAATACTGTTGGTATTGCTGTTGCTGCTGCTGATAGTGATGCTGTTGCTGGTGTTGGTGGTGTTGATGTATTCCGCTATGATGCGGTTGAATTGCCAAAATAGTTGTAGCTGCCGCCGCTGTTGTTGTTGTCGCTGCTGAACCCGTCTGTCCTGCTGCAATAACTGCGGGCAAATTTGTTTGTATTGACGGCGTTGCTACATTGACTTTTGTGCAGGCACATAATGTTGTTGTTGCGGCGGCGGCGGCGGTTGCTCCATTTGCTGTTGTTGTCGCAAATGTCGACCATCATGGAAGCTACACTAATAAACTAGGTGCTAGCCATTCGTCCTCAGCCAGCTGATTGTTGTTAGGGGAGAGGCGGAGGAGAGCAAGACATAAGAAATAAAAAAAATTAATATTTTTACGGTTTTAAGTGAAGTTTTTTAGAATACTGTTATGGATTCTTATAATACAGGTAATCGAGTACAAAATTCATGTTTATTGAGATTTAGTTAGTTGTTAGCGTCTTCTTAATTACATTTTTAAAAAACGATGTATTAAAAAAAAATTTCCCAATTTTTTGTTTTCAAAAGGTTTTTTGTTTAGGTGCCCGGCATTGCCCGGTACTGACTCTTTTTTTTTCTAGATAGTCTGTTCCCTGTTATTTTGAGTTCAAGAAAGATCGGTCCCGAGTTTTTCCGGTTTTAAGAAAAACAGGCGATTTTTCACGTTGGGAAAAATGACCCCAGCACACAAAAAAAAATTAGTTGTTTGTGGATTCGAGAACACCCATCTAGCAACATATACATCGACGTGCTCCGAATCCAAAGTCCGCTTGTCCAATATACCCCCAAAACTTCAAGAAAATTGCGAAAAGCTAAAAAAAAAGCCCCAAATGGCACATTTCATCGACCTAACCTACTAACATGTATTTTGACGTTCTGAATCCAAATCTGAGGTCGGTTTGGTCTCACTACATCACTTTTTAAAAATGTAAAGCCACATTTTTTTTTATGTTAAATTGAATTGAAATCACCATGGGTAACATAATTAACAATTTAAAGCCAAAAAAGGGTTTTGGCCGCCCAGGTTGATTAAATACCCCAATGTGCGTCGTGGAGTTTAGTATGAAAAGAAATTGCTGTAATTAAATGTTCTATAATGAGTTGTATGACTAAGGCGAAGTTCGAAGAAAACACTAGCCAGCTTAGCGAATAATATGGTAAACAACAATAAAAACTAAGCGAGTTAAGTTGAAAGCGCTTAGCACTTCGTCGACATGAACAGCAGTGTTACAAAGTAACAGAATGAAGCTATTGTGAATAGAACTTGAAAGTGCATAATTAAATACTCATTTTATCTCGTTTAACATTATTTTTTGTTTGGCTATATGAAAATACTTATATGTTTCTATTTACGTATTGTATGCGAAAAGTTTTAAGCTATTCATTTATTTTTCTCGTTCGCAGCATTTAATTTTGATAGCTGACAGCAGGGTTGCAAATTAACAAGCAAGTAAATAGTTGTTTAGCAAGTTAAAGCTTTTTTTCAAAGGTCGACTGCAAGAAAAAACCACTTGTATTGAGTTTCTTTGATATTAGTGGCATTCTGTTGGGCAAGACTTAGAGAGTTGCGAAAAAACAAAACGTTGAAGTAATGGCTTTGGTGTGTGTATTTTCTTCCTTTTCTTCCATTTCGACGTTATAAACGAATTGCTCCAAGCATTCAACGAACGTTCTTTGAAACCATTTAGTCTATTCACAATAGAAAAATTGGCATAATCAGTTACGACTACACTCAGGGGGAAAAAAACTATAACAACATATGAAAACGTGCTTAAAATGGGAAAAAACGTATTTAAAAGTGATGTAAATACTAACATTTTTGTTTTAAAAATGTTCATTGTAAAATTTTTAAATCAAGAAAAAACAATCCATGAATTATATGAATCATTGTAAAAACAAAATTAAAAAAAAAAATCGATTCTCATTTTTGTTTTTGTTCGATTTCTCACAAAAAAATATTTTTTCACAAAAAAATTTTGAACAAAGAGCGAGTTTTTGAATCAACATTGATTTTCATTTTTAATATCTGTGGCCACAAGCCATAATCGCCTAAGTCGTAAAATATGATTTCGAGATAAATTGCTTTTCATATTCGAAAGCGTTTTTTGAAAAATCATAAAAGTTGATTAAAAACTATGAATGCCAAATCGATGAGCCATCCGCGATGCTACGATTAAAATTGTGTATATAAAACAAACTGTTATGAAGAAATTTCATTAAGTATATATATAAATTTTGGCTGTTATAACAAATTTAATATACCTCTATTGTGAGTTAAGCCAAAATGTTTTTATTAATATCTTATGATTGGAATAAGTTATAGGTATGGGGGTTTTACAGAAATAAAGAGTTTTTAATGTATAATTTTGTCTTAAGTCGAGTTAAGCGGTTATGGCTTGTGGCCACAGATATAAGTATGTTTCTTTTTAAATCGACAATGCACATCTACTTCAAAAATTTAATTCTTAATTCAAAAATTTCATTTTTAGTTTTCATTGTTCAAATAAAAATGGTTTGGTTTAAATCGTGCAGTTTGAAAACGAAAATTTTATTTTTGATTTTAAAATGCTGTTTTTCCCTGAGTGTAGATTAATCAGTAGCTGACATGCTCTCTACAGTTCATTAAAATCTCTAAAATTTTGTATGAAAACTGTCAGCTAAGAGAGCAGAATCCATTACAAGCAACCAGAAAAAAGCCCAAGAAAAACGCCCAAGAAAAACTGTTGTACAAAATTATTGGTTTTCGCTTGAACGTTGGTCCACCAATATCTATGCCGGAAATTCACATCCCTAAAACTAACAACAAGTGTATAATACTAATATTTTGTTGTTGTTGTTGTTGTTGTTAAGCGTTTCAACAACACTTTGCTTTGTGGCAGAATACAATTCGCACACTCAGAAAAAAAATCATCAACACGATTCATGTAAAATTAACACGATCGATCTTTACACATAGAACAGCAACAATTTTTTTCAAATTACACGATGTTTGAAACATGATTTTGGCTTTGTAACTGTCATCTGAAAATTTGGTAAATTCAACCAAATTTTATTGTTGATACAACATGAAGAAATTTTAAAATATACAAGATGATTCAAATATAAAATTTTATTCCTAAATGTCATTTGGAATTTGGTTTATTTAACATGATGATAATGTCAATATAACCTAAAAAAAATGTTAGAAAAATGACGTCCCAATTTTAGTGTTAATACAACATGAAAACAAATGTGAAAACAACAAGAACCACAATTAACAATAAAATTTGGTTGATATAACACGAAACAATGTTCAAACATAAATGTCATTTGTAATTTTGGTTTATTCAACACGATCATAATGTCAATGTAATCTAAAAAAAAGTGTTAAAAAAGAACGTCAAAACTATTTTGAAACATACATAATTTTTTTGATTATTTGAAGTCTGATTTTCGTGCAAAACGCAAATTATAATTAAAAAAAAAAAAAGGAAAATTTTGTGTCGTGGCAGTGATGCGAGTTTAGCTTCATTGTCAGTTCGCGATAGTGGGTTTTCGATTTATATTTTCAGTTTGCAGGTGAGTTAAAAGAGGATTGCATTTTTGTTTCTAAAAGTATTTAATGTTCAATATTTTATTTTTCCTCTTCGTAGGTTGCAATATCACGAGGAGGTTTTTTTTAGCGAATGGGGGTTTGCGTGCAGCATGCGATTGTTGCATTAGCAGCCAAACATTACTCGGTGCAAGTGATAGTACTATCGCCCATGTATAAACTATCGCCGGTACATTCGTGTTCGTATGAGAAGGACGCCTTCAATTTGGTCAGTTGTGCGGGTGATGTACGAATGTGCTTAATTGAAGTGATGAATATATATTTTATGTTTTATATGTTTTTTTATTTAAAAAAATAAATTGTACAATCAACAAGACTCTCTAGTTAATTTAACAATAAATTTAATGTAAAATCAAAAAGATGTTATTGTTAATTCAACAGGACCATTTCGTGTTAATTTAACCAGCTTTTATTGTAACATTAACTAGTTAAAATTGTTAAATCAACAGGAAGACTCAATACTTTTTAGTGTTAATTCTACAGTTGTCATCCTGTTAAACTAACACTTGACAGTAGTGTTAAATTTACACGATTACATGATGGCATACATTAAGCATCGTGTTGAAAAAAATTAACCACAAAATTTGTTGATTTTTGGTTGATTTCACACTATTTTTTTTCTGGGTGCACTTATACTACAAGGTAGACAAAGGATGCATTGAAATTGAAATCGCAATCGAAATCGAATTGCAGGAGCTCACATACCTAAGCGAGCATGTACAAACGAGTTAGAGAGTTTAGAGTTATTTGACATTTTTGTGTGCAGTGCATTCAATTTACTAGGAGTATGGCTGGGGCAGTAAGCTGAGACTTTGCGTTATTCGCGTTATTCAATGTGACAAAGGCTACTAAACTCGCGTAGCAAAAATGTGACAAGGTGCGAGTGGCGGTTGGTTGTGAGGTTGCTTTGTTGCATTGGTGTTTTGTTGCTTTGTTTCGCAACGCACATATTTCATTTGAAATATTTAGTTCGCGCGGTAAAGCGGAAAATCGTTTGCATTTAGTTATTTTATCAATTCTGGGTAATGTTTTTTGTGGTTGTTGTTATGCACTTGGTGGCATATGCATGTATACTAGGCCGTCTCGCCCTATAGGGACGCAAAAATAAAGTTCGCCGTACGCCCCCGCATATGATTATTTGGCATAAAATTTAACTAGGGGTCTCCTCAGAAAATTTTTCTGTAAAATTAACCTAAAAGTCGAAAAGAACCGAAAAACCTATATTCCTCGGAATGTTGAACGGGGTTGGTTTATTTCGGGTTCTGCTCAAGCGATCGAAATACTTACTTTGCAAAAAATTAATGATTTTTGACTAATTGTTGGGGTAAGTGGAAAAAAATTCAACAACTATTTACAGCGAAGGTTGAGTGTATAGCTATTTCACGAAAAACCATTTTCGATCATCAGCACTCTTTTCGGAAGTGGATGCACCGGGGATTGAACCCGAGTCCATTCCAACTTCAGCCGCAATGACCCAACGGATAAACACACTCGGCCATTGAGACTCTGTGCAAGCTGTTGGATTTTCCCCACTTTTGCCTTTTTCATTTTCAACATTAACGTTAGTGTGTATATGCTTTTGCATATATTCTCCACAAACGTGCTGAATTTTTTTGTTGTAGGCAGTTCGCAATGAACATTGTTGTTGGTATTTTATTTTATGTATATACCAAACAACGTTAACAATTTTTACTTGAAAGAGTTTTTAGTGCTTAGCACGAAATTTTTATTTTAATTCAATTTTTAATTGTTGGGGTAAGTGGAAAAAAATTCAACAACTATTTACAGCGAAGGGCCGAGTGTGTTTATCCGTTGGGTCATTGCGGCTGAAGTTGGAATGGACTCGGGTTCAATCCCCGGTGCATCCACTTCCGAAAAGAGTGCTGATGATCGAAAATGGTTTTTCGTGAAATAGCTATACACTCAACCTTCGCTGTAAATAGTTGTTGAATTTTTTTCCACTTACCCCAACAATTAAAAATTGAATTAAAATAAAAATTTCGTGCTAAGCACTAAAAACTCTTTCAAGTAAAAATTGTTAACGTTGTTTGGTATATACATAAAATAAAATACCAACAACAATGTTCATTGCGAACTGCCTACAACAAAAAAAATTCAGCACGTTTGTGGAGAATATATGCAAAAGCATATACACACTAACGTTAATGTTGAAAATGAAAAAGGCAAAAGTGGGGAAAATCCAACAGCTTGCACAGAGTCTCAATGGCCGAGTGTGTTTATCCGTCGGGTCATTGCGGCTGAAGTTGGAATGGACTCGGGTTCAATCCCCGGTGCATCCACTTCCGAAAAGAGTGCTGATGATCGAAAATGGTTTTTCGTGAAATAGCTATACACTCAACCTTCGCTGTAAATAGTTGTTGAATTTTTTTCCACTTACCCCAACAATTAAAAATTGAATTAAAATAAAAATTTCGTGCTAAGCACTAAAAACTCTTTCAAGTAAAAATTGTTAACGTTGTTTGGTATATACATAAAATAAAATACCAACAACAATGTTCATTGCGAACTGCCTACAACAAAAAAAATTCAGCACGTTTGTGGAGAATATATGCAAAAGCATATACACACTAACGTTAATGTTGAAAATGAAAAAGGCAAAAGTGGGGAAAATCCAACAGCTTGCACAGAGTCTCAATGGCCGAGTGTGTTTATCCGTCGGGTCATTGCGGCTGAAGTTGGAATGGACTCGGGTTCAATCCCCGGTGCATCCACTTCCGAAAAGAGTGCTGATGATCGAAAATGGTTTTTCGTGAAATAGCTATACACTCAACCTTCGCTGTAAATAGTTGTTGAATTTTTTTCCACTTACCCCAACAATTAAAAATTGAATTAAAATAAAAATTTCGTGCTAAGCACTAAAAACTCTTTCGATTTTTGACTAAGTTTAACATGCAGACATAAAAAAGGGTACATTAGGGTGGTATAAACTAAGTACTGGGTGGTAGTGACCCCAATGGCGTACATAGGGTAAAGATATTCCATATCATAAGCCGCCCTATCAAGCCAAAGACATTGGTGTATTAAACTTAGAGATCGGACTATAAATATCGAAGATATGAGAAAAATAAATTTTAGCGACATCTAGCGGCGTCAAAAAAAAAAATTAAAAAACTTTCGGGAAATGTTTTCCAAAAAGACGTCATATACGGGGCCGTACGGCGAACTTAATTTTTTGCGATACGGTCTAATGTATATGTGATTCCCAGCACTATTGAAATTTGTGAACGAGATTTGGTTGAAATGTATGAAATTTAGAAAGCATTGAATGGACAGTATTTTGGTTTATATGCGTGCATATATGTTTGAACAATGTGTATGTGTGTTTGTCATTGCATCCATCCATCCACTGGATCACTCACTCACCTGTGGACTAACCTGAAACTGCTGCATTGGATAGGCAACAACACCGGCTGCCTGCGGTAAGCCACTGCTAACGCTTTGTGCTATTTGTGGAGCGGTGGCACCGGCCAATGGCGTTTGAGTTGGTACGCTTTGCCAAGCGCCTGGTATTTGAACGCCCATGCTGTAATTTTTGATTTCGATTGAAATAAGAGAAGGTAAAGAAATTTTTGTGTTAGATTTTTGGATTTTATAAAATATGCAGTAATGAAAAGTCAAATTTAGCAGGGACTGTAACGGTTATGAGTTATATCCAAAAATTTGATTTTTAATCATAATTTTCCGAGTTTTATTTTCTGCTCACAAAATAAAAGTTATTACTTGGGTTTTATTTTTCGATCAGAAAATAAAAGTTATTTTTTGAGTTTTATTTTTCGATCAGAAAATAAAAGTTGTTTTTTGAGTTTTATTTTTCCCTCAGAAAATAAAAGTTATTTTTTGAGTTTTATTTTTCGATCAGAATATAAAAGATATTTTTTGAGTTTTATTTTCCGATCAGAAAATAAAAGTTATTTTCTGAGTTTTATTTTTTTGCTCAGAGAATAAAAGTTTTTGATTTTGGCTGCAATTGTAGATTTCGCCATATAAATAGGTAAATAAAATAAATAAATTTTTAATTTTTGATGTGTAAACATCTTTGCTGTAGCTACGAGTAATTTCGAAAAACAGGTAAAGTTTACGCGTAAGCATGTAAATGCGTAAACGCGTAAACATGTAAATGCGTAAATGCGTAAACCGTAAATGACCTTGGCATTGTCAGTGGTAGGTAGGTAGCTAGGCATGTACTTACAAATGCTTGCATGCATAGCCGTGCAAATGCGAAGTTGTTGTTGTTTTCTGCAACAATGCGACAAATAGGCAAAATAAAAGGGACCAACCTGTTTGAACATGTATGCAAATGTATGGATATGCATACCTCTCTAATTTTCTGAGCAATATTGGTATCAAATGAAAGGTTTTGAGCAGGCCTTCTACATGGGGCTCTATTCTTTATGATTCCTAGGACGGGTCCGGAGATATGGGTCAAAACAACATTGGTATCAAATGAAAGGTTTTGAGCAGGCCTTCTACATGGAGCTCTATTCTTTATGATTCCTAGGATGGGTCCGGAGATATGGGTCAAAACGAGGACCCGGATGATCTTGCATGTTTCTGAGCAACATTGGTATCAAACAAAAGGTTTTTAGCAGGCCTTCTGCATGGAACTCTATTCTTTATGGTTCCTAGGTCGAGTCCGGAGATATGGGTCAAAACGAGGACCCGGATGATCTTGCATGTTTCTGAGCAACATTGGTATCAAACAAAAGGATTTTAGCAGGCCTTCTGCAAGGAACTCTATTCTTTATGATTTCCAGGACGCGTCCGGAGATATGGGTCAAAACGAGGACCCGGATATTCTTGCATGTTTCTGAACAACATTGGTATCAAATGAAAGGTTTTGAGCAGGCCTTCTACATGGAGCTCTATTCTTTATGATTCCTAGGACGGGTCCGGAGATATGGGTCAAAACGAGGACCCAGATGATCTTGCATGTTTCTGAGCAACATTGGTATCAAACAAAAGGTTTTTAGCAGGCCTTCTGCATGGAACTCTATTCTTTATGGTTCCTAGGTCGAGTCCGGAGATATGGGTCAAAGCGAGGACCCGGATGATCTTGCATGTTTCTGAGCAACATTGGTATCAAATGAAAGGTTTTGAGCAGGCCTTCTACATGGAGCACTATTCTTTATGATTCCTAGGACGGGTCCGGAGATATGGGTCACAACGAGGACGCGGATGATCTTGCATGTTTCTGAGCAACATTGGTATCAAATGAAAGGTTTTGAGCAGGCCTTCTACATGGAGCTCTATTCTTTATGATTTCCAGGACGCGTCCGGTGATATGGGTCAAATCAAGGACCCGGATATTCTTGCATGTTTCTGAGCAACATTGGTATCTGATGAAACGTTTTGAGCAGGCCTTCTACATGGAGCTCTATTCTTTATGGTTCCTAGGTCTGGTCCGGATATATGGATCAAAACGAGGACGCGGATGATCTTGCATGTTTCTGAGCAATATTGGTATCTAATGAAAGTTTTTGAGCAGGCCTTCTACAGGGAGCTCTGTTCTTTATGGTTCCTAGGTCGGGTCCGGAGATATGGGTCAAAACGAGGACCCGGATGATCTTGCATCTTTCTGAGCAATATTGGTATCTAATGAAAGGTTTTGAGCTGGCCTTCTACAGGGAGCTCTATTCTTTATGATTCCTAGGTCGGGTCCGGAGATATGGATCAAAACGAGGACTCGGATGATCTTGCATGATTCTGAGCAATATTGGTATCAAATGAAAGGTTTTGAGAAGGAATTCGATATGAAGCTCTTTTAATTGTGACCCCTAGGCCGGGTTTCCAGATATGGGTCAAAACGAGGACCCGAATGATCCTTGAATGTTTCTGAGCAATATTGGTATCAAATGAAAGTTGTTGAGCGGGGCTTTCATATAGAGCTCTATTCTTTATGATTCCTAGGCCGAGTCTCCGGATGATACTTGAATATTTCTGAGCAATATTGGTATCAAATGAAAGGTTTTGAGCAGGACTTCAACGCGGAGTTCTGAGATATGGGTCACACGTGGAGCCGAATGGTCTTGCATATTTCTGAGCAAAACAAATCAAAATCAGAAATCAAAAATCAAAAATTAAAAATCAAAAACTAAAAATCAAAAACCAAAAACCAAACAACAAAACAAACAAAAACAACAAAATGTAGCAGTGACAATGACAACAAGAAATTATAAAAACGATAATCGCATTTTAATCCATAGAAAACCGGGGAAAAAGGTATAAGGGAAAGGGTATAAAAATCCGATTTCGAAACTGTTTACACATCAATGTTCATGAGTACTCGTTACTACGCTTTCTTTTTTTTTCTTAATAAATTTTACCTACGTGATAATGTGGCAAAATCGACAGCTGCAGCTAAAATCAAACTGAAGAAACTTTTATTCTCTGAGCAAAAAGGTAAAACTCAGAAAATAACTTTTATTTTCTGATCGAAAAACAAAATTCAGGAAATAACTCTTATTTTCTGATCGAAAAATAAAACTCAAAAAAATAACTTATTTTTTAAGCGAAAAATAAAACTCAAAAAATAACTTTTATTTTCTGAGCAGAAAATAAAACTCAGAAAATAATGTTAAAAATAAATCTTTATATTATAAATGTGAAATGGAAATTGTGTTTAAACTCAATTGGCGAGAAAACGGCTGAACGGATCCTCACGAAACTTTGCACATCTAGGTATTTTCACCCGGTAATTGCTATAGGCATATTTTTAATCTGATTAAAAGTCAGGGATGGGCACTCCCATACAAACTGAAATTTTCACATCGAATATCTCTGGAAATATTTGTAGTAGGGTACTGAAAAATGGTGTGAATGCTTGTGAGATAACTATATATTAAACGGGAAAAACAGTAGGTCTTGGTAAAGCAGGGATGGGCACCTCCCATACAAACTTAAATTTTCACATCGAATATCTCTGGAAATATTTGTAGTAGGGTACCGAAAATTGGTGTGAGGGCATGTGAGATAACTATGTATTAAACGGGTAAAAACGCTAGGTCTTGGTAAAGCAGGGATGGGCACCTCCCATACAAACTGAAATTTTCACATCGAATATCTCTGGAAATATTTGTAGTAGGGTACAGAAAATTGGTGTGAGGGCATATGAGATAACTATTTATTAAACGGGTAAAAACGCTAGGTCTTAGTAAGGCAGGGATGGGCACCTCCCATACAAACTGAAACTTTCACAGCGAATATCTCTGGAAATATTTGTAGTAGGGTACTGAAAACTGGTGTGAGGGCATGTGAGATAACTATGTATTAAACGGGTAAAAATGCTAGGTCTTGGTAAAGCAGGGATGGGCACCTCCCATACAAACTGAAATTTTCACATCGAATATCTCTGGAAATATTTGTAGTAGGGTACAGAAAATTGGTGTGAGGGCATGTGAGATAACTATGTATTAAACGGGTAAAAACGCTAGGTCTTAGTAAGGCAGGGATGGGCACCTCCCATACAAACTGAAACTTTCACAGCGAATATCTCTGGAAATATTTGTAGTAGGGTACTGAAAACTGATGTGAGGGCATGTGAGATAACTATGTATTAAACGGATAAAAATGCTAGGTCTTGGTAAAGCAGGGATGGGCACCTCCCATACAAACTGAAACTTTCACAGCGAATATCTCTGGAAATATTTGTAGTAGGGTACTGAAAACTGGTGTGAGGGCATGTGAGATAACTATGTATTAAACGGGTGAAAATGCTAGGTCTTGGTAAAGCAGGGATGGGCACCTCGCATACAAACTGAAATTTTCACATCGAATATCTCTGGAAATATTTGTAGTAGGGTACAGAAAATTGGTGTGAGGGCATGTGAGATAACTATGTATTAAACGGGTAAAAACGCTAGGTCTTAGTAAAGCAGGGATGGGCACCTCCCATACAGACTGAAATTTTTACAGCGAAAATCTCTTGAAATATTTATAGTAGGGTACTGAAAATTGGTGTGAGGGCATGTGAGATAATTACGTACTCAACGGACAAAAAAAAAAATAAGAAAACTATCTTTGACGTCAAGAATGATACTTTTCTATGTAACTTTTTTGGACTAACTCAATATGCTAATATTTTTAAAAGCACGTGGTGTGAAACCCGCGGGTAACCTCTAGTTTTTTTATAAAAATCGAAAAAAAAAGTTAATGCACATAGAGGTAGCCTGCGTTACGGTGATTACATCTATCTAGATCTTTTGCGTTTAGCATTTCTCCTTCAGTATGATTTTTTTAGTCAAAATTTAAAAAATAACGATTATTTGCAATCCCTGAAATTTAGTATTAGGGTAGATACTCATATACATATAAGCTAAATTGATAAGTCCTGGTAAAACTAATAAGTACACTTATTATAATTTTATTTGTTACAGTGTAAGTTTTAAACAAATAAAAAAAGTCCAGAAGAACTAAATTTTAATTTCTCAAGCATTAAGCCATGCAATTTTTCCAGCTACCTAAGCGCAAAAAAAAACTAAATGATTCCCCACATTCATATTATGTAAAAACTATGCGCACATACACTGCATACATATCTGCATATACTTATGTATATAAGTATGTACACACATACATATATCATCATTATTACCCCATATATCCTTGCTGATAGCCAGCAAACTGTCCATATGTCGTAAATCCTTGCATGCCTTGTAAAAATTGTCCCGGCTGTAATGCATTGGCGGGCGTAGGTGCACCTGTTGGGTATGTTGCGGCGGCGGCGGCGGCTGCTGCTGCCGGTGGATACCAATAGCCGGCAACCTGTTGCCCATAGGCGGCTGCTGCTGCTGCTGCGGCTGCTGTGCCAAATGGGAAGCCAGGGCTAAGTGCTTGCCCGGCGATGGCCGACATGTGATTGGGGTCACCACTTTCTTTGCCCCACGCACACTTTACTGGTTGTTGATTGATTTCGGTATTGTGCACACCAACAATGGCATGAGTGGCTGCCTCTTTGGTGGAGAAGCTGCAAAAGGGAGATGCAGAGGAGAAAGATGTATTGTCGGTGATTATGTTAGATAAATGTGTTCACATACATACATATATATACATATATAGAAATATATAAATTTATAGCAATCATTTTTATAGCTTATAATTTCTCTTAAAGTTGCATGAGTTGGAAAGACCGTTATTTGCAAGTATGTATTGTTATTGTATATCGAATATAAAAATTGTATGTGCTAAGATAGATGCGAATTTTCTGTGTATGTATTTACTTTTATTTCTTGGGATATACCCAGCAAACTTTCTCTGGGTACTCATAATTTGGGGTGCGATATGAGTCCGAGATATCGCACCCTAAATCATAAAGTGACACAACTCAAAATTTTTCGAAATTGGGTTTTTATCCTACAGCGGTACACCTAACATATCTCTAGCGATTGCCAAACAAAAACTTATCAATCGGTGTCTATTTTGATGAAAAACAGTCATTATACGTGGCCTTTTGCCATATAAATGCTTGTAAAGAAAAAAAAGTTTTTTAGCTCCCCTGAAAATTTTTGAATTTTGAGTTGTGTCACTTTATGATTTAGGGTGCGATATGTGTGAAATATGAGCTTAAGAATTTTTTTCTTTATAACTTTTTTGTTTTCTGAAATGATAATTGTAATTCATACATTCTGCTTCGGAAAAGGGAAGTACAAAAGTATCAATAAATTTCAATATAATGTTGAATGGCCAACTATATGATGGAGTTGGATTGAGTTTCCGGTTGATGTTAGGTTCGAATCCAGAGGAGCAAAAAAAAATATTTTTTGACTTGCTAATCATAAAGAAAGGAAAAAAGAGACATAAATATGGGTCCAATAGAAGTCTTTTATGACTCTTCTTATTCAGGATAATATGATGTATGAAATTAGGCTAATATCGGGCGATCACCTTAAGGACAAAAATACGTACATTCGGCACTCCAAGATAAGCTCATAATGAGTGTGAACGCCTCGGTTTAGGATTGTTTGCTGACTCTTCTATGAATGTTTATTGTGTTTAAGGGATTCATAGCTGATAGGGAAAGTAATTTCTTTATAGGCGTGTCCAAATTTATTTATGCACTTCAAATAGCAAACTAATGAAAGATGACAACAGAACACAAAATGTCGGATATCAATACAAACTTGTTCGATCTCATTTCGGCGTTCTTCTCAAGTACGCACTCTAAGCACTGGGCTCTGTCTCATAAGAGAGACTTGCTTTGAGGCTAGGAGTGCCCTCTAGCGGGTCTTGCAGAAGTTCAAATAAATTCTTGTTGAACATTTTCTAGATTTTTTTCTTCGCAACAAGAACAAGATGCCGAGAATGCAACAATGTGAGGAATTTTTACGTTTGTATTTATATGGCCGTTTTAATTCTAATAATTATTTATGTGAATTTAAAAGAGCTATTGGCCATTTTTTAATGAAGAAAATTTGAAAAAATTTTTTTGGTAGAGGTTATGGATCCATTTCGGAGACCACCACATCCCCTCATCAGACTTCTTCAAGCGGCCTCAACCGAGAATCGAACTTAAGTCGTTCGATTGGTAGTCACATGTCTATCCCATTGAGCTACCACCGCCGTCAGCTTTGTTTCGCTTAAATTTCAATTTTCCCTCCATTACAACTCCACATACCAACAACAGTAGCTTAATGACACTCTGCCTTTGCTACCTAGTATGTTGGTGCGAATTTTTATTACTTATATATGTCTGGTTATCACATCCTGAATTGGAATTATAAAACTGCTAGAAATTTTGATACACATGAATTTCTTAGAACTTCGCCACCAACCAATTTAATTTTATTTAAAGATATAACACATTAAATTATATGAAAAATAAAATGCTTACATTAAACACTCTCATCAATTGCTTCGTATCACTCTTAATTCCCTTCACATACCCAATCGAGAATTGTGAATTGAGAAATAAAACGTTTTTTGGAACAAAACAAAAAAAAAACACAAGATACTGCTGATAATTAAGTAGATTGCTTTTTAGCTAGCATTTATTTTGAACAAATACATACATACATACATACGTATAACAACACATATTATGTGAACTAAAAGCAAAAATAACAACAACAACGACGCTTGAAAGAGCTGAACACACAAAACAACACATACACACATAGCCACGCAAAAATGCATTTATCCTTGTTAGCGGCGTGAACAAAGCATGAAAGTAGTGCAATCGGCCAAGGGATTCCGTGATTCGTGATTCGTTCAATCTCAGAGAACAGCGGTGCAATGCGGCCTTTTGTGTCAATATGGCGGCAGCTAGTGAATGTGTCGCATTAAAGCACTTACACATGTATACACATACTCGTGCATACATACATACATGCATATATATTTACGACAACAATTTTTTGTTAAAACAAGTAAGGAAGCTTAAGTTCGAGTGGAATCGAACATTAGATACTCAGCTGTATGCTTTCATTGTTTGTTTGCGTTTGATGGAATCACGGTGTATTTTATATAAAGGGAGTGCTGCATAAAGTGGGCGTAGCCACGCCCATTTTCAACATTTTTATCAGTCATCCAACTAAGCATATGATTATTATTCTTTGTGCGAAATTTCATTCCTTTATGACTTCTAGTTACTAAGATGTGACGTTACAAATTCCCAGATGGTGTTCCAGAAATATCTTTGTGAAAAAGTAGGCGTGGTCATAAACCGATTTTAATAAATTTTTGCGTGTCTATTAATACAAGTTATAAAAGTGTATAAACCAAGTTTCGTCATAATATCTCAATTATTTGCCGAGTTATGGGCTCCGAAATCTCGTATATTCCTTTGTCTAAAAAGAGGCGGTGCCACGCCCATTTTCCAAAATTTTTATATTTTTTGTTTCCGGTCTATTGTGGAACTCATGCCACAAAATTTCAATGAATTATCTTTATATTTGACAAAGATATCGCTTACAATGTTTTTATTAGGCCACTTTATAATACCCATATATAAAAGTGGGCGTGGTCGGCAACCGATTTCGATAAAATTTTTAACATATATTACCACAGGTAATAAAAGTGTACACACCAAGTTTCGTCGTTATATCTCAATTATTTGTCGAGTTATGGGCTCAGAAATCTCGTATATTCCTGCTTCTAAAAGTAGGCGGTGCCACGCCCATTTTCCAAAATTTTTGTATTTTTCGTTTTATGTCCGCAGTTGGACTCCTGCCATAAAATTTCAATGATATATCTTTATATTTGACAGAGATATGGCTTAAAATGTTTTTATTATGCCACTTTATAATACCCATATATAAAAGTGGGCGTGGTCGTCAACCGATCTTGGCAATTTTTAATCCAAACATTTGCCTAAGTAATTATATCACGCGTACCAAATTTCATCGATATATCTTCAACGGTTTCTGAGTTATGACTCATAAAACTTGAAATGTTTGCCCCTTAATAAGTGGGCGTGGCACCGCCCATTTTCCAAAATTTCACCATATTTCTTCATAAGGGCCTGAGCTCAATACGTGGGTAAAATTTTATCACTCCAGCTCTATTAGTGACTGAGATACAAAATTTCCGATTTTTACTATATAGGGGAGGTGGGCGTGGTCATGGTCCGATTTCGCCCATTTTCAATACCATCCGTTCCTGCCTTGATACCAACTTACATTTCAAATTTCATCAAAATATCTCAATTTTTGCGCGAGTTATCGTGCTCACAGACGGACAGACGGACAGACGGACAGACGGACAGACGGACAGACGGACAGACGGACAGACGGACAGACGGACGGACATGGCTCAATCGATTTCTCTTTTCACCCTGATCATTTTGATATATATAAGTCTATATCTATCTCGATTATTTCATTCTGTTACAATCCACCGTTAGGAAATCAAAACTATAATACTCTGTGTACTAGTACAGCTGAGTATAAAAAAGGAGTAGTAAAAAATGTTTGCTTTTGCTGAAGAAGACTAGTTGCGTATTGTGCTCTATGGTAATGATTTCAAAATATTTATTGCTTGAGCTTAGTTCAATCATCTAATTTTTAAGAGTTAGACACATTTATATTTTATACGTTTTACTAAGAAGGATGTTCAACTTGATTTGAGCATAAAACATCACTTATTGCACTGCATTGTATTGAGTAGCACTTACTCAAGGAACCAGCAGCTTTTCATAATGGGATTGATTCACACGTCATGCCAGTAAGCCAATTTACTGTGTGTCCCCCATTGTGTACTCGTCTGTGGTGCATATACATATGTATTTCTATATATATGTATATGTTGTTGTAAGAAAAAGAGAAAAATCTAAACTGTATTGTGCAGCAAAATCAAAAGCATTATCAACGACTTTCGCAGAGTACCAAAAGCGGAAACAGCTGGAGCGAAATCGCCCTCGGTATTTCAAGTCTCCAAGCTCATTATGTTGGAAAACATTGCAAAACAATGCAACACTGTGGAACAACAAATGCATATACCCACACACAAATACATATGTATATACATGAAGCGAAAACAAAAACAACAGCCTGTGAAGTAAAACAAAGCGAAATTGTAATAAAATAGAAAAGGCAACAACAACAAAAAGCAACAGCAATAAAACAACAACTGAACAACAAAGTGGCTACAGAAACAATAAACAACAACAAAAGTGCATGGGGGCAGTTGATACGGTAAATGCGCTGCAGCAAATCACGCTAGTTACGGACTAGTTCAGAAATAGTTCAGAAAGACAGGGTTAGTTCTCGTTCTATACCAACGCAATGCATTCAACTGTCTTTTTTAATACGGCGATGTCGAACGAATTGACAATTATCCTCCTTTGCATAACTTTGGAACGCGTTCTAAACTGCTTCTTATATGGACAGTTCTGGAATAGTTCGGCGATAGTTCAAAAGGAAGCATTTCAGGCCTTGTCCAAATAGGTTCGGCTTTGGTCAAGCTTTACAAAAATTATCCTCAGACGGAAGAACTCTTCACATATTGAAAATAAATGCGGCAATTATTACAAAATGCCAAGTTTTTGAAGCTTAACCACGCAAAAGATGCAATTATGCCCATTCACCTACAAATGCCAAGTAATATTAAATAATTTCTTCGTCCTTTTAACCAAGTTCCATTTGGAACTATCCACCAAAAGAGAGCAAAAAGGGGTATTATTCTAAAGTGCAACATTTTTTGTTCCTGAACTTTAAAGTAATAGCTGTTAACATACATTTTTCATGAAGTCGCAATAATATACTGTACCGCTCCTATTCCTTTAGAACCAGTTCTGAGCTAGTTATGAACTCTCTAGTTCTAGACTGTATATTTTTTGGGACTGTCCCTCATATTAGCTGCAGGGTACATATGTAGGTATGTATGTTTAGGTTAACGGGGTATATGGAAAGAAAAAAAAAAACATTGAGAACAAATGAAATAGCAACAACAGGAATAATGACAGTAAGCAATTCGTCGCCTGAGAAAACGAATGTCGTATGTGAAAATCGACGATTTCTAGTTTTTGATTCAGATTAACTACATCGGACCTAATCTTTTAATTTTGCCAATCCATTTTTTTCTATCTCTTTTAGTTTTTGAGTTATTTAGTATGCATTTGTCGTATATTACAAAATTACTACCATTTGGGTAAGCTTTTGTCGTATGTAACATACATACGACAAATTTCCATATAAATTCGTTTTTGTTTATTTTAACATATGTCGTATGTGCCGCTGAGCTACTGAGAATAAACCAAAATATTGTATCGGAGCTATAGGTTATAGTGATCCGATCTGAATGATTTTCACTGACTTATTTTATTGTAGTATAATACCAATTACTGCAAAGTTTAGTATAATTTGAGCCTTAAATATGGAAGTTATACCCGAAAACAGCTATATCTGAAAAATCGGTTGTATGTTTCCTTATGTCCTCAAATAAAGAAGTTATACCCGAAAACAGCTATATCTGAACAATCAGTTGTATGGGAGCTATATCTTATATTAGTCCGATGTGGTAGATTCCGACAAATGATTAAAGTATCATCAAAATATATGCAACTGCCAAATTTCAAGTCGATATCTCAAAAAATGTGAGCCTCATAACCATTCCGGTTTGAAAAAAGAGAAGAATTTTTGTCGTATGTGCTATCATAAACAGGTATTGGTGCTCAGACGTCACATACGACAAATACATACTGAATGAAAAGTCGTTTATCTCCCATAATTTTAAAAATATCCAACTTTTGCAAATTTCACGTCAAAATATATAATACCCTCTACAGCTCGTCCAAATAACAGAAAAATCTGTTGTACAGTTTTTGAGAATTTCCAATTTAAACTTCAAAGTCGATTTTCTCGATGTTTTGCTACATACGACATTCGCTTTCTCAGGCGACGAATTGTATGTGGGCATATTTATTTTGACTTAAGTTACATGTGTTCAACAATTTAGCTCATTATGCGGCATTCTAAGGCGCTGGTTGTGATGAAACATAATTTAATTTTGGATTGATTGAAGCAATTAAAATGGGGTAAATAAGCTTAGCTTAGGGGTAAAGCTTAAGCTTTTTTAGAAACAGGGGTCACCTCTCGGCAGTGGACGCCATACCCTCGGAGTGTATTTCTGCCATGCAAAAGCTTCTCACAAAAAATGCGTTCGCCGTTCCGAGCCGGTATAAAACTGTAGGTCCACCCAATTAGTAAGAAAAACAAAAGTTAAAGAGTACACTTCAAATTGGGAGAGAAGCTCCATAGTTTTTCCCGTCTTCTACAATTCCGCCCAATTCCATAGCAATCAAATCCAACGAAAAATCTATCTTGCCAATAAGTGCTACTTGACACTATGTAGGATATTGAAAAGTAAATCTCTTTCTCTACGAACAAAGATCACGCTCTATGACACGCTCATCGTTCCTGCACCGATGTACGGCGCAGAAGCATGGACGATGTCAAAATCAGAAGAGATGGCACTTGTACTTAGTATTGAAGAGAAAAGTTCTTCGAAAGATTTATGGCACGCTGACTTGACAAGTTGATCAACTGTAAAAGCTTTACGCAGACTGCAACATATTTCAGCGAATAACATTTCAGAGGCTACGTCATATTATACGAATGAATGTAGATGCTTCTGCCTAAAAAGAGTTTCAATCGATGTCCACGAAATTTTAATACATTATTTATTTTTTTTAACCAGAGTGCTGAAATAAAATATGCCACCACAATGAAAAAATTAACGGAGTTCAGACCGAGATTCTCTCTTGATTTTTTCTGCTGCTTTCTATACTGCCATATGAATTTTTGGCAAGTTCAATGTGCTCAGAGATTTTGTCGGATTCAATCAAAAATCCATTTTTATTATAAAATTTTGTAACTAAATATTTCCCCATAATGTAATTACCATCATTAAATTAAATCCAGCGCAGAATTAATGACAGATAAGCCAAATACAAGAACTTTTTCCATATCATAGTAACCGCTAAAACAAATAGATATATTAGCTTATTAAAAGAACAGCGGAAATAATCCCCCCATTCTCTGAATTTATGCAATTACTTCCACTTATATATACATATATAATTAAGCAATTCACTTCTGAAAACACTAAATGAATGAATGAATGAAATAACATCCCCATCTAGCAATTTGAATAAAACATTTTTGCAATCCAAAACTAATTTCAAATTATCATACAAATTTCCCCTAAAATAGCTTTTGAGCAAAAGCGCATACCAGGAAAATATATATACATCTATAGATATGTATGTATAATAGTGTATATATGTACATATGTATATGTATATAGACATACATAAATAGTATATACATAAATGTAAATTAGTTAGATAAAGGATAAGTTAGAAATAAAAGCAAAATTTAAAAAAAAAAAGAATCATCAGGAAAAGCTCGTTTAGTTTGTGACAGCAATTTTTGCGCATTGCTGCCTTCATAAACGCAGGTATTTCATGCATCAAATTCGCACTTTTATTATTTAGCTGAATGTATGCGTGCGTTTGTATGTGTATATGTATGTATGTATGTGTGTTCGTATCTGTAATTGGTTGCGTGCGTGCGTACAGTTTTTGTTTCACTTTTCCCACAAAACTTTCAGTTACGTCATGTAAAATGTATGTAAAATGTTTCTTGTTTAACGTTTTTTTTTGTAAAATTTTCATTTTCATTTTTGTTGCTTTTGTTTTTGTAATTGGCAAACTTACCGCACAAATGCATATCCTTTGTCCTTGAATACTCTTATCTCCTGAATTGTGCCATAGGGAGAGAAAGTTTTCTGTAATATCTCCTCATTCAGAAAGCCGGACAATGCACCATTGATGCCACCACAATAGACGGTGCAATTAGTGGGGCTGCTTTGGTTGTATACCTCATCGAAGGTTAAGGGTTTCGCATTAACTAGAAAAATAGAAAAAACAGAGAAAAGAAGATCGATAATTAATTGGAGGAGAAATTTATTTTATGTAAATTTTTTAGGTTAGTGTTTCATGTAAATATGTCAAATTCAGATGAACTGGTACTTGGAGTATTCGAGAGAAAAAGGCAGAATCTACACTGCGTTGGGAAGATCAGGCGAAGACTGAGTCGTTCTCCATTGGTATTTCCAATTGACGCCAAGCAGCACGAAACCTACCTACTGGCGCGCTTTACTGGAATCGGCCAAAATCTGAATTTGAATTGCAATTTTTTTAAATTGAATTATGATTTTCTGAACTCGAATTGTAAGCTTCTCAACTTGAATACTAATTTTCTGGATTTAATTTGTTTTTTCTTAACCTGAATTGTAATTTCATGAACTTGAAATGTAATTTTTTTGAGTTGTAACTTTCTAAACTGCAATTTTCCAAATAAAAACTGAAAAAGTTTAGATAAATTTCAAATATATATGAGCAAACTTTTAATTTGAAGTACCTTTAAAATACCTAAGACAATATTAAGTAAAAAAAGCCTTTTTGGAATGATCATGTGATAGATATTTATTTGAGGAACTCAGAGATCGATTAAAAGAAGACTGGAAAACGAGTCAGACCAGCGATTGAAAAGTGATTTTAATTTTTATCTTATAAAAATCACCTAGCTGAGTCTTTTTTGATCCCTTTGCTGATTAAAAAAATAATATATCACAAATTGATCATGCTAAAGATCGAAATGTGATCGATTACTTTGCTTTTTTAGAAAAAAAAGAAATATTCCTTAGCAAGCCTAGTAAATAAGTCTATAATTTTTCCAAAAAAATTCAGAGAATTTTATATTAGATTTCGGTATTGATGGTTCCGAATGTTGTGGAGCAGGAACATATCGGTGCATGTCTTCCGTGTTGCCGTATATGAGAGTGCCAAAATTCGCATATGCATTTTCATAGGAATTCATTTATGGATTGAAATTTTTACATCTTAAACTCCTTATTTGCTTAATATTATTGTAGGCTAAAAATCTATTTTAAAAGTTCCAACCAAAATGTGGATTGAGGGTGACCGTGGAAGTTCTTTTTGCGATATTGGTAAAGGTAAGGCTAAGGGTAGAATATGGAAGAGGATAGAAGATGGGAAAGAAAAGTGGTTGTAAATTGACCCAAAAATGATAGGAAAATGAGTAGAAAAGTATTAGAAAATGATTAGAAATTGATCAGAAAGTTACTGAAAAACGACCCAAAAAAGATTCGAAAATGACCAGAAAAACGATTGGAAAATGACTCAATGATCATAAAAACGAAGCAAACTGACCCCAAAAAGATTCAAAAACGATCAGAAAAGGATTCAAAATAACCAAAATAAAATTCAAAATCGAAAAAAATTTAATTGGAAGGGACTTGAAAATGGTAAAAATATGATTAAAATAAGACTCGAAAACGACTACCAAAGAAGAGTTGGACGTAGGGTACCATTTTCTACAGACGAGAGGCTCTTTTATGATCAGAAAATGAGCGCATTTTCCATTATTTTAAACGTGCATAGGGATCGAAAAAGACTGTAATATGATACAAAAATTCATAAAATTCTATGTGGGTACATATATGACAAATTGAAATTATATTTCATGACAAGTAAATTTGTAAGTAAGTAAAAGCACACTTATGTTATTAAGGTCGGTTTCGATGAATAAGCCACGATAAAAAAATGTACTCGTTCTAAGCTTACTAACCAAACTTAAACAAATTAGATTTTGGAATTACAAAAATTGAAAGGTACTCTGTCCTTTATTGAATACTATTCGAAAAGTAATTAAAAGTCTAATCCTGCATAAATTCTTTGCAGCTTTTTGTAATCACTAAATTTAGACTGATTACTGTTTTCATTTGTATGTATATATGTATGTATGTATGTTTGTGCACTATGTTAATCATTTAATCTTACTTACCATCCAATTTTGTCGCCGGCGGTTTTCTTGTTGCCCAATTCGTGCGTATTGAACGTGAGCCCAACCACTGACCATTCATGGCGGTAATGGCATTTTCCGCTTCCTGCAAGACAAGACAACAAATGCAAGTAAATATAAATATGTGTGTATGTAATTGAAATCGAAATTGAATCTGAATAAAAGCATTGGTTTTAATCAAGTAAAGAAGAAGAAAAAAATTAGAAAAGTCCAAGGCGCAGTGAAAATCCCATGAACCTAAGCAAATTTTAATTGAAATTTTGCATTGGAAAGTTGGATTCGATGGCAGGGTTTAAAGACATTTACATTGATATATGTATATATGTGTTTGTACATGTTTGTGTGTATAAGTGTTGTATGTGCATAGAGTGGGTGACAACATAAATGAGCAAAAAAAGTTTTTTCCCCAAACGTCCACAAAATATTACAAATACTGTATGTACATTTATACATAGATATATTTTCATCTAAGCTGAAAACCAACAAAGTACCATCACCATGTTCAATGCTTGAGAGTAGGATTTCGTTGGCACTGAGTGATTGAAAAAGTAAACAAGTGAACATGCTTATGTAGCTACCAATAACTAAAATATATACGTAGATAAATAAATCTTCTTTTGATAATCTGCTGACGTTGTGGAGTGTGGACATTTGGAATGAAAAGAGATCAAAAAGCCCGCAGCAATTCGTAAAGAAAATAATTTCAGCTATTCGCTTTTCGCCTTTTGCAAATTACTTAAAAGTAGCAAAGCAAACAAGTTATCCAAGCGAAGGATACACATGCTCTCAAAGGGCTGGAGATCGAGAGAGTATGACACTACCAATAGTCTAACTAATCCGTTGGTTGAGGCAAAAGTAGCTAAAATTTATAGAGTAAGTGTGTGAGTAAGCGAGTATTTCGTTTTGTAAATTGTTGCAGCTTTTTTGATGTTGCTGCTAGTTTTACTGCTTTTGTTTTTGCTCTTTCTGTCAATTTTACTGCTTTTGTTGTTGGTGTTTCGACCAATTTTACTACTTTTGTTGTTGCACTTTCTGCCAATTTTCCTACTGCTGCTGGCTTTCGTTTAGTGCTGTATATTTAGCTGCCAAACTCAACAAATTATTTGTTTTAGCCAATGGCGTTGTTAATACATACATACATACATTATTTTTATATTTTTTTGTGTGTATGTTTTCTGGTGAAGAAATTGGCACGAACAATTTTTATCCTTAACCACTTGCTATCACAAGTTTTTGCCGTCGCACATAGGGGTATTTTATCAATCTGGGCGGCTAAAACCTCATTTCCTAAAACTGGCCCGATTTCCAAAAAATAAAATTTTTTAGTAGGCCAGGACCCTAACGCATCATTTTCAATAAAGCTGATTCCACATAAAACTTTTTCCGCTTTGCGTTACGCCGCTTTCTATGTCAAACAACGCAAAACTGAAAAACTATGCCACAATGAACGCTGCAACATCACTCACAAAATATTTATTTTCTGAAAAATCTCTCATTCTCCGTTTTATTTACAAAAAAGTAAATAAGAAAATAAAAATCTATTAATTATTTTTCAATTGTGTGAAATTTAAATTTCTTTATTTACATTTGAATTAAAGTGAAACTGAAAAAAAATTTCAACGCGCCCAAATTTGGTATTTGGGCAACTTTGTGCTTTACGTAACTTCGGCGTAGCGTTACTTTTTGTTATGTGAGAAACCTCATATAGATACATGTATTTTAATCTCAGCTGTCACGCAGAAAGTGTCACGTAGCGCAACACAAAGTTCTATGTGGCATCAGCTTAAAAGTTTATTCTCAAAACTCAAACACAAAGTTTTTACAGTCAATGAAAGTTTGGTCATTCGTGTATTTCTCGCTGCATTTTATAACGTTCTTAAAGTTTCAACATTTCCAATTAATATTTTTGCGGTTTTAAGTGAAGTTTTTTAGAATACTGTTATGGATTCTTATAATACAGGTAATCGAGTACAAAATTCATGTTTATTGAGATTTAGTTAGTTGTTAGCGTCTTCTTAATTACATTTTTAAAAAACGATGTATTAAAAAAAATTTCCCAATTTTTTGTTTTCAAAAGGGTTTTTGTTTAGGTGCCCGGCATTGCCCGGCACTGACTCTTTTTTTTTCTAGATAGTCTGTTCCCTGTTATTTGGAGTTCAAGAAAGATCGGTCCCGGGTTTTTCCGGTTTTAAGAAAAACAGGCGATTTTTCACGTTGGGAAAATTGACCCCAGCACACAAAAAAAAATTAGTTGTTTGTGGATTCGAGAACACCCATCTAGCAACATATACATCGACGTGCTCCGAATCCAAAGTCCGCTTGTCCAATATACCCCCAAAACTTCAAGAAAATTGCGAAAAGCTAAAAAAAAGCACCAAATGGCACATTTCATCGACCTAACCTACTAACATGTATTTCGACGTTCTGAATCCAAATCTGAGGTCGGTTTGCTCTCACTACATCACTTTTTAAAAATGTAAAGCCACATTTTTTTTATGTTAAATTGAATTGACATCACCATGGGTAACATAATTAACAATTTAAAGCCAAATAAGAGTTTTGGCCGCCCGGATTGATTAAATAACCCAATGTGCGTCGTTGTTGCAAACTATTAGTATACACACCTTCACGCAAGTTTTTGCATTGAGGGAGAGCAGGAGCAGCTGCATAAACTTAAATTGACTTTTCGATTATGCCAATTCCGGGCATCATCAATGCTTGCGAAGTGAAGGCGAATAATGGACATCCCTAATAATTTTGTAAAGCTGTGACAAGCAAGCAAGAAAACAAGCCAAACAACTAGGGGGATTGTTGGGCAGCAACATAAATAAGCAGCTTGACAAAATGCAACAATAGCAAACAAGCAAAAAAAACAACGAAAAAGAAATCGCACAATGCATTAAAAGTGTTGAAAGAAAAATGAAGTGAAGCGCACAAGAAACTTTATCCTTTTGTTTCCCGCAACGAAGTTTTACAACTTGGACATTGGGGATGTAAACGAATGTCAATATCAGAGTAAACTAAAAAAAACAAGAACAAAAAAAAAACAAGAACAAAAACAAAAACAAATCAATATCAGAGTAAACTAAAAAAAAAACAAGAACAAAAAAAACAAGAACAAAAAAAACAAGAACAAAAACAAAAACAAAAACAAAAACAAGAACAAGAACAAGAACAAAAACAAAAACAAGAACAAAAACAAAAACAAAAACAACAACTAAAATTGATTCAATATTGATATGTGCTGCTACGTCAAGTTACATGCCACAGTGTGTGGCAGTCTCCGCTGCTTTGCGCCAAAAACAAAAATGTTGCAACAGAAAGGGAAAATCACAAGGAAAAAGTCAAACTGCAGGGAAAGAGAAAGGAAAAAAGTTATAAAATGACATGAAGTAAGTCAAAAGCAAAACATATGATGAAACGAATGACAAAATAAAACAAGTTAAAACTTCGCAGAAAAATGAGCAAGGAAAAAAGAGGAAGAAGAAAAACTAAAAAAAAGGAAAAGATGTACAAAAGCGCAAACAATAGCACGAACTCTGCCGGAGACTTCAACGCTCCCAGTAGCTACTTCAAAGCAAAAGCAATTAATTGATTACATGCAAATGTGGGGAATGTGAAGGTGGATGTGGAGGCCAAATATGTATTACAATTGATGCATTTTCTCAATAAATTTCCTGCAGTTATCAATAAAAAGGTCTGCATTATCGGTATGAAAATCGCAGTTTTAAGTATTTCGCTTGATTGATGACAGTGGCGAAATTTTTAATTAATTTAAATACAAAATTTTTCTGCAATGTGTCCGCTTTAAATTAAAAAAAAAAATTACAACTCTGGCAGCAAAGTGAACATGCAGCCATGCTACAGTGGCACCAAAAAAATATGTTTAGAAATTTCACTACTCTGAAAAAAAAAACGTTGTAAATACAAAGACTTTTGCAGATAAATTAACAACTTTCCGCAGTTGAAATGTGCCCAACAACGCTCCGTTGTTGTTTCAAAGATGCGAGCGTTTTTGATTCAAATACTTTTCGTATTTAAGTTAACAACGGAAACTGTTGAATGAAATACTTTTACATTTAAGTTAACAGTTTTTGCTTTTGAATTAACAGCAAAAATTTTTAGTCCAAAAGCGAGCACTGTTGATTCAAATACTTTTCGTATTTAAGCTATCAACTTTTGCTTTTGAATTAACCGCAAAAGTTTTTGGTCGAAAAACGGGCACCATTGAAGCAAATACTTACGCATTTAAGTTAACATCAAAAAATTGTAAACAATAGTAATTTTTTTTTTAATATAATAGATATTATTTTATTTTATTTGATTTTATTTTATTTTTTTTTATATAATATATATGTTTACATAGTAATATTAATACTAAGGCCCGGTTTCACCAAACAAGTGATGGTCATTTGATACATCATTTGAACGATGAAAAGAGACATGGACACTAAGGTTTTCATCACATTTTTCACACCGTCCATATAAAAATTATGGAAACTTGTAGGCAGTGTGAGACAGAATTATCCATCAATCGTGCGCCTCAAATGATATATCAAATGACTATCACTGTCTGCAGGGCTTTTTACACAAACACATAAACTCAACTTATTTTTTTATTATTTCATAACACATTCTTTATTGTTTTCCGACCGCCACATTTGTAGGTTTGCGGAATTTTATCCTGTCGGCGATGAGTTCTTTTTTATTTAATATTTCGTCGATGTCGTGGGAGTGCATCATTGCAAGCAGTTCAATATTTTTGATACCGTGTTCATTGAACTGCATCAATGCACCTGTACATAACTCCCATGACGAGAATAACTTCATTATTTTCTCATCGCCGACAAGTTTTACCTGCAGATTGGCTCGTTCGGTTGCTCGCTATCGGAAAAACGGGATAATCAAACATATTTAATCTGAAAATACAAAATAAATTTTTCAACGTATATATGTATGTACATATAATTTTAATATATTATAATAATATATAAATAATATCATTATTGTGACTTACCTTTATTTGTAATTATATATTGCATGTATGTACATATATATATTTTTCCCGAAAATTTAAATTAACTGAACGAGTTTGAAAAAAAAAACAATTTTCTATTTTTTATTTACTTCAAAAGTTTTCAACAGCAAGGGAGTTTTTGAATCAAAAACGCCCGTCTTTGAATTAACTATGGAAAGTTGTTGAATCAAAAACTTTGCCGTTAAAACAAATACTTTTGCTGTTGAATCAAAGACGGAGATTCAACAGCGGAAAGTTGTTGAGTTAACTACGGGTATTTTTTTCAGAGTACCAATATTTAGGTTACTATGTATTGCAAAATTTAATGCATTATAGTCATAGTGAACTCTAAACACTGTTTTAAAATTATTTGCCTGATTTTAACATTAACATTAGCATGTGCAAAAGCAACTACAGAACAGTTATTCTAAATTATTTTTCTAAATGTAAATATATGTAAGCTGACCAATTCATTTAAATGTATTTTTGTCAATCTTTATTGTTACTTTAGATACTAAGGACTAGGCTAAGGAATGTGATAACCAACATTATATTATACATATGTATAAAACTTTTTGTTGTACTTAAAAGAGCTCAAATCTTAATAATAAATGAAATAAATAACGTCGTGTTACCTCTGTCATATTTAGTCAATAGAAACTTTATTGCTAATATGTTGGGAAATCGACTAATTATGCCGCAGCTTGTTTACTAAATTACCATAGCCGGCAGCCAACATTAAACGTTGGATCAGATTTGACTCGAAGCTTCCTTTTTCTGGCTATTACTGTGTCATGACTTGACTTATTGCCAATAATGCAAAGATGGCATTCAATATTTTCCAGCAGGCAAGGTTGTTCTCTGCATTTTTTTTTTGCACTCGCTTTTAGCTATACATGTTATAGCAGTCCGATACCACCGATTCGGCCCATTTCAGACAAATGATCAACTCCGCATAAAAATGGACCCGCATACCGAGTTACAGGGAAGATGTCTCAAAAACTAAGGGCCTAAAATGCGCCCAAAGAGATCACAGCTCATGATTCTGATTATTGTAATAATATTTCATGAAGGGTATAATTATGAATTGGTAAAAAAATAAGATACGTATGTGATTGTATTTTCCTCTTGGGAAAAATTAAAAAAAAAAAAAATCAGTTAGAATGCAAAGGAAAACATATTTTTTCGAAAGGATTGAATACCTAACTTTATTTTTAAGAAGCGATAAATACTTATGCACATATACATACATACGAGTATATGTATATAAACTCAAATTCCTTTAATATGTCTTATTTCATCAGTTAGACATTCGTCGATGAAAGCTAAAACTTTGCGCAGATTTTTATTGAGAGCATTTCAATTGTCTTTTCGCTTTTGTCTTCAACACGGATTTGCTACTTTTTGTATAACTTTCGTCTCGTTGTCGATTTACCAAGTTTGAATTGTTGCTTCAACTTTTCTTTTTGTTTTTTTTTTTTTGCGTTTTGGCGCGACAACTTAAGTACTTGAAATACGGGACAGACATATAAATACATACATCTATTAATACATACATACTGTTTAATATTGAAAGCATGGCAACACTGTTTTTGTAATTGAACGAAGAAAGAGGAGAGTAAAATATATGAAGAGTTAGTTGTGAAGTGACAGTGAGGAAAGAAGAATGCGTTTTATTGTGTTTGTGGGGAATCTTGGGGATTCTCTGGGTTTTTTGTGACTGTTGTGTATGTGGTGGAGCAAGTGATACGAGGCATAAGAAATATTGGTCCTAGTAGAGCCGGATATGGCTTGTGCATAGAAGATTTGAGGAAAGTGCGTCTTTAGTTTGAAGTGCAGTCATATATGTATGTATAAATATACATACATACATGGTGTATTGTGAGATTTTTTTTAAGAGTGAGAAACAGCGTTGCCGTTGAAAAATTTCGTGGTGGCTAAATTTGATTAAATTCGTTGCTAAAAAAATTTTGTTTCAAATAAACATGTTAGAGGTTATTTCCACTTCGGCGTTGCTAAGTGGTAGAAGTAGCAAACAATATGCAAAGTCAGTTAGATCCTTATACGGGCTTACATCGAAAGCCTACTATTCCACTAGCTAGTATCAACAGGCATTTATCGATAGTTGCGTTATTTTTGTTTTTTTTGTTTTTTAACACTTAAATCGATTTGTGATAATCGCTGAATTGAATTAGCGTTACCACATCCTTACCATATGCAAATTATTGGTCATTACGGCGGTGGCTAAATCTAGCCACGAAATGGCTAGAACGGCAACGCTGGTGAGAAAATAAGAAAAAGCGAAGAGAGTTTCGTAGTGTGGTGAAATACGAAATAGAAATGTATTCAAATATTGTGCTCAATATCACAGTCACTCATCATCTCATAATACATATGCTGTTATAATACGAGTGGAACAAAGCGAATTCGATTATTCATACGATTTCGCCCTGAAGTTAAAACTTCAACTTTAAGTAAAACTTATGCTTATGCTTATTTTATACAGTCCACCAAATTAAAAATGCATAGATATTTTATATAGCAATTTTAAATAATAACGATAGAGTTCAACAAATGGTTGAACATTTTCGATAGAGTTCAACAAATGGTTGAACATTTACGATAGAGTTCAACACATGGTTGAACATTTACGACAGAGTTCAACATATGGTTGAACATTTACGATAGAGTTCAACAAATGGTTGAACATTTACGATAGAGTTCAACAAATGGTTGAACATTTACGATAGAGTTCAACAAATGGTTGAACATTTACGATAGAGTTCAACAAATGGTTGAACATTTACGATAGAGTTCAACTTATGGTTGAACATTTACGATAGAGTTCAACACATAGTTGAACATTTACGACAGAGTTCAACATATGGTTGAACATTTACGATAGAGTTCAACCCATGGTTGAACATTTACGATAGAATTGAATAAATGTTCGATAATTTACGATAGAATTCAACAAGTGGTTGAATAATAACAAAAATGTTAATAACGAAAATTTCCAATATCGATAGAATTCAACAAATGGTTGAATAATAACGAAAATCGTCAAATGATAACGATAAATTAAAAAAGAAAAATGGTTGAAAATCACGATAGAGTTCAATAAATGTTCGATAATTTACGATATAATTCAACAGCTGGTTGAATAATAACGAAAATTGTAGTAACGAAAATTTCAAATGTCGATAGAATTCAACAAATGGTTGAATAATAACGAAAATCGTTTAATGATATCGATAGAATCCAGCAAATGGTTGAATGATAACGAAAATTTTAAATGTCGATATAATTAAAAAAATGGTTGAATAATAACGAAAATTTCGAATGTCGATAGAGTTCAACAAATAGTTGAATAGTAACTAAAATTTCGAATAATATCGATAGAATTCGACAAATAGTTGAATAACAATAAAAATTTCGAATATCGGTAGAATTCCACAAATTGGTGAATAATAACGAAAATCGTCAAATGTTATCGATAGAGTTCAAAAAGATGGTCGATATAACTCAACAAGTGGCTATAAAACTGTTGTAAAAGTTTATAAAGAACAAAGAGTGGTTTGTGTCCTTGATTACACATCGAATATTCCGGCGAATTCAGACAAATGTGTGGTGGAACACATATGTATGTAAGTATGCAAGTCATATGAGTTAAATGATAGCTGAATAAGAGCATGGTGAAAATTAATGATTGTTTCGAATATTTGTTTGGATCACTGCTTATATACAGTATTGCCGCTAAAAAATTTCAAAAAGTGCAGGAAAAAAGCAAAAAGGTGTCCCCTAAACTTTTTCCAGCTAGAAACACATTTTTTTTTTTAATATTTTTGTGGTTTATTTAATGCTTAAAGCAATTCACCGGTTAAGAAACAATTAAACTAGATCAAACATATGTATATTTAATTCGTGTATATATAATATAAATAATGGATTTAGTTTAATGGATTTAAAATTTAGTTCCCAGATATTTCATAACTAAGTTTTCTTCTGGTATCCAAGAATCTAAATCACTTCCATTAGTTAAATTGAGCGCTGAGATCATTGAATTGCACGTATCAATTTTGCAAGCGGTTGTAACCTTGGTCTTAAATAGTGAAAGGTTTGAAAATAATCTTTCTGCTGATACATTGCTTGCGGCAGCGTTATTATATATGCAACAAATTCACAACAAGTTCTCATTTAATTCCTCGCGCTGTGCCAAAACTCTTCTATTTCGGTTTGATCAAACAATTTTCTTGCATGCTAAAAATTTGTACTCCTAAATAATTTTCGGGATTTTCCTTCGCAGCGGAGAGTTGCCAATGAGAAGTGAAAAGGTAACAAAGAAGCCTTTTTTCATATTTACGAAAAAAAAAAGAACTAAAAAATATTTATTACATTATAGTTTGAAAGTAAAAAAGGACCAAAAGTGGCCCGAATTTAAAAAAAAAAAAGGTTCAAATATTGCATACTTTCAAAAAGTTGGGTTCCGGTGGCTTGGCTCCTAAAAAGGTTCAAATTGCCACTTTAGTGGCCCCAGCGGCAATGCTGCTTATATATTTATGATATTTGGGTTTTCTCTTGAGCAGTGTAGGTCGGGATGTAATATGTGCGTGTGTTCATATGCGCAGTGCATACGAGTGGAACGAATGTTGAACGAAAATTATATATTGAGGCTGTTCGTTTACATGATAAAGACGAATGAAACATAATGAGAAAATGGAAGTAATGAAAGAAAATACACAGATTTTTTTGATTCCTAGACTTTCTCTGGGTATTTTGTGCAATTTCGTTGTGTCAACGAACTGCTTGATGAAGCAATTCTACAGCGAAATTAATAGAATGGTTTTGTGTGTTGAATATTTGCACAAAATTTTCACAAGTAATTTTTTTTAATCGTTTCAGCTCAAAGGAGAGGTACAAATTAATAGACAACTGCGAATCGCCATATTATCATTTATTTAAATTTCATTTTGTTGGTTAGCATGGACATGGACAAATTTTACGAGTTTTATTGAAGAACGGAGGTAGAGCGCGCACCTAAAAATGCAAGTACATGCGCGGAAATTTCACAGTGGTGGAAACATAATAGCTCTATTCAACAACTTTACTTGCAAGTTCTTTCAAAAAAAAATCGTCAGTGACGAGAAAGATATTTCATTAAAATAGTTTGAAAAATGCGCCCACGATCGTCGTTGGATAATTGCAATTGTTGTTGCATGCTTTTGAATATAACAGAACAGAGTTGAAGCATGTTCAAATTGGCATGATTTAAGGGTTATTTAGGCAAACATCGTTGTTTCGGCGTTGATTACTCTAATACCATGTCTCCAAATAACGTGTTTTGCTCTTTTTTTCTGCACCCGCTCAATCTTGTCTCGACCTCAAAACGAGTTCCGAAACTCGCCAATTTCCATACAAATTTCTGAGAGCGAGTGAAGATTGAAACCCTTGTTTCGTTTTCAATCCTCGATGCCTTCTCTAATTTTGTATCGAAGTAGCAAAGTTGAAAAATACTATGGTCGCGTATTAGTCCTAACCGTAGCTATGCACTGTGCGACCATTGGCCCGATTCTGTTGCAATCGGGTAGGACTGTTTGCCTACATACGGTACAATTTATTGTACAACCTTGTTGTACAATCTCATTTTGTTAAAATTATTTTGAGTGAAGATGGATAGGATATTATTGCACGCAAGAGCACGAATAATTAAAAAAAAAAAGGCAAAAAATTGGTTCCTGCGAGTTTTCCATTTTGCGTTAGTTACTCTACAACTATTTGTTTTTATGTGTTGAATTCCTTTAGTTTTACTTATTTTAATTTCATGTGTTCACTTCAAGAATTCTCACAAAATTAAATTTTGAACAACATGCCCCTAATACTGTGGTTATGCTTACAATCTTGCTGGTCGAGCACCGTGAAATTGTTGTTGTGCACTCCGACGGTGAGAGAATTTTCGGACTCTAACAACCAGCAAGTTTGTTGTGTGAAACAGGCAGCCAGCAAACGAGGTTTCAGGGGTAATAATGTGTTATGTTGTGTATGTGCTCAGTAATTATCATGTGTTATGTTGTGTATGTGCGCTCCAATCATCAATGTAAGCGTAACCACCTCTCACCAATCACGAAATGTTTCCGATTTTGATTGGCAATCAACATTGTTACCATAACCATGGCATAAGCGATGCAACTAGGTCGTACAACTTGCCAGAAAATCAAAACTTTGATTTTTCGTAGAACTGATACACAACTTCATACAATAGCCCCAAAACGTTGCGATTGCGAGCGCAACTCGCTCAGTTTGTATAAAAATTGCAATAGAAAACTGTCGAGTTTCGACAGCAGTCGGCAATCTAGTACTTCCAAAAGCTCCATTGATTGCGACAAAGAGTGGCATGGCCAGATTATGTGTTTGTGCCAAACACAGCGGGGGAAGCTGCAGAAGAATACAGAGTATTTTCAGCAGTAAACACAGCCAACAGAAAGCTTTTTATTATTGCATACAATTAAAGTCAATAGCAGGTTTGTTTAATGAGACCAAAAATAGAGTAGGGCAACTCAGAGCAAACATATCATGAAACACAAGTTTGTGATTTAGTTCAATCTAGAGCACTGATAGGCAAAACGCTACCCGTGGGTAGCTTCGACGCGGCAGCGCTGTACATACACAAAAACAACGCTGCTAATTCTGCTCCGCTGTTCGCTCAATTTCTTCAGAATTTTGCCAAATGCTTTCCAGTTATTTCGTGGAAAATCTACGCAATGTCCAAAAAGGCATATTCATATTAAAGGAATTGCAAATGAATATTTTGTTTTATTCTGCGTTCAAATTTCAATCAACCAACACAATGAGTAATGACGATTGTGAATTAATATTTTTCGCTGTAAAAGGCGATAATAATGCACGATGCTTACTCTGCGGAACGTTTGTATGCAATCGTAATTTTAATATAAAGCGTCATAATCACACTTTTCATGCAGAATATGATGAAATATATAAAGGCTATGATCGAAAGAAATTTCTTGTAGGTACATATGTGTGTATTTGCGCATCAAAATATATTTTCTATCAGAAATCCCCCATTTTTACTTTTGAATACGAATCAAACAATGTGGCAAGCATGTATTTGGTCGCGCATCAATACAATGACAAATTGTTACTGTGTTGGTGTGTCGATCACTGATCTAGAGTAACCTAGCGCAGCTCAGTAAAAAAACCTAGTGTATCATTTTTAATTTTGAATATTGACAAAATATTTCATTAAACTGTTATATTTTTAATAACTTTTCTTCTTATTATTGCATTATACCGGCTACATGAGAAATCAAAGGAAAGCGCTCGAATGAACATTTGAACTGTTACATGCTGAAGAGGATGGCGGAAAAACTCTGGCCGAGTGAAACTGCGATAACTGGAGTTAAGAAGTGGAGATCTTCCTCCAACACAGTGGGTTGGAGATCGAATAATGTTCTGCGCAGTCCAGTTCAGAATATAAGAATTTACTAGCTTGTTTAATTTTAAATAACATACATATGCTTTCTATGAGTGGAAAACCGTAGGTTTTGGTGGGGAATGTTTAATATTGAAAGCATGGCAACACTGTTTTTGTAATTGAACGAAGAAAGAGGAGAGTAAAATATATGAAGAGTTAGTTGTGAAGTGACAGTGAGGAAAGAAGAATGCGTTTTATTGTGTTTGTGGGGAATCTTGGGGATTCTCTGGGTTTTTTGTGACTGTTGTGTATGTGGTGGAGCAAGTGATACGAGGCATAAGAAACACATACGTACTTATGTATAACAAGTAAGGAAGCCTAAGTTCGAGTGGAATCGAACATTAGATACTCAGCTGTATGCTTTCATTGTTTGTTTGCGTTTGATGGAAACACGGTGTACTTTATATAAAGCGAGTGCTGCATAAAGTGGGCGTAGCCACGCCCATTTTCTAAATTTTTATCAGTCATCCAACTAAGCATATCAATATTATTCTTTGTGCAAAAATTAATTCCTTTATGACTTCTAGTTACAAAGATGTCACGTTACAAACTCCCAAAGGGTATTCCAGAAATATCTGTTAAAAAGTAGGCGTGGTCATAAACCGATTTCAATTAATTTTTGCGTGTTTATTAACACAAGTTATAAAAGTGTATAAACCAAGTTTCGTCATAATATCTCAATTATTTGTCGAGTTAAAGGCTAATAAATCTCGTATATCCCTTTGTCCAAAAGGAGGCGGTGCCACGCCCATTTTCCAAAATTTGTCTATTTTATGTTTCCGGTCTATTGTGGAACTCATGTGACAAAATTTCAATGAATTATCTTTATATTTGACAAAGATATCGCTTACAATGTTTTTATTAGGCCACTTTATAATACACATATATAAAAGTGGGCGTGGTCGTCAACCGATTTTGGTAATTTTTCGTCCACACATTTGCCTAAGTAAATATATCATGCGTACCAAATTTCATCGATATATCTTCAACGGTTTCGGAGTTATGACTCATAAAACTTTCAATGTTTGCCCCTTAATAAGTGGGCGTGGCTCCGCCCATTTTCCAATATTTTTGTGGTTTTCGTTTTATGTTCATAGTTGGAATCATGCCACAAAATTTCAGTGATAGATCTTTATATTTGACAGAGATATCGCTTAAAATGTTTTTATTAGGTCACTTTATAATACACATATATAAAAGTGGGCGTGACCGTCAACCGATTTTGACAATTTTCCGTCAAAACATTTGCCTAAGTAAGTAAATCACGCGTACCAAATTTCATCGACATATCTTCATCGGTTTCTGAGTTATGACTCATAAACCTTTCAATGTTTGACCCTTAATAAGTGGGCGTGGCACCGCCCATTTTCCAAAATTTCATAAAATTTCTTCATAGGGGCCTGAGCTCAACATGTGGGTAAAATTTTATCGCTGCAGCTATATTAGGGACTGAGATACCAAATTTCCGATTTTTTCTATATAGGAAAAGTGGGCGTGGTCATGGTCCGATTTCGCCCATTTTCAATACCAACCGTCCCAGTCTCGATACCAACTTGCATTCCAAATTTCATCAAAATATCTCAATTTTTGCGCGAGTTAGAGTGTTTACAGACGGACGGACGGACGGACGGACGGACATGGCTCAATCGATTTCTCTTTTCACCCTGATCATTTTGATATATATAAGTCTATATCTATCTCGGTTATTTCATTCTGTTACAATCCACCGTTATGTGATTAAAACTATAATACTCTGTGTACTAGTACAGCTGAGTATAAAAATTGTGCTTTTTATCTGGCATTTCAAGTATTTTATTGTACGCTTTCTTCTTAGAGAAACAAGAATTTGGCGTTTCCAAAGTGAATTACACTCGTATACAGAACATACAAATTCGGATGATTTCTTGGAAAAATCGCGCAAAAGTGAATTCGAAGAATGGTTTTTTGTTTTAATAATTGAAATGAAAAAAAAAAAAGAAAAATTGGAAAGAAGAAAGAAGAAAAAGAGGAAATTACTCATAAAATTCTTTCATTCATTTGTGCATTTTAAGTTATGAAGTCAATATACATACATTACTTCATCTGAGAAATATTTATATTAACTTAAAATAATCCAATATTTTATTTTCTGTGCATTTCAGTAAATTTCTGAAAATTTTTCTCAATTAGTCAAAAAAAAAAAAAAACTTGCATTGGCAGCCAACGCAAAATGTCTAACCCCTAATTAATGTTGCATGAAAAACCAAATAATTTTTGTTTGCCACGGTAGCCACCCAAAAGAAAAAAAAGAAAATTCATCTGAAATTAATTTAAACCAGGAACCGGGAGTTTTATTCCTTTTATAATAAAACACCAGAGAAAAAATTTATATTTGGAAGAATATTTTATTTGGACAAAAATAATCAATCAACTTTGAGTTTTATTTTTTAAAGACAGCGATAAAATAAATACTTGGTGTTTTATATTTTAGCTCCATCGATAAAACAAAAACCTGGAGTTTTATTTTTTAACTCCAAAATAAAACTCCAGGGCCCATAACTAGCGAACCCCTTAACTGAATTGCATAAATTTGGGATCAGATGAAAGTTAATTCAGTAAGCTTTTTAATGGTGGAACTTATACTAAATTGGGAAATATTTAAAAAAAATAGGTGGAAACCTTGGTTTGAGTGGTAACCTTGGCATGGGTGGCACCATAGCTGGCATTAATAGAGCCCAGGTTATTGATCCTGGATAATAATTTTTATTTTCGGTCCCTAATTTAAACTGAATTGGACTCGTAATTCAGTCGGATGCCAATAAATGCACCTGCATAAGTAGTAGCGGGTGATATATATGTACATACCAGTGGCGGATTATCGAACAAAATTTGGGACCATTGCCCCAGGGCCCCGGACTCAAGGGGGCCCATAAAAAAAATATTCATATGTAAATATGATAGATTTTTATTTACATATTTGCCCAACAAAATTAAACCACAACTTTTCTGCACTTGAGTGTTACGAACTTATCAATAATTTCATCAAAGTTTAATTCATCCAACAAGTTATTTTCAATGGAAAGAACTGATAGACTGTTCAAACGATCATCTCCCATAGTGTTACGCAAACAATTTTTTATCAATTTCAATTTTGAAAATGATCTTTCATCTGTAACATTAGTGACAAACATGCATAAATAAATGCGTTATAAAATGTCTAAATGCCAATCACGTTCGGTCTGTGTTCCATTTGGTAAAACCTGATGCAAATGATATTCAGAAAAGTTTCTTTGTGCAGATTTCTTTGCGATCAAATCAATATTGCGACACGACGAGGGACCTAAATAAGAGTATTCTGTGTTAATTTTTTACTCTTATATTGAAATACCAACGATAGCATACCCTTCTTAATCCAATAAGTTTGAACGATTGATTGATTGAATTGAATAGGCCACAAACCTGGGTCATTTGAAAACACATTGGTGGAACTTTCATCAATTTTTGATACATTCACCGAACTTTCGACATCGTCTGGATTTTGCACACCTTCGATCGTGCTGTCAACATGTTGGAAATTAACCTCCTTTCACGTTGATGGAATTGAAAAAGTATCAGAAGTAGATTCACAAAACTCAGGATTGTCACAATTTGCTTCGTTTACAGTTGTCGTCGCATTAGCGAAGTGGCTTGTTAATTTCGGTATTTTAGAAAGCAGTTGCCTATCGCGTTCGTCTTTATTTTTTTTTTTATTTGCGCTTTTCAGCTCCACTCTTATATTTTCTAGACTTATCCATGTTTACGAAATGACTATAACCAGTGTTTAAAAAACTTGAGTCGAAGTAGAAAAAGTCGTGAAAATGTTGATTATTTTTGATTTTACTTATCGTCGCTTTTTAAAATGAGTAATTGCGTGTGCTGAAGTTTGATTTTCATATTTCACGACTGCTTCTGAATACAACGTGCAAAAGCATACCTTACTTACTTACTCTGACTTGTTGCGCTGACGAAATCAAAATCAAGTCAAAATCAAAATTTTTAAAAGGCACTACAAACACTACGACTGCTTTGTTGTTCAGAGCAGTAAGTTTAAGTGATAGCAAATGAAATCGACGCTTCCAAACAAAACTGTACTAAGTCTGAAAACTCTGTTTTGCAGGAGAAGCTCTCAAAGTTTAAACTCAGATATGAAACTTCAGTTATATGCTAAGTATATTTTCACTTGTAAAACTCGACAATATCAAAGCTAGAGTACGCTTCATATAAAACCGTAAGAAAAAATAAAAATTTGCTGCGTGGTTTTTCATGGCAAGCTCTCAAAGCTTTTATTCTGTAAAAATCTCGAGTTGTATTATATGTACACTTTTGCTCATAACTTTTGATTGGATTGTCCGATTGATACCAAAATTAGATAGCATCTAAATTAAGACACGTAATACTTGTAAACGCCAAAAACGGGAAAATGTACTAAGTCGACTTAGTACAGTATTGTTTGTAAGCATCGAAATGAAAGTTATTGCAATTTTTTAAACACTGACTATAACAATAACCAAAAAATGTCAATATAAAATGACATCAATATTATGGAGTAGTGCGTTTAATGCACAGAGAAAAACAACGTCCAATGATCAATTATGTTACATGAACCGCAATTTAAATTTATAACGATCAAACTGTATTCTAATCGCAAAATATTTATATGGAAAAGGGCCCCCCAAAAAATTTCGCCCTAGGGCCCACCAGATTGTTAATCCGCCACTGGTACATACATATATAAATACATACCTATGTATCTACAAATATATACTCGTATATATATCGTCGATGCCTTCGCAAAAGCGATAATGGAACACTTGCAAAACCGCCTTTTTCACATTTGTCGCAGAAATGAAAACAGTGAGTTCCACACATCGATGACAACACACACACAAATCGTAAAAATATTATTTCATTAAGAACAATTTAAAATAATATTTAATGAAGTACCAACTCTATGAACCACCATCTCTATGGCAAAGCAAGCACATCTTTTCGCTCTCCTGTAAAATTTGGAGTTTGGTAGATGGGCAGTTTTGCAAAGACATCGACGATACGTATGTATGTGTGGGCGAAAAAGAGAAAATTATAATTTCAATTTCACGTAAAAAGCATTTCGTGCGTACAGAACACGTGATGCAGCGCGAATTCAGCGCGATTGCAATGACAATGACTGCCAGCAATGAATGCAGTGCAACGGCAATTGAAATTGCAATGTTAACTTGCTGAGTTAATTTAATTGAGCGTCGCTGCTTGCTGCAGCTGTACCGGCTATAATGCACATACATTTATACATATCTACATATGTACATATATGCAAATGCATACATACATATAACTACATACATACATACATACATACGTACGTACATACATACATACAAACAACTGTATTTATAGAAAATAGTAAATCTGTAAAACTAAGCACCAAAGCCAATTTGTCGATTGCTATCGAGAGAGGCAATGTCAATTCAGTGGGCGATACCGCGATAAGCGACGGCCGGTGGGCGGCATTGGGCGTCGGCTGTTTGGTTGATTTGATGGTCAGTCGCTTGGAAGAGCTCCAATAGCAGCAATTTTAGTAGTCGAAATGGAATTTTTGTGGTCAATAACGATTTACGATTATCGAGTTAAGCTAAAGGTGTGTGTGTTTGCATGTGCGTGTGCATGTGTGTAGCATTTGAGTACGTGTAAAATAGCATAAACTTATGCAATTGAAATTTTTGTATGCTTTGCAATCGATGCACATTAGCGATTCGTTTATATTTAGCAAGCTGGCAATAAAAATAAGTGGTATCGAGTTACCTTTAGACTTACATAGAAAAAAGTATTAAGGAAGCGAAAAAAAAGAATTAAGGATTATAATGAAATTTGACGTACAAGCAAGTAGCATCTTTTAGTCTATATTAGTGCCATTTTTTGTATGCTTCGACTATATATAAAAATGTTGTCTTAATTTGTAATAGGCTTCAAGCCCCGGCATTGCAACACAATATTTTTTTGAGGATTGCCACCAGTTTGAAATTTTTGAACTCAATAAAATTTTTAAAAATCAATTAAATATTATAATATGCATATCAATTGCAAGGTCCTTAACAAAGCTAATCTCTGTAAATATTTTTGTTAGCGTTGCCACCTGCCTAAAAATTTTTCAATAGGTAAATATTATAGAATATTGTGTATTTCAAAAAATATAGAAAATATTTGAATTTTTTTTTTGCGTAGTAATTTTTACAAAAATGAATTAAATATTATAAAATGGGTATAAAATTGAAGGTCTTTAACAAAACTATTCGCTTTAAATATTTTTGTTAGGGTTGCGTCCTGATTTAAAGATGTTCAATTGTAATATTTACAATATGGGTATCAAATTGAAGGAGTTTAAGAAATATAATCGCGGGAAATGTAATCGACGGACATATTTTTGCTAGGGTTGCCACTCTTTCGAAAATTTTAAACTAAATTCATTTGTTCATAAAATAGAAGGAAATCAAAAAAATCGAAATACGAAGTATCGTTTTTTACTTCTAATGCATATAATAAGGTGTGGGCCACGGCGAAGCGCGGTGTAGTAAAGCTAATAAATAATAAAAAATTAACATCCCATCTCTTTTAAAAATATCAATTGCTTCATATATAAATCTTGAATATTAACTTGAAGTGTTTACTATACAATGTATAGTATACGTAGAGTCGACGATCGTATCATGTGGCGCACCATATGAGCTTACAGTTTCTTTGAACCAAGATTTTAGCTAATGAAACCCCAAGTGAATTTGTTTTGCAAATAAATTTCTAGAATATTTTAAAATTCCACAAATTGCAAATGGCAAAGCAATGTGAACAAGGACTGCGTAGAAATTTTGAGATTCATCCTGTTTTGAAATTATTGCGTAGTAAAAATCGATATGGTGTTGTGTTATAATAAAGTAATTTTCTATTTTAATTGCCTTATGCTGTTACAATGAAACTTTCTGTGAACAAACTCTTAATATTAATTATATATGTATTTTAAAGGCATCTTAATTTCAATTTGAAAATGAGTTTCTGAGATAAACTGCACTTGTTAATGCCAAAGAACAAGCAATCTACATGCACGTAGTTAATGTTGCTCATACGCCATGTACACCCTAAAAAAACCATCTTCAAGCCAACCGCCCACTAATAAACCTAAACTTGTTTAAAGTGCGCAAAACACACACGAGTAGGTGAACTAAACTGTTCAAGCACTTCTCGGAAGGTATTTCATTAAATGTCTCATATTCAGCTGAAATTGACAATTTGAGAGCATAGGTACATACTTGATGTTCTAAATTTATACCCAGCGCACAATAATATTCATGGAATTTCAAACAGGCGCGTAAGTACATACTCGTACGTATTTACATACATGAAAGAGCACACAGCCAACGGCACTGGTGCTTTGCTGGGTTAACCCGGATTTTCCCAGAACTTTTTTTGTTTCAGATTTTCATAAAAGTATGTACACCAATAAATTTCCACCTCCTGAAAATGAAAATGAAGTCCGTTTTCCAATATCTTGTCGCACTTTTCCGGAAAATGTGAAAAACTAGCGTTACAATATGGTAGCCGTGGGTCGCCTAGGGTACAGGTTTTTGTTTAAAGGGTAAATGATATTTGGAAACATTTTTTTTTAGTTTCACAAAAAAAAAACACATTTTTAATTGACTTTATTGAGATTTAAGTAGGTTTTTAGTAAAGTTATGCAAATAAAGTATTTTTTTTTTAAATACTTCCACATGTATGGTTGGCCTATTCTGGCCAATAGCATATATTGCACTTTCTTCGCAAATATGCTTGATAAATGATAACAATAATTAAAAAACTTCTCAAATTGAACATGACGGTGTATATTACGACAATTTTCGTATTCGCCAGTGGAAAAATTGGAAGAGAAAATGGTGAAATATTCTTCAGCCATTCATCTTCTTGGACAAAATGCGGTAATGTCGAGCTACCAGCTATTACAAATTCTTAGTCGCCTTTTAGTTAGGTCGGGCAAACAATCTCTGGTTTACCCGCACATTCCTCTTCAGTATTATCTTCTCCAAAAATGTTGTAATATTGATGAGGCTCCATGTATGTACCTAAATGACAGTTGGTATGTCAATTAGTCCACCTTCGTCGAATGCCTTATCTTGATCTTGAATGAAATCAAGCATTTGCTGTAAGGTTAAACCTCTACAAGCAGAAAATTTATAAAATTCCAACAAATTAATAATATTACATTAGTTAAATTTACACAACGGCAGAGAAAATCACACGAAGCCCAATAAAAAAAACCTGTACCCTAGACGACCCACGGCTACCATATGGTAACGCCTTTAGAAAAATGTAAGAAATGTTGGAAAGAAGAATTTTTTCTTTAAAAACTAATTTACATTACATAGATAATTTCATTAGTTTTCAAAAGGTGTAATTATTTGAACAATTTATTCCAAAAGTTATACAATATACTTATATTTACCGACATGCCATATCTGAAAACGGGAATTTTCAGTACTAATTTTTGTCACCTCATTTTCACACGCAATAGCTTCGACATTTGAGTACAGAATAACACGATCTTTACCTTTTTGTAAAGCTACATTAATTTTTCATTGTAAATCGGCTTTTTCCTGGTGTTTTTTCTTTTCCTTTTGTTTATTTTCTTGAAAATGTAAAGGGATGTTTTGCGTTACCATATGGTGCTCGTGGGTTGATTCGGGTTAAAAAGGGAGTGCATTTGTATGTATGTGTATACATATATGTATGTATGCATGTATGTATGTATATCGTTTAATTCACTTCAAATCAATTTCGTGTGCGCTTGTGAAATGGAAATCTTTCACCCTTCGCAACGGTGCGCTGCTCAACTGTAATTTCATGCATTAACTTTGCGTGCATTGCAATTTCGTTGCGGTTTTTTCTTTGATTGCACATTGCACACATTTAATATCCAAATCACAAAGGGTGTAAAATTCACATAGAAATTTTATAGGTGAGAATTGTAAAAAGTAGGTACCTACTCGTAAACCATTTGCGGTTGATAAAGTGAGTGAGGTATTTTCACATGTACATACATACATACATACTCGTATACACACACACGCGTCTACTCTTATTCCCTGCAAAAAATGCGATCACTCCGGGATACATCCGGGACAACTCGCAAGGGAGCATGCGATTACTACCCATTTGTATCTCTTTATATGGGTTGAAGTGTTCTCTTTTGTTTGAGCATGTCCTATGAAGAGACTAATTATACCCAGTTTGTACCCGAACGGGTAGCAAAAGCGCACAATTGTACCCGTTTTGTACCCGAACAGGTAGCAAATGCGACACATCCATTTGTGCGACTAATTGTACCCGTTTGATACCCTTTCGGGTACAATTCGTCTACAATTAGTATACATATGTACCCGTTCGGGTACAATTGGGAACAATTGTAGACTAATTGTACCCGAAAGAGAGCGCTCCCGGACAAATCTTTTTAGAGACTCGTCGCACACTTTTTTACAGGGTTTGTGTTGCCCTTTTAGTTCCAATGTATTTTCCGTACTTTATAGGCATAGGTTATTTATGGATTACTTATTGTTTTATTTTATTTTCTTGTTCATACATATATAAAATATGTACCATAGCCTTATTGAAATTTCATAAATTTCTTAAAGCCGATTGTACAAAATTACTTCCGTTTCCTTTGCATGTCGTGACGTGGTTATACATTGGCTTCCGTTTATGGGGCGTATTATGCAAGCAAAAATGAAAAGTGAAGTTATGTAAATATGCATGAGATTAGAGTTTTTCATTTTTTATATGTGTTGCTTTTGTATTTAGTTTTGTAATACCTATGTAGGTACAAAAACACAACACTATTTTCAAAGGCGTTTTAGAAAACGTCAACTGGATGTTGAAAAAGTTAATTGGATCATAGAAATGGAAAATTTTAGAAAAGTTAACCGTGAACCACCCGCCCGCCACCGTCCGACAACTCGAGAGGTCCTGGATCCAGGGCCGAATGATTGGGGGTATTGCGATCTATTCGAGCCCCTCTAACATCATCGCAGCAGGTACAGTTCTAAAGGCACCAGAAATATCAAAAAAGACAACTATCACATTCGCTGTAGTGAAGCGCCTTTTCGATATATTCTTGTGATCCCCTATCCTGTTTATCCTCCATCACGATAATATGTATGCGTTTTATTCATTCCGTCAGGCATGTCGAACCATAAATGAGGCCGGCTGGCTCGCGCCTTGATGGAACAGACATCGGGGAGAACAGACGGAAATCCATTGTACAGGCAGCAATCTCTTGGAGGTTTCAGCCGAGGATTTTTGCCACCCGTCAAACCGCTAACAATAACACCATTTACGAAATATCTGCGAGGCCATTTATGAGGTGGGTTTTGCCGAAGGCTGGGGTAATGCTCAATTTGTCCAAGGTTGAGCAGAAGTCCCACAAACTCCCACTAATAACAACACTAATAATTATGTGTTACAGTCAAACACACGCACACCTGACTGGAGATGTTGGCAGCAGCTTTCCGTCACGAGAGAGAGAGAGAGAGCGGGAGAGTAAAAGAGGTGGGTTTTGCCGAAGGCTGGGGTAATGCTCAGTTTGTCCAAGGTTGAGCAGAAGTCCCACAAACTCCCACTAATAACAACACTAATAATTATGTGTTACAGTCAAACACACGCACACCTGACTGGAGATGTTGGCAGCAGCTTTCCGTCACGAGAGAGAGAGAGAGAGCGGGAGAGTAAAAGAGCTAGCAGAGGGGTTATAAATTGGGCAACAGTGCGACGGTAGTAACAGCGGAATAGCAGCGGTAGCAGCGGAACAGTAGCAGTAGCAGCGGAACAGCAGCAGTAGCAGCGGAACAGCAGCAGTAGCAGCGGAACAGCAGCAGTAGCAGCGGAACAGTAGCAAACCGGAGTCGGTGTTGACGCACTGTGTCGTTGGTTTCTACGGAGACTACGGGATCTATAGGATCTACAATACTACGGAGACCTACGGAGACTACGGAGACACCAACGACACAGTGCGTCAACACCGACTCCGGTTTGCTACTGTTCCGCTGCTACTGCTGCTGTTCCGCTGCTACTGCTGCTGTTCCGCTGCTACTGCTGCTGTTCCGCTGCTACTGCTACTGTTCCGCTGCTACCGCTGCTATTCCGCTGTTACTACCGTCGCACTGTTGCCCAATTTATAACCCCTCTGCTAGCTCTTTTACTCTCCCGCTCTCTCTCTCTCTCTCGTGACGGAAAGCTGCTGCCAACATCTCCAGTCAGGTGTGCGTGTGTTTGACTGTAACACATAATTATTAGTGTTGTTATTAGTGGGAGTTTGTGGGACTTCTGCTCAACCTTGGACAAACTGAGCATTACCCCAGCCTTCGGCAAAACCCACCTCATAAATGGCGCCCGAGCAGGGACCGGATTCCGCAGATGACTGTGCAAAAACAACAACAAGCACCAACACTGCCGACCCCGGTCCATCAAACACACAAACAACAACACCTAAGCCACACCCCCAAGATCAGACGCTGGATACTGATTCGCTCCAATGGATCTATTTGCTAAAGAAAGAGAGATTGATCGAAGAATGCAAACAGCATAAGATTTTTGTTGAAGGATCCACCGTAGCCGAGTTGCGCCGTACTCTTAGCAACTATGTACGAGCAAAGCGAACCCGACAATCGAGTGAGAATCTGCTGAAAGAGCTAGAGAGAGAGGTTATCGAAGAGGAGCGAAAGCCGGCAAAACCAATCCCTGCCATACAAATTCAAAATACACCAACTAACGACAGAAGAACCAAAGCAGCTCCAAAATCATCTGAAATCAGCGATGCCGAAGTAATGAATGCAGTCCGTCATTGGGACGTTCATTTTTCTGGGAACGATTCGCTGCACGAATTTCTGGAGCGAGTGGAGGAATTGGCTGATTGCTATCGCATCCCAAAGGATCGCTTACTCCTGACCCTTCCGGAGTTGCTACGTGGAAAAGCACTTCAATGGTACCGCGTCCGAAAACAACAAATAAACCATTGGAGCGACTTTCGCGAAGAAATAAAGAAATTTTTCCTACCTAAGCGACACTTGAGCCACCTGGAAGAAGCCATTCGACAACGAAAACAACAAAACCGAGAGAAGGCAAAAGATTATATCCTCGCTCTCCAAACTCTTATCCGTCAGCACCCAACCATGTGCCATGATGACCACCTGGAGCGCATCTACGATGGGTTAAGAGTGGAGTATCGCCTTTTTGTCAAGCGAAACGAATTCAGGACAATTGAGGAATTACTGGAATTAACCGAAGAGTATGAACTGCTCAAGAGTGAGGAGTCCAGACAAGGAAGAATGGTCGCCCACAGCCTCTGCCACCTGCAATCCGGATACGACAGCAAGTCATGTTGTTGGCGATGTAAGAAACCGGGCCACCAACGCTCCCAATGTCGAGCGCCAAGGAAAATTTTTTGTTCCAGGTGTGGTCAGGACAACATAATGTCTAGGAATTGCCCCTGCGATGGAGCTAAACCGACTAGTGCTCAGATAACCACCGGCAACACACCCAGGATAATGATGGGAGATAGCCGCTTTTACATTCAAATCACCATCGAGGGCATGAGCGTACGAGCGTTGCTGGACACAGGAGCTACACAATCCTATGCAGATGATTCCATTAAGAGATTTCTAAAAGAACGTCGAATCCAACCTATACAGAATCAACGGAGTATACAATTGGCTGATCAAACGTGCGTTTACAGTTCACACTCCTATCCGACAAAAATATGCCACAATGGGAGAACAACCAGCACATTAATCACCATCATCCCAAACCTGGCAGAAAAGGTAATCTTGGGTATGGACTTCCTGCGGAAACGAGGTGTCAGCCTTACACTGGATGGACAGCCACTGGAGCTAACCCCGATAAGCACCGATGAATCAGCAAGATTATGCACGCTCAACTCCAGAGAACATCTAACCGAGGAACAGAACGCGTACCTGGAAAATTTTCTAGCACGCCATCAGGAGCGCTTCAGCCAAATAAAAGGACCAAGCACCGCCACTGAACATGTGATCACATTGAAGCACAACCGACCACTGAAACAACGTTATTATCCTCGTAATCCTGCCATGCAAAAGGTAATCGATGATGAAGTCAACGAGCTATTAGCGGAAGGGAGAATCGAACCATCACGGAGTGCATATAGCTCCCCAATTGTACTAGTTCGTAAGAAACAAGGCACCTGGAGGATGTGCATCGACTATCGTCAGCTCAACGCCGCCAGTGAACCAGATGCATATCCCCTGCCGCAAATCGGAGCGATACTAGACCAACTGAAAGAGGCAAAATTCATCTCCACCATCGACCTGAAAAATGGCTATTGGCAGATACCGCTGACAAAAAAATCACGCCCATACACCGCATTCACCGTCCCAGGAAGAGGGCTGTTTCAATGGAAAGTAATGCCTTTCGGCCTACATGCCGCACCCGCCACATTTCAGCGAGCTTTGGACACAGTACTCGGCCCAGAATTGCAACCGAAGGTATTTGCATACCTAGACGATATCATCGTCCTAGGCAACTCTTTCGAGGAACACCTTGATTACCTACGGGAGGTGTTCGAACGACTCCAAAAGAATAAGATGCAAATCAACTTCGAGAAATGCAGCTTCGTACAGCAACAACTGCATTACTTAGGACACATAGTTAGTTCCCAAGGAATCCACACCGATCCGGATAAGGTAACAGCAGTACGGGAAATGGCTGCCCCAGGAACACTCAAGGAACTCCGCCGTTTCCTTGGGCTTGCCTCCTGGTATCGCCGCTTTGTCGCCGACTTTGCCACACTAGCGGCACCACTAAATCAACTCCTGAAAAAGGGACAAACTTGGAAGTGGGAGGCGGCCCAAGAGGAAGCGTTCAAAATATTGAAGGAAAAATTAACGAGCGCTCCAATATTATGCTGTCCAGATTTCACACGACCATTTATTCTCCAAACTGATGCTAGCGGGGAAGGACTAGGTGTCGTACTGTATCAACGCCACTCGGACCAAGAGAGAGTAATAGCCTATGCCAGCCGCAGCTTGTCACAATTGGAGAAACGATACTCGGCAACCGAACAAGAATGCCTAGCCGTACTATGGGCAAAACCCACCTCTTTTACTCTCCCGCTCTCTCTCTCTCTCTCGTGACGGAAAGCTGCTGCCAACATCTCCAGTCAGGTGTGCGTGTGTTTGACTGTAACACATAATTATTAGTGTTGTTATTAGTGGGAGTTTGTGGGACTTCTGCTCAACCTTGGACAAACTGGGCATTACCCCAGCCTTCGGCAAAACCCACCTCATAAATCCGTAGGTCTCCGTAGTATTGTAGATCCTATAGATCCCGTAGTCTCCATAGAAACCAACGACACAGTGCGTCAACACCGACTCCGGTTTGCTACTGTTCCGCTGCTACTGCTGCTGTTCCGCTGCTACTGCTGCCGCTGCTACTGTGCCGCTGCTACTGCTACTGTGCCGCTGCTACTGCTACTATTCCGCTGTTACTACCGTCGCACTGTTGCCCAATTTATAACCCCTCTGCTAGCTCTTTTACTCTCCCGCTCTCTCTCTCTCTCTCGTGACGGAAAGCTGCTGCCAACATCTCCAGTCAGGTGTGCGTGTGTTTGACTGTAACACATAATTATTAGTGTTGTTATTAGTGGGAGTTTGTGGGACTTCTGCTCAACCTTGGACAAACTGAGCATTACCCCAGCCTTCGGCAAAACCCACCTCATAAATGGCTTGGCCAGATGATGAAGAGAATCCGCCCTTCATCATCCTGACCAGGCGATGGCAGGCCAGCTGCCTTTATGACACACCGCCCCTCCGCTGATCAGTCCTGGCTCTGGCCATGGATTGATGGAGACGAATAGGGAGAGAGCATACGTCCTCCCCCTTTTCCGCTGCACCAATCCATGGGACACAGCTGGTACACCACCCCCTCCATACCGACACCTACTTGATAGTGTGTGACCCATGGAGGAGGTGATGTCCAGCTGAGCCAGTCCAACTGAGTCTCCGTAGTCTCCGTAGGTCTCCGTAGTATTGTAGATCCTATAGATCCCGTAGTCTCCGTAGAAACCAACGACACAGTGCGTCAACACCGACTCCGGTTTGCTACTGTTCCGCTGCTACTGCTGCTGTTCCGCTGCTACTGCTGCCGCTGCTACTGTGCCGCTGCTACTGCTACTGTTCCGCTGCTACCGCTGCTATTCCGCTGTTACTACCGTCGCACTGTTGCCCAATTTATAACCCCTCTGCTAGCTCTTTTACTCTCCCGCTCTCTCTCTCTCTCTCGTGACGGAAAGCTGCTGCCAACATCTCCAGTCAGGTGTGCGTGTGTTTGACTGTAACACATAATTATTAGTGTTGTTATTAGTGGGAGTTTGTGGGACTTCTGCTCAACCTTGGACAAATTGAGCATTACCCCAGCCTTCGGCAAAACCCACCTCATAAATGGCGCCCGAGCAAGCTGACGTGGAGGCTTAATGTTGAGGCTAAGAATGGAGAAAAGAGTCCGGAAAGCCATGAATGCGCTGTATGCCTGCAACAGAGCTCTTTGCAAAACTTCGGACCTATCAACTCAACTAACACATTGCCTCTTAACGTCTGTTGTGCGCCCAACAATGTACTATGGAATTTTGGTATCGTGGAGGGCACTTCATAAAAAGACATATGAAAAGATGTTAGACGGTGTACAGAGGATCTATAGTCTATGTATAATAGGAGCGCTACGTACAATGCCCTCAGCAGCGCTAAATAAGATACTGAAACTGTACTCTGTGGACCTTGTCGCGTAGCTGAGAAGATTGTGCTAAAGCAATTTAGACAAGAACATTTTGGACATAGCAACATATTAGGGCCAAACTACACTCTGTGCGAATAGAAGCGTTAAGATCTGCTTTATCCCCAGACACCAAGAATTAACATAAATATAAAATAGATCATTGAAATTTTATTGGGCAGCAAATTCACAGAGTCCATTTTTAAAATTAATAAAGAAATATAGAAGAAAGATTAAGTAGAAATTCAACTTGCACTGCTTCATTTCGGTAAATCAATAAACAACTTTCCAGTGCTTGTGTTGTTGGTGGTGACATCATCAGTAAAAATTGTTTACTAAAAATACGCAATGTCAATAAATGAATCTGTCATTGCCTTCAACATATTGCACAGCGACTATTTAAGCTAAGGGTACATACAAAAGCCAACAAGTTTTCTTTGGCTTTTGTTAAGTCATGTTTTTTTTTTGTACATTTTCTTTTCTTTTTTTTCCTTTTAAATACTGCTGGTTGCCCTTGCTGACTAAGCAACATGTCACCAACATGTTTTCTAAACAATTTATTTTTTAAATGATTGATAAACTTTTTGAAAGCGTTTCAGTAACACGAGGTGCCAACAGCAATACAATACAAAGAAGGCAGAACAAAGAAAAAAGGAAGAGTAGGAAAAAAGAGATTAACAAGAATTTTGCAAACAAAAATTCGAGTATCAATTGAAAAGCGTAGATTTGAAGCATTTGTCGAAAGAAAATAAAGTAAGAAATACATGATAAAGCAAATAAAATGTGAGAAAGGAAGGAGAAAAAAAGTTCATCGACCAATATATCAATCAACGCAGACTTTTGATTAACATTTCACAGAAGGGTTGCTATTGATGAGCTTTTTAAGAGAGGGATAAAACCAAGCAAACGCTTGTCGTAAGAAATATTCAAGGTATGTAACTCGAACGGCCTAATTCAAAACCGAAAGCTGTAAAAGAAAAATAAATCAAAAAAGGTGTTAAATAAATTTTACAAACCAGTAGGCCCAAAGGTACTACCTACAATTGTAAATACTTTCCTCTTTGCATTTCCTTCTGGGAAGATAACAACTTCCATGTCTATGCCCCATGACTATCGCACGGCGATGGTCGCCTTCACATGAGTGACTTTGTATAGTAAAAAAACCAATGAAGCCAAGTATTCTGGCATGAATAAAATTCGCATCACCTTACAAATGTGCCTAGTGGGTATTTACAAAATGTAAGAAAATCATTATCTTTTTAGAATTTCGCTTGAAAAAAAATAATAATAATAAAAATAAAAAAGCAAATACACCCTAATTTCAGCATGTATTTTGGTTTTATTTCCACATATCGCTGACATTTTACGTATACCAACACATTTCACATTCAATTCCCCATTGAGCTGTAGCTTGTTTTTGGCCTTTGTTGGCTTTCATCTCATTACCACTTGCAAGAAGCTCCTTTTCCACTTTTTAGCCAACTCTTGCGACACTTTCTCTACTATTCTCTCTCTCTTCCTTCTACTGCTCTTCCACTAGACACACCTTCTGTTCTGTTTATCAAAAACGCACTTCATCTTGTGCTGTCTGCGCTGCGTTTTGCTGATAAAAGTTCTCGCACCCAGCCAACTTTGTTGTCACATTTTTCCATCCATCCTTTACCATTACAAACTATTTGTTGCGTATCTATCTATCTTCCTTTTTATTTATTTTGCTTTTGTTGAGACACTTTGGCTATTGTAAATAACAATAACAACAACAACAGGCGTGCCAATTTACACATGTGTTTGCTTTATAATTGGTATTAGACTTGTGTTGACTTGTTCTAATTTCAATATTTGCTAAGTATGTAATGCTTAAAATGTACATAAAGTGATTTTTAAATGTATGAAGACAAATTTTGCGTCAGTTAACCTGAGCTTCACTCCACAGCTTGATGCTAATATAGTCTAAGATGCAACTTATACATCGATTGGGAACGGTGAAGAGTTACTGGCAGTGGTCAGAGTTCGGGATTAAACTATGAAAAATCAGTATATACGGTTGGTTGGTTGGTTAGAGTGGCGAGTCCCACAGACTCCAATTAGCGCCGGAGCGCCGTTTTGATACCACGACTCTGTTACGACAGCCTTTGCCTCAAAATGTTGAATTAGTATCTGAGTGTAGGTTTGTGTGAATGTGTGAATTGGTTCGATTGAGGTTCTGTTAGTAACAGCGTGCTGTATGTTATATGTTTTGTCTATGTTAAAGTCCGATCGTCAAACCTCAGATCGAACACGAAATACATGTATATGTATCTGTGCGTATGTGTTAACTTTCCTTGGAAGAAAGTAGCGTTTCATTAGGTATATAAGCCCGTTAATAATTTTCGGTTGATTCGGAGGATATAAAAGAGGGCCGAGCCAGGAAAACGGCATAGAATAGTGGAAGTTGCGGTCCGTGCGCGGTGCTAATGTTTTTTTATAGTGTGCAGTAGAGTATGAAATAAAAAAGGTTAAAAGTTTAAAGTTATACTTAAAGTTAAAAGAAAAGAAATAAAGTGGTATAAAGTGGTGACACAAAAAAAAAAAAAAAAAAAAAAAAAAAAAAAAAAAAAAAAAAAAAAAAAAAAAAAATTTAAAGAAAAATAAAGAGGAAAGTTTTTGTTTAAAGACAAAAGGTCTGTGTGGAGCAGTGACGCACCAAGTACTGGTGTCCTGGTGTAAAGTGGCTACCAGGTGCAACTATCCCCCTAGCCACCAACGGGAGCATCACCGAGGAGACATAGAAGGAGTTGGTTTGAGGTAAGTAGACGCAAAAGTGGTAGTTCGATTAGCAGAGCAACATATGGATATATGTGCGTAAGTGTATACCTAGACGCACGTACATCCAAATGTGCACAGCCAAACATACATATCGATGGGTTAGAGCTCAACTGGTGTAAGTCCTTTTTTGTTCTATTTTTACAGGAGAGACAAAATACAAAAAATTAAAATAAAAATCTTTGCGTTCATGTAAATATTTCGGACTTAGGCACTTTTCTTCTCCTTCTAGACTTACACAATTCGCGTATCACTGAATTTCAAAAAGTATAAATGTTTCAAATATCACATACTTGTTTAACGTGATGCATAGCGTTTTACATAGAAATACTCTTTTTAGCTAAAATTGGACTTATACAGTTTGCACTCTAAGCTATTGATATGTAGGTAAATAGACGTGAGACATATCCGCCTTTTTGTCCTTTTAGGTCGCCACAAAGTACCTCCACGTAGGTTTGGGGATACTACCCTAAGACCCACCCACATGCAACAACAAAAGTGACAACCACCGCAAACATACAGGTATACATACTCGTTGGCTGCAGGGCGCTGGAGCAAACCATATTGCATTCCTCCCGGTTGCAAAAAGATCAAAAAACAAGTAAGGAAGCTTAAGTTCGAGTGGAATCGAACATTAGATACTCAGCTGTATGCTTTCATTGTTTGTTTGCGTTTGATGGAATCACGGTGTATTTTATATAAAGGGAGTGCTGCATAAAGTGGGCGTAGCCACGCCCATTTTCAACATTTTTATCAGTCATCCAACTAAGCATATGATTATTATTCTTTGTGCGAAATTTCATTCCTTTATGACTTCTAGTTACTAAGATGTGACGTTACAAATTCCCAGATGGTGTTCCAGAAATATCTTTGTGAAAAAGTAGGCGTGGTCATAAACCGATTTTAATAAATTTTTGCGTGTCTATTAATACAAGTTATAAAAGTGTATAAACCAAGTTTCGTCATAATATCTCAATTATTTGCCGAGTTATGGGCTCCGAAATCTCGTATATTCCTTTGTCTAAAAAGAGGCGGTGCCACGCCCATTTTCCAAAATTTTTATATTTTTTGTTTCCGGTCTATTGTGGAACTCATGCCACAAAATTTCAATGAATTATCTTTATATTTGACAAAGATATCGCTTACAATGTTTTTATTAGGCCACTTTATAATACCCATATATAAAAGTGGGCGTGGTCGGCAACCGATTTCGATAAAATTTTTAACATATATTACCACAGGTAATAAAAGTGTACACACCAAGTTTCGTCGTTATATCTCAATTATTTGTCGAGTTATGGGCTCAGAAATCTCGTATATTCCTGCTTCTAAAAGTAGGCGGTGCCACGCCCATTTTCCAAAATTTTTGTATTTTTCGTTTTATGTCCGCAGTTGGACTCCTGCCATAAAATTTCAATGATATATCTTTATATTTGACAGAGATATGGCTTAAAATGTTTTTATTATGCCACTTTATAATACCCATATATAAAAGTGGGCGTGGTCGTCAACCGATCTTGGCAATTTTTAATCCAAACATTTGCCTAAGTAATTATATCACGCGTACCAAATTTCATCGATATATCTTCAACGGTTTCTGAGTTATGACTCATAAAACTTGAAATGTTTGCCCCTTAATAAGTGGGCGTGGCACCGCCCATTTTCCAAAATTTCACCATATTTCTTCATAAGGGCCTGAGCTCAATACGTGGGTAAAATTTTATCACTCCAGCTCTATTAGTTCGGGGCGCTGTAAGGTAATTAGGGGTCAGCACAGCGCCCATGGCTTCACGTGCTTACGTTGAAGAGGGTGGGATAGACTCCACTGGACTGGACAAGGACTGATCTTAATTTTCATTTCTCCTTTACAGCTTTTTCCTTTCGATCCTTTTCATCCATGGCATGAACATCTTTTTTGTTCGTGTAACTGTGGGTAAAGGCAGGCGGAAAAGAATCCACCCAACGACGAGCTAGCCTGGGATGCAAGCATGCCAGCCCTCCGCCTCGCCTCTGCCCAACGCACGCAGTTATGTAACAATGGCGCCCAACGTTTGCAAATCCACGATATACCTTTGCAACAGTCCAGCAGTTGCAACAATGTTCATGTTTTTGTTTTTCTTACTTAATTTTTATTTTCTAAATACCTTTTTTTTTTGCTTCTCTTTACTTCTATCTTTTCTCTATTCGGACAGATGACAATCAAAGGAATAGCATCACTTGCCATCTTGGCAAGTGATATGTATTCTTTTGATTGGCCAAGGGGGGATTCCCGACTCAGCTTCGCTGTGCCTCCCAGAATCCTTAAGGGACATGGGAGTAGACAGTGAGGTTGAGACGGTGAATAATGTATTGAAGTTGGATGAAGCTACGCATGCTGCCGTGGGTTTAGTGCGACACTGGACTCAGGTGAGGTTTGCGGCTTCATCTAGCAGGGGTTAATTTTGCCAGCGAGCGGAACGGCAGCCGTGTAAGGAGCCAGTGCTCGGTGCATGTTGTGCCTCGCTCACTGACGAAAGAAAGGACTCGACTTGGACGTGAAACGCTGACAATAAAGACACACAATGTGCCATTCCTATGATGACCTTGCTAGAGTGGCACCCAACTACACCAAAACAGTATAGTTAGATAGTTTGAGTTTCGTACATAAATATATCAATATATTTTCCTTAAATCATCTTAAAAATTTTTTTTGGAGTTTCTTTTTTATTTTTGTAATTGCGAAATATTTATCTAAATCATTTTTGTTTTTGGTTATATCATTTTTCTTTTGAAGTACGGCATCAGCACTTTCGCTGAATTTATTTTTTTAAATCATCTATTTTTATTTATTCCGCATTCAATACGTTTTATTTTTATTTTTGGTAAATTTTTGGATTTTATTATACATACTTATTTTGTTAGGATATTATAATTTTTTTTTCAAATTGGATTGTTTTTGAAATTGTCGCAGTATATTTTTGATTTTTTTAAGATTGAATTAGTAATCTGAATTACGTTTTTTTTGTATAAATTTTATATACATAGGTAAATACTATTTTTTATTGCTTATTAACCTTTTAATATTATATTATACCCCTAAAAAAAATTTTTTTTTTGAACTTTTGATTTAATCATTTGAATTGATAATTTCTTATATATCCTTAATAACCCGGATTACGTTTGTTTTAATTTTGTATACACATATCCATACATACAGACATATATACGAATAAACATTTTTTTGTTAATAAATTTGGCGAGCATAGTTTCCAAATACATATTTACAACGTCATTCATTGGGCAAATTCCGTTTGGGTACTTTTTGTTTTAGTCGGATTTGTTGTGTCTTTGTTAGTGGCAGTAAACTTCGTGTCGATCTGGGGTACGTCCCGTGAATGGAAGACAGGGAGGAAGATCAGATCGTTCCTGGTGGCTTAGGATCGCTAGACACCAATCGTAGAGTAACACGTAGCGTTGCGAGGGCCCTGGAAAACCAATACGTAGGTGCCCTATTGAATCAAATAGATACTGGGATTCCACTGCAAGTCGAGGTTAGGCCCACTGATTATTTTAGCCGGAGTACGGCCAGGGTTTTTGGCGCAGCAGGTAGAAGAGATTACCCCGTGTTAACAGTTAGGGAAGAGGTATCCATAAATACCACGAACAATAGTTTAGATTTCTCGCGGAAATTAGACCAACTTTTTGAAATGTCTGATGATGAGCAGGGAGGTTCGCCGCCTGGGGATTCGGGCGCTGGGTGCTCAAAGCAGGCTGAAAAGAGAGATGGCCCTGATAAAGCTGAGCCACTAGTACGGATGATGGCGATGATGGCACAACAGGGCGATATGATGGCTCAGTGCATGGTGGAAGTCCGCAACATGCGAAGCCAGATGGCAAGCCTCAGCGAACGAGTTTCTGGGGTGGAGACCTCCATGCACACCAATCGGCCAAATAGGGAATCTACTCCAGAGGACACACATAGAAGGTCTGAAGAAAGTCAGCGCGACCGAACACGCGAAGACGGTCCACGCGCCTGGAAGAAAATTGACCTCGACAAATGGCATGTGAAATTTGACGGAACAAACAAAGGTATAACTGTGGAAAGCTTCATTTTTCGAGTAGAAAAATTACGACAACAACACAACTTATCATTACACCAACTTTTTACGGATTTTCACTGTTTAGTCACCGGTACCGCCTTGAAGTGGTATTGGCAAGTGCTGGAAGATCACGAGGATGATCCCACCTTCGGCTACCCGGAGCTTAAAGCCGAGATGCTAAGCCACTTCAAGACGGCCGAGTCGGACTACGAGATTATCAGGGAAATTATGGAGAGGAAACAGCAGATTCAGGAGTCTTTTGACGAATTCTATAGCGAGGTTCACAATCTGACATTTAGATTAAGGAAGAAAATTCCCGAAAAAGAGCTGGTCAATATTATCAGGAGCAACCTCAAGCCCTACCTGGCAAATCTCACATTTGCAGCAAAAATTGAGACCCTGGCCGAACTCAAAAGTGAATGCAAAAGAGCAGAGAGGGTCATGAAGGAAAACAAGACCAGGGCCAAATCGGTACATGAGTTAGAGTTTCAGGAGTGTGCAAATATGACCAAACCCGAAGAAAGAGAAAAAGAAGTAGAAGAGATTGGTAGGGTGAGACATAGCAAGCCACCAGGAACCAGTCATGTCCATAATGTGTCTATGTCATGTAACCCCAATATGTCTTCGTCGAACATAAAAGCCTTTTGTCCATCCCCATTCCACTTAATGTTGTGTTTTAATTGTGGTATGCCTGTGGATTATTTTGAGAAAAATCCATCAGAGGCGCAAAAAGAGAATAGGTGTAAGTCCCATTTCCATGATATGTGTTGTTTTTCGTGTGGTAGTAATTCGTCCTTTTGTGTGTTTAAACCAGGGACGGGAAACTCCAAAATGGCAGGGTACTCCGGGGACTCGGGCCAGAAGAAAGTGCACCCGGAAGCCAAAAATTAAGAGTCTTGAGTAGGGAAAAATCTAAAGAAGAAAGAAATACGAAAGAAAGTGAAATAGAGAAAGTTAAAGTATCTGAAAGAAAAAGTTTACATCAAAGAAAACTGGAATATGAGGAAGCGAGGAAACGTATTTTTGGGGAAGAAATTATAAAAGGAAGACATAAAAGAAATTATATTAAAATACAGAAAATGAGGGAGAAGAAGAAGAACTTTAAAAGAATACAGAACAAAATTATCTCCACAATAGTAACAATAAAAGGAGACAATAGATTTTTTGCGAAAACCAAAATAGGTGGGCAGGAGATTTTAGCACTCCTTGACTCTGGAGCTGGAGCAAGCTGCTTAGGAAAGAATTGTGCAGAGTTACTAAAAGGCAAAGAAAATTTAGTGATTCCTATCAAAGGCCAAAATATTAGAACGGCTAACGGGGGAGAAACGGCGGTTACGGGCGTTATAACACTGCCAGTTGAATGGGATGACATGACTAGAGACATGGAGTTTCTCATCGTACCTGGTTTAACACAGGAAGTGTATCTAGGTGTTGATTTTTGGCATGTGTTTGGAATGAATGTCATTAGTAGAGTGAATGATGTGAAAGGAAAGGTTGTCGTTTCAGAGCTCGTACCCTCTGAAGGTGATTTGTCATTCGAAGCTGTACAACACACGCTCACTATACAAGAAGAAGCAGCTTTAGAATTGGTGAAAGCCAAATTTCCATCCTTTTCGGTACTAGGGTTAGGCAAAACCGACATAGAAGAGCATATAATCGAAGTCACCGATGAACATCTTCCGGTGAAACAAAGGTTCTATCCAATATCGCCAGCTATCCAAAAACTGGTATATAGTGAGCTTGACAGGATGTTGGAACTGGGTGTAATCGAAGAAAGTAACAGCAGCTGGAGCTCGCCAGTCTCGCTAGTTATCAAGGGTACTAAAAACCGATTGTGTTTAGATGCCAGAAAGGTAAACGCGCGTACCATTAAAGATGCTTACCCGCTTCCGCACATTGATGGTATTTTGAGTCGCCTGCAAAATACGCGTTACATTTCGGCGATAGACCTGAAAGACGCCTTTTGGCAAATACCCCTTGAAAAAAGGTCACGGGAAAAAACAGCCTTTACGGTACCTGGTAGGCCTCTTTACCACTTTACAGTCATGCCATTCGGGTTGTGCAATGCTGCACAAAGAATGTGCAGACTTATGGACAAGGTAATACCCGCTAGTTTACGTGAGTCAGTGTTTGTGTATTTAGACGATTTGCTTGTATGTTCGGAAGATTTCTTGTCACATTTGTGTTTGTTAGAAAAGGTCGCTAAATGTTTACGTGAGGCCAAACTAACAATTAACGTTGAAAAAAGTAAGTTCTGCTTTAAAGAAGTTAGATATCTAGGTTACGTGGTGGGCAATGGGTGCATTCGCACTGATCTCAACAAAGTTGCCGCAATGCGTGACTTTCCTGAGCCCAAGACCCCAAAGCAACTTAGGAGGTTCCTAGGGATGACAGGGTGGTACCGACGGTTTATAAAGGATTATGCCACAATTGCAGCACCGCTGCACGAATGTCTAACAAAAGACAAAATCAAAAAGTTTGCACTGACGGACGAAGCAAAAGAGGCGTTCGAAACTTTAAAGAAAAGCCTCATATCCGCACCTGTACTGACACACCCAGACTTCGACAGACGATTTTACATACAGTGTGACGCATCGACTGACGGAGTTGGCGGAGTGCTGTTCCAATACGATGACGAAAACAACGAACGACCGATAGCCTACATGTCTGCTAAACTGAATCGTGCTCAACGCAATTACAGCATCACTGAGTTAGAATGCTATGCAGCGGTGTTGAGCATCAAACGTTTTCGGCCATATGTTGAAGGTCTTCCGTTCACGGTCATCACAGATCACGCTAGCCTAAAATGGTTGATGAACCAGAAGGATCTGTCTGGTCGGCTAGCAAGATGGAGCCTAAAATTACAAGCATTTAACTTTGAAATCGAACACCGAAAAGGGTCTCAGAATGTGGTGCCAGATGCTCTATCGCGTGCAGACATGGCGGAAATAAATGTAAATGACCGTATTTTAGACTTATGTTTAGACTCACCGTTTTTCAACACGACGGAATACAACGAACTAAAAAGTACGATAACAGACAACGAAACGAAATTACCCGACCTCTGCATATCAGACGGATACGTGTACAAAAGGACTCAGTTCAACCGTGGTGACGAAACCCAAGAGGACCACGCCTGGAAACTTTGGGTGCCGACTGAGTTGCGACAGGGTCTGGTAGAAGCGTCACATGCCTCACCATCTGCAGGACATGGTGGCATACATAAGACATTAAGTAAGATCAGAGAAAAGTATTATTGGCCTGGTATGGTTACTGACGTGCAGTTGTATGTTAACAACTGCGAAAACTGCAAGACCAACAAAACGCAAAATGCTTTCAAAAGACCTACGATGGGCAGACAACATATAACAGAGCGACCTTTTCAGCGTCTTTATATAGATTTTATGGGTCCTTATCCGCGTACGTCTAGTGGTAATGTCTATTTGTTTGTGTGTCTCGATCACTTTTCCAAATTCGTGTTTTTGAAACCTATGCGCAAGGCTACATCAGCAGATGTTATAAAATATTTAGAAACTGACGTTTTCCATATATTTGGTGTGCCAGAATATATACACTCTGACAATGGCAAGCAATTTGTGTCAGAATTATTCAAATCTTTTGTAGCTAAATATGGTACTAATCATGTAAAAACGGCATTGTATTCACCCCAAGGCAACGCTGCTGAGAGAGTGAATAGATCCGTATTACAAATGTTGCGATCATCCATTAAAGATCATCAAAAGAATTGGGACCATTATGCCAGTGATGCAGCGTTTGCATTACGTAGCGCAACACATTCAGCGATTGGCAGATCCCCATACGCAGCGCTTTTTGGACTGCCAATGATCCAACATGCCTCATCATACGAGCTCTATAGGAAACTGGGTGCGCTCAGGGATGGTGAATGCGAAGTCCTATCTGGAAAAGATAATATTCAGGTCATAAGGGAAAAGATAATAAAGGAGTTAAAACTAGCCCATGAGCGTAGCGCAAAGGTTTATAACACGAGAAGCAGGGAAGTGAAATTTAGTGTAGGGCAAGTGGTATACCGCCGTAATTTCAAACAGAGTTCCCTAATTGACAATTATAACGCTAAGTTGGCTCCCAAGCAAGTTAAGTGCATTATATTGAAAGAAATTGGTAATTCAATGTATGAACTGGGAGACATGAGTGGAAAGAAAATCGGGGTATACCACGCCAAAGATATTTTTGTAGCATAAATGTTATGTTTTGTCTGTCAGTACTAGGTGTAAAAACGTTGTTATCTGTTTGTATTAGATTCTTGTCATGTTATGCCCACATGTATACTTGTATAGGTAATTACAGTGTCTGCTAGTCATACCGGACTTTATATTTATTTATCTATTTAATTATAATATTGACTATTTTATATTTTTGATATGCTATCTGTGATATTTTATTTATAGTTAAGTTGCATCTGTGATATTTATTTATTTATTTATTTTAAGCTTTATCTGTGATATTTTTTTTACATCTCTGACTTTCAGTTGAAATCTGTGATATTTAGTTGACTATTTATTTATTTATTTATTTATTTATTTATTTATTTATTTATTTACTTATTCGACTTTTTGTAATTATTTCGGCAATTACTTATTTATTTTATTTTATCAACCGGACCATTAGGATATACATACGCAAACTGTGATATAGGATTAAGTATCTGTAAGATAGATTCACATACATACATGTGTAAGTAGACGCTTAACCCAGTGTAAATGTGTGTGTGCTGTAGATTAGCCATAGAACCACGCGGTATGGGAGTTAAATGCCCGGCTTTAGGTCGTGGGTCGAGGCCACACGTTGGGTACAGTGAAGGATACAAAGGCTGTGTCTAGATTCCTTTTACGCACTCGTTCCATGATGCAGGCACCATCGACGGTTGCGAGCCTGTTACGACAGCCTTTGCCTCAAAATGTTGAATTAGTATCTGAGTGTAGGTTTGTGTGAATGTGTGAATTGGTTCGATTGAGGTTCTGTTAGTAACAGCGTGCTGTATGTTATATGTTTTGTCTATGTTAAAGTCCGATCGTCAAACCTCAGATCGAACACGAAATACATGTATATGTATCTGTGCGTATGTGTTAACTTTCCTTGGAAGAAAGTAGCGTTTCATTAGGTATATAAGCCCGTTAATAATTTTCGGTTGATTCGGAGGATATAAAAGAGGGCCGAGCCAGGAAAACGGCATAGAATAGTGGAAGTTGCGGTCCGTGCGCGGTGCTAATGTTTTTTTATAGTGTGCAGTAGAGTATGAAATAAAAAAGGTTAAAAGTTTAAAGTTATACTTAAAGTTAAAAGAAAAGAAATAAAGTGGTATAAAGTGGTGACACAAAAAAAAAAAAAAAAAAAAAAAAAAAAAAAAAAAAAAAAAAAAAAAAAAAAAAAAAAAAAAAAAAAAAAAAACAAATTTAAAGAAAAATAAAGAGGAAAGTTTTTGTTTAAAGACAAAAGGTCTGTGTGGAGCAGTGACGCACCAAGTACTGGTGTCCTGGTGTAAAGTGGCTACCAGGTGCAACTATCCCCCTAGCCACCAACGGGAGCATCACCGAGGAGACATAGAAGGAGTTGGTTTGAGGTAAGTAGACGCAAAAGTGGTAGTTCGATTAGCAGAGCAACATATGGATATATGTGCGTAAGTGTATACCTAGACGCACGTACATCCAAATGTGCACAGCCAAACATACATATCGATGGGTTAGAGCTCAACTGGTGTAAGTCCTTTTTTGTTCTATTTTTACAGGAGAGACAAAATACAAAAAATTAAAATAAAAATCTTTGCGTTCATGTAAATATTTCGGACTTAGGCACTTTTCTTCTCCTTCTAGACTTACACAATTCGCGTATCACTGAATTTCAAAAAGTATAAATGTTTCAAATATCACATACTTGTTTAACGTGATGCATAGCGTTTTACATAGAAATACTCTTTTTAGCTAAAATTGGACTTATACAGTTTGCACTCTAAGCTATTGATATGTAGGTAAATAGACGTGAGACATATCCGCCTTTTTGTCCTTTTAGGTCGCCACAAAGTACCTCCACGTAGGTTTGGGGATACTACCCTAAGACCCACCCACATGCAACAACAAAAGTGACAACCACCGCAAACATACAGGTATACATACTCGTTGGCTGCAGGGCGCTGGAGCAAACCATATTGCATTCCTCCCGGTTGCAAAAAGATCAAAAAAAAAAGGGGGAATATATATATCTACACATATATATATGTATATATATACATATATGGGTTTTTAAGCGGGAGAATTCAGGTTCGATATCTAAACCTGCGTCGCAACCACAACCACATACAGAAGTACGTACTCACATCGCACTCAAATCTCGAAATTGATATAGTATGCACCAATGGCGCTTGGAAGAAGAAGACACACTCACGTACATCGATACTAATACGAAAAATTATTATTGAAAATTTTTGGGCTGATGGTTTAAATCCCAGCCGGGACCAGCATACATACATACACGTTCGAACAACAGTTTTGGGACAAAACACAAGAAAATTTAACAGTTCAGACAGCAGCAAAAGAGGAGAAGATCCAACACGGAGGGGAAGCATTCATCGACAGCAGGAACAGCGGCGATCACTATATTCTTTTCTTTATCTTATTTTTACTTTACATATATAATTTTTTGTGTAATTTGAGATAGTTTTGCATTGATTAGATACCTTTTTCTTGTTTACTGGTTCACGTATAATTTCCGCGGTAACAGGCATTGCCAGACTCATCGGTACAAGGAAGAAGAAGAAGCATTTTTGCCAGGAAACAGGCGTACAATAACAAAAATTCCTTGTACTTCTATGAGCGAGTTGGTTGTTGTTGCTGGGCGCACCGCGTGGACATCCAAGTTTTTCTTTAGTTTTCCTCATTTGCTCACTTTAGATATTTGATTAAATTTTAGTTAGTATTGTTCGCAAGTAAAATTTGTTGCCTTCCGCACTTTGTAATTTTTGTAAGTTAATTTTTTTGCGCTAAGAATTTTTTGTTGTTAAATTATTGTGCAATGACGCAATCGTCCGTGCTGCCCAGTTGCCTCGCTCGCTGGTTCTAAATTCGAGCGAGTGATTAGGCTCAGCTTCTGACAGGTGCAGTGAAAAATTAGAGAGGCCACTGTGTATGTATATATTCACACACTCATAAGTAGGTAGGTACGTAGTGAATATCAGGAACACCTATTCTCTCTCCCACTCTAGGTTTGTGAAGCATTGTTGGCGCCATCAACGCTGGACGGACCAAGGTGAGTTTGGTTTTGATCATTACTTGTACATACTCATTCTCTATTACATACGTACATACCTATCGATCCCACGGAAATTGTTAGTGTGCCCTTATTGGAGCATTGGTTTGTTTTGCTAACAATTTTCGTGCCAGTGACCTATATTTTCTTTTAGGCATGTGAATGCACATGTATACATACATATGTTTAGCGCAAGTAGTAGAAATCATAGATACATTTTTTTTTACGTTTAAATACATTCTGCTATCGTAGCATGCATTAGGGTTATAGATTAATTGTAGAATTAAAAGAATTTCCATCATAGTAGGATTAGAAGCAAAAATATTGAATTTTTACTGTTTCTCGCACATAATAATTTAAACTTAAGCTAGTATTTATATATACAAAAAAAAAAAAAAAAAAAAAAAAAAAAATTAAATATACATATATTAAACATATACAATTAATGAATTGCATAGATTGTAGGAATTATAAATATTAATGAATTGTGTAAGCATAGAGGAGAATATTAGCAACCGAAATAAAAAGTTTGTGAAGTATAAAAAGATTATGTATCTAAAAGCCTTCATTTTTGCGGTTCGAGACTGATAAACCTCAAGATGCAGGCCTAAACCTCTCAATGTTTTGGTGTGGGTGTTTCTCTGGTGAAACAGAGGGGAAGTAGGAATGGACGATTTGGACCGTGACTAACGCTCTTCTCTGACTTGAGGACTGAGTTCGGGGGCGCTGTAAGGTAATTAGGGGTCAGCACAGCGCCCATGGCTTCACGTGCTTACGTTGAAGAGGGTGGGATAGACTCCACTGGACTGGACAAGGACTGATCTTAATTTTCATTTCTCCTTTACAGCTTTTTCCTTTCGATCCTTTTCATCCATGGCATGAACATCTTTTTTGTTCGTGTAACTGTGGGTAAAGGCAGGCGGAAAAGAATCCACCCAACGACGAGCTAGCCTGGGATGCAAGCATGCCAGCCCTCCGCCTCGCCTCTGCCCAACGCACGCAGTTATGTAACAACTCGTGACAAAAGAACCAAAAACCAGAAGAATAGCGTAAACATGGATATCACCTCGGAGATCAGGGCGGGTCCTACGCCCTATATCCATCCTGTTGTGTTCAGATATCTAAGAAGCCCCTCAGGCCTGACGTCCTTGAGGCCAGATAGGTCGTCGAAAAAGGGTTTTCAAAGGAATTTCAATCTGCCTAGGCAGTGCGAAGGACATTCGCATAGCAGGTGTTCCACCGTCTCCTCCGTTCCAGGAAGATTACAGCTGCGACACTGAGTGTTGTGATCTAATCGCAATCGGGCCGCGTGGGTACCAATAGCCCAATGCCCCGTGAATACCGCAGTTAAGCGGGAAATGTCCCTCCTGTCCATTTTTAACATCAGTATATACAATCAGGATAAAATTTTATGTGATATTTTCCTCTATAGTATTATCAATAGGGCAACCAAAAATTGGCACAAGCAAGTTTTTTTCTATGGTAGCTATCACATAATGCTTAATTTAGGGTAGTTTTTAAGAAAATTATATATTCTGACCTACTTTTGATAGAGCTAAAAATTGCCAAATTCATAATAAATGCTAATTTATACTAATTTGACTATTAAATGAAAATTACAAAAAAAATCGGAAAAAATATGTTACGGATTTTCTGCCCTCTGATTAGCTACTCTCTTCAATTTGTCAATTGAATTGCTCCAGATATGGCATGTATAAACGTCGGGTAATTTCAACAAAACTTTATTGCACATATATATTTCGTTTAATCTTTACAACCAGGGCATCGGAGCAAAAGTTTGTGTTTTCTTTAGCTACGCTCCTGCTCCAATCTCAAACATTTTTTTCCCTGGCTCTGCTCCTAACTCCCATTTTTTTTTTTGCTGCGAGCTCCGCTCTCTCTCGAGGATGCCGTATGTGGCAATATGAATTAAATTTTTTATACCGGAGTCCAAATATGGTGTTCGGTCGGACGCGCTTTTTACAGGTGAGTGGAAATGTATGAAAATATATGGAGCAAATCTCATTTTGACCTCAAGCGTTTGATCGTAAAATTTTTGTAAATATCGGTGAAAAAATAAATTCAAATTGTTCTCTTTCGATGAAAAGCTATTAAATATGTAAAAAATTCAACAAAATATATTAGTGACAGTTAGCATTTTTTCACTTCAACATGTAATATCGAATGTCAGAGTAAAGCAACTTTGAGGTACGATCAACGCGCGACCAACCTAACGCCAAATTACGATTACGGCATATTGTCTTTCTCTTTTGAGACATGTACCTAAGAGTTTACATTTTGTTATTTTATTTTTATTTATTTTATTTTAGTTTACTTTAGGACCGATTTCATAATCAAATTAAAAGTTCATTTAAAATCTAAAGGAGCCTTTAATTTGTTGATCGATTTCATAAAGTTTTTTTCAAGATAAAAGTTCCTTTAAAGTTAAATAGTTAAAAAACGGGCATTTAAATAATTTAAAAATCCCTTTTGCCTCAAAAAATTTAATTTCTGCAGTCTTTCAAAATCAAATATCAAGAATTTATTATTTTATTTTGTTTTATGTTTCAAGAAAATGAACTGAAATAAAAAAAAATTTTAAGGCTAAAAAGTGCCAATTCTTTAAGTTTAACGGCAATTTTTTAGCGGCAAAAAAGCATTTTTTAGAGCAATTTTTTGGTTGCCCTAATTATCAATTTTGGGTATTAGTTTAGGTTAGCTTGAAGTTGCTGCGGGATATACTTTGGTCGCCTTGGCCCGTTGACATACCACACAGGAACTCTAATTTCCTATATACTTGAAGCCCCTTCAGAAAAAATAACTTAGCTTAGTCGCCCAAGAAGCTAAGCCAGCTCTTTTATTTAGTAAAGTCCAGTATATTTTTCGGAGTTCAACTTCTCCAGACATTCGATGAAATGCCTGACATTGCATAGTGGAGCAAAGTGGCACAGGTACTGTAAAATGGCCTATTATTCAAGCTCCATGCAATTGCGATAAAACTTGCGTTTATAGAGGCCCATATGTGTGATGTGAATGCCCAGGTTGACTCCCTAGCCAATCTAGCGTTTGCCTCTTCCTAGAAGTGCGTTCGCAACACGTGCTCGCTTCAGAATTAATTCCAGATACTGTTTTTTGACTGAATTTTTTTTCTTAACTTTTTTTCTCACAGCCACAATGCCAAATCAGGCATAGTACAAAGCGAACCGTTGTTGCTTTGGTCAATGCTATTGGATATAACCGTTGCACTCAATTTTATGCACACGAAACGGTAACGTGTGGCAAGCAATCATGCCAAAGCGGTCAGCCACACAACCACATACACATTATCGGGTTACGTATACATACATACTTACACACATATTCTCCATTTGTATATTTCGTGTGGCAGTTCAGTTTGTATTGTACGTTGTTATATGTGTATGTATGTAATTGCAGCAAATGAATGAACGAAAAATTATTACCAAAGTTGTGTGACAGTTGGAATAACAAGCATATCGCGTGTACGCGCATTTCACAAACCAAAAACATGCTTTTAACCCGCATTTCAACTCCCTACTTTAAGCGGAAACCAACACCTGTAGGCTATATACCCATTAAACAATGAAAAAGAAATTATCAAACGTTTGAGAAAATATTGTTTCTAAAGTTGAGAATCAGCATATATATCATTTGAAAATAAACATATTTTCAACTGTTCATCAAACATTGTTTATCAATTTTAGATTAACTTACAACACATTTCGCATTTTCTACCATTTCACGAATTTCAACATGTCAAGGCTTGAAGGAACGAAGAAATTTTGTGTGTTGTGCTAATTTCAGTCAGCGTTCGTTGTTCTACTCGAGCAGTCTTTTAACGGTTGAAATGGTGATGGTTGAAAATGACTGTGTGTAATAATGATTCTGTATATCTTACTCTTATTTTATTTGTTTGTGGCTTTTTGTGAAGTTACACAAAATTTAATAAAAACATAGTTTGTTTCTCATATGTGTGTACGCATATTAAAAAAAGATATTAATATACTCATGTAACTGTACAAAAGGCACCGGCAAAATTCACCCGCACGGGTAAATGAAAAATATCACATCAGAGTACAAATATGTAACACATATGTACATCTATTTATTCCATTCCATTTCTGCGCTCACAACACAAACTCTCTCACTCTCAGTATCCCTCAATTTTTCTGTACTATAGAGTACAAATATGTAATACATACAAACATCTATTGATTGCATTCCATTACGTACCACCCTTGAAATAGGTTTGAGAAAATGAAATGAACCAAATTGAGAATCAGCCCAAAATCCCATATTAAAAATGAGCCTTTTTGTTTGAGAACGCTATCAGGGGAAATTTGAGGTGCATTTGATAACAAACGTTTGATATTTGACAATAGGGTTACTTGTTGTGTGCAAGGTTGTTACGTGTTTTTGTCAATGTACATAGCTCATTTATAACACAGCAGAGAAACGAGATCAAAAAAAAAGGAAAAACAAAAAAAGAGTCAAACCTCAGCGACATTTTCACACAAATGAATAAGCATGTGGTTGAAGGAAAAGTGAAAGAATGCGGGCGTAGTACAGTGGGCGATTCTCTTTCGCTAGCGGCGGAAAATTCAACTTTTTTAAAGTTGAATAGCGCGAATTGTTTTTTATTTCCTATCGTATACAGATACTTCAATTAGCTTATAATCGATTTTTAATAACTACTAAATACATATGTATTAACAGCTTTTTGTTGCCCAACACAGCATAAGTTTAAGCATGTGTTTTACGACATTTGCGCGCATGTTTCTACATGATTTTGCTTTCGCTGTGAAAACACACAATTTAAGAATATTAAAATAAAAGTGCAGTTTAGTTTTATTAATATCAAGGTATGTATGTATTGTGTGCTTATTAAAATTGTGGCGGAGTGTATTAGCAACGTGCCCTTGCTAGCGTACACTCGCTTTCGTGCAGGAAAACTTTATGAAATTCAACCGTATCCAAATCAAATTTACATTTTTTCTCGCTGTGCGTTCGCTTTTGTGTCCAAAATGACTAATGTCAGCCAAAACTACCCGCTGACCTTGATTTTATTGCACTTTATTTTGTATGGCACGGCGAAGAAGTACCCAAAAAGAAGTATATCGCTATGATAAACTTTGTATTTGGCACAGTTTCAAATAATAATACTTAAAGTAAGTACGAGTATGACGAAGTTGGTTGAAAAAAAAAAAAACAGAATTTTAATAGTAAGCTTACTGAGAGATGGAATGGTTCCGAATAATTATTTTTTTATTTTTTAGAAACTATTAAAAAAAATTTTTTTAAAATGGATGTAACTACAGCTGTTTCACCTGAGATCCCTCTAAGGCTACTTTTGCTTCGGCCAAGAATCTAACTCGGCACTGCTTGTGATTAAAGCATTTGCGCTTTCCGCGAAAATAATTTTTGAATGATGTGATAACCAAAAAACAGAAAATTACCTTTATCTCAAAAAAAAAAAATATTTCCGAGCTCAGCAGGCCCATACCTATCCACCCCCATACCTGAATTTTTTTATTTCTTATTTGTTGCGTAGTGTTATATATAAAGACTAGTAAACCTTAGCTACTGGTTATTTTTATTTTCTGTGGACCTACATTTTTTATACATAGATTTTGACCAAGGAGCCCTATAGTGAAGTTTTGTGCCGAATATTTTTCTAGACTATGGTAACCTTAAAGCGACCTACAAAAGGCCATTTGGCGCGCTCCTCCTTTTCTTTCTAGTTCTCTTTCTCTTCCCCTTTCCCCTTTATTTGCGCTTTATATTCAATTTGTCCATTTTATTTTTCATATTTCCTCTTTCGCTTCCTGTCCTTCGCCATATCCGTCCCTTTCATTTTCCTCTTCCCTTTCCTTTTATTACCCATCTTCAGTGCTAGGCCTTGCATGACACTTCAAATTTAAAAATGAGATAAACTGTAGCGTAAAAATGGATTATTGAACGGTGGCACCCTTTTTGTGAAAATTTTAATAAATTACTCATTTCCATGCCAAGTCCTTTCATATGACACCTCAAATTTAAAAATCAAACAAAGTATAGCGTAAAACTGAATTTTTGAACAGGTGGCAACCCTTTTTGAAAAATTTCTATTAAATTGCTCAATATCCGGTCAAGCCCCTTCATATGGTACCAAAAATCAAACAAACTATACAGTAAAATTAAATTTTCAAACATCTGGCAACCCTTTTCAAAAAAATTATACCTTCCTGCACATCTACGGGTCAATCAGTATAACGGTGTAAAAGTTATGGTGTTTACAAAAAATCGCTTAGCGTAATATATATAAGGATGTGTAAAAAAATTATATAGATAAAACTTTTTTTTTTTAAATAAGAAAATAATTTTCTAGTTCCTTGCTGTTTTTCCTAATTAAAAATAAAAAAATTGAAGATATCTTTTTTACTTTGGAATTTATTATTTTCCGCTGCTAGCGAAAGTGAATCACCCATTGTGCGCAGTAACTGCAATTGGTTTTACGTCTGTGTGTGTGCGTGTGTTTGTTGTGCCTTGCGTTTATTTTGCCAGATTTCCCCGTTTCATCGCATTGTGTTTTAAGAGGATTGAAACAGTATTATAAGTTCGACTCTACCAAATATTCTATACCCAGTTTTGCTGTTGAATTACAAAATTAACATCACATGGCAATATCATTCAAAGTATAAACCGACACACCAAATCATAACGATATGATCTCAGTCCTGAGTTGAATCGCTTAAGTCATGTGCGCCTGTGTGTTTGTCTCTCAGTCTGTATAAACGCAAACTAAGTAGTCAATCAGTTTTTGAGATAAATGCTTGAAATTAGGTATATGGGGATATTTTTATGTACATATGCACCGTTGATCATCTGGCGTAATCGTCCAAATCGAACCGTAACATTGCATATGCAAAATCAAACAGAAGGACTTATTCAGAAATCAACGCCCCACAACAAATGCTCACATAAAAATACGCTTTAAAAAAAAAAAAGTACGAGTTTAAGTTCCAATAAAGGACAGCTTTATTTGGAAACTGATGTCGTTGTCAATGGGAGATTTCAAGAAAAAGTAAAAAAAAAAAACAAAAAAATAAGAATAAAATTAAAAAAGCAACATTGCGTATACTTAAAAAAAAAAAGAAACAAAACAATGAAAGTGAACAATTGCAATTTGATGCTGGTCACCCCTTCCCGCGTAACCGCATCTCTCTGCGTGTGTATGCGCGTTTGAATGAAGAGTTCGAAAAATTTCAGCTTTGGGGCACTCTTTTTTACTGCTTTTTTTGCTTTTTTTTTCTGCGTTTCTGAATTTTCCACCCTCTTTTATTCTTTATAATTTTTGCACACATTTTCACTGCCGCGCTGCAACATGTGTATTTTATTTTATTTCATTTCATTTCATTTCATTTTCATGGCAATACATTTATTTTTTATTTTTCACGGAGAAAATTTACATTTAAATCATTATATTGCTTTTTATGTGCTTTTTTCGTACGCTCACAAGTGTGCTATAAGAATAAATTGGAAACATAATTTCAGGAAATAATCGAGTTATCAACTGCCTATGCGCCGATAGATTCCTTAACGTCAACGGTATATGTAGCAATCAGCCAAAATGTGGATACTTTTATAGGTAGTCTTATATTAAGTTAGACTTTTCTTATGGCGCACATATGCAAATGCATAAATAAGGAAAAGGTATAGCAAGAGCCCCTTGATCTTCGGGATAAATGGCTTACTTGATTTTATTGGTTGCACAGAATGTTTAAATTTTAGATACTCCGGTCAGGGGCGGATTTACCTCTAGAAGCGCCCTGGGCAAACAAATCAAGCCGCGCCCCAATATTTCCAAAACAAAAAACCGTACTTGCCTTCGTGTGGTGAAGTTTCATTACTGATATATTTTACGGATTGAAAAAATTTGATTCGATTCTTATATAGGTACCACAGTTTTTCCATTTTCTAAACTTCAAAATGATCTGATCTTAAACCCTCATTATTAGGTGGCACAGATTTCGCAACATCATTAAATTGCAGTTCATCATACCAATCTGAAAAACAATTTTATAGTGAAAATGTTTCGCACTGAAGCTAAACTCACAATTTTTAACAGTAGGGTGCCTCCCAGGTAGCGAAATCTGGCTTTCTGGTCCAGAATCTACCTGGGCTAACCTAGCTGTCGATCAATTGACTTATGCATTTTTACCTTTTTGGTTATGATCAACAACGGAGTCATATTCTTTTCGAGGAGTTGGAAAAAAAAAACAATCAAGTTTAGGGATTTTCGACAGTAAATCTTTGTCTTTCTGCACTTTCTGGGCTGCACGTTTTTTCTTTGCTGCGCCGCTTAACTTTTTTAACTCGGAACGACTTTTAAGATTACATAAAATGTACGCAGCGCATTGTATAGAGGCGCGAACTATTCAAATTAACCAGAAACAGAAAATATTCAGATCTTAGTTTCCTTTGAAAAAGTGAGCTCGCGCATTTCCCCGAAAAAATACTTCAATGCCTACTTGATTTTTAAATTTAAAATTTCAATTAAATTTGAATCTTTCACGTTCACGTTTTCTTGCACACAAGCTGCTAAAACTTATGGCGTTTTCGATTATCTGCTTGCCCAGAATGGTGTACGTAGTAAGAGCTGTCAAAAGATAAAACAGTACAATTGCATTGCAATGCCCGCAATGTGTAGCTGTGTCTGTAGCGTGTAGCTGTGGCTGTAGTAGAAGTAGAGTTAACTTTAACTTTGTAGCGCGCTAAAAGTGTGACAGCTCAATTTTTAATGACAGAAATTCGAAATGAAGGATGAAGAAACGGAAAAATGAATGGAACTTGTAAAAAATAAAGAGTTTTTATGGAATTTAAGGAATCCCCTGTACAAAAATATAAAAAAGATGACATATATGAGATACACTGAGCTACACCATTGTGTTCACATTTTCGAGCGTTGCCACAAAATCAGTCATCAGCTGATGTAGTAAGCTATGTAGTCCTTAGCTGTAGTACAACATTCTGGGCAAGCAGTCTGGCCAAAATGTCGCACTTATTCTGCACTTTTATCGGGCTGTCAATTTTTTTTTGTTCTATTCCACATAGATTCCACAAATTTTTTCAGGGTTGATTGTTCTATTGAAAAAAATGTCGCACTCTCCCCGACCAAAGGGCAGCATTTTCTGCCTTTGATATGAACAAGGGGTTGCATTATTTTTGTTTCATACATCACATGAAAAGTGCAATATTTTCTTAGGGCACAGGTCGTACGTTGATAATGTTGCCTTGTAATAATGCAGCATTTTTCTTCAGAATCGAAGACGCTATTAGTGCTAACATATCGCTCATTTGCTGCAAGACCGGCATAAATAAAAAACGTGATTTTTGAGTTAATGCTGCAGAATAGTTAGTTACATCATACTTCATTTGAGTAAAAAATTCTTTATGATTTGTTGAAAATTAAGCGCTTCAGTTACAAACCAAATGTTGCATTTACTTGCGCACCATATGGCGGTTGAATCTCAAAATTGCCCTTCCTGAAAAGTTGTGTATTTTGAAAAGTGAAAATGCAGCAAATGAGCAATATGTAAGTCCCACTGGGGCGAAGGTTAAGAACTGTACACATGTTCTGAAATGTACTTTGATTAATTTTTTCTCTGTAAAAAATTGAAAAAATCTTTCATTCTTGTTGTAATATTCAAAAAAAAACTTTTTTTGATAAATAAAAAAAAAGAAATTTTTTCTTTCTCTTAGTTTTGGCGCCCCTATTGAAACGGCGCCCTGGGCAGCTGCCCATGTTGCCCCTATGTAAATCCGCTCCTGACTCCGGTAATTTAAGTTATGTATGTTACTGTTGAATACTTTGCATGTAAAATACGACTCTATTTTTGTTTAAAGATTTATTAAAGACTGACTTTTAGTTATTTAAGAATCGTGCGATTACAACTAACTTAACATCTGCATACCGGGGCCGGTTTTGTGCTGATGATATAGCCGCATCAGCGCAAAACCGGCACGAGGAAGAACGAAAAATTTTGGGATCTCTATATATAAATTTTGAGCTACCAACTGACAGGAGGTTTTATATTTTTGTTTCAAGTTCCTACTATTCTATTTTTAATGAGCGAGCGTAGGCTGCGTAGTTACAGCTTAAATTAAATATGTTGTGGCTTACAGTGGCGAATGCTTCATATAAGCCGTAAAGCCGGACTTGCCTAAATATTTTCGTTCCTTTCATTTTACGAATTTATTTAAAATCTGCGCACTAACATGGGCTTTTATGAGGTTTTCACAATAGAATAACGCAGCTGATTTTCTTAATTTCAGAGTTAAATTGAAAAAAAGTAGAAAACCACTTTTTTAATTTTCATATAAAATTTGTATGGGAATGAGAAGCTGGATTTGGCATTCGTGTGAAATTCAGAGATTTCTCTATAATTTGGCGCAGCAATCAATTCAGTTGAATTCTTCCCAAATGATTCTAATAAAAAATTCTCCTCTGATTTTGTAGATAACTCACGTTCTAATGGTGAAGAACTCGAATTTACTTTGGACTGAGCCAGGCTTGTTGATGTGCTGACCAAAAGTAAGTACTAGCTGTACAACAAAAGTCAGATGAAGGCGAGCCGGGAATAACGTTGTCAGTTACAAAATATAACTCTTCAGGAGAGCAAATAAAACGGGAAGATCATTTTTTTTGGTAATTTTTATTTGGATTTTCAGAAATAATGACAATACAAGTTTTTATACGAAAAAATTCATCAATATTTATGGTTTTGTGTGTGTGCAACTTAAAACGTTTTCCACTGACTGACACTTTCTAATTGCATTTTTCATTGGAAGGAGAAGAGAATTGAAAAGGTTAATCATTTCAGCTGATTTGGTGTTGGGGTAATGTAAAAGAGTAACTTAAACCTTATTATGCAAAAAAAACAGGTTTCATAAAAAATGGCGTTTAAAACGTTATTCCCGGCTCGCGTTCATGTCTTCATATTATCCATTGTATAGCAAAATTTAATTATCCTGAATCATCTTCATTTTCTCGATTAGTTCCAATACATTCAGTTTCATACGGTATGGATATAAACAACAAAGTAAATATCCAAAATAAATTCAGTGAAAGTCAATGACGGAACCGCAATCAGACTTTCACAGAATAGAGCAAAGAAAAATACTTAAATGGCTAAAGGCTATGCTTCATACATAGGCTTGTCAATTTATGCTAGTGCCGCCACTGCTGGCTTCTGCTAACGCTTTTCTAATTACTTCTATTTATGTCACATAACTTTTAAATCTGTATTATAATTAATGAATTCATAACCAACCAAATCATAACATAATAAAAAATTATAAGCCATTAATTTTTGTAAACAAAGTGGGAGATTAAGAAGAAAAACGCAATAGCGACAACTTTAATTTCAGGAATTCCTGCCCTCATTCCCATTTCTTTTTGCATTACTTTCATTTATTCCCAAACGTGCTCCCACACAATCAACTGCTTTAAGTATTTCAATTTATGTCATTTTTATATTGACGACCCATTCCCAATTGTCTAAGCCTAATAAATGGTACTTATTTTTGGTGGGGGCGTGTATAACTAATTAATTGTGAAAAACAAATTTGCAGCTAACCGAGTTGTTAATGCTTAGCTAAAAACTGCGTACGAGTACAAACATAAATAAGTAATTATGTTTTATATCTACATATATGTGTGTGTATACATTAGGGTGCTTCTTAAATGTATATAGAAAAATTTTACATCACATTTTCTCAGTCCCTGCATCGATGCTAATATGTTCGAAGTTTTCATAAGCTTTTCTGTGGTTTTGGACCTCTGCGCGACAGGCCTTAACCGCCACCGAAAGGCTTAAAAATTTGCGTGTGGTAATAAAATCGTTGAATTGATTTTAAGAATCACCCTAATCTACATACATACATATGTATATCTAGTTGTATAGGCACAAGTGTCTTAAGTAAATGCCCAACAAAGAGCTCATCTTCATCTTCATTTTCATCCCCAACGCCGTTTTGATTGGAAGAGCATTATATGTTAAGCAGTTTTGTGTCGGTCGGTTATGCCGCAACCATTGTCGCAATGTCAACAGAGCTTTAATTGACAATAGCAGTGGCGGAAATCAGCTGAGGTTCGGGCTAGAGCTTAGGCGTTGTGGTTACTTTTGTTGTTGTTGGCGGTTGTGATGGCGTTAGTATTGCGACTCAGCATTTGTAATTCGTAAACATAAGACTTTTACTTTCGTAAGCTGACGCGTTCAACTGCAAAAGCTTTTGGTGGCAAAGTAGAAATTATATGTACATACATACAGTAATTATGTACAGCTCAAAAACCTACAGTGATATTTTTCCTAACAATAAAAGAAAAATAAGTTTTATGAAAATGTGTAGTTTTATTTTGGGGACTACTTATCGCACTCTAAATCATAAAGTGTCACAACTCAAAATGTTTTGAAATCGTTTTTTTTAGTTGTAAACCGCTAACAGTACATATTACTAGCGTCTGCTAGGGAAACTTTTCAATCAGTGCCTCTTTTGACTGGAAAATAACCATTAAACGTGGCATTTTATCATAGCATTGCTGGTACTCATAAAGGAAATAAGTTTTTTGGCTCTCATGAATATTTTTGAATTTTGAGTTATGTCACTTTATGATTTATAATAATTTTGATGCAACTGAAAAGTTTTGAACTATCTCATTCCTCTTCTTTTTCCAAAAAAAAGCCATAAAAGCATCTACTCCGTGGAATTTAGATGGGACAGAAAGTTGCTCAAGAAATCAGCTATAGCTGAAGAGTTTGTATCAGAAATGCGTGCCTTAGACAGTGATAGATATGATATGTTTTAATTTGGCATATATCTGAAAAAAATCATACCACGCTTTTTCACATGGTTCAAAACGTTCAACACCTTAATTTCTATTTCAAAAAATTTGCAAAATATGTCACTGTGCGATTTAAGCTGTGCGCCACTATAGCATAGGTTTAACGCGTTTAGCTTGTTAATGGCAAATGAAACTGGAAGCGCCGCGAATATACATTCTTACATAAGTTCAAGTAGCTATATATATATATATATATATATACTAGGCTGGGGCGATTTACTAACCTACGTTTTAGTAAATAACTCTTCAATTTTTGCAGATAAAATTCTGAAATTTTGTATTTAGCGCATTTATTGTACACAAAGCGCTGTCAGCGAAAATCATTGGTATCGGATGACTATAACATAGAGATCCCATACCGCGATTTTGGGCCAAGGAAAAAAGAGTGCATTCTAGTTTTCCTCTAGCGGAAGATAAATTAATATTTTAAAATACCGTTCATATATTGTATTGACTTATCTTTAAGAAAGTTGCAAAAAAAATTAAGATATATTGTACACAACAAGAGATAATCGCGAAAATATGCGATTTTGGGCATTCAGCCTCCATAACCGGAAATCAGGCTATATCTCGAAAACGGATCATCCGATTTTAATTTGGATTTCATATCTGGATTCAGCATAAAATTCTGCTTCAACTCGATGTGCACATTGGCCTGGATATTTTTTTTGTCGATTTTTGCCCAATTCAGGCTATATCTCGAAAACGGATCATCCGATTTTAATTTGGATTTCATATCTGGATTCAGCATAAAATTCTGCTTCAACTCGATGTGCACATTGGCCTGGATATTTTTTTTGTCGATTTTTGCCCAATTTATATTTCCAAAAATTCGTCTTGGTTAATAAAAACCAAATTACGGAACATCAAAATTAATTTTAGACAAATGTCGTGGAGGAGTTTTCTACTCAGAAAAATGAGAGGAATCCGAATTTAGATGGCGCGGTATCGATTAGTTTCCCTCCATACAAATCGCCCCACCCTAATATATACACATAGATATGTCTATAAATAGAAATTATAATGGCTTATATCATTTGTGGCCGCTGTGGTGCAGTGGGTAGGGTGCTCGCCTGCTATGCCAGAGGTCTCGGGTTCAAACCACGGTCCGAGCAAAACACCAAAACAATTTTTCTAATTAGTAAAAATCCAATTATTGGGCTTTTTAAGAGCAGCGGTCACCTCTCGACAGTGGGCGGCATACACTCCGAGTGTATTTCTGCCATGAAAAAGCTTCTCACAAAAAATTCATTCGCCGTTCGGAGCCGGCATAAAACTGTAGGTCCACCCAATTAGTAGGAAAAAAAAAGGAGCACACCTCGAATTGGGAGAGAAGCTCGGCCATAAAACTCGTCAGAGTTATAATAGCGCCATTGTAATATATTATTATTATATCATTTGGGCGGGAGTCGTCGATAGGTCTTTGGTTTGCAGTTATGAAAAGTATTTAGTTGCATCAAAGTTGTTCTGCTTTTTGTTGTTGTTTGTTGCTGTTGTTGTCTCATTCATTTTAGCCCGAATTTGATGCTAATTTGTTTTCTTTGTCGGCTTTACGCCATTTAAGCTCTAACAACAACACGAATTTACTAGAGTTGCGCATTTGTTTTTGCTGCTGCTGTGGGCTGTGATGAACAGCTCCTTCTGTTGTTGTTGTTGGTGTTGTATGTTTCGAATACTTTATTGTTATCGCTGAGATTATTAACGCGACACGTTTTGTGTTGTTCTGCATTTTCAGCAAACTCTTTGCTATTCTTTGATGATTTGCCGATTTTACGCTTGTCATTTAGCGTTTTATGTCATAAGGATGAAGAGAAGCAAATAAAATAATAAAGTAAGTATTAAAGAGCTGATGGTGATTCTTTGGAAATTTAGGTGTCTACATATACGTGCAAATGTATGTGTGTTAATGTCTTCATATTTAATGCGAATTCTTAGAGTTGCAGTTCTCAATAAAATAGCGCTTAATGTAGTGCAACCAAAAAGTTTAAAAGCACTCTACATTTGCAATTAAAATTGCAATGCAAAGAACTTTAAAAATTAAGTTTCTTTTAGCTCCTATGCCGTATAGAATATATAATCTCAGCTCATAACGATAGTCTTTTAGAAACCTCCCCTTCCAAAACAGTTGCAAAGTTCACGCGGTTATGGCTACGTTCCATAGAATCTGTAGTTCTTAAGTTTGTTGACAAAATATAGACCTCACTCATTCGCTTTCATTCTCGACATTTAAACTTTATTTAACATTTCATTCAAAACTTCATAGTCCTACTTAAATACTTAAATGAGCAAGTAATGACGACGAAAACGTTTGAAACAAAACTCAAATACTCGAACATCAAAGATTTCGAACAAGTTTTTTTTTACGCTGATTTTCACTTTCATATCGGGTCCATTAACACTAGACGTTGGGATAAAATGCTTATGAATACCGAAAGCAGAAATCATCTGATAAAGAAGTAAATTGACTGTATAGAATGCGCGAGTTGATGAGCGTATGATGGGGGTGCGATGGTAAGACAGTAAATGCGCACTTTTAACCATCCCAGCGCGTATATTTGATGTCTAAATGCGACATAATTAAGCGGCGACCCATACAAAATCCCTTTTTCTTTTAATTAGCCGAATAAGAAGCAGCCAAAAAGTGAAAAGAAAAGTTGTTATCGTAGTTGTTATTTGGGTGTTGTTGTTTTTGTTTTTGTTGTTGTTAAGAAAGTTATAAAGTTGAATTCCCTTGTGAACCCAGTTGACACAAAATTGCTTAAGTGTGCCGATTCAACAAAAAAGTTTACCTTTGCCTACTTAAGCAGTTTTCATTCAACAACAAAAACAACAATAACAAAAATTAACATAAAAACCTTAAAGAGTTGAAAGTCCGCAGAGAAGAAGAAGGCAACCGGCGGCGCCTTTTGTCACTTTGCTATCAAATGATTTCTTATGGTTCATTTAAGGGTTTTGGCAATGCGTATGTGGCTGTGTGTATGTCTAATATATTGATTTTTCTTTGTCCGCTAAAGCAAAGAAATCCTTTTGTTATCATTTTATCAACATGCAAATATACTTACTTAAATACATATGTACTTTTACAACAAAAATTGAACAAATGTTCAAAATGGTTATGTTGATTTTATTTTTCCCTTTATGCGTATTTAAGTTCGGTACCCTTTTAACACGAAACAAACATACACACATGTGCATAGTTGACAATCTCCATTAACACTTAAAGCACCAGAAAAAAAAAGAAAAAAGAAAAAAGAAAAAGGGAAAAAAAAAGAAAAGAAAACGAAAAACATGCGATTTAAAAAACGGTTGTGTTGATAAAATAAAGAAAAGCAGATGCGGATATGGATAAGCGAGAAAATGCGAAAACATTTAAAAAGTTTATTAAAGCAATGGCAACAAAATGGTGGTAAGTGAAAAAGGCGAAAAATACGTTGTTAGCAGCGGGATTTTAATAACACTTACATAGCAGATAGGGTGTGTGTACGTGAAACAAAAAAAAATAAGTCTGAAAAAGGGAGTGAATTTATAACCAATGCCGAGTTTAGCTCTGAGTTAATTACTCAAGCTTAGTTTCTTTAATACGAAATTTAATTTTCCAGCACGACTTATATATGTATTAGGGCGTATCGTAAAAACGCCCTCCCTCCGGAAATGTTTTCGAAAATGAAATCATATGGGGGCGTACGGTGGACTTTATTTTTGGCGCATATAGTGCAAGACGGCATATTATGTATGTATGTCTCTCAAAGTCGTCATTGATAAAGGATATTTAGTTTAATTTTCTTCTTATCAATATTTATTTTACAAAATTTTCTTATTTTCTGGTATGCTTGCTCCGCGAAAGGAATCACTCTGGCCCTACCTAAGTGGAAGGCAGTCAGAACTTTACCATTTACGTGAACTTCTACACACGGAGCCTCGCTCGAGTTCCAGCAAATATTAGGAGCCATACAAGAGTCAGAAAGGATTCCTAAAGCGAAACGTTTGCACTTACTATGACCTCAATTACGGGTTCGAATACGAGCCTAATTTCGTACATCATACGAGCCTGAATAAGACTCCTATTGGGGCCATATTTATGAATCTTTTTTCTTCTTTTATGATTAGCAAAACCAAATAAATTATTTACATTTTTCGTATTCGTATTGTTATGTAACCGTGTCTTTGCCTGTAGAGCATGAGACTCTTAATCTCAGGGCATGCTAGCTGGCCTACCAGTCACTCCATTCTACAGGCAAATACACGGTTACATCGTAATGGCGCCTAACGTGGGAGATTAAGAGTCCCATGCTCTACCGACTGAGCTAGCCGGGCCGGCTATCGCTGCCTACCAGTCACTCCATCCTAAAGGCAAACACAGGATTACATAACAATATCGGAGTCAAAAATTTTGAGGGCTCCCAGAATGTTTGCTGGGGTTCTAGGTTTACGTATTTAAGTACTAAAGTTGAGAAAAATTTGGCTTTTATATTTAGCTCGTTATTACTACAGGGTATAAAAATTAAGCGTAAGAAAAAAAGACAAAGACACCAAAAACGGATAATCCGCATTTTCAAGCGAATTTAAGAAACGATGAACTATTTTAGGAGCTCCCACTTTAAGCTGTATTTTTTTTAGATTTCTTCCCTTTCACAAAAAAAAAAAAAAAACAAAAGGAAAACAAAGCAAAAACAAAAAAAACAACCAAAATTATAAGCCAAGAAGGTTGTATCCGTTGCTTGGTGGGTGTCTCTACTCGTAGTTACATTTTTGAAAAAAAAAAAAGAAAAGAAAAATGTAGCCACTGGACATCCATAAGTAAGGTATTATATATAAGTATGTAGATATATATACATAAATGTATATAAGCTACTTTATTATTGTGGCACTCTAGCAACGAGTGAAGAGCAGTGCAGAGTTCGCAAATCGTACGCAGCTGTTCAGGCATACGTACACATGTGTATGTACATATGTATGTATGTTCCCTGTCCGGGAACAATCGCAAGGGATCATGCGACTAATACAATTTTACATCCCTTTATATGGAGTGAAGAGACTACTTGTTCAACTTGTATACCCGAACGTGTACCAATGTAGATTAATCTCTAACATACCGAACGGGTACAAATGTAGATCAATCGCTTTTATCCCGAACGGGTATAAATGTAGATCAATCGCTTACATCCCGAACGGGTACAAATGTAGATTAATCGCTTTCATCCCCAACGGGTACAAATGTAGATCAATCGCTTCAGCAAGAACGGGTACAAATGTAGATTTTTCCAAGTTGTTCGCCAAGGCAAATTTTAATAACAATCTTTAAGAAATTGTAAATGTTCATGCATATATAAATAAAGATTATATAATTTTTTACTTTTGGAAAAAAATCTCAATAAATAAATGAAAGAAATTGTAAGTTTTTAGTATGCATTATATGAGCGTAATGTTAAGGAGTGTTTCATAGAATATTTTAGGCAACATTTTGTTAAAATTACTATTCATCATTGTTATTAAAAGAAAGGGTGTTCAATTTGTTTTACCGGTTGTTCTACAATTTTTTAAATACATTGCATGTTTTTGTAAAATTTCTACATTTAAGGAATCTAGATTTGTACCCGTTCAGAATGAAAGCGATTAATCTATATTTATACCCGTTAGGGAACAATTGGTCTACAATTAATCTACATTTATACCCGTTCGGGAGCAATTGGTCTACAATTAGTCTACATTTATACCCGTACGGTAACAAGCGGGGACTAATTGTGGACCGATTGTCCTCGAAAGAGATCAATCCGGGACAAATATCTTTCGGTATTAGTCGCACATTTTTTTGCAGGGTATGTATGTGCCTTGGAGTTTAGTTATATATGTAGAATAGTTATATTTAATCCTGTGTACATTTGTATGCAGTCATAAGCTTTTAAGAATGAGTCGACTGGACCACAACAAACAACGCTTTTAATTCCTTTACCAACATTTACTTAGCAACATGATTTGGCGCAGTAAGAATTAAGGTGACTTTTCGGAAGTACGCACATACATACATACATGTATACGTACGAAGAAAATTTGGTGTTTGGTAATTATTTATAAGTACTTGCGCGAAATTCTCTTTGAAGACTAAAACCCTTTAAAAAGAAGGTATAGTAACAAGTGCAGATTTTACGTAAGAACTTAGAAGCAAATTTTTTTTGATTGTGGAAAGTGAGTAAAATTAGCTTACATTTTAAATACTTATGAACCTAATTTCTAGTGTCTTAAATAACAGTCTTGGAAAATTTTTAAATTTAGCAAAAATCAGCAAGAGCTATTCTTCTTCTTCTTGATTGGCGCATAACCGTCTAGACGATTCTGGCCGAGTCCAACAGAGCGCGCCAATTGCTTCTGTTTCGTGCAGCATGGCGCCACTTGGGAACACCTAGGGAGGCAGCATCGCTGTCCACCTGATTTTCCCAACGCAGTGGAGGTCTCCTTCGTCTTGCCTCGTTGACCGCCAAACCCATTTTCTTAGCCTCTTTATCCAGCTTGGAGCAGGCAGAACATACGGCGCGCGTGTTAGTGCCAATGATGTCGATGTCATCGGCGTACGCCAGCAGTTGCACACTCTTGTGATATAAGATGCTTCCTGTATGGTTAAGTTCTGCAGCTCGTATTATCAGCAAGCGCTATTACTAAGTATTTTTGCTCTTAAGAAATTAAATTAAAATCAAATAACTACTTTAAAATACTTTATATTTTATTTTCTTTGAATATTTTAATTTAACCCTAATCCTCTAAAGTGAGCCTCTCAGTCTCACTTTAAAGTTTAAAAGCGAATTATTCCTAAACCAAAAAAGATTTTTGTCTGAAATTTTGGGTATTCCTCCATTTGCGTTCATAAATTATGAAATAATTATGATCTTTGGGCTACTTATTTATTTTAACCATTTTTTTGCAATCGTATAAAATTGTAACGAAAAACCGAAAGTGAGCCTCAAAGACTCACCTTGAGTGTCTTTATCGTAATAAGTTTACATTTCTGGAATTCAATTAGATTTTGAATCCGTTGTTTGCAAGGTTTATCCAGTGAGGTTTTTACATTGTGAACTCACCATACTTCCCCCGGATTTTGGTGAATTCGTCGTATTTCACCATAGATCTTTAGATCATATGATGTCATAAAATTATGGAGAACGGTAAAGTCAGCAATTTCGAAACTAGTAAAATCTTATCATTTTTCTGTTTACTGAGATTCTAAATTACGGAAAAGATGCGTTCAGATAGAGAAACGAACGATCAGCTGCTTTTTTTCGTAAGTAATTTTACCACGAAAGTCGCGTTTTAAAAATTTTAAATTTGATCGCGGAAAATATATAATAGGGGCGATCACATGAAAAATTTATTCAAATTCATTTCATTCATAGTTTTTTTCATTGTGTACGCAAAAACAAATTTATAACAGATGTAATAAAAACATTTGTAATTAACACATCAACAACTACAAAAATGTGTGAAAATTGCGGTTCATTTATATCTCCTATTTTATGAAATTGCCTTTTTTTCTTTATATACTAAAAGAAATTGTCCTAAAACGTTATAAGAATGTATAAAAATGCTTCTGAATTCATTACTTCATAATTAAAAGTAAAGAACAAATACCAAAATGATGTGTTTGAAAATTTCCCCATAGGTGAGCCTCAGAGTCTCACTTTCGTTTTTACGTAACTTTTTAAAATTCGGTGATTAGGGTTAAAGTACCTAACATAATTTATCGCATGAAAGCATTGATGTGTTAAATTGCTTACACACTTGAATAAAACCGAACACATAACTATTATCGCATAAATATGTATTTTATTTTAAATTCAAAAAAGCATAATAAACAAAAAATAAATAAATAAAAAGGTAAATAGCTCTCTCTTTAAATATCCTCGACTTTGGATCCAAAACAAACAGATATGTACAAACATATCTACTTACGTACATATTTCGTACTCTTACATGTGCGTACGTATAGTGATCTCCAGCCGATGATGCAGAGAAGCCAATGAAAGAACTATTCAATATCTTGTGCAGTGAGATATTCATATACACACACTTGTATGTATATATAATGTACATATGCTTTGCGATGAGTATGCATTTTGTGTATGAAAGCACAAATTCAAAAGTCATATGAAAATCGGAAATGCCAAATTTAAGCAATTTTTATTTTATGTTTTTTTTTGTTTGTTCTTACTCGACTGTATACACAGTATTTGAATCATATTATATCCCTGAGGGACTAGTTTGCACTCAAGCAGACGGAGAGACAGACAGAAGGACATGGCCTTAATCAACTCAACTCATACTTCTAATCATATTAGTTTATAATTTTTGCTTAGAAGAAACAGTTTTTTTATACAAAGTTATAATAATATTTCATGTTCATAAAGGTAGATATGCTTTTTGGCATAAAATTTCATATGGGGTACTCTCAAAAAGAAAAAAGAAATAAATAAATATATCTTCGTGCAAAGAATGTTAAAGTCCACGGAATATAGAAAAGCATATGTGATATGCATATACATATGTAAAAGCCACTTCTAGCGAGGTCATCGTTACAGATATTTATGTATATACGATATATTGTGGAACGAATTTCCGTCGTCCTTTGTCAAGTTTAATTTGGTTATAAACTGGTTTCGGCTATGTGCCATCTTCAGTATCTTGTTTCGTTATGGGAGAATCAAACTTGACAAGGGATGACGGAAATTCCTTGCACAATACATCGCAATCCTACCCCGTCGGAAAAGCAAACAACAACAAAAGAAATATCTATATACATTTAGGGGATTCACAACCTGTCATATTAGGTCATAAGTCATAATATTTTGTTGTTGCATTCTATGCTGCTTGTGTACGAAATATGTACAACTCTGTACGATATGTTTTTGGATCGTGGTACTTGATCAGCTATTTTTGTTTACTTCTTCATAAGCTTCGGAAAAGTTTTTTTATAACTATTTCCGTACAATATTTTAATATGACATATGACTTTATGACACTTTGTGAATCCCCTAATTATAAAATTTCTTTTAGTGGAAATTTGTTTGAATTTTCTAAGTACTTTTAATGTTTATATTATCATAAACAAAATGCAAATTGTAACACCGTTCTCGCATTCAACTAAATTATCTTACCTAAACAAAAATAACAAAGTAAACTTCTTATGAGAAATCGATTTATAAGCAATCCACATTTTCAAGGAACAAAAAAAAACTTAAAATATATTCAAGCTTTTAGCTTTTTATTAAGATTTATTTTGGCACAACCATAACTAAAACGTCATAAGAAATGCATCTGGCTACTTTAGTTTATAAACAGTTAAATTTTCTGCCTTATACTAAGTAAGTATAACTATGTTTGAGGCCATTTATTCGCGCTTATGCCCATGCACTTTGTGGCTAAAACTGCAACTACTTGTTCTGCTATATGTGGGTGTTTTTTTTGTACTTTTTATTGCAATACAGTTGATTTAATGTAAATTTTATTTATGTGAAAAGTTTTATTAAATTTTGCAAATTCCCTTCAATGCAAGCTCATTCGAATTACGCTTATAGTATCTAGATATGTATGTGTATTCCCTCTTCTTCTGCTTCTTCTTCTTCTTCTTCTGCAATATCATATCGTCATACTGTCTTGTTTTTATTCTCACGAGTTTTGTATGAGCTATTTCATTTTTGCGGTAGCAGGAAATTGAAAAGTTATTTGTGCAAGGAAATGCAAATGCACGCTGGATAAGCCGCAGCAAGCAGCAGCAGCAGAGTGTGAGCTGGAGTGGGAGTGTGGCAATGTATGAAGAGAGGAAAGCAGAAAAAAGCAAAAAAAAAAATAAAAAAAAAGAAAATAAAAATCCAGTGTTTGTATGTATGTATGTATGTATATATGCTTGTGGGTAGTAAGTAATCAGTGCGACATTGGCTTTGCCGGCTTGTGGCAGTGCGGTGCAACCACAGCCACAGCCACAGCAGCAGCAAAAGCACTAACCAAGCAAGCAAACAAACTGCATAAATCCATAAAGTGGCCAAATACGTGAATTATTTGCAAAGCTAGTTTGGTGATGGCGCGTAAATCCGCAAAAAAAAAAACGTAGAGAAGAACAAGCGGACATACACAAAGTGATTTTCATCTTACTATACCTTTTATGAATTTGAAGTGGATTTATCTTGTTCTGGAAATTGTTTGTAAGTAACAGAAAGAAGAAACAGAAAGATGGAGCCATTATAAAGACAACCTGGATAAATTTAGCTGCATTCGTCTCTGTAATTTCCGAGTTTCTTATGTATAATTAATCTTTTAATACATCTAGAGACCTCCAGATCACTGCAGAGGCGTAACTGCTATCGAAAAAAGTCCAGAAGTTGCGCAAACTTACAGGAAATCATCACTGCGAGCCGGGTCTGCGTCTCTACGAACTAATGTAGGCACTCTTTGAGGTCTCGCTTCATAGAACAGGCAAGCGACTTATGTATTTGTGGGATTTCAAATATAACCTGAGCTGGTTGAATCGAAATAGAAATGGGCGGCTCTAGCTCAGCTATCTGGTGGGCTTTCATAGCTACATGGGCCACTGCTACATAGACAACCACAGCACACGTAATGTCCTCCACAAAAATGACTTTTTCGCAGTTGCATGGACGTGGAAGAAATAGAAAATGTTTAACACTATCTATGCCACTGGCCTGCGGTGTCCATGGCCAGTTATCATTTTTTTCACAGAGTCAGAATCCGTAATGATACCGGACATTCTGTGCCTCATTTGGCCAACGGTTGGTTTTGCTTTATATGTGTTTTATTAGTGGAATTACTACGAACCAAATTGGTCTACCCCCTTACTTGAATTGCGGAGGCCGCCAGTGCAACCTAACATAACTTTACCTAACACTTCCATATAACTTAGCTTAGGTTATTTAGTAGTGGCTGTTGGTGCAAGTGCCAGCACATTGAGGCCCAAAAGATCCCATTGTGATACCACGAGGATCTAAACCCCCTCTCAAAAAAGAAAGTGGATTCAGCGAATCTAAGGATCATTTTAGGATCCACCTTAGCCAAGTCACCGGGGTCAGAAAAGTGGAGGACTACAGAAATTTCATCCTCTTGAACAGAAGTAAATGTTTTACAGTTTCAGGCTCCTCCTCGTCACTGCAGATCCTACAAAGGTCATTAAAATGAACGTCTAGTCTTTCAGCATCTTTGCCGACAGTGATATGGTCAGTAACCAGGCCAACAACCAGAGAGATGTCCTTCCTACTTAGATGGAATAGCTCCTCCATACGTCTCGTATCCCTCTCGGGCTACACGAGTCTTGTGTGAATGCAGGTACCGAGGCATTTCCATCTATCACCCGCTTCTGCAATGAAAAATCCCTTAAGAGTGACCTTGCATGGAGGATATTACAGTATCCATGCACCCATACTAGTGTTAAAGAAGATTTCGTAACCATCTCGTCAAGAGATTTGCGGCAACACTCAACTTTCCTGGATACCATGTAACTTAAACAAAGTCAAACAAGTCTTACATCATTCATGAAATGTATCGAATTTTTGGCATAACCAAAACCAGTTGTGCCTTTACTTTTTTACATATTAACATACATATACACGTACATTTGGTGAACATTAGTTAGTTCACTTTAGCCATAAAAACACATATTCGAAGGACATCTGAGCATATAAACTATTGAAGGGAGTAATTTTTGCGCAAAAAGCCAAATCAAAAAAAAAAAAAAAACAGAGCAAAGCAAAAAACCGAAAAAAATTGTAAAGCAAGGAGTATCTAATAGTAAAAAATGGCATTCAAAAGTGCCGTAATTTAATTTCCATCATGGCATCATCGCCGGCCTCAACTCTCGGTTTAGTTAGTTAGCTTTTTGTGTTATCGTGGTGCGCGTTAGTGATGCGTGTATATAAATTTGAATATATACATATGTGTGCGTGTGTGTGTGTGCTTGCCACATTACCATCATAAATCAGCAGACAATGGCAACAACAACAACAACAAGCAAACTTAACGTTTTGTATGCGCAGTTACACATGTGCCGAACCTTTGAGCTACCGCCATCAGCAGCTGCTTGACTAGCTGGCTGGCTGGCTGGGTGGCTGACTGGCTGTTTGGGTGGTCGTTGGCTGATGCCGCGTTGCCTCACTGCTTTTCATCAAGAAAACACACACGCGCACATTAAACGCTATAAATAGTGTGGCTGCCACTGAGCGGCAAGTTTGTTGTCAATGCTGCCTGCTGCTGCTCCTGCCAGGCGCTGTTTCTTCTACTTATTGCAACCATTATTTCACCTCCACTTGCTAATGTGTCGCAATGATGATTTGCCATTTTATGTTGTTGTTGTTGTTGTTGTGGTTGTTGTTGTTGCTGTTGACAACATATTTGCGCCACTCCCCACCGTCCCGCCGCGACGGAAACTCAGTTCGCTTCATTGTGTTGGGCATTTTGTTGGCATGAAATGGCGTTGCTCCCGAATATCTATGTGCCTACATATATGTATGTTCTTGTATATTTATATGTATGTATGTATGGCCGCTGCGGTGCAGTGGGTAGAGTGCTCGCCTGCTATGCCAGAGGTCTCGGGTTCAAACCACAGTCCGAGCAAAACACCAAAAAATTTTTCTAATTAGTAGAAATCCAATTATTGGATTTTTTAAGAGCAGCGGTCACCTCCCGGCAGTGGGCGGCATACCCTCCGAGAGTATTTCTGCCATGAAAAAGCTTCTCACAAAAAATGCATTCGCCGTTCGGAGCCGGCATAAAACTGTAGGTCCACCCAATTACTAGGAAAAACAGAAAAGGAGCACACTTCGAATTGGGAGAGAAGCTCGGCCATAAAACTCGTCAGAGTTATAATAGCGCCATTGTATTATTATTATTATTATGTAACTTAATACATTTTGTCACATTGTCTTTGTTGTATCGTTGCTTTTGCTATTGAGACAATTTATGTTGTTGTTGTTGTCGGTGCTATTATTATCTCATAGAGGATATTAACATATTATTGTAGCTACTTTTCATGCTCATACAAACATACATCGCGAGATGGCGCAACGAGGAACACACTTGCATTTCAATATATTTACATACATATACATAAATGGGCGAATATATGGCGCATGTATTTATGTTCAACTTCCGTTTACTGTACCTCATGTGAGTAACATTAAATTATCCGCCATCATCGTGTGTTGCCAGTTGGCACAGTAGGCTTAGGTTGATGAAAAATGTACATAATATCTGTGGCAATTTGCAATAATCGCTTAAGTCTTAAAAAATGATTTCGAGATAAATAAATTTTTATATTCGAAAGCGTTTCTTAACAAACCATAAAAGTCGATTAAAAACTATGGACGCAAAATCAGTGAGCCATCCACAAGGTTACGATCAAATTTTGTAAACAAAACAAAATGTCATGAAGAAATTTGATTAAATTTTATTTGATTTGATTTGGCTGTTATAGCAAGTTTAATATAACTCTATTGTAAGTTAAACCTAAATGTTTTTATTTATATCTTTTGATTGAATTAATTTATAACCATGGGGGTTTTACAGAAATATAGTGTTTTAAAAGGAGAATAACGTGGTATATATAACTCGAAATCTTCCTAAGTCGACTTAAGCGATTATTGCTTGTGACCACAGATATAAATAAAATAAAATAAAGTTTAGTGATAAAATCTAAAATAAAAATAAATAATCTAAAATCAAAAATAAAAAAAAATGAGAGAAAATAATTTAAAAAAGTTTAAGTTTTTAATATTTTTGGACTAAAATTCTTTTAACTAGGTATAATTCCATTGTAAAATTTTAAAATCTATTTCTTGTAAGTTTTAGAATAAAAAAAATAAAAAAAAAATAATAAATAATAAATAATAGATATTAATAAAATAAAATAAATAAGCAAATTAATTTTATATTTATATATTTTAATATATATTTTTAAGAAAAATTTTGTTTTGAAAATATTTTTTATTTTTGCAGAAATGAAACCGTCAAGAAGAAAGTACTGCCCTAAGATGATCAAATTGTATGGTGAATCATTTCCTCGAAAAACTTAACCCCCTAACGACCTACGAGATAAATTTTTTTAACTTTCCAGATAATTTTCTAGTATATTTTAACTAGAGCTTTAAAATGACAGTGACTTTTTAGAAATGGGGTGGATCCGAATGACCCTTTTGTTGGAGTTCACTAAATTACTCTTCGTAAAATTTTACTATATGCCTCTCAACAACACATTTCACTCCGTTATGTATTTTAACCATTTTTTTTTATTGCAAATCTGCAAATAGTCATAGCATTTTCATATTCATACATGCACTGTCGGTCAAAACCATGCATATGCACTGCGCTCGTATTCAGTTACAATGTTTTACTTATTCTGCCACTTAAACCCACTGTACCGCCGCAGCAATTCTGCAAAGTCTTCTTGCCACATCGTTGCTATTTTAAACTTGTGTGTCATCGCGTGTATAAATTGTCGCGTATTCGCATATCCGCATATCAGTAAGCATGCTGCTTAACTATTATCATATTTATCCGTTAGCGTGTGCTGGCGTGTGCTTCGATAACTTCTGTTGTGAATTATATGTGTTACATTTATCAACATCAGCTGCAGCAGTTGTTGCGCAATGCGACGACGCATTACAAATAAGCGTATGCATAAATACAAATAAGTGGTCGTAATACATATACTTGTACATACTTACATATACATAAGTAACAACAAATGTATGTATGTATGTATGTACGTAGATATATATTTATAGGCTTCAGAAGAGCGCTTAAGAAACATTAGAAAATTACTCCTTGCATAAGCTTTGCATAGGCTTATCTGAGTAAATATAGAAATAGGTAGATCTTTTAAATAAATTATTATTATTTTTTTTTATGGCCGCTGTGGTGCAGTGGGAAGAAGGCTCGCCTGTTATGCCAGAGGTCTCGGGTTCAAACCCCAGTCCGAGTAAACACCAAAAAAAAATTCTAATTAGTAAAAATCCAATTATTGGGTTTTTTAAGAGCAGCGGTCACCTCTTGGCAGTGGGCGGCATACCCTCCAAGTGTATTTCTGCCATGAAAAAGCTTCTCACACAAAATGCATTCGCCGTTCGGAGCCGGAAAAAGACTGTAGGTTTACCCACCTAGTAGGAAAAACAAAAGGAGCACACCTTGAATTGGGAGAGAAGCTCGGCCATAAAACTCGTCAGTGTTATAATAGCGCGGTTGTATTATATTAATATTATATATCATGGTGGAGCACTAGATTGAAAGCGTTTTTCTTGCATTCATCTATAATTAAAAAATTAGAAAAATTAACAGAGTTATACTTTTTAATCTCTTCAAAGTCAACCATTCTTGTGGGCATTTTACTTTTTTCCTACAGGGAATGTACTAAGCCTTCAGTACGGCCGAAAACTGTCGCGCTCTTACTATTTTTTCTTTCATTTTCGCTGTCGCAGTCATTGGTCCTGTCTGTCGCATAATTTTGTTTTAAATTTACTTTAAATTGGCTGTCACAGTTTGCTGTTTGCTTTTGTTGTCGGGCAAATTATCATTGTCTTCTTCATTGTCTGTTGTACTTATGAAAATATAAAATATATGAAATATAGTATTTACTTATAGTATACACAGTGGCGCACACAGAAAAATATTTTGGGGTGGTTTCAATATCCAACGGAAAATTAAAAAAACAAGTAAGGAAGCCTAAGTTCGAGTGGAATCGAACATTAGATACTCAGCTGTATGCTTTCATTGTTTGTTTGCGTTTGTTCGATTAGGGTGCATTTTATATGAATCGAGTGCCGCATAAAGTGGGCGCAGCTACGCCCATTTTCAAAATTTTTATCAATCATTCAACTAAGCATATAAATGTTATTGTTAGTGCAAATTTGCTACCCTTTATGACTTCTAATTATAAAGATGTTACGTTACAAATTCCAAAAGGGTTTTCCAGAAATGTCTTTGTTAAAAAGTAGGCGTGGTCATAAACCGATTTCGCTAAATTTATGAGCATGTATTACCACAAGTTATTAAAGTGTACAAACTGATTTTCATCATAACATCTCAATTATTTGTAGAGTTATGGGTTCCGAAATCTCGCAGATTCCTTTGTCTGAAAAGAGGCGGTGCCACGCCCATTTTCCAAAATTTTTCTACTTTTTGTTTTATGTCTATAGTTGGACTCATGACACAAAATTTCAATGACATATCTTTATATTTGACAGAGATATGGCTTAAAATGTTTTTATTTGGCCCCTTAATAGTTCTCATATATAAATTTGGGCGTGGTCGTCAACCGATTTTGGCAATTTTTCGTCCAAACATTTTCCTAAGTAAGTAAATTTTATCGATATATCTGCTACGGTTTCTGAATTATGGCTTCTAAACCTTTCAATGTTTGCCCATTAATAAGTGGGCGTGGCACCGCCTATTTTCCAAAATTTCATCAAATATCTTCATAAGAGCCTGGTCCCAATACATGGGTAAAATTTTATAGCTCTAGCTATATTAGTGGCTGAGATACTAAATTTCCGATTTTTTCCATATACATAGGAAAAGTGGGCGTGGTCATGGTCCGATTTCGCCGATTTTCAATACTAACCGTCCCAGTCTCGATACCAACTTGCATTCCAAATTTGATCAAAATATCCAAATTTTTGCGCGAGTTAGAGTGTTTACAGACGGACGGACGGACATGGCTCAATCGATTTCTCTTTTCACCCTGATCATTTTGATATATATATATAATATAATAATATAATACAATGGCGCTATTATAACTCTGACGAGTTTTATGGCCGAGCTTCTCTCCCAATTCGAGGTGTGCTCCTTTTTTTGTTTTTCCTACTAATTGGGTGGACCTACAGTTTTATGCCGGCTCCGAACGGCGAATGCATTTTTTGTGAGAAGCTTTTTCATGGCAGAAATACTCTCGGAGGGTATGCCGCCCACTGCCGAGAGGTGACCGCTGCTCTTAAAAAACCCAATAATTGGATTTTTACTAATTAGAAAAATTTGTTTGGCTCGGACCGTGGTTTGAACCCGAGACCTCTGACATAGCAGGCGAGCACTCTACCCACTGCACCACAGCGGCCATATATATATATATATATATATATGAAATAATTACTATATCTATCTCGATTATTTCATTCTGTTACAATCCACCGTTATGTGATTAAAACTATAATACTCTGTGTACTAGCACAGCTGAGTATAAGAAACCTCAGCTAATATCCACAGCATACTTTTAGGGAAATGTCTCCACACTGCTTGTTTATAAACATAATCAGTAGTTGTTGACAAATATTGGCAATGTACATCCACGAATATTCATAGATTTTACAACATGTATTTACACAAATATTTGTGCATGTACCATCTTTTATAAAATTATTTTTGGTATGGTGCTGTCAAATTTTGGGGGGGGGGGGGTTTAACCCCAAAACCCCCCCTTGTGTACGCCAATGAGTATACATATATGTCATACACATAAATCGACGGTGGCAATAATAACAACAGCAACAACAAATTGTTAACAGATATATTTGTGTATTTATTTATGTGTGGTGGCAATGACTTTAGTTCTTTAGTTCTTTTGTTTTTTCTTTCGCAATTTTTTATCAATTTGTTTTAATGGCAAAAGTTCTTTTGCAAGTATAATACATGAGTTAGTGAGATGATGTGAGCGGGTGTGTTTTTTTATGTTGATGAAAAATAGTAACGTACTTAGTCCAACAAATTTACAATATGTTTAGGAAGGTACTCTAATCGTATCTGCATTATTAATTGATATTTTCTCTATGTGTTTTCAAAATTGGTTAAAAACAGCCAGTTGCGTGGGCATTAGAGGGTTAAAGTCTATCGAAAAGAAATTGCTTATTAAATTCTGTAGAGAAGTCCAAGCTGAAAAACTTTTGAAGTCAATTTGATAATTAATTTTCTATAAAGTAATTTCATCTGCAGTTAAAACTATAAAGTGAAAGCTGAGAAGCAACTTGTGTTCTTAATAATTCACATTAAAAAAACAATTGGTTTGATGCAAGAAACTAAACTTATTTAATTACTATTACTTCTACTAAAAATTTTATAGAAATACAATTAAATTCAAATATTAAATTAAAAAAAAATGACAAAGTTTAATTTACATTCAATTGCTTACATGCCACGTTTTTCTACATATATACATACATAGACTACGTTATTCATGTGTATGTTTGCTTGCTTTTTGCTTTAAAAAAGTTGTTTTAAAGTAAATTAACTTTAGAAAACTTAATTTAAAGTCAAATTTGTGTAATCAAATCAAGAGAAAACCACAAAATGCCAAAAACGCATACAACTAAAATTTTTTGTTGTCTTTGCTTGAACACAACAACAACTACGTATGAAGTGATCAATCTAAAGTTTTTTTCTAAACGCTTCTTAACTAAAAGACAATTTATTGTCATTTATTTGCTGTATAAATTTACTTGCAATAAAATTGAATACTAATTTTTAATACGCATAAAATCATGTGTGTGTGCGAATGAGAAATCCACTTTCAATACAGCATAAACATAAATTCCTTCGGTGTTATCTCACTTTGTATAACTAGTTGTCTAATATTTGTGTATATCTAACTGTTAGTGGTATTTTGAAATATTTCACTTGCTTTCTATGGAATATTTAAATTTTTTGGAATGTTCCTTTTTAATCCACTTAACTGCTAGTAAGTTGTTCAATATGAATTTAGAGAAGTTTATTATTATTTTAGCTAACGCAAAGAATGAGAGTGGTAAGAGAATTAAGAGAGATAAAAGTTGAAGACCATGAATATGAAAGTCAAACTTAGAACACAATCTGATTCCCCAATCTGCATATGAAAAATACAAAAAAAATGAAATTCTTTTGTGAAGAATTTGCTAAAGCGATTCTTTTTACACAGCTTTAAATCTATATGAGATATTTAATACTTAGATCAAAGAGCTTATATTTATGTAGATGATAATCACTAGACGCATCTAACCTTTCAAAATATAGATATATATATATTTATACGCAATCAGCTCCATTTCATAGACTTTTTAGCTTCACATTTTTTGTATGTCATCTACACACCAAAATTTATCTCATTTTGAAAAAAAAGAAACGCATTCAAATATGTGCATATTTACACTAAATAATGCTTCCCTAATGTTGACGCATGTTTACATCGTGCCGCTGGCGACTTTTGTACACACCTCTCTACCCAATACACGCATACTTTTCCGCACAAATTTTGAGCATACCCTGCAGCAAATCGCGCTTGTTACAGACTAGTGCAGGCCTAGTTCAGAAATGCTTTCAACTTTCTGTTTTAAAGCGGCAATTATCCACCTCTGCAGAACATTGGAACGCGTTGTAAACTACTTCTCATGTGCGCTGTCCTAGTATAGTTCAAAATTCAATAATTCGAAGTTAGTTCAAAAGGAAGCACTTCAGGGCTAGTTCAAGAATGATTGGCCTTTGGCCGTGCTTTACAAAAAAAAAATACAAAAGGTGGAATTATTGACATTCACCTGCAAATTACTTTGGTTATATGCAAACAAACTTTATAATTTCAAAGAGTTTATTTCTACTGCTAACTACAAAATAACTTCTATTTCCGCAATTTTTATCTTTTTGAGTTTTTTATAAGCCTAGACTCAAAGGCATGACCCAGTTATTGAAATATATGGCAAAATCCCATAAATCGAAAATTTCGAGTTAAATCCCTATTGTATAAAACGTGCGATACGTCCTTTTAACCAAGTTCCATTTGATACTACCCAGCAAAAGAGTGCAAAAAGAGCATTATTCTAAAGTGCAGCATTGTTTGTTGCTCAACTTTAACGTAATAGCTGTAAAAATAAATTTTTCACGAAGTCACAATAATGAACTGTCCCACTCTGCATTACTTCAGAATCATTCGTGAGCTAGTTGTGTACTCTCTAGTTCTAGATTGTTATTTTAAGCGACTGTCGCTTAGATTGGCTGCAGGGTATTTACTACTAGATGAATATAAATACTTACCAAGTATGCGTTATATGTACATCTTTTTTTTAGTGTTTGTGCTGTTTTGCTTCTTTTTACGCTTGCTATTGAATTTCATGTGTTTAATAGGTAGAAAATGCTGTGGCAACACACACATAAATACATGCACATATACAAGCAACTGTCATAAGTATCAAACAAAACGCAACAGTGCAGAAAACGGAAATTTGAGATGCCTGTGGCGGCAATGGCACTGATTTAAGGTAAAATGACAGTTGACATTGTTTTTTGTTTTTACTTTTTTCTTTTTTCTTTTTATTTTCCTTTGTCGCTTTTGGTGCTTTTGCTTTGATTTATTTGAACTTGAATGCTTTTTTCACACATTCTTTAACTTTGGGAATTTCTTTATTAAATTTGTTAGTTTTTTTTTTTTTTGCTGTAAAAGATTTGTGGGTATGTGCTATATGCGTAACGCTCATTTACTTTAATAATCTTGTAGTTTAAAGCACATGAATTTTGAGTTAAGTATCGAGACTAGGTATCTGCCTTTTCATGATTTATATTGCATAAAAATTTCAGTTCGTTATCACTTTGAAATTCAAGCGCTTGAGATCAGTGAAATGTTAAAATTTTATTATAGGAAATTTATTATATGAAATGACTTAAGAGGAAACCCAAAAAACACCAAGAGAAATGATATTTCCCACAAAACTTCTTAACAATATTTACATATGTATGTAAGATACATAGTGTATAGTTATAAAACTATTAAATTATTTACAAACACCAAAAAAAAAATTTAAATTAATTAGAACTCAATTATTGGGGGTTTAGAAATAGCAATCACCACTCGGGTGTGGGTAGGTCCTCCCAATTAGTAGGAAAAATAAAAACTAAGGAGCACGCCTCGAATTGAGAGCAGAAGCTCGGCCTTAAAACTAGTCAGATTTATATCAGCGCCATTACATTATTATTATAATATATTTTTGGAACTTCTACAAAAAAAATCTGCTGTCGCCTTTGACTTTTAAGTACTACATATTCCCGTCCACTCAATTGGCCATTCTCCGCATATATTTACATATAGGAAAAAATATCCTTGTATATATGTACATATGTGTATGCGAATGCGAAAAGGCAAAAGAAAAAATAAAATAAAACGTAACACAAAACTCACGATTAATTTGCTGTCCTCCAAGTCATTTTATTTGACTTGCCAAGTAAGTCTTGATATCTATTATAAACTCGCTAGATTATCAAATAACTTTTATAATTTGTGCCTTTGAGCCTTTATTTACAAATTTCTGTTTTTGACTGTGATTTCTGAATTTTATGCTAAACCGATACCTAAATTTTCGCAATGCAGCTTTTCGGTTACTTAGATCTTTGAAGTTGTGAAACATGTGTCAAAAACAACGATTAGCCGCAGCGATAATATGTATACTCGTAAAAGAAACATAATTAAAATTTCCATGTGAAAGAAAAAATAGGCGGGGGGGGGGGGGGCAAGACTACCTGGAGAATGCTTTTCCAGCTCGCTGAATACCTACTATGAGAATTTTTAAATTAGGTTCGTTTAGTTAAATTGGAAATATTTTCCGCTTGCTTGTTATATGCATAGTGTGATATTCCATATAGATCCATACATATGTAAAAATATACATATGCCAGTATGCACATACTTACTGCAGTAAATATGTACATACATAAATATGCATCTAGGCACTTAAGAACGATTAAGTGCATTCACAATAACTTTCCTTCATTATTTATGTCTTCATAATATTTGCTGTTAATTAACCTCTTTACACTCGTTCGTTATTGTGTTGAAGGTGTTTGACATCGTGCACAGCTTTCGGCATGCCAGTCAAATTGACTGAATGACTGTGACTGTGTGACAAGCGAATGCACAAACACACACACATGCGTGCATACGTATTCTGTAAGGACATGCATATACATAAATATGCGCATAAATGACAACACATAAACTACATAGCCTGAGAGCGGCAAGGCTCAAGGCTTAAGGCTGACATATGGCCTCAAAACTGTTCTGTAGTCTGACTGTCAGCTTTGTTGAATGACAGCCGCCAAGCCGTTGATGTACCACTGACGAATGAGTGAATGAATGAACGACTGAATAAATGAATGAAGCGAAGAATGAGAATGAATGAATGTACAAAAGTACGCTGAACAAAGTTTCTTGGAAGGCTGCCACCGGCAGGCAGCCAGTGATGGCTGCGTCGTTTCGTGGTTCGTTGTAATTATAGTTTCGGCCGGAATGGAAATTCCAGCTTTTTGTATTGAATTTGCGGAAAATATAGTTTCGAAGCAGAGATCAGCAGCGGTGCACCGCATTTTCTGAAGCACCGCAAAAATACTTATTTTTTAAGTGGCTCAAAATATAAGTACCCAGAAAAAAAATTCACCGCCACCGCATTGATTGAACACCTAAATGATATTGCGGTATTTAGTGTTGTTTATATCACAAACACCGCAATCACCGCAAACACCGCATTTGTTTATTTGTATACTATTCAGTGTTGCCGGAAATTTTTCACACACTGCAATTGAAAATTCATTTGTACATAAATACATAGATATGTGTTACTGATTATAAGATATACAGCAAATTTATTCTGAAGTATTTTTTTTTATTTTTGTGTGCTTTGTTTTTTGTGCCAGTTTTTTGAATTATAAAATATTTTTCAATAATGAAATAATCAAAAATTCATTTTTGAAATAATAGGGCCATCAATACTTTTCCGTCAAACTAGCAATCCGTTTAATTGACAACATCGTTGAATTAAATGCATTTACATGACGATCGACACATTCAGTACTTCAGCTATGCCGTAAAAAAGACATCTAATTCAACTATGTTTCTCAGTTAAACGAATTGCTAGATTGACGGAAAAGCATTCATTCCGACGGGCGCATAATAAAATGTATAAAAATAAACATGTGTATTGTTGTTGCTCCAATAAAATGACGAAAACTTCGGTTTCAATCAATGTATCGTAGCCAATTTTGTCGATTGTGAAAATTGAATGAATGTCTCGTTGGAAAATAAAGAATTATGTCACTGACAAACAAAAATGTGTAAACAAAACTTATGTGTATTACTAAGAAGCCATAAATGTGATTCAAGGATTTTAGGAAAAAACTCTATTTCATGTAAATAGGAGATATTTTTATCTTGAAATTCATTAGTCAAATTATTTTAAATGTTAACAAACTCAAAATTTTATGTGGCCCTTTCAATGAAAAAATTAAAAAAAAACCAATCCTGAGAGTTTAATTTTCCTGTATAGATATTCTTTTGTTAAAATCAAATTGTAATCAGTACTATTTTTCATCATAAATCCATAAGACGGTAAAGATTACAAATAAAAAATCGCACTGGCAACATTGTAAATATCTCTATTTGGGAAATGCGGTGTTTGCGGTATGCGGTGTTTGCGATATGCGGTGTTTGCGATATGCGGTGTTTGCGGTATACGGTGTTTGCGATATGCGGTGTTTGCGGTGTTGTGATATCCATACTACCGCATACCGGAATTGATCAAGAAAATGCGGTACGGTGTTTGTTATGGTCGCATATTTTGCGGTTGCGGTCATACTCCCACCGCATTTTTTATGAGTATACTCTAAATCACAAAAAATGTATCTCTGTTTCGAAGCATTTAAATACAGATAGGCATTTAAATAAATATTTTTAATAAATGCAACACTTACCGATTTTTTCACAAATGACACAAATCCATATCCCTTCGATTTTAAAGTTTGTGGATCCCGCACAACTCTGCAGTCTCTGTAAATATACAGATAATTTTTTTTATTTCTTTTGTTTAGTTTTAATGCTTCTTATATTTGTACATAAGTACTTGAGGTTAAAAACAAGCTCTAACTATCCATAATAATTAAATTCATATATATATACATAAACTCACATTCTATACTTTCGGCTTTACGTTCCTTACTTGAGAAGAAATTAACGCTTTAAATTTTCTTATAATTTATACCCTACTTGTGAAAGTAAGAAGAAGAGAAATAACCATGATTAAATCGCACATGGTATCGTACTCAAAAGAGTGTTAACCATAAAGTAAATAGCAAATCTGGTTGCTTGCGTGTCGAATGCTGCACAGCTAAGCGATTTACATGGTGGAATGAAGATACATATACATACATATGTACCTTTTGTGTGAGTTAGCACAGCAACAAATCTAAGAATTATTACAGAAAATTTAAAGACTTACGAAATAAGGCCTGAAAATTTCAAGGGAAACTAAGCTGTGTCTGCAAAAACTTAAAATAAGGCGGATGTTGATGCCATCAGGCCATAAGAAATACTCTCTCTCTCTCTCTCTGAGAGCACATCTTATTCATACGGCTTATCCGCATACGAAATAATGCTTATTTAAGGCCTTATTCTGGTCTGATAATCAGGCCTTATGTGGTGTATTTATACCTTATTAATTAGGTGTTTTTTGTTTAGCTGCATAATACAATTTTTTGCGCAATTTAAGCGTTGCTGAAATTTGATAATAAAAAACATATTCTGCTAGGGTTAAAGGGTTATTATTCATAAATTGCCATTCATTGTACTTTGCTCATAAAAACTCAATTCCCTTTCTCTCACTTTGGGATATGTTAAAATGAAGTATTAAAACTTTTGGAGCAGAGAGAATGAGTGCATGGTGAGTGTTATACCATGTCTCCACATAACGTGGTTCGCTCGTTTTTTCTGCACTCGTTCTCTCAAAACCAGTGCCGAAACTCGCCAATTTCCATACAAATTTCTGAGAGCGAACACTAGTTTCGTTCTCAATCCTCTTGCCAAACGCGATGATATCGATGCCTTCTCTAATTTTGTATCGAAAATCTATCGAAATCTCACACAGGCCAAAACAAAAACGCAAAAATAAGCAAACACAAACATTTAAGAAGAACAACAAAGAGAAATGTTAAACTGAATCACGATCAGTCACATGGAGACGGGTTATTTAGCGAGATGTTTTGCTAGATGTTTTGTTGGCGAAACACGTTATGTGGGGACGGGCTTTAAAACACATGCATAGCAGCAAGCAGCGCTGCCAGCGTATTCCAGTTTAACAACTTAGCTTCAGCTTAGGCTTATGCGCCTGCTTGCTGGGTTCGTGTATATGTACATATCTGCAGGAGGTTGGAATATAGCTACTATCTACATGGTGTCTGTATATGACTCTTACATTTAAGCTCCAGCGAGAAATACGACAATGAAACCGATGGTAAATTATCAAGTTGTTTTTTTTGATTTATGAGCAGAAAAAGGCTTCATTGCTTCAGCAGCAAAGTCTATGTAGATTTTCTGATGAATATTCTTTATGAACAAAAATTAATTACTACTTATATGAAAAGTCAAATTTTAGAGTGGAAGACAGATCTCATTCCGCCCATGAATAATAATTCAAAAAGTATGACTGGGTTTAAGCTGGGACTTTGGGCAGGTGTATCCATTACTTTGGATAAACAACTAAACATTATTTCACAAAATTTTCGAAACATTAGATTTGGTCTAATATTCTTCTGTAGCAGAGCTGTGTTGATGTTCTTTTTCACGATGAAACAAAAATGCCCACGATGCATCGCGATGGACACAGAAAAATTTCGAGAACGACCATAAAAAGTTGTATCACAATAATTTAATTAACAAACGCCAAGATTTGAAATTGTGAAATTGTTATTTGCTTACAGCAGTACCCCATGGCGTATGAGTAACCTTGAGTTTTCTTAGAGTTAAATAAAATAAAAAAAAAACAAGTAAGGAAGCCTAAGTTCGAGTGCAATCGAACATTAGATACTCAGCTGTATGCTTTCATTGTTTGTTTGCGTTTGTTCGATATAGGGTGTATTTTATATGAAACGAGTGCTGCATAAACAGGGCGCAGCCACGCCCATTTTCAAAATTTATATCAATCATCCAAATAAGCATACAAATATTATTGTTAGTGCAAAATTTCATCCCTCTATGACTTTTAGTTACAAAGACTTCACGTTACAAATTCCAAAAGGGTGTTCCAGAAATATCTTTGTTAAAAAGTAGGCGTGGTCATAAACCGATTTCAATACATTTTTGCGTGTCTATTAACACATGTTATAAAAGTGTATAAACCAAGTTTCGTCATAATATCTCAATTATTTGTCGAGTTAAAGGCTAAGAAATCTCATATATCCCTTTGTCTAAAAAGAGGCGGTGCCACGCCCATTTTCCAAACTTTTTTATTTTTTGTTTCCGGTCTATTGTAAAACTCATGTCACAAAATTTCAATGAATTATCTTTATATTTCACATAGATATCGCTTAAAATGGTTTTATTAGGTCACTTTATAATACACATATATAAAAGTGGGCGCGGTCGTCAACCGATTTTGGTAATTTTTCGTCCACACATTTGGCTAAGTAAATATATCACGCGTACCAGATTTCATCGATATATCTTCAACGGTTTCTGAGTTATGACTCATAAAACTTTCAATGTCTGCCCCTTAATAAGTGGGCGTGGCACCGCCCATATTCCAAAATTTTTGTGTTTTTTGTTTTATGTCCATAGTTGGACTCATGCGACAAAATTTCAATGATAGATCTTTATATTTGACAGAGATATCGCTTAAAATGGTTTTATTAGGTCACTTTATAATACACATATATAAAAGTGGGCGTGGCCGTAAACCGATTTTGATAATTTTTCGTCAAAACATTTGTCTATGTAAGCAAATTACGCGTACCAAATTTCATCGATATATCTTCAACGGTTTCTGAGTTATGACATATAAAACTTTCAATGTTTGACCCTTAATAAGTGGGCGTGGCACCGCCCATTTTCCAAAACTTCATCAAATTTCTTCATAAGGGCCCGAGCTCAATACGTGGGTAAAATTTTAAAACTCTAGCTATATTAGTGGCTGAGATACCAAATTTCCGATTTTTTCTATATAGGAAAAGTGGGCGTGGTCATGGTCCGATTTCGCCCATTTTCAATACCAACCGTCCCAGTCTCGATACCAACTTGCGTTCCAAATTTCATCAAAATATCTCAATTTTTGCGCGAGTTAGAGTGTTTACAGACGGACGGACGGACGGACGGACGGACAGACGGACGGACGGACGGACGGACGGACGGACGGACGGACGGACGGACATGGCTCAATCGATTTCTCTTTTCACCCTGATCATTTTGATATATATAAGTCTATATCTATCTCGATTATTTCATTCTGTTACAATCCACCGTTATGTGATTAAAACTATAATACTCTGTGTACTAGTACAGCTGAGTATAAAAAACAAATTTCAAACAGCTTAAGTGTACGTTTTAATGTATAACTTTTCACGTTTTGCATGTAAAAATTCTGAAATTTTATATTTGGAACATTTATTGTACACAAAGCGCTTTCAGCGAAAATCATCGATATCGGCTGACTATAACATAGAAATTCCATATCGCGATTTAGGGCTAAAGAAAAAAGAGAGCATTCTAGTTCGCCCACACCGGAAGCTAAAATATAAATTTAAAATATTGCTACTATATTGTAATGTAGTGGCCGCTGTGGTGCAGTGGATAGAGTGCTCGCCTGCTGTGCCAGAGGTCTCGGGTTCAAACCAAGGTCCGAGCAAACACCAAAAAATTTTTCTAATTAGTAAAAATCCAATTATTGGGTTTTTTAAGAGCAGCGGTCACCATTCGGCAGTGGACGGCATACCCTCAGAGTGTATTTCTGCCATGAAAATGCTTCTCACAAAAAATGCGTTCGCCGTTCGGACCCGGCATAAAGCTGTAGGTCCACCCAATTAGTAGGAAAAACAAAAAGGGGCACACCTTGAATTGGGAGAGAAGCTCGGCCATAAAACTCGTCAGAGTTATAATAGCGCCATTGTATTACTATATTGTATTGACTCATCTTTTAGCAATTTTCATGAAGATTTAAGATAATTGCGAAAATATGCGATTTTGGGCATTCAGCCACCAAATCCGAAAATCAGACTATATCTCGAAAACGACTCATCTGATTTTAATTATGATTTCTTATCTTGATTTTGGCATAAAATTTTTATTCAATTTGATGTGCATATTGGCCTGGTTAATTTTTTTTTTTTTTAATTTTTGTCAATTTTTGAGTTTCAAAAATCCGTCTTGGAACATAAAGACCAAATTCCGAAACATCAAACTGAATTCTGGAAAAATGTTGTAGAAAATTTCTCTACCCCAAAAATAAGAGGAATCGCCCCGGCCTAATGCATAAAAAAAGTTATTTTAACAGATATCAAATATTGCCACATCAAGGTAATATCCATTGAACACTGATTGGCATTAACCGCCAAGTATTTGAACCCCACAAAAAGTACCGCTGAAGAAAAGCAAAGTATTTACATCGCTAAATAGCTAAAGTGCAGAATCTTTACCATTTAAGGTGTGATTTATTGTATAAAGGCTGTAAATTTATTTCACGCGTACAAACATAAATATTTCGAAAGCGTTTATACATATATACATACATAGTTTGTATGCTTGTAGCAATCCTGGATATCGTAAATAAACGTGACCATTGCGGTAAATATGCTAGTTTTATTACTCTACTATATGCACATGCGAATTATACTTATCTATGTACTTAGAGTATACATAATATGTGCATCTACAAAGTATATGTATGTATGTATGTATACCACACGCACGCACATACTTACATGAAGAAAGCTATTTTCGTTTATATTTGACTCTTAAGAGAAGAAATCTAAGCGCAACAGGACTTACATACATACAGATATTAAAAATAAAATCTTGGCTGTGAAAGTCGTAAAAGTATGAAAATGAAAATCGGGGCAATAAAAGCAAGGTATTGATGAAAATAAGTAGGTATTTGTGGGCAGTGAAAGCATTGCCAAAGCTTACTAATGCTGCGAGTAAGATTATATAACAATTTTATTTGTATATACAAACACACTTACGATAATAAAAAGCGACATACAAATCTACACACATAAAATACTTTTATAAAGATGTTTGCCCTATGAACATCAATGAAAATTTATATACACACATACATACGCAAAATATATCCACGTGCGCGTAACTGCATACGTTAAAGATTAGCTTGGGGTGTATGTGTGTGTGTTTTGGAGTGTTTGGGTGCCATACAGTTCACAGGGGCCAAAGTGATTGTAAATCACGATAAAAGTCAATTTCCCTGGTTGAGCTGCACACAAGCGAACGTACACACACTCACACACAATAACGCATCCCTGCAAAAAGTGTGCGACTAATACCGAAAGATATTTGTCCCGGATTGATCTCTTTCGAGAGAAATCGGTCCACAATTAGTCCCCGATTGTTCCCGTACGGGTATAAGTGCAGACTAATTGTAGACCAATTGTTCCCGAACGGGTATAAATGTAGACTAATTGTAGACCAATTGGTCCCTAACGGGTATAAATGTAGATTAATCGCTTTCATCCCGAACGGGTATAAATGTAGATTAATCGCTTTCATTCCGAACGGGTACAAATCTAGTTTCCTTAAATGTAGAAATTTTACAAAAATATGCAATGTATTTAAAAAATTGTAGAACAACCGGTAAAACGAATTGAACACCCTTTTTTAATAACAATTTTTACAAAATGTTGCCTAAAATATTCTATGAAAAAAGCCTTTACATTACGCTCACATAATGCATACTCAAAACTTACAATTTTTTAAATTTATTTATTGAGATTTTTTTACAAAAGTAAAACATTATATAATCTTTATTTATATATGCATGAACATTTAAAATTTTTTAAATATTGTTATTAAAAATTGCCTTGGCGAACAACTTGGAAAAATCTACATTTGTGCTCGTTCGTGCTGAAAGCGATTGATCTACATTTATACCCGTTGGGGATGAAAGCGATTAATCTACATTCGTACCCGTTCGGGATGAAAGCGATTGACCTACATTTGTACCCGTTCGGGATGAAAGCAATTATTCTACATTCGTACCCGTTCGGGATGAAAGCGATTGATCTACATTTGTACCCGTTCGGGATGAAAGCGATTGATCTACATTCGTACCCGTTCGGGATGAAAGCGATTGATCTACATTCGTACCCGTTCGGGATGAAAGCGATTGATCTACATTCGTACCCGTTCGGGATGAAAGCGGTTGATCTACATTCGTACCTGTTCGGGATGAAAGCGATTGATCTACATTCGTACCCGTTCGGGATGAAAGCGATTGATCTACATTCGTACCCGTTCGGGATGAAAGCGATTGATCTACATTCGTACCTTTTCGGGATGAAAGCGATTGATCTACATTCGTACCCGTTCCGGACGAAAGCGATTGATCTACATTCGTACCCGTTCCGGATGAAAGCGATTGATCTACATTTGTACCCGTTCCGGATGAAAGCGATTGATCTACATTCGTACCTGTTCGGGATGAAAGCGATTGATCTACATTCGTACCCGTTCCGGATGAAAGCGATTGATCTACATTTGTACCCGTTCGGGATGAAAGCGATTGATCTACATTCGTACGTGTTCGGGATGAAAGCGATTGATCTACATTCGTACCCGTTCCGGATGAAAGCGATTGATCTACATTCGTACCTGTTCGGGATGAAAGCGATTAATCTACATTCGTACCCGTTCCGGATGAAAGCGATTGATCTACATTTGTACCCGTTCGGGATGAAAGCGATTGATCTACATTCGTACCTGTTCGGGATGAAAGCGATTGATCTACATTCGTACCCGTTCGGGATGAAAGCGATTGATCTACATTCGTACCCGTTCGGGATGAAAGCGGTTGATCTACATTCGTACCTGTTCGGGATGAAAGCGATTGATCTACATTCGTACCCGTTCGGGATGAAAGCGATTGATCTACATTCGTACCCGTTCGGGATGAAAGCGATTGATCTACATTCGTACCTTTTCGGGATGAAAGCGATTGATCTACATTCGTACCCGTTCCGGACGAAAGCGATTGATCTACATTCGTACCCGTTCCGGATGAAAGCGATTGATCTACATTTGTACCCGTTCCGGATGAAAGCGATTGATCTACATTCGTACCTGTTCGGGATGAAAGCGATTGATCTACATTCGTACCCGTTCCGGATGAAAGCGATTGATCTACATTTGTACCCGTTCGGGATGAAAGCGATTGATCTACATTCGTACCTGTTCGGGATGAAAGCGATTGATCTACATTTGTACCCGTTCCGGATGAAAGCGATTAATCTACATTCGTACCCGTTCGGGATGAAAGCGATTGACCTACATTTGTACCCGTTCGGGATGAAAGCAATTATTCTACATTCGTACCCGTTCGGGATGAAAGCGATTGATCTACATTTGTACCCGTTCGGGATGAAAGCGATTGATCTACATTCGTACCCGTTCGGGATGAAAGCGATTGATCTACATTCGTACCCGTTCGGGATGAAAGCGATTGATCTACATTCGTACCCGTTCGGGATGAAAGCGGTTGATCTACATTCGTACCTGTTCGGGATGAAAGCGATTGATCTACATTCGTACCCGTTCGGGATGAAAGCGATTGATCTACATTCGTACCCGTTCGGGATGAAAGCGATTGATCTACATTCGTACCTTTTCGGGATGAAAGCGATTGATCTACATTCGTACCCGTTCCGGACGAAAGCGATTGATCTACATTCGTACCCGTTCCGGATGAAAGCGATTGATCTACATTTGTACCCGTTCCGGATGAAAGCGATTGATCTACATTCGTACCTGTTCGGGATGAAAGCGATTGATCTACATTCGTACCCGTTCCGGATGAAAGCGATTGATCTACATTTGTACCCGTTCGGGATGAAAGCGATTGATCTACATTCGTACGTGTTCGGGATGAAAGCGATTGATCTACATTCGTACCCGTTCCGGATGAAAGCGATTGATCTACATTCGTACCTGTTCGGGATGAAAGCGATTAATCTACATTCGTACCCGTTCCGGATGAAAGCGATTGATCTACATTTGTACCCGTTCGGGATGAAAGCGATTGATCTACATTCGTACCTGTTCGGGATGAAAGCGATTGATCTACATTTGTACCCGTTCGGGATGAAAGCGATTGATCTACATTCGTACCCGTTCCGGATGAAAGCGATTGATCTACATTTGTACCCGTTCCGGATGAAAGCGATTAATCTACATTGGTACCCGTTCGGGTATACAAGTTGAACAATTAGTCTCTTCATAGGACATGCTCGAACAAATGCGATCAATTCACTCCATATAAAGGGATGTAAAATTGTATTAGTCGCATGCTCCCTTGTGATTGATCCCGGACACGTCCCGGATTAATCGCATTTTTTGCAGGGATATAATAATGTTGCATGCTTGCATATGTACATATATGTATATGTGAAAGTTCATTTGTTTGCTTGCCACAGAAATTATTTTAATGGCTACAATCTCAAGGTTGAATCAAAGTGAAATAACTGGTAAAAAAAAGGGTTAATCGGTCGACCGACACCAGGCCAGCACATGACATGCCGACTACTTCAGCAAGCACGCACACACGCAATTACGCTAATAAAATAACTAATGCTGTGCCAGAATGAACTAGTTTTAAACCAAATCAAAACTTTATAGTATAAAGTCCGAAGTCGAACTGCTATTTTCAAGAAGGAGTGTAAGTACTACGAGTTATATCAAAATCTTGAAATTTCAGGCAGAAATGTATACATACATGCGAGTATAAGCATATAAACTCAATTCAATGTAACTCTAGAATACTTCAGAAGAGCTCAAATTAATTGAAATATATTTCTATGTAATGCATTCACATCACATTACTTTGCAATCAGCCAATGCATCGACATTTTACCAGTTGCCTTACTAGTTTGACAGGGCATTTTAGGTGCATTTTCCTGAAAGGAAATCGTCGTTAACGTTGCTTCGGTATTAATTGCCATAATGTGTGGATAATAAAATGCTTATACGAATGCTTATTTCTATGTTATTGTGAGTTAACGCGGTTTTTAAAAGCTTAATGTGATGCGTCTGTGATATGCAATTATTTTGGTATTTAGATTGTTTTAAAAATACGTGTACACGAGTGGGTAATTATAAATAGAAACAAGTAAGGAAGCCTAAGTTCGAGTGGAATCGAACATTAGATACTCAGCTGTATGCTTTTATTGTTTGTTTGCGTTTAATGGAAACACGTTGTACTCTATATAAAGTGAGTGCTGCATAAAGTGGGCGTAGCCACGCCCATTTTCCAAAATTTTTATCAGTTATCCAACTAAGTATATGAATATTATTATTTGTGCAAAATTTCATTCCTTTACGAGTTCTAGTTACAAAGATTTCACGTTAAAAATTCCCAAAGGGTGTTTCAGAAATATCTTTGTTAAAAAGTAGGCGTGGTCATAAATCGATTTCAATAAATTTTTGCGTGTCTATTACCACAAGTAATAAAAGTGTACACACCAAGTTTCGTCATTATATATAAATTATTTGTCGAGTTATGGGCTAAGAAATCTCGTATATTCCTGTTTCTAAAAAGAGGCGGTGCCACGCCCATTTTCCAAAATTTTTGTGTTTTTTGTTTTATGTCCATAGTTGGACTCCTGCCATAAAATTTCAATGATATATCTTTATATTTGACAGAGATATGGCTTAAAATGTTTTTATTAGGCCACTTTATAATACCCATATATAAAAGTGGGCGTGGTCGTCAACCGATTTTGGCAATTTTTCGTCCAAACATTTGTCTAAGTAAGTATATCACGCCTACCAAATTTCATCGATATACCTTCAACGGTTTCTGAGTTATGACTCATAAAACTTTCAATGTTTGCCCCTTAATAAGTGGGCGTGGCACCGCCCATTTTCCAAAATTTCACCACATTTCTTCATAAGGGCCTGAGGTCAATACGTGGGTAAAATTTCATCACTCCAGCTCTATTAGTTACTGAGATACAAAATTTCGGATTTTTACTATATAGGGGAGGTGGGCGTGGTCATGGTCCGATTTCGCCCATTTTCAATACCATCCGTTCTCGTCTTGATACCAACTTGCATTCCAAATTTCATCAAAATATCTCAATTTTTGCGCGAGTTATCGTGCGTACAGACGGACAGACGGACAGACGGACAGACGGACAGACGGACAGACGGACAGACGGACGGACATGGCTCAATCGATTTCTCTTTTCACCCTGATCATTTTGATATATATAAGTCTATATCTATCTCGATTATTTCATTCTGTTACAATCCACCGTTAGGAAATCAAAACTATAATACTCTGTGTACTAGTACAGCTGAGTATAAAAAGGAAAGCGTGCGAATATTTTTAAACTACATATATCACTTAATAAATTGTTTTACAACAAACAAATAAAAAATATTTAAGTACAAGAACTAATTACACTGTACAATGCATTATGAATATCACACTGGATTTGCTAGAAACCAGGATGCTTAATAAGCATGCAAGTTATAAACTAGTTGGGATTAGATATCTATATCATTTTATTCTGTTAATGTTCTGGCGCTGTTTGCAGATTTAAGCCTAGTACTGAGTTCACCGCCGTGAAATTTCGCCAGCAACATGCATTTATTTCGGCGTGAAATGTTTCAAGAAAAAATTTTTGTCAAATGATTTATTCTCAAAAAACTGAGCAAATGTAAAAAAAAAATTTGGAGCATCGCCTCAGAACCAAGTTTCAAATTTTGGCCAATAAAAAATTTTTATACAAAATATAAATTAAAATTTCAACAATTTGGCGTGAAAAAATATTTCTGGCATGATGTTGCTAGCATGTTGCGCAACATTTTCACGACAGGAACTCAGTACAACTTTGGCGTGAGATATCTGTGAAATTTCACAAATTTTTCACAACCAGTTTTTTTGAATGGATTTTGACAGCAGTTTCACGTGAAACTCGAACTCAGTACTATGCTTTATGAATTTCTTATACAAAAAAAAATGTTGTCTGAGAGGATCCCTAATGATATTTCGCAAGCTTAGAGTGCAAATTGTTTCAGTCCTTTTTTATAACTTTGTAGGAGAGACAAAAAACAAAAAATAAAAAAAATTCGAAATGAAAAAAAATTTTCTGTTCATATAAATATTTTAGACTTACACAATTTTCTTTGCTTTTTGGACTTACACAATTTGCGTATCACTGAATAACAACGAGTAGAAATATGACAAGTATCACAGACATGTTTAGCGTGGTGCGTATTTGATTTTTCTAGCGTTCTACATAAAAATACACTTTTTCATAAAAGTGGACTTACACAGTTTGCACACTAAGCTAGCGATTTGCTGTTAAGTAATTTTCTAGAACACGTTAAACTTCTTGCAAGCGAACTTCAAAATGTATTTTATTTATTCAAAAGGAAAAGAAAGACAAACTGAGTTAAAATATTGCTAATTTAAAATAGTCATACCAAAGAAATTTTACTGAACAATGTAAAACGATATTGGTATTTCGTCGTACAGTGTTGGAATCATTTCGCGCAGAGACAATAACGCTCCAATTTTTGTCCAGTATTATTTAGGCCAAAAGTTGGGTTTCCTTGGTTCTATTTCAATATACATATGTATATGATATATGTATGTATGTTGAATTGCGTATACTCTAAGAGCAAAAAGCAAATACTACTAACAAGAAAAACTAACTATGACATTTCGAATAAGCAAAATATGCAATACGTTGTCTACAGGGAAATTTTTATATGTATAGATACATACAAATGTATATACATAAGTAGTTGAGAATCGATCTGTGTATCTGCAATTCGTAAGGTAAACAGTATCACCCATCAATTTCCTGGCTGAAAGCAACATTGTTTGCATAAAATTCACCTACACACATAAACCCAAAACCAAACCCTGTAGGGAAAATCTCTAGTTCCGAACTAGGTAGCTTCTAGTGCATTTTTCGACACTACTAGTGCGAGCTAAATCTCTTTTGCATGTTATCAACTGGCGAATTTAACACGGCGATGTCCTAGGCGGTGTCAATTGTCACTCTCTACACTACATTTTCGATAGTTCCGAACTAGTACTAAATTCTACAGTTTACACTAGTTCGTTTATTGGCACCATTTCGATAGTTCTGAACTAGCTGCAAGTACCTAGAAATTCTACAGTTTTACATCTGTCGCTTAAGTGCAGCCTTTGACACACTTCGTGCAAGTAGCGCGATGGCCGACTGGCTAACGCATGTGCCTTTCAATCTGAGGGGCGCGGTTTCGAATCCTGTCGGTGTCAAGGTGGATGATATTTTTTTTTTAATTTTTTTTAACTAATATTATTTTATTTATTTATTTAATAAAAATTTACAATAATATTTAAAAAGTAATCAAATAAAAAAAGAATTAAAAATAAGCCTGGGGGTTCGGAAAAGCATAATTAGGGGAACATTTCATTTCATACAAGATGGAAATAGAAAACTCTTTATATAAAATGCTTCACTAAACATCTGAGAATTGCAGAAATATACAAAGCCGACGGCAATTGAACGAACGAAAAATTTTCATAGAATTTTTGTCACTTCGAAATTGCATACAAATCAAAGTGTGTCTTATAATGGTCACTCAATTCACTCCTTCTGAACTGGTGAGGGTCTAACTACAATTTATCTAGTTCCCTTTTGACAACTTTTCGCTAGTTCGGAACTAGAAATTTTGCTCACTAGTTATTGAGTTCCCTGCAGGGAAACCTTCATATCAACTAGCAACACACACACATATGTATGTATGTATACCTATGCGATAACCACACAAGGATATATGAGGACAAATTTGTATTGGTACAGGTAAACGAAGGTATTATATCATATCAAAACATCTGTATTAGTGTATGCATGCAAGTATGGAAATGCAAGCATATTTGCCCCATAAGAGTATGTGGCAACATAGAAATGCAATAAATCGTGCGAGTTTTCAGGTTTTTCAATTGGCAGGCCAAGCACTTTTCCTGTTGCTGTTGCCGTTGCCTTTGGTGTTGTTTCCTTGCAGATTTCTATACGTTAGGTGAGTGCATATTGCACATTGCAGTATAAACATCTCGTGCATATACATAGATATGTACATATATATACGGATATGTTTATTTTTGTGCATACATATGTACATACATAAATACATGTATCAGCATGCTTATACAGCTGTGATCTCACGTCCTAACTTCTTCTCTGCATCCTCTACACGCATTGTTTGCAGCAAAAAAGGTAACAGACATCTTACCTCGTATTCGATTCGATTCGATTGTAATCGAATGGGCCAGGTCACACGTATACACAATGTGTGTACATACATATAGATATGCTTACGTGCGGATACTTATGCATATGTATATATATATATATATATGTCTTTATGTATAAAGGGAAGTGTCATTGCGTGGCTGCTGTTGCACTTAACCAAGCAGAGAAGCAGGCGATTATCGATTTTATTGCATGCTTGTGCTTAAGTATACATATGTAAGTATGTACAATATATGATGCACATATGTATGATATAGTACAAATGTATGTATGTACACAGTAAAAAGTGATAGTTTATTTCTAATATCATTTGGTACTTAATTTAATCATTCTTGGAGTTAAATATGAATTTTAATACCAAAAATTCTTATTTTAAAACTATGAGAAGCTTTAAAATTTTATTTAATCCAAAATATATATATTTTCCTTATTGAGCTCCAGGCCACAAATTAAATTAAAAACAATTCATAAAAACAATTTCATAAAAATTAATCCAAAATAGTTTAAAATAAAGTCTGGAAAAGTATTAAAATTCTCTCTTTCTCACTTTTGGTTTGAAATCAAAACCAAAAAAATATTAGAAAAAATATGTAAATACAAAATGTTTTTTAAAGTGAAATAGGTACGATGGAGAAATTAATTTTAGTAAAACAAATTACCCGCAAAGCGAATTTTACAAGCCTGATGGAAAAATTGTATCAAGTAAGTAATACAGGAGATTAAGTGAATATTTTGAGGGTAAATTTTGTTTTGTTTATTTTTTTTTAGTCTTGAGGCAGCTGATAGTCTATCTTGATACCACAATATCCCTGCAAGCCACGAGGGTGCCGAAATTTTTCTGGCAAAGGCCAGTCGCTCTTGCAGCTTTTATACTGACGGTGGTACAGTTCGACAAGGGAGCAGCCCATCCTATTATCGAGGAATAAAAATAACAAAGACTATGTTATAATTCCTATCTTTGTAATATTACATACAGTATAGTATTAAATAAAATGAGCATTTCTATATACTTTTGGTTTTGATTTAATTCAAAAAAAGTATAGAATTTATTCCAATTTTCAGATAGATCTTATACCATTTCAACTATTTTTAATACCAAAAATATTCTAAAAATAATTCAAATTTGGTTTTGATTTAATTCCAAAAAAATATTGATTTCACACCAAGAATAATTTCTGTCTCTCATATTCTCTTCTTTTTTTAAACCAGAATGGTTTTAATTTTATACTTTTTGGCATTGTTATATATAAATACCAAAATGGTATCTATATATTAATAGGCTAACATTTTTCCCATACAAACAATTGCCAGGCTGTTTAGCACATTTAACATATCATATCCACATAAAATTGATATGGATGTGTTCGTATGAGTGAGGAGCAGTGCATAGGCATATAATTTTTTCTATAAATTATTTAATTTCTTTATAATTAATAAATAAAGTTTTTAGTTTTGTACCATTTTTGATTTACTTCGTTTTTGCTTCGTTGGCAAATGTGCCCACTATCTATATATTAATAGGCTAACATTTTTCCCATACAAACAATTGCCAGGCTGTTTAGCACATTTAACATATCATATCCACATAAAATTGATATGGATGTGTTCGTATGAGTTAGGAGCAGTGCATAGGCATATAATTTTTTCTATAAATTATTTAATTTCTTTATATGTAATTAATAAATAAAGTTTTTAGTTTTGTACCATTTTTGATTTACTTCGTTTTTGCTTCGTTGGCAAATGTGCCAACTATCTATATATTAATAGGCTAACATTTTTCCCATGCAAACAATTGCCAGGCTGTTTAGCACATTTAACATATCATATCCACATAAAATTGATATGGATGTGTTCGTATGAGTGAGGAGCAGTGCATAGGCATATAATTTTTTCTATAAATTATTTAATTTCTTTATAATTAATAAATAAAGTTTTTAGTTTTGTACCATTTTTGATTTACTTCGTTTTTGCTTCGTTGGCAAATGTGCCCACTATCTCTATATTAATAGGCTAACATTTTTCCCATACAAAAAATTGCCAGGCTGTTTAGCACATTTAACATATCATATCCACATAAAATTTATATGGATGTGTTCGTATGAGTGAGGAGCAGTGCATAGGCATATAATTTTTTCTATAAATTATTTAATTTCTTTATAATTAATAAATAAAGTTTTTAGTTTTGTACCATTTTTGATTTACTTCGTTTTTGCTTCGTTGGCAAATGTGCCCACTATCTATATATTAATAGGCTAACATTTTTCCCATACAAACAATTGCCAGGCTGTTTAGCACATTTAACATATCATATCCACATAAAATTGATATGGATGTGTTCGTATGAGTGAGGAGCAGTGCATAGGCATATAATTTTTTCTATAAATTATTTACTTTCTTTATAATTAATAAATAAAATTTTTAGTTAAGATAAATAGATATCGTAAACGTGTTTACAAATATCGTAAACACAGTTGAAGAGTCGCTTTAATTTAAAAGCGCTCACCACCGGGCCTACCTTCCTAGATCTGCCTTGATTTTGACCATGATTTCGCGTCGGACCGTGATCAAAAGGGCAAATCAGTGTTGCGGTACAACTGGAATTTGGAAAGTGTTGCTTATCTCCGCGAAAAGGAATAATTTTTGTACCAATACAAAGTTGAAAAAATAAATTGCATGGTCGAATTTCGACCACCGGCGATACTAGTTAAAATTAAACTAAAATTTTTACTGTGTATATATAAACGTATGTATGAAATAAAGGCACAGATTGTACTCGTACATATTTGTTTTGTGTTCAGAATTGCAATACATACTTGGTTATTGTTGCTTTTGTCGCCGTTCTTATGACTTACAACCTCTACACTCCACAAAAAAACAAATGCGCCTGAAAGTGTGCTACAATTTAAATATGTTTACCTTGGAATTGTAGGTTATGTATACACAAGTATCTAAGTACAATATTGCAAGACTAGCTGGACCCGTGCGCATCTTGCGCAAAAAATAATAAAACATATGTGGCGCCAGTCGATATAGTTTGTGCTGTCACGCCCATTTAAAAAAAACTTATATTTATTTGGTTTTATGTCTACAGTGGAACTTATGGAACTTTCAATGAATTACTTATATGTTTGACAAACATATCGCATAAAATGTTTTTATTGTACCTACATATATATATATATATATATATGTATAAGTAGTATGTGTATTAAATTTGTTTATAAATTTAACATATATTTTTATGTATGTGGTCCCTGCCGACTTGGGTAATTTTTTTTCCACACCTTTGCCTTGGCAAGCAATTCAGTGGTTCAAGCTTAATCGATTCATCTGCTACAGTTCCTGAGTTTTTACTTATAAATCTTTGTGCCTCTTGGCACATTTTTCAAAATTTCAGCATGTTTCCTCATAATGGCATAACGTCATTTCATCACTCGGACTTTATTAATGACTGAATTATCATGTTTTACGTGTTTTTCGAAATACATCCATATGCCTTATTTTCAACCCCAACTTTTTCTGTTCCCATTAAAATCTGTGTACCCAATTTCATTTAAATATTTCTATTTTTGCGCAAGAGTGTGTACGGCCGGACGGATGGACATGGTTCAATCATTTTTTTCATCCTGATCGTTTTGATATATATATGTAAGTCCATATCTATCTCAATTATTTTATGGTCTTACGTACAACCGTTATGTGATCAAAAGTATACATACATATACTTACATATATTGTATGTACTACGTACAGCATATTCTATACTGAAAAGCCCCCATTCAGCGTAGGCATGAATACACACGTGTTCACCTTAAATAATATAATGTTTACATACAAACATACAGCTGAAGCTTATAAAAATGTTTTAAAATATACACGACTGTTAAAATGGAGCGACATCTGCATTTGAGATTTGAATTGATAGAATAAAATAATTCTGAAGGCATAGTTTTAGGCGCAAATCTTTTAGTTTAAATTTAAACATTTTATTTTTGCAAAATAACGCCCAATAAAACACCGTTTCGCATGCATAGCTAATTAATACCTTTAAAAATGATGCCTTACTTATTAATTTTGGTAAATTATGTGAGCAGAAAAAGGGATATTTATAAAACACCAATTAGAAATAATATATATGATATGTATGTATTTACATCAATGGGCATTTTGATAAAAACTAAACCCAAGAAAGAAAAATTATAAAAAATTTACGTTTGTATTTATATGGCCGTTTTAATTCTAATAATTATTTTATGGGAATTTAAATGAGCTATTGGCCATTTTTGTAATGAAGAAAAATTGAAAAACTTTTTTTGGGTGAAAGTTATGGGGATTGTAGTGGAGGGAAAATTGAAATTTAAGCGAAACAAAGCTGACGGCGGTGGTAGCTCAATGAGATAGACATGTGACTACCAATCGAACGACTTAAGTTCGATTCTCGGTTGAGGCCGCTTGAAGAAATCTGATGAGGGGATGTGGTGATCTTCGAAATGGATCCATAACTTCTACCAAACAAAATTTTTAACTTCTACCGATAAAATTTTTTCAATTTTTCTTCATTAAAAAAATGGCCAATAGCTCATTTAAATTCACATAATATAAAAAATTTAAATTAACAATTTAGGTGCCCCCTGCGGGTGTCAACCCTCCTTTTACCCCCCTTACTTTTCATATCAAAATACCTATCGAATGGTATAAAAATATTCGAAATCGGTTCAGTAGTTTTTAAGTAATTGCAATTTGCTATGGTGCAGTGGGTAGAGTGCTCGCCTGCTATACCAGAGGTCTCGGGTTCAAACCACGGTCCGAGCAAAACACCAAAACAATTTTTCTATTAGTAAAAATCCAATTATTGGGTTTTTTTAAGAGCAGCGGTCACCTTTCGGCAGTGGGCGGCATACCCTCCGAGAGTATTTCTGCCATGAAAAAGCTTCTCACAAAAAATGCTTTCGCCGTTCGGAGCCGGCATAAAACTGTAGGTCCACCCAATTAGTAGGAAAAAACAAAAAGGAGCACACCTCGAATTGGGAGAGAAGCTCGGCCATAAAACTCGTCAGAGTTATAATAGCGCCATTGTATTATAATATAATTTAAAAAATGCATGGTATAAACTTTGACCTTTAATAACTTTTGTTGTTGTTGTTTTCGAAAAAAAAATTCACTTTAATACTCAGCTTAGCCATGTTTAGCAATCCTCATACTTCGGTTTTTGATTTTATAATTTTCAAAATTTCATATTTGTACCAGATCGTGCTTATTGCTTTCAAATTTGCGGGGCTGGGGGCAGTTCAAAACGTCATATTATCGCCATAAAATTTTTGTGGGGTTCATTAACTCGTATAAACGCAATTTTTTGTTGCTGGTACTTAAAAAAAAAAACAAAAAAAAAATCTCCATATGTTTTCACTCCACCTCAATGTCCGTGTCTGGTTAGCAAAAAATTTTAAGTGGCAAAGCGTATTTCGAGATATTGACTATTTTCTGTAATATATTTGGTCTCTCAAGGCTGCTTTCAAATCATTCTTCTCCAAGGCATTGCACCAGATATTGTGATATTATTAACTATACTTGTATTAGATTAATGTATAAAACATTGGAAATAAAAACAAAAAAAAAAAATGTACATCAGCTCCAAGTGGTACTCATTTCATCCACAAGCACTACTTTTATGCTTGTCATTGACCGCAATTAGGAGCATAGTTATTAAATTAAGTTAATGAGTTACTTAATACATAGTATGTACATTAGAGTGCGTTTAATTTGTATGAAAAAACTAAAAGTTCATAAATAGACTGTATCGCCCCCTCAATCGGTAGCAAAATTGTCCAAGATATCACGCATAAATTTATATCCGGATAAGGTTACTAAGAATATTAGAACTTTGACCCTCGTGAAACACTACTAAACCGTCATTAATCGGGACCAAAATTTGTGTGTGATATCTTTGACCATGTTGCTACCAATTGAAGGGGTGATACAGTAAAATATCGTTAATTTGAATTTTATACACACCCTAATGTACATAGTACATGCATAAATACAACCATAAATATAGCCAGCTGCGTATAGCGCCACTAAATTTTAATGACATTTTTAACATTCGTTCATAAACTTATTATCTATTCTGAGTTGTTACATTTTCGACAGTAAGAGACGATCATGATTATAACATTATGTGTGAGTACTTTTTTATTGTGAATTCTATGTCCATATAAAAACTATGATGTAACAAATTTTTAATTGCAGATATCTTTATGAATACATACATGCATAGATGTACTTAAATGCGTATATTTGCAAAAGCTTGCATAGTGGTGTAGTCGGGATTGTTGGGGCAGCTTTTAATATATATAGCTAAGTAACATATTCATGTGTATTATAGTTTTGTAAGTATAATAACCAGGATAAATTCCCATCGAAAGTGGAAACAATCTAATCTAGCTATGGAACCGATTCACGAGGTACCCCAGCTTGTACTTATCAGCTGGAATACAGTAAATATTTCCTACTAAATATTCAGTAGAGATGTAGTTCTAAAAACTGAACTTTTCCTTTCGTTTTTATATAGAAGTGGCGTTGAAAATAAACTACTTAAAAACTGCAGAACGAGAAGGGAGAGTTTCTGCATGAAAAAATATCTGAATACGCACGGACAACTTCCATAGCATATATTTCAATACACCTGATGTCTTCACTGCGTGTTCAGTTATTTTTTCAGGCATGATTTTTGAACTCAGTTTCAGCGTATTTTTCATACCGAATATTCTACTGAATATGCACCTCCTTACCTCGAATACTGCTGGGACATCATATCTCTACTTCTTCTCTGAGAAAAGAATGATTTTCTTCATAACCAAATACATTTTTATTGAACTTCTTTTGAAAAAGGAAAATTGTTTTCCTTGGAATGTCGGTTACTGGTCATTAGTTGTTGTTGTGGCAACGCTTGTAATAATGTTCAATTAATGTCAACCATAAAATTTTGTAAAATCATTAATCAGCAATGAAACTGCGTAATGTTTATATATGTACGTGCATGAATATACATATGTATGACTGTATACATAACAGTGACATAATCAGAAAACTATGCAAAACTTAGTGGGGACGAAATATGTACATACACACATATACATATGTATGTATGTAACTCAATATGTAGAAAATTCATTCAAATTGGAGAAAAACCACAAAATACGCGCGTGTACAACAAAAGCGAAAAGTTGCAATAAAAACAATGAAACTTTAATAACTTGTAATAAAATGTTTATAGAAAATTGTGATGATGACAAATGCTCTTAACACAATATGTACATATGTTTCTAAGTATGTATTTAATTTCATTTTACGCGAAATAATAATAGGAACTATTAATGTTATATACAGATCATCATCACCGATGAGGCAAACATATTTAATGTTAGGCTAATAAATTTCGAAAAAGTATGCTGAATGTATAAAATTTTATTATTAAATTAAATGTGTATACATTTGCATTATTAATACATATAACTATATTAATGTGTTTGCGAATGGGGGCACAAATTAGTCACAGTGTAATTTGTACGTCATATATTTTAATTTATTTTCATGTGTTTAATATATTTACAAAATCCTTGTGCACAAATTTTTGTCTGTGAGGAAAACCAGTGAAATTTTAATTCCAATAATTTTCTAGAATAATTTGACCTTCTCACAACCTTTAAAATACCGTCTTATTTTCATTCTCTAAAAGAGCTATCCATATCCACGAATGGTTTTAAATGTTTTACGAATTTATACTTTGCGCTGTTTCGAGGGGCTCGAATGGTTCGGACTACCCCAATCATATAGCGCTAGAACGACCACCTTGACATGTGAGTCACGATGTCAAGGAGGGCACATAGGGATACCCGACAAGGGGGAATAATCTCAGCCCTGTTGTGGAATCTAATGGTCAACAAAATAGTCTTCAGAAATATACAACAGTCTCTTCAGAAAACCTTAACACCATATTTCCCTCCAATACAAGCATATTATGTATTTTAACCCTTTCTTACATTTATTTTAAAAGCACTCAGACAAATTATTGCAAATTTAAAATGGTCATAGCTAAGAAAATGTGACGCAAGAATGTAAAATGTTTTCGAAATTTTACTTTATCGATAATGGGTCCTTCATACACAATTAGAATCATCCTCTCCCAGACATTTACCCTCAATTGATAGAATTATTCCCACATTATTCACATGCCTGTAGTGCATAACAAAAATCTATAAAGTCATCAATAAAAATCATGCTAATATTATGCAAAAATTTCTAAATTGAATCTCTAGTGAACAAATAAATATTTAAAAAAGTCTACAAACTCTAATGGAATTCTAAAAAATTTTCATTCACTAAGCATACGCTCTCATCTAACCATTCAACAGGATAACAACGTTTTTTTTTACATTTCCCATTTCGCTTTTCTTTATCTTTTTTTTAGGAAATTCTTTTTTTATTTCAAAATACCACTTAAGCTGAAATATGGATTCCCACTTTCATTTCATTTATTATTTGAACTTGACTAACTGATTGATGACCGACCGCCCAACCAAGCAACCAACCAACCATATTCGCTGCTGATAGCTAGTCACTCAAAAATTCAAATTCAAATTCAAATGCAAATATATTTAACAAATTGTTGAATTGATGAAATGAATGAAGAAAATGAAAAATGAAAATAACGAAATATAGCAAAGTCTATTTATACATACTACATAGTAACTATATAGTTGAGTGCGGTGTGTAAATTTGTACGTTGAAAACCCTGTTGAGTCAAATTACATAGCAAAAAGTGGCGCTGATGGAAGAAAAAAAGGTCGGGGATATAACAAAAAAAATAAACGAGGATAATAAAAGATTATTTTTCTCAAATGTAACGATGAAACGAGGAGAAACTTAACTGATGGCAATCGAACATCCATTTTGATTGTCGACACGAGCCAAATGCAGGTCAATGGCGTACATGTATACATACATATATACTCGTGCATATCCATACATATATACCGATTTATATTCAAAATGTGATGGCAGCTGTAACCGCAACAGTTTTTCTTCAGCCACATTTATGAGCCCTCAAAGTTATCAACGATGAATGTTGCATATTAAAAAGTTACTTTTTATTTGATTGACTACAATTTATATGTATGTATTTGTATGTGTGTAGACGTACGTAAGATGGCAGATATAAATTTTGTATATTGCTAATTTCAATACTGCCTTGTAGATACTGCATAAATGCAAGCTTTCTAGAGAATGCTTAAAGGCGATGTTTTCTTTTAAATGCGACTAGATTACATAAGTTTGAATAACACTGTGCAACAGCGTTCTTGGTGACGGAATATTTCCGCCACAGAACGAAAGGCCACTATCGATATAGTAAAACCACCAAACCGTTTTGCTCCCTGAGGTCAACATTTTTTTATTGACATTTTAAACTTGCAAAATTTTATATGAGTGTTTTTGAGTTTTTGAATAAAGAGAAAGGGTTAAAATATGTATAGTATAGAAATATGAGCATGTATAGTATAGAAATATGAAATATGTTGTCAGTAAACAGATAGTAAAATTTTTACGAACTTTAATTTCGTGGAATACTTTAAACCGCAAGCGCCTCCACGAAGAGCCCGTTTTGATACATTTTTTATAAAGTCCAAGAAAAATAGTATTTTTATGGTCGTTAGAGGGTTAAAAGGTTCTAGAAAATTATTCGCCATAAAATCTTGCTAGTGGTCTGCTCAGGCAAAATCTTTGTACAAAGAATGCAAAAGACCACAGAAAGCAAAAAACAAATTTTCCTTGAGAGGAGAACGGTTTGTGGGTTATACAATATGGATAGTGGTCTTTAGCCCTGTGGGAATTATTCCGCCCACAGACAACAATAATAAGAATTTCTGCAACAAATCAAAACTTAAAAACGAAAGCTTCGATATATGTGTATCTATAATATCTATTTACTATTTCAGACACCTTACAAAAATTTAGTTTATTATCTCAAATTGAGTAAGATGATGGGATGGGAAAACGTGAGTAAATAAAATCTCATGAAAATGAAATGTGCGCATTAATAACATAGAAGCAGTGTTGCCAGGTTAGCCTTTTCGAGGCTAGATTTAGCCTTTTTTTTTGTCCTTTAGCCTCATAATTTTCGGTTTAGCTTCGTGGCTTTTTTCTAGCCTTTTTTACTCAAAATGTTACTTGTACTAATTTGTATAACAAGAACTTGCAGTAATTCATGTGAACGCCGTTGTACGTATGCGACGCCATGAATGTGTTCTGACCGTAAGGTTTTTATAGCAACCTTGTTACAGTGTTGTCAAAATATAGTAGGCCTGGTTTTCCCCGAAATATATACATGCATACATATGTTCTTTTATTTCGAGTTGTAGGAGTGAGTAATGACACGATTTTTTGGGAGTTGACACATAAGCACTGACTCACTAAAAAGAGTCGACTCACTGAGTTGGCACGATTGTGCTACAACACGTTTGTGTTACAGCACGATTGTGCTACAGCACATATTACTTTCGTGCTATTGTCAACCAAAAAGTGTTACTGTGTGCTATCAGAGACATTAATAGAGCTACAGTGGCGAAAGCTAATAACCGTACAGTGGACAAGTGTCTCTACCATTGAATTTTGGGCGGAAGTCCGCGAATATAAAAACGCATTAAACGAAACCCCTTTTTTGGAACTTGTCGAATTTGTATTTAGTTTTTTGGTATTACCACTCAGTAATGCAGAGGTTGAACGAATTTTTAGTGCCATGAACATTTTAAAAACTAAGCTAAGGAACAGATTAAAAACCAAAATGCTTCATTCGCTGCTTAATATTAGATGTTCATTAAAACGCGTATCCAAATGCTGTGATGATTTTGAAATTTCTGATGATCTCACCTCTATGGTAAATGCGCGAAATTTATACGAAACCTCAAGCTCTTTTGGTTCATCAGACGAAGATGATATTATTTAATTAACTAGTTTGGAGTGATTTTTTGTTCTATGTATAAGTATTTATTTAAAAACAAAGTCATGTACTAGTCAAGAAAATGTGCCTGATATGTGTTCAAACATGAATAGTTCCTTTAAGTAATGTTTATAGTTTTTATATGCAAATGAACAAAACTTAAATAAATAAAATTTGAATGAATTTCTTAAAAAAATGCTGACTTCTTTTTAGCTTCTTTTTTTTTTAGTTTCAGCCTTTTCTAACTTTTTTTTTTGCCAATCTAGCCTCGTTTTTCTTCATGACCTGGCAACACTGCATAGAAAAGATAAGGTTTACTTGTATAGTAGGATTTATAAAATATCTAATTGTGATTCGCTAACAAGCGCCACACTTTCCACACGTCTTCACTTACCAATTTTTTTTTCTTAACCATAGCGTTTACTTTGATTTGCCCGAACTCACTGTTTCCATTCGTTTCCAATATTTAAACATACTTCATTTTGTTTTAGAACAAACCATGACTCAAACTGTTCTTGGCATTTTTTTTTTGGTTTACTTGAAGAGCTGTACCTTCAGTTACTCAACCACTTACGTATATGTACATGTGTATGTACATAAATCAATCATTTCAACATTGGCAGCTCCTCAGGCGGGCCGTCAGCAGACAGGAGGCAGTGATGCATGGTTATTGTTTGTAAATATTTGCAGGAGCATTTGTTGAATTGCACCTACAATGATTTTTATGTATGTGTGCATATGTGGGTGTGTTTGTATTCTTGCCAATTGTTTGAATTACTTAACTACTTGTTGGCCTTTCCGAGTGTATGATGGTTTACCGAAAAGAAGATTTGAACTCAATTGTAGATTTGGTTATTTTTTTGTAAAATTAAAAAGCCAAGTTTGAGCAGAATTACTTTAGTATTTTCTGCTCACCTTTGTACATATGATTATAGGTAATTATTTCGACAAAGAGCAACTAATTGGCTTTTTTTTTGATATTTCTTAAAATTTTCCACAGAAGGTCTCTTTAATAAGACTTTCCAATAACGTCGAGCCTCTTTCTAGTGCTATAACAGCTATTAATTTATCTCTAGATCAACTCGATATTGGGAGTCAGCATGACTCTGCTATGAGAGGACAATCCTTATCTTACACCATTTAGATGTATAAGCAAAGAGTGAATTTTAATGCAATGCCATTTAAATATCGCTGCTTATTTCACGAGTTTATATACTATCTCCCAATTTCCCTTTACTAGCATCACTATTAGCCCACACTTCAACTACCAGCTATCAGCCATGAATTAATAATATTCCAAAGAGATTTTGCTGAAATACTCTTGGAGTTAAAAACTGCATTTGCGGCACAAGACAAATTCAACGAAAACAAAACAGACAAGAGAAAAGGGAATGGCAAAGCACAGCGCAAAAGGTCAACCGCAATTGGGCTTATCCCAGCAGCTTTGTGACAGCAAAAGTAGCGAAGCGCTGGCCAGATTAGTTACTTATTCATTAAATATATAATTTTTTCCTTGTATTTAACATGGATTTGTATATGTAAATATTTCTCATCGTACTGCCATTTTGTTTTTTCTTTCTGTTTTCGTTGGAACGCGACCACTGCAAGGCAACCGCCGGACCGCCACTAGATATTGCTATTGCTTACATGGAGACAATTTCATGCTCATCTGCATAAAATCAATTCCATTTTGAGACACTGAAGATTGGCGTACAAATTTAGCAATTTAGGGTGAATGTAGATGAGGGATCCAGCAAGCGAGGGAGTGTGTGTGGGAAATTTTCTTGTCGTAAGGGTTTTTGGGTTGTGGTGGCACTGGCAAGTCAACGCGACAAATCAAATACTGGAACAGTTACTTGTAACTATTCCAATTGCCAGCGAAATGTATTGCTGTTTTTTGCTATTTTTGCTGTTTTGATTGTTTTGTTGTTGTTGATGTTGTTCAAAGTAAACATAACCACAGTCAAGAATATTACATAGATTCAGTGAGCGAAAAATTAAAGTAACGTTTATTCAAGCAATAAGAGAAGAAGAAGAAGAAGAGGAAATTATCAAATGATGTGAGAATTTTTTAAGTTTAAGAAGAAGAGTTTAAATTAGAAAGCAATGAAGTTAAATTAAAATAAATTATAAATGGAGTAAAGATATACTATTATAGATTTAAACAGAATTGAGAACAATAATGGAATGCATTAAGATGAAAGTAAAATAAAATAAAATAAAATAAAATAAAATTAAGTAAATGAAATCAAGTAAAAAAATAAAATAAAATAACATCAAGTAAAATAAAATAAAATAAAATAAAAAATAAAGTAAAATCCAATAAGATGAAAAAAACATAAAATAAAAAAAAATGCAATATAATAAAATAAAACAAAAATAAATAAAAATAAAATGAAATAAAATAAAATAAAATAAAATAAAAATAAAACCAAGCAAAATAAAATGAAAAAAAAAAAAATAATAAAATAAAATCCAATAAGATAAATAAAAAAAAATAAAATAAAAAATGAAATAAAATAGAATTAAAAAAACAAAATGAATTAAAATTAAAAAAAATAAAATAAAATAAAAGGTGTCTATATTATTAATACGCTAACATAAATTTTGTTCCATCTTCTCCGTCGAAACTACTGAACCGATTTTAAAACTAAGCACACCATTAGAAAGGTATTGCTCTCAAATAGAACTGCGCCAATTTTCATGAAAATGCGTCCACAATCGTCGTTGGAAAATTGCCGTGTGGTCGTTGTTGCATGCTTTTGCACACAACAGAGCTGTCTCAATGCGCAAGCATATGTAGCTGACTTTGTACGTTTTCACCAAACTTACCATGCAATTCCGAACATGCTTGGCTGGATGTGGTGTGTAGTTTCAAAGAAGTAGAAACCTAAAAACGTAGCTAAAGCACTACAACAAAAACATAAGGTCAAGTAATAAGAAGGATAAGAAAGACTAAGTAGGAAAGAAATTAAGGACAGAAAAGAGCAGAAATAGAAAGAAAGATGTGGGTAGGAGAATTATGAAAACGATTAACGGCAACAACACCAACAACAACAACAGCAAAATAGTAGCAGTGAAAGTAACAACAAAAGGAGCAGCATCAACAGGAACAACAACAAAGTAGAAACAGTAACAATAACAACAAACAATTATACAAAAAATATAGTTGCACCTTAGTCATAAGAAAACTTCTAGAAAAACTGTCGAGTTTCGACAGTAGGCAGCACTCTAGTAATAAATAAAAGTCCCTCTTCGTTAGAAAGATTAGCTGACCTTTCCTTTGATACCAATATTGCACCAAACAAATTCCGGGGAATTCGGGTCCATAATAGGGATATTTCAACTCAGGCGCCATCTGGGGGGTTCATTTTTTATAATCGAGTTCTTAATTACATAACATATATATGGATTTTCTAAATATCTCGACTCCAGCGCCACCTAGCGGAAAAAGTATAGCCTATGTCGGGACGTCTTATCCAAAGAATAAACTGTCAAAATTTGGTACCCTTAAAAATCTATCGAGAATTATTTTAACCCCTTACAGCTTGGTTTTTTTCACCTACTCAAATTTAAAGCTGAATTCATAACCGCCTAAGTGAAATTTTCATAAACGCCACTTAAACCAAGAATTTACTTTCAGAGCCCAGCTCTATTGATCTATACCATAACCTTGGACTTGGTAAGCTCGGAAAGCTGTGTATTTGCATATGTATATCCCTCTAATGTAATTTTCAGCTCTGAAGTCGTACAGCGTCAGAAATTCAAATCTATTTTTTGGCAAAATTGTCTGATAGGCGGTTGTGGAAGTTAAAACGACGGTATATATTTGTTGCTGCAGTTTCTTTGCATGTGTGTATTATATGTATATTTATTATTTTTTTTTGTTTTCCCTTTTTTGCTTTCAATTTCTATGTGGTGCATGACAGAATTTTCGGACAGATTTTGTGATTCCGTTGCGATATTACAAATTTTTGTGCGCGCTGCAGCGGTAAATTATGTGGTTGCGGTTTGACTTTTACATTTTCAAAAGCGTTCACAGCTTGCGATTTTCGGCGCCACCAGTCGGCAGCTATTGTGTTTGGCTCAGCGTATTTTTCAGCTGAATATACGGGTATTTCGATTTGTGGAAACATTTGTACGTGTTTCGCTGTTCATTGCCTTTTTTGCTTTTGCAGTATTACGTTTGCTTAAAATTTACTTTTTTCTTTAGCTCTTCTTCATTTTTTCTTTTTTTGCTTAAATTTATTTGCAATCCTTTTATTTGTATTTCATTGTATTAGCGCCTTCAATGTGCTGCAGCTGCAGCTTGTGTGTGGCAGGCCCATTACCGTATTGTAGCACACACATATTACATGTATAATCCAAATTCAATTCTTTCTTACTTTTCTACCAATACTTTTGCCTCCTAAATGTGCGGTCGGCGGCTGACGGTTTGTGGCAAGAATAGAAAAAATGCCCGGCTCATGAAAAAATACAAATTGCTTTGAAATAAAGCAGCTAAACTATACAGTTTTTTTCTTATCGCCAAATTCAGACAATCTTTGGTGAACCATTATATGCTTGTGTGTGTGTTTGTGTTGGTTGTGATTTTTGCCACTATAATTTTTTGGCTTTTTAAAAAAAAAAAAAAGAATTTGCATGCAACACATCGAAATTGCTGCAGCATTGTATACCACAAAAGCCATATCGATTTTTGCGGAGAGTGAAGCGGTTTTTGCAGCAAGTGGAAATGGCATAAAAAAGGCAAAAAGCAACAACAACAAAAATGCACCAAGCATGAATAGGCAAATTTTGCCTTCCACTTGTATTGCAGCCAGTTAACGTCGTTTTATTGTTAGCGCCACGTGATTTTAGCAGTTTTTTTTTACTTTTTTTATTGCTACCATTTTCTTATTGCACTTTTTTTTTTGCAATTTTCGCATATTTTTTTTGTAACTGTCAAAGCATTTTTTTCCTTATTTCACTTCATTTTTGCTGCATAATAAACGATGTGAAAAGCCACACCTCGGGTTTTATTCCCCATTGCCGTTTGCATTGCGCGCTTTCTCTCTCTGCTTCTTTTTTTCTTGTAGGTTGTTGTTGCAGCGCTTAAACTTTTTTTAATTTTTTTATCTTTAGTGTATTCTCTTTGTTATCCATATGGCGAATTTTATATGCGGCTGAAAAAGAAACTTTCGAAAAATTGCAAGTTGTGGGTTTCTATTCCGCTACAAGCGTTTGTTTATGTCAGCAGCAAAGGGTTAAGTAAAAACAAATTCTAAGAATGACAGTACAATTTAAAACAAAAAATTCTTTGATTTTTTCATTCAAATGCCGCTTCCTCCACACAAAAACCATTACACACAGAAGTGTTCCCAAACAAACCATATTGCACTAGTCCAAGTATGTAAAGTTTATGGCAAGGCAGAAGAGCGCCGTAGTTTCTACAATGGCCGTATACAAAGTGAACAATAATTGACCGGAAACTGCTGGGGTAAGTCATTGTTGACCTCACTGGCGGATGAGCTAGTTGAGCTTGTGTGTGTGGGTGGGTGTGTGTGTGTGTGTGTGTGTGGTGTAGGGAAAGCAAGCAAAGTCATAAAAGGAATAATTTAAATGGCCTCTTTGACCTCTGCAACTAATTGCCGGTGATTTATGTTAGAACTGTATATGTACATATATATACATATGCATATACTTATTTAAATATATTTTTTATTTTAGATTCGATTTGTAAAATTGATACGTCGTTATTTTAGTCTTGGGATGCTCTATATTTCCACCTAATATTCTTTTGAGCTGTAAAGTAGAAAAAAAAAATAAAAATATGAAAAAATTGATTTAACCCCCAAACGGAATTCATTAAAAACGTTGTAACCTGATATTAAGCGCATAGACTGCTGATATGGGTTTTTTCCTAAACATATAAGAACGTGGAAAAAAACGGGGAAAAACGCGATTATTTTCAAAAAATAAACTTTTGAGTTATGCCATTTTTGAAATTTCAAAAACTGACCACTACATCTTGTTGCTAAATAAGTTTCGTAACTAATGCCGAAAAAATCAATAGAATCGAAGCATTGGTTACCGAGTTATTCAAAAAAATTAAAAACCGTTAAGAAAACTTTGACCGCGAATAACTCGCTGAAAAATCAAAACTAGCAAGAACGCTTTTGCGATCATATTACAATGTTTGTTGGCTTTCAAAATTGATTCATAAACCATACACTATCCAAAAATCGATTTTAGGTGGCCCACTTGAGAAAACTTGATTCAAAATAAAATAAAATAAAATAAAGTAAAGTAAAATAAAATAACATAAAATAAAATAAAATGAATTAAATTAAATTAAATTAAATTAAATTAAATTAAATTAAATTAAATTAAATTAAATTAAATTAAATTAAATTAAATTAAATTAAATTAAATTAAATTAAATTAAATTAAATTAAATTAAATTAAATTAAATTAAATTAAATTAAATTAAATTAAATTAAACTAAATTAAATTAAATTAAATTAAATTAAATTAAATTAAATTAAATTAAATTAAATTAAATTAAATTAAATTAAATTAAATTAAATTAAATTAAATTAAATTAAATTAAATTAAATTAAATTAAATTAAATTAAATTAAATTAAATTAAATTAAATTAAATTAAATTAAATTAAATTAAATTAAATTAAATTAAATTAAATTAAATTAAATTAAATTAAATTAAATTAAATTAAATTAAATTAAATTAAATTAAATTAAATTAAATTAAATTAAGTTAAATTAAATTAAATTAAATTAAATTAAATTAAATTAAATTAAATTAAATTAAATTAAATTAAATTAAATTAAATTAAATTAAACTAAATTAAATTAAATTAAATTAAATTAAATTAAATTAAATTAAATTAAATTAAATTAAATTAAATTAAATTAAATTAAATTAAATTAAATTAAATTAAATTAAATTAAATTAAATTAAATTAAATTAAATTAAATTAAATTAAATTAAATTAAATTAAATTAAATTAAATTAAATTAAATTAAATTAACTTAAATTAAATTAAATTAAATTAAATTAATTGAAAGAGTTTTTAGTGCTTAGCACGAAATTTTTATTTTAATTCAATTTTTAATTGTTGGGGTAAGTGGAAAAAAATTCAACAACTATTTACAGCGAAGGTTGAGTGTATAACTATTTCACGAAAAACCATTTTCGATCATCAGCACTATTTTCGGAAGTGGATGCACCGGGGATTGAACCCGAGTCCATTCCAACTTCAGCCGCAATGACCCAACGGATAAACACACTCGGCCATTGAGACTCTGTGCAAGCTGTTGGATTTTCCCCACTTTTGCCTTTTTCATTTTCAACATTAACGTTAGTGTGTATATGCTTTTGCATATATTCTCCACAAACGTGCTGAATTTTTTGTTGTAGGCAGTTCGCAATGAACATTGTTGTTGGTATTTTATTGTATGTATATACCAAACAACGTTAACAATTTTACTTGAAAGAGTTTTTAGTGCTTAGCACGAAATTTTTATTTTAATTCAATTTTTAATTGTTGGGGTAAGTGGAAAAAAATTCAACAAATGATCGATCTATTTGCGCCCCTCCAACAGCGCCTCAGCAGATACGTTGTTAAATGCACCCGAAATATCTAGAAAGACACCTATAGAAGCCCTGTAGTAAAGGGTTTTTTCGATATATAGTTGTTGTTGTTGTAATTCTTTATCCTGTTTATTCTCCATCACGACAAGATAAATGCGTTTTATGCCCTCTGCTAGGCACCTCGAAATATGGCTGAGGCCGTCTCGCACTTTTGGAATTAAATGAGATGTTGTGATCCTACATATTTTTTATAGAAGAGAGTTTTCGTTTACGATAGAGAATTATAGCATTGTCTAGCAATTGCGTATTTTTTATGGTTTAGTTTGAGTAGAGCAAGGTAAATAATTGACTTCTTGGCTGAGGAAAATGCCAGTCATACCCAGTTGTTTAACATTTTATAAAGCCTGTTTACTACAACAGCAAATATTTGCTTCGATTTGAATCTTCTATTATCAAACGAGTTTTCTCAAAACAATCTTTTGTTCATAATCCTTATCGTCCAGCATCAAAAGTTATTTGAGCTTCCAGTTCACCTCTCTCTCCGTCCAGTTCACCTGTCCCTTTAAATGCCATAATATGCACTATGCTCAATATTTAAGTTCTAGTTTATTTACTCACTAATAATATCACAAACGAACAAGGCACTAAACTCACGACTCGCAATTGCATAAGGGTTTCTTACGAAGAAATACTTATCTACAATTTAATTACTTTTCTGTCAATATATGTACTATAGTGTGCGCACACGGCCTTGCCTTGGCAGTAAGCAAAATTAAACAAAACTTAATTATTAATTACTCTATGAGTATTTTCCTGCTAAATTTTGCATCTTACGATCTTACGAGTAAGTATATGCCGAAAAACTTTATTTCATTATATTACTATTTTATTGTTTAAACCGTTGACCATTACCGTTGAACTTACTAAAAATGCAGTAAGAGCAGCAAAAGTTCTCAGTACATTCCCATTTCCCACTAATTTGCCAAAAGTTCGACTGCGACTTAGCCATTTGAGGCAAGAGGTACAGGCAAGCGGCAGTGACAGAGACAGAGAGAGAGTGACAGAGGGAAGAGGGGACTGAGTGGTGATAAGGATAACAAACTTAAAGTCGAAACTGATTTTGCTTATCCGGACAGGACGACTAATAAAATGCTCGTAAGTAAAATAAAGTACAAAACAAAGTAAGTGAGTATTTGCTCGCAAATCCTCTTTGCCAAACATGGCAGTGTGTTTGTAAGTCTATGTGTATCTGTGTGTGTATGATTTTTGTTTGTGTGTGTAGCAGAACATTAGAAAGTTAAGTCTATTTGCTTGCTGGAAACTGAAAGGTAAAACAGACTTCAAAAGTGAATCATAAAAACTATGAACATAATGCGCATAATGAAATTTCGGCGCACAAATGGCCAACAATTTGCAAACTGAAAATTCACATATGTATGTATGTAAATTTGTATTTGGGTGTGTATATGTGTATGTATATATTCGCACAACTGTAGCGCTAGGGACTAGCAGATAACTAACTCTATGACTGTATCTACATTTGCGCGTATGTATGTATGCACATTTGTATGTGTTCATGGCATAGTGATGGCAATACCGTATTTTCAAAGCTGCGTCTGCTAAAAAATCACAAATTTTTCACAAATTTTTAACACTAATTCGGCATAAAGTTTCGGTGGCAGCGAAAATCCCGATCGTTGCCATCTACACTCGCACAAAGTAAGGTAGCAAATATTTGTTTTAAAAGAAGATTTGAGTAGTGCACTTTGGCACGGCCTAAAACAAATTTACATATTAAGTAAGCCATACTCTACTCCATTGCGCTTAGCTGTATGGGTATGTGTGTGCATTTGGGCGCACTTTGTCGCAAGCGCGCAAATTGTATTTACAATTTAAACAAGTTTAAATACTTTGATGCACCTTTTTGGCGAATGGCAGGTCAGATGCCGTTAGTCAATAGAAACTTTGCACTCAACGTTTGAAGAATGAATCCCTAGTAGATAATATAATACGTATTTATGTGTACATTTATGAATCTACATTAGGATGGGCTGATTTGTATAGAGGGAAATTAATCGATATCTTGGCATAGAAATTGGTATTCCTCTGTGATGTTCCGGAATTGAAGAGTTAAACCCCAAAACGTAGACATATGGTATTTGAACTTCTTTTTTCTTGCAGTCGTACCCCGTAGCGTATGAGTAACATTGAATTTTTTTAGAGTTGAACATTTTATTTTGTGCAAACTAGTTCCTCAGTTCTTAAGACATCTGCTCAAATTTCGTAGAACATATATCTGCCATACAATCGATTGTTCAGATTTAGACATGAGTCACAATGCAGGTATCTCTTTTAAATTCTGTGGCAATTTGCAATAATCACTTAAGTCGAAAAATATGATTTCGAGATAAATTGATTTTTATATTCGAAGGCGTTTCTTAACGAATCATAAAAGTCGGTTAAAAATTATGGACGCAAAATCAGCGAGCCATCCACAATGTTACAATCAAATTTTGTAAATAAAGCAAAATGTTATGAAGAAATTTGATTAAATTTATAAATCTAATTTGGCTCAGTTGCCGCTGTGGTGCAGTGGGTAGAGTGCTCGCCTGCTATGCTAGAGGTATCGGGTTCGAGCCACAGTCCGAGCAAAACACCAAAAATTTTTTCTAATTAGTAAAAATCCAATTATTGGGCTTTTTAAGAGCAGCGGTCACCTCTCGGCAGTGGGCGGCATACCCTACGAGTGTATTTCTGCCATGAAAAAGCTTCTCACAAAAAATGCATTCGCCGTTCGGAGCCGGCATAAAACTGTAGGTCCACCCAATTAGTAGGAAAAACAAAAAGGATCACACCTCGAATTGGGAGAGAAGCTCGGCCTTAAAACACGTCAGAGTTTTAATAGCGCCATTGTATTATTCTTATTATTTGGCTGTTATAAGTTTAAAACACCTCTATTGTAAGTTAAGCCTAAATGTTTTTATTTATATCTTTTGACTGAATTAAGTTATAAGGATGGGGGTATTACAAAAATATAGAGTTTTAAAAGGAGAATAACGTGGTATATATAGCTCGGAATCTTCCTAAGTCGACTTAAGCGGTTATTGCTTGTGACCACAGAATTATCCCGTTTTTTTTGTTATTGCCTTTAAATTAGGTAGCCTACTTTTGTATTTGCCACTCAGTTTCGCTTTTGTTGTAAATAAAATTTAATTATGCTTAGCGCATCTGATGATTTCACTTAAACTTTAAAGAAAATACACAAGATTTAGTTCTTTTGCGCTTAAATGGTAGAAATGGACTCAAATTATTATAAATTGTATTTAAACATCACACAAGAAGACAATAGTAGGCTTTTACCTGCCTGGTTAATGAGGCTACAATAACGAAGAGATGACAGAAAAATATCCCAATATTGCTTTAAATTAAATAAAAAAGTGTTTAAATCTTTTCGATCTTCAAAATTGTAAATTTATATATTCATTCGACAAATTTTTTTAACCTATTTTATATAGTGGCGTCTTCGATTTGTAATGTTGTCGCCCCAGCATTTTTACAGATAAATATTACTTGAAAATTAATATTGTTATGCAAGTGATGAAATTGATTAATTTTTGTAAATACAAATTTGTATATTCAAATTTCATTGAAATGTGCAATATTAAATTCGACTCCAGTTGAGTCTATACACTAATTACATATATCGAAACTTTCCTGGCGCCCAGCTCTATCTATCCATACCATGAATTTGATTTTTGAGAAGAATGGTAAGCTTAGTTTTTCCTTCTGATATCCTTTTCAGCTCTGAAGTCGCATAGTTGGCGTCAGGAATTAAATTTTAGTTTTGGAACAAATGTCAGTTAGGCGGTTATGGAAGTCTTACTTAGGCGGTTATGAAATTTAAACGGCAATATTTATGTAGATTTATAAAGGAAAATGTGTGCAAATTCCTACAGTTACTTTTGTTGCATTACCTACCTCGTTGTTTGTGTTTTTTTTTTTTTTTTTGATCAGTAGTCAAAAGCCTACCAGAGACTACATATTACCAACGCCTTCCACGCGCCACAAACGCAAAAACAAACATAAATACACATACATACATACACACTTGCGCAGGCGAGGAAAAGTACTAGCATTTCAAGCGGAAAACTTGGGCAGTTTACAAGTTTTTAATAGAGAAAAAAAGAGATATTGTAAGCCATGCAACATGCAGCCAGCTAAAGGCGCAACAGCAACGCTTATCAAACTGAAGACCACAAGGCAAACAAACACACCGTCGCGGCGAAAGCAGCAACACTGCCAATGCGCAACGTGTGCTGCGAAGAGTTTATCCTTTTCGTCTTTTTTATTCTTTACTCAACTAAATTTTGCTTATGAAAAAGAGAATGAAGCCCCCTAACAACTTACAGCTTTTATCGCACTGAATGGACAACAACAAAGCCTAAAAGCGGGAGTTAAAAAAATATATAATATCCTACAAAAGAAAACAAAAAAAAAACAAAATTGGACAAAAATGGCTGAAAATGACGGCGTTGAAAAAAATTCAAAGCCAAGAGTCTTTTGACTGAAAAGATGAGTAGCTGGGCAGAGTGCATGGCTCACTTTGTGAGTTATAGACGATGAAAAAAAAAGGAAATAAATACATAAATAAAAACGATGATGAATATGAAACGCATACCGAAAATAAACTGCTGTAGAAAAGAAAGCGGCGGAAGAATAAATAAATAAATAAAAGCGGATTTGCGGGGCATAAATGATTTTTGAGTGAGCAAAAGCCTAAAGTAAGCCAGAGGTGTATGCATAGTACTTTATACATATACGAGAGAGGTGGTTTCAGTGATGCAAGAAATAATGTAAAAAAATGCAAAGTACAGAGATAAAAAACAAAAAATAAAAAACAAAAATACACCAAATAGCGCAAAAAAATCATGCGGACAGACAAATAAAGTTTTGCCAGTCAAAAGAAAAACTCTGCTTGTATTTTCGTAGTACAATAAACAAACTTTCGGAACAAAGTTTATTTTTACTTCACATTTACAAGCAACTCAAATGCAGTGAACATCGTGAAATAAAAAAAAACAACAACAACGATAAATACACCAAACTTTACACAAGCAACCACAAATAGAACATCTTTTTTAATTTTTATTTGTTAACAGAACATGGGAATAATATTGTTGTTGGAAGAAGCTTCACGCTTAGTTAGCTATGTGGATACTTATCTCTAGTTTGGCTTTTCAACGCTACTTCATTTATGAATAAAATGATTAGCTCAAAATAGAGAGGAATATTTTTTTATGTTTAGTAGAAAATTAAATAAAATTACTCAGGATGAACTAGGTGTGTACATATCGCACCCTAAATCATAAAGGGGCACAACTCAAAATTTTTAAAAATCGAGTTTTTTTCATAAACGGTTATACGGAACATATCTCTGGAGATTGCCAAAAAAAAACTTTTGAATAACTGTCTCTTTCGACCGAAAAATAACCAATATACCTGGCCCTTTGCCATACGATTGCTTGTAATGAAAAAAAGTTTTTTGGCTCTCCTGAAAATTTTTGAATTTTGAGTTGTGCCCCTTTATGATTTAGGGTGCGATATGTATGTATTTACATTAGGGTGTTCAGCTTTGCATAATATTAATACACGGGCACAAATAAAATTTTGACGTCTTTAGGACGAGCTTTTGTCCCAATTCGTGGTGAACTATATGCGTAATATAGGTTCTTGTTAAAGAGCGCAGTTAGAGGCTGAGAAGTATACATATGTACATACGTATGTACAAATACTCGGAAAGTCAAGCGTTTATGGCCTTCAATTGTTCAACTGTCACTTCCAAGACCATTGGAAGCTGAAAAAATGCAGTTGAAGCTATGGCAGCTAAATACGTCATCACATGGCTCAGCTGGGTTATCGGTTACTGAAATGTTGAGAGTATAAAGATGGCTTAATAAGGGCAGTTAAGCTCAATACAATTTGTTAAGTATTGTATAGATGGCAACCTGCGTGTTGCAAAAAAGGAAAATAAAAATAAAATAAAGAAGAACGGCAGCGCCGCTCAGTGGTATATGAGCAAAAGTGTCACACTGTTGTTTTATTCTATTGTCGGTATGAATTTAAGGTTTGTTCTTGTTTTGTGCATTAATTTTGCATTTCAGAGTTCATGTCCAAAATTGAGAAGGAGTGGTCTGAAAAATAAATACAATTCATAAAAAGTTTATTTTATTTTATTTCGGTTTATTTTATTTTATTTCTTTACATTTTATTTTATTTATTTTATTTTATTTTATTTTATTTTATTTTATTTTTTTGTTATTTTATTTTATTTTAGTTTATTTTATTTTATTTTACTTTACTTCATTTTATTGTATTTTATTTTATTTTAGTTTATTTTATTTTATTTTATTTTATTTTATTTTATTTTATTTTATTTTATTTTATTTTAATTTATTTTATTCTTTTCTATTTTACTTAATTATATTTTATTTTATGTGAATGAGCTATTGGCCACTTTTTTTTTTTTAATGAAGAAAAATTGAAAAAATTTTTTTGGTAGAAGTTATGGATCCATTTCGGAGACCACCACATCCCCACATCAAAAAAAAAAAAAAAAACTGGCCAATAGCTCATGTAAAAATTCACATAAAATAATTATTAGAATTAAAACGGCCATATAAAACAAACGTAAATATTTTATTTTATTTTTTATTTTATTTTATTTTATTTCTTTACATTTTATTTTATTTTATTTAATTTAATTTAATTTATTTATTTTATTTTATTTTATTTTATTTTATTTTATTTTATTTTATTTTATTTTATTTTATTTTATTTTATTTTATGTTATTTTTTTGTTAATTTATTTTATTTTATTTTACTTTATTTTACTTTGTTTTATTTTATTTTATTCTTTTTATACTCAGCTGTACTAGTACACAGAGTATTATAGTTTTAATCACATAACGGTGGATTGTAACAGAGTGAAATAATCGAGATAGATATAGACTTATATATATCAAAATGATCAGGGCGAAAAGAGAAATCGATTGAGCCATGTCCGTCCGTCCGTCCGTCCGTCCGTACGCACTCTAACTCGCGTAAAAATTGAGAAATTTTGATGAAATTTGAAATGCAAGTTGGTATCGAGACTGGGACGGTTGGTATTGAAAATGGGCGAAATCGGACGTGGTCATGGTCCCACTTTTCCTATATAGAAAAAATCGGAAATTTTGTATCTCAGCCACTAATATAGCTAGAGTGATAAAATTTTACCCACTTATTGAGCTCAGGCCCTTATGAAGAAATTTGATGAAGTTTTGGAAAATGGGCGGTGCCACGCCTACTTATTAAGGGTCAAACATTGAAAGTTTTATATGTCATAACTCAGAAACCGTTGAAGATATATCAATGAAATTTGGTATGCGTAATTTGCTTACATAGGCAAATGTTTTGACGAAAAATTATCAAAATCGGTTTACGGCCACGCCCACTTTTATATATGGGAACTATAAAGGGGCCTAATAAAAACATTTTAAGCGATATCTCTGTCAAGTGTAAAGATCTATCACTGAGATTTTGTGCCAGGAGTCCAACTACGGACATAAAACAAAAAATACAATAATTTTGGAAAATGGGCGGTGCCACGCCCACTTATTAAGGGGCAAATATTGAAAGTTTTATAAGCTATAACTCAGAAAACATTGAAGGTATATCGATGAAATTTGGTACGCGTGATATATTTACTTAGCCAAATGTGTAGACGAAAAGTTACCAAAATCGGTTGACGACCACGCCCCCTTTTATATATGGGTGTTATAAAGTGACCTAATAAAACCATTTTAAGCGACATCTCTGTGAAATATAAAGATAATTCATTGAAATTTTGTGACATGAGTTTTACAATAGACCGGAAACAAAAAATAAAAAAAGTTTGGAAAATGGGCGTGGCACCGCCTCTTTTTATACAAAGGAATCTACGTGCCTATTACTCGACAAATAACTGAGATATTATAACGAAACTTGGTTTATATACTTTTATAACTTGTGTTAATAGACACGCAAAAATTTATTCAAATCGGTTTATGACCACGCCTACTTTTTAACAAAGATATTTCTGGAACACCCTTTGGGAATTTGTAACGTGACATCTTTGTAACTAAAAGTCATAGAGGGATGAAATTTTGCACTAACAATAATATTTATATGCTTATTTGGATGATTGATATAAATTTTGAAAATGGGCGTGGCTGCGCCCTGTTTATGCAGCACTCTTTTCATATAAAATACACCATATATCGAACGAACGCAAACAAACAATGAAAGCATACAGCTGAGTATTTAATGTTCGATTCCACTCGAACTTAGGCTTCATTACTTGTTTATTTTATTTTTTATTTGATTTTATTTTATTTTAATTTATTTTATTTTATTTTATTTTATTTTTTTTTATTTTATTTTTTTTCGGATAACAGTGAGCAGTAGTACAAAATCATTGCTGATCTCAATAGGTTATTGATTGAGAGAACCAAATGCATATTTCGAACACATGTGAATTAAAATGATCCGCAGCACGGTATCTCAGCCTAATCATTTTCCATGTAACTGAATAAAAAAATTAATATGAAATGGCATTATGAAAAATTCGACATTTTTTAGAACCATTCGGGGTTTGCTCAATTAAAATTGATTGAGTTGTAGTAAAGAGTTTTAAGCTAATAAAGCGGCTGTCAAAAACTTACCATTGTGAAAAGTAGTACTGTTTCTGAAAACAAAAATCACTCATAAAAAGCTTTCCCATTCATACCTACATGTACTCTCTTGCTTACGCACTTCAGCATTTTAGTACCTTTCACTGGCTTAAGTAAACAAAAACACAAAAAAAAAGAAGAGAAATATTCTACGACTGCATTCCCAGCTTTTTAAAGAAATCCATAATGCTTTCCAGTCTTACAATGACTTAAACAGCATTGCTGTGAGTGTATTTGCTTGGATTCATGTGAATGTGTGCGTGTGTGGGTAAAGCCAGATTTTTTTACGACGCCACATGTTACCGACAGTTTAAGGCTATTCGACAGTTTACCAGTAATCCAAATAAACGCACCTGCCTGCGTTTATCCTTTTGTACATACGCACACATACACGCGCACACACATATCAAAAGCTAACAAAATATTTCAACTTGCATTTGAAAAGGAGAAACCCGCAACACTGTTACCAACATACGTACTTAGTAAAAGTAAAAGCGATGAAAGGATCAATCTGAGTGGCGGTGAGAAAGGGCGGCAGAAAGTCTACAAAATTACGAAGGCAAACAGTTGTTCGAAGGAAATCTATGTAGTTCGTTTCGATCTTAAATTTCCTCGTACGTCGTTGCTCCCCTCTTTTGTCCTTGCAAAAATGCTAACCACCTTTCTTTGTTGCTGGTGTTTTTGTAGCTAACTTAATGCGACTGCGGTGCAACTTAAATTGCTGCTGTCTTCCTATTGTGCAACTTCGCCTTTCACTGCACTTGGCTGCACCATTGCCAAACTGACCAGCTGACTTATGTGCATATATGTATATGTAGATATGTATGTATAAACATTCGTGTGTAGGTGTGAATGTATCCCAGCAGTATTTGAGTTAAGGGGGTGCATATTCAGTAGACTATTCTGTATGAAAAATACCCTGAAACTGAGTTCAAAATTCATTGCTGAAAAAATAACTGAAGACGCTGTAAAGACATCAGGTGTACTGAAATATATGATATGGAAATTCTCCCTGCGTATTCAGGCCTTTTTTCATACAGAAACTCTCCCTTCTCGTTCGGTAGTTTTAAGGTAGTTGATTTTCGACGCCACCTCTATATAAAAACGAAAGGGAAAGTTCAGGTTTTAGAATTACATCTCTACTGAATATTCAGTAGGAAATATGTGCTGTTTTCCAGCTGATAAATACTGCTGGGATGTTTGTACATAAGCCATTTATTGAACGATTTTCAGTTTGATAGACGATTCGGTTTTAAGGTGCGCATTTGCAAAGAAATACGAATTAGTGCAAGCAAAGTTCATGTATGCTTCGTAAATACATATGTTGTATGTACATATGTTTACACGTTTAAATTAGAGAGCTGCATTAGCTACACATATTTGTAGAATATTCACGCTCATTCAACCCATATTAAGATTACTTAAAGCCCGTCTCCACATAACTTGTTTCACCAAAGAAACATGTAGCAAAACATCTCGCTAAATAACCCGTCTCCACGTGGCTGATCGTGATTCAGTTTAACATTTCTCTTTCTTGCTCTTCTTAAATGTTTGTATGTTTGCTTATTTTTGCGTCTTTGTTTTGGTCTGTGTGAGATTTCGATAGATTTTCGATACAAAATTAGAGAAGACATCGATATCATCGAGGTTGGCAAGATGATTCAGAATGAAACAGTGTTTCAATCTTCACTCGCTCTCAGAAATTTTGTATGGGAATTGGCGAGATTCGGCACTGGTTTCCGTGTCGAAACAAGATTGAGAGAGAAAATGGAGAAAAAAAGAGCGAAACACGTTATGTGGAGACATGGTATTATTGGCTACAACTTACATCAAATACTTTTTGGGTCGGAGCATCTTCATTAATTTTATTCCTTAAAAAATAAGAGATCTATTTCGATACTCGCCGTCGCCAGCGCGTTAAGATCCATAGATCAACTGAGGCATTTTCTCTTGAATACTTTAAATGCTAACTCATATAATCTTCAAATCATACATGCTTCGGCGTATTCCACCAGAACGGGAACCATGTGAGCGGCTTAAGTATATAGTGTGATTTTTCTTCATAGGGAGAGCACTTTAATATCTAATCACTAACTTAGACCAAAGTAACACTTTTTGGCAAGAGTGATTATTTATTAGTTGCAATTCAAAATGATTCCAAGATTTTACAAATCGTCGTACCATACGAAAACTAGCATACGTTTTTTTGTGGCTGACGAAAAATAACAAGTTAGACTTTTGGCCGACGAAAAGTAACAAGTCCAACTTTTGGCTGACGAAAACTATCAATTTGGTTTATACAACAACAATTTTAATGTAAAAACAGTATATAATTACTGATACTTTTCGTCAGCCATAAGTCGATTTTGTTACTTTTCGTCAGCCAAAAGGCAAATGTGCTACTTTTCGTACAGAATTTTTTTATTGCTAGCTTTCGCCAGAAATTTTAAATATGCTAGTTTTCGTATGGTACGACGAAATATAAAACCAATATTAAACATTTCATTAAATTGCAAAAAAAAAATTCTAAAAAAAGTCCGTGTTGCTGCAGTTCTCTGATCTGAGTATATGGACATGTGGTTTGAAACTGAGATGTACGTGTTTGAGGCGGCGGTGCGAAAGTCTGCCCACGTCTGTGTTCTAAAAGAAAACAGTTTAACACGCTGGCACTTCAGGTACAACGCAGCCGCTAATACGAGTACGATATCAGCGTGAAATCGAAACGCCTGCACTAAGGCAAACTTGTTACAGAAGAAGGCAAAGCAAGAAAAAGAACAAGAATCAGAACAAGAAGAAAAGAAGGTACCTACAAACAAATATAAAACACTACTGAGCGCTAATCATGGGATTTTCAGCGTCCTACTAGTTTGAGTTACATCGAAAGTAGTTAAAAGCAGAAAAAGTAAGACTATTTTTTTTTTCATTACGTTTTTCTTTCGCAGACGTTTTGATAAATTGTTTTTGTTCTTTGTGTTTGTGTTTGCTATTGCTTTTTTTCTTCTGTTTAACTTTCTTTCATCCAAAAGGTATAAAAGTGTTAAAACTTCAGTAGTGATTTGTAGAATTAATTAAAACTGCAATGCAATTCGTCTAAGTAAAAGTAGGTATTTGTATGTGCGATTGTGTGTGTTTGTGTTTGTGTAGATGTGCATATTTTATTTGTAAAGAAAGCTAAAAAGTGTAATTGATTGTAGGTATAAGATTGCTAGAAAACTTCGCGTCTTTAATGTAAAAAAAATCGATCCTTTAAAGAAGCAGACATAATTTTTTTTTTAATATTATTTGCTTAACATGCTTTTATTAGCTTCACCTGTATGACCCTGCCGATAATATAAAGGAAAGTCCCGAAAAACGACAGTCTAGAACTAGAGAATTCACAACTAGCTCAGAACTGGTTCTAAAGGGACAGTTTATTATTGCCTCTTCATCAAAAATGTATATTTACAGCTATTGCTTTAAAGTTGAGCAGTAACAAATGTTGTCTCTTGCTGGTTAGTACCAAATGGGACTTTGTTAAAAGTACGTACATATAACCAAAGTAATATTACTTGGCATTTCGTCGCCTGAGAAAACGAATGTCGTATGTAGCAAAACATAGTTTTGAGAAAATCGACTTTGAAGTTTATCCCATTACCGCCCACTGTCCCCAAATGAGGACACCTCTTCAAGTAGCTGCTACTCTTTACTAAATACAAAAAACTCGCAATGTGTCCGCAATTATGAAATATAGAATACCAAAGTTTATGTAAGCAAAAACATATGGAAGTTGTGACAATAAATGAGCGATTTCAAGCCCTTAAAAATTCCAAATTTCGGCGGTCTAATTCTTGTGGAGTACTTATATATATTTTTTGGATATATTGTTGAACTAAACTAAACTAAGTTGACTTAAATATCAAATGGAGAGTTAAAAAGCTTTAGAAAGTGAAACTGTTGAAAAAAATTTAAATAGTATTAAAAAATTTTAGTTTTATAGTAGTGTCCCCATATGGGGACAATGGGCATAAGCGTTAGCTTTTTTTCAACTTGTTGTTTTAGAAGGCAAAACTGTGGCATATCGTAAATTTCTGAAGGACTAGAATATTTTTTTATCACTATATTCGGCCGTTGCTTGGATAATACATAGGCATACATTTATGTTGGACTAGTGCGACTCTATTATATTATGCGTTTACAGCGCAACTCCATTATAACTCTTTAAGAGAGTTCCGTTAATAATTTTCGTTCCTGTCTTTCTTTCCCGCTTCGCTTCAACATAAACACTATACATTCCATTCCCATAAGGTAGGTATTTTCTTCGTGGTTTGTGCTGAGCTTAGCATTTATCGCAGCCCCGACATAAAAGCTATACGGTATTTCCATTTATAATTTTCGTGACATTCTTTCTAGCCTAGCTTCCTAGCCTGCACTCTAATGAATATGGTGTAAAGGGACTGAGTTCGAAGGAACAACTTAGAGACGGTTTTCATATAACTTTAGTGTCAAATATAGCTCCATTGATAGGAAATATTGTTAATACAATACTTGTCGTACACCTACGGACTTTTTTGATAAAATGATTGAATCCATATTCTTATAATGATATTTGGCGTTATTTACGAAAATCAAAAGAACTAACACAATTTGAACCTAATTAGGCAACCTGGCTCCTCATCCGCAGTAGTTGATAAGGTGTCGAAAAACAACGCCCATAATCCTAAACTTTTAAAAGTTAATTGCACAGCATAGTTTTTCACTCTAAATGCCGCTGGCGCGTGTGGATTATGCCCAAAATCTACTTGGGTTGAAAGCAACTTCTTTGCTGAATTTCATACTACAAGTGCGTATTGTCCCCATATGGGGACACCCACTTTTCTCAAAAAGTAAAAAAAAAAATTCCACTTTTTTCTTTGTAACTTCTTTTTTGACTAAAAATGATTTAATAAATAGCAATGAAAACAATTTTCTACCAGCAGATTTGATTTGGGCGGTAATGAGTTAAATTGGAAATTCTCAAAAACTGTACAACAGATTTTTCTGTTATTTGGACGAGGTGTAGAGAGTATTATATATTTTGACTTGCAATTTGCAAAAGTTGGATATCTTTAAAATTATGGGAGATAAACGACTTTTCATTCAGTATGCATTTGTCGTATGTGACGTCTGAGCACCAATACCTGTTTATGATAGCACATACGACAAAAATTCTTCTCTTTTTTCAAACCGGAATGGTTATGAGTCTCACATTTTTTGAGATATCGACTTGAAATTTGGCAGTTGCATATATTTTGATGATACTTTGATCATTTGTCGGAATCCACCACATCGGACTAATATAGATATAGCTCCCATACAACTGATTGTTCAGATATAGCTGTTTTCGGATATAACTTCTTTATTTGAGGAGATAAGGATATGAAACTTTGAAGTAGTTGTACCCATATAGACCTAATAAACGTCACTAAAATTTGTTAAGATCGGACCACTATAGCATATAGATCTCATACAACTGATTGTTCAGATATGGACATTTTGGAATATAACTTCTCCATGTAAACAGAAAAGGGCATGAAACTTTAAGGTATTTGTACCAATATGGACCTAATAAATGTCACTAAAATTTGTTAAGATCGGACCACTATAGCATATAGCTCCCATACAACTGATTGTTCAGATATGGACATTTTGGGATATAAATTCTCCACGTAAAGAGATAATGGCATGAAACTTTGAAGTATTTGTACCCACATGGACATAATAATAGTCACCGAAATTTGTCAAGATCGGACCACTATAACATATAGCTACCATACCACTGATTGTTCAGATATGGAGATTTTGGGATATAACTTCTGCATGTAAACAGATAAGGGCATGAAACTTTGAGGTATTTGTACCCATATGGACCTAATAAATGTCACCGAAATTTGTCAACATCGGACCACTATAGAATATAGCTCCCATACAACCGATTGTCCAGATATAGCTGTTTTCGGGTATAACTTCCATATTTAAGGATCAAATTATACTAAACTTTGCAGTAATTGGTATTATACTACAATAAAATATGTCAGTGAAAATCATTCAGATCGGATCACTATAACCTATAGCTCCGATACAATATTTTGGTTTATTCTCAGTAGCTCAGCGGCACATACGACATTTGTTTAAAATAAACAAACACGAATTTATATGGAAATTTGTCGTATGTGTGTTGCATACGACAAAAGCTTACCCAAATGGTAGTAATTTTGTAACATACGACAAATGCATACTAAATAACTCAAAAACTAAAAGAGATAGAAAAAAATGGATTGGAAAAATTAAAAGATTAGGTCCGATTTAGTTAATCTGCATCAAAAACTATAAATCGTCGATTTTCACATACGACATTCGTTTTCTCAGGCGACGATTTGTAGGTGAATTGGGATAACTAGAGTGCTGCCTACTGTCGAAATTCGACAGTTTTCTAGATGTTTTCTTATGACTAAGGTGCAACTATAGTTTTTGTATAATTGTTTGTTGTTATTGTCACTGTTACTGTTTTATTATTGTTCCTGTTGATGCTGCTCCTTTTGTTTCTAATGTGACCGCTACTATTTTGTTGTTGTTGTTGGTGTTGTCGTTACTTGTCTTCACAATTCTCCTACATATGAACTTCTATCTATCTATATCTATTTCTTTCCTAAATTTCTTTCCCACTTATTCTTTCTTATTCTTTCTTATCCTTCTCTCAACACAAAGTCAAGTGTGTTGTGCTCAAAAGCATGCAACAACAACCACACGGCAATTTTCCAACGACGATTGTGGACGCATTTTCCAACCAATTTTCATGAAAATTGGCGCAGTTCTATTTGAGAGCAATACCTTTCTAATGGTGTTCTTAATTTTAAAATCGGTTCAGTAGTTTCGACGGAGAAGGTGGAACAAAATTTATGTTAGCGTATTAATAATATAGATTCCAACTTTTGCGTGGTTAAGTTTCAAACACTTGGCATTTTATAACATAATGCCGTATATATTTTCAGTATGTTAAGAGTTCTGCCAGCTGAGGATTATTTTTGTAAAGCGCGGCCAAAGACCGACCATTTATGAACTAGTTCTGAATTGTTTCCTTTTTAACTATTTCCGTGCTAGAGATTTTTGAACTATCCCGTGACTGTCCATATATGAAATAGTTTAGAATGCGTTCCAAATTTCTGCAGAGGGGGATAATTGCCACCTCGTAGGACAACGCCGTGTACAAAAGACAGTTTTATGATCCCTATCAATACCCTATAATTTTAATAAGTACAATGCAATGTGTTGCTTACTATAAACTGATGCTTTTCAACCTAAGCATTATAAAATTGCGGCTCGTATGTATGAGGAGTATTCCTTCGAAACAAGCATTCCTTCGAAACTTCGAGGAACAACCTGGACCCTTTTAGATATGGATGGCATTAACAGCAAATCATATAACAATAAAACCTTTAATCGGCGAGTGCATACACATATAACTAAATTCATTTTATGTACAAATATGTATGTATACTAAAGAATTTTCCCCTTCCCATTTTCTATGGCAACTTTATCTCAAAGATCTATTTTGCAGAACACACAGAACAATCATAAATAAGTGAAAAAAACAAAAACGCTTTAAAGAACCGTTATGCGAAATAAAAAAAGTATGGAACGCCAAAAGCCAAAGCCGAAAATATGCATTGTAACGCTTCCATTCAGCAGCAGCTCCCCAGCTCCGGCTGCAGCTTCAGCGCCAACGCCGATGATGAATGCAATGTGTGGCAAGCTTAAGTGCTTTGGCGATTTATGTGCAATGTGGCCAGCAACAAAGCAACGAGATCAGTAGTACGCTTCGAAAAGCGAAGAAAAGTGTGCAGTAGAACAAAAAAAAAAAAAAAAAGAAACAAGCAAGTTGTGTTAACAACAGCTTGCAACAATTGCGAAAGTGCAAAAGTGTCGATTACCACTGCAATTATTTGGAACCGAACTGCATTACGCATGAAATATGCCTAATACTGTTGGCTGGCGAATGGTGAATGCACCAAATATTTACTTATTTTCTTTAAAATTTTTTGTAATTTTTTTTTTGTTTTTATTCTGAGTAAGTTATGCAGAAAAGCTGAGAACATAGAAAAAAAAAAAAATATATTTATAACTTTGCATATATTTGTGCATTTAGGCGTGTATTTGCATGCGTGCTAAAATATTGGCAGCTGTAATGCCATAAATGAATCCATGTACCCAGAAGTATGTACACATATATACATATGCTATATAATATACTATATATATAACCACATACAGTGAGCGCCAAAAGGGAGGACTTTATTTTAATTCCAATTAATAAAATTTAAAATTCCCTTTTGCGCAACTTTTTCCCTTCTTTGTGTGTTCGATTCATTTTGTAGCGCTTTTTTGTACAACAAATGCTTAAAACAGCATAGGGAATTTGTGTGTTTTTTGTGCTTTCATTACACTGTTCAACAGCTTTTTTTCAACAGAGTAAGCACGGCTTTTTCTCAAAGAGGTTAACAAACTCATTCTCCAGCACGACTGTGTTCTTTTATATTTGCACTTAAAGGTTTGTAATGCTAGTACCAGAAATTTGCATGAGCAACAACAAAACCAAGTTTTCACATGATCTATTAAATCATTTTCAATAAGTAAAATAAATAAAAATTTCTTTGATATTGATGCTTGTGAAAAGTTAGTGCAGTAGCGAAAGGAAAGGTGGTGGGGCGTTCAAACGAAACGATGTGCTTTGTTCATCAGCGCACACCTTTTTTTTTCCTTTTTTAAATAGGGGAAAGCCATCAAAAACCGGTAATGTGACACTTCAGCTCGCTAAACTTTACCTACTCCAGCCCGATGACACTCTTACGGAACCACCGGACAGGTATTACTTCGTAGGAGGTTTAGACAAAAGGTCTTCTTTAATTGCTTCAACAGACGAAACAACTAAAGCCTACCTTAATCAGAATATCTCAGTTGGGTTAATATGCTAACGCGTCGCTAACTACGTCCCCACAGAGGACAAGTTTTACAAGGAAACTCTAGTTTCCGTTTTTTTATGCAGCTGTTATTGCACTACTAAGAAATGAGTCCGGTGAAAAACAAAACGTGTTATTCGCCCTCCACAACGTCGCGACACATTGAATAAAAGGGACTATCATCGCGCTTGATTCTATAAAGGTACGCCCTAAAGCAGCCATGTCTACTAAGAAGCTGAGTAAGGGTTTTGAGGCCACCTTGCTTTCTTTCTATCAAACTGTTTATATTAGGAATTAATCTATAGGCCCACCGACCTTTAACCGAGATTTGCCAGCGTTTTTACCACAATAGGCGACTTTTTGCCTTTTCCTCTCCTCTGTATGACTTCAGAACGTTTTTCGTTGCGATCAACTCTCGATAGTCACCTGCAAGTTTGTTACCTAATAAATATATCGCAGATAGCTATGATATCTGTCGTATAACAAGTGTACCCTTTTATATAACGCTTACTGTATAATTGGGACTAATGCAAGTGTGCGTGTGTGAGCATAAAAGCGCTGAGGCGTCTACAAAATTTCATAAGCCAGCAATCTTTATTTTAGAGAATATGATTTTCGTCTCAGATAAAATTATGCAAAACAAATGGAAAGTCAAACTTACATATATACATATACATATATATGCATATATGCATAAGCATATCCCTGCTAGAATTGTGTGACCGAAACTACTAACACAATTACAAAAATATAATATAACCAACACATTTGCACTCGTATGTGTTTCTAGCCAAGTTCAAAACCAATGAGATAGATAAGGATAGAATGGAATTTGAAAATACACATACGGGAACGTGATGAATGAAACTGTCACAAAAGTTCCCGATGCCCTTAAGAATGTGATAGGAAATATCCCAAAACTTTCGGTAATGCCTGCCGGACATATGACCGGTCAGGCCCGACGAGAGGGGGGGGGGGGCTTTAGAGGGCCCGGGAATCTCAAAAAAATATTCAAGTTTTTGCTTACAGAAAATAAACGAACAACACCTTTAATCACCTTTCGTAGATAGCAATCATTTTAAATTTCAACAAATTTTATAAATCTCTTAAAGTGTCTGCACCCCACTTAAGGAATTGTTGGTTTTTGGCGTCGACTTTGCAGCATAAATTTGAATTCGTTTTCTGTTGCAACAGAAAAATTCGGTATGATGCAAATTCTTATACAGCGATATGGGTATATCCTGGGCGTTTCGGACGGTATGTTCGCACGATTTTTTGAACTTTTGAGGCAGAAATATCGAGAAAAATTGTATCGTTTTATGATAAAAGGAAAGATTTAGGCCACAGCTAATGATTAAAGTATGTTAGCGACAGAAATTTAGTTTAATGCCTCTGTTTTAGCCAATTAAACTGCGTTCCGGACGCTACAAAAACACGTCCACTTTTTTTTTTTTTGAGTGGCTAAAACAGAAGCCTGGCATAGCAGGCGAGCACTCTACCCACTGCACCACAGCGGCCATGTATAGATAAATTAAAGTTCGTAACTATATATTCATTGAATTTTGATTTTGAGAATTTGTTCATTTAGTATGGGGGCCCTTAGTTATTTTGACCCCGGGCCCGGATTTTCTCTCGGCGGCCCTGTGACCGGTCAAATGACCTGCACAGTTCTTGCAGGGATGGCATTGACTTTTCACTTCTACGCAGTGCGACCTCTCCTTTTCGCACTTTTACACAATTTGCCAACAAAGAAAGAAAAAAGGGTGTTTGTGTGCGCTTGTATTTGCTAAAATTTATTCTAAAATATTTCGGAAGACAATAACTTCAAATATAATAACAAAGAATACTCGTACTGTATAAAATTGCATGCATAAAATTTATAATACGATATTTGTAGTTTGTTGCGTTAGCCAAGAAATGTCACACATATATGTACCTACAGACATAACTATGCACTCGTATGTAAGTGCATGCATATATCCTACACCAGAACATATGCTTAACTATTTATCGAAAAGATTGGACTGGAGATGAAAGAATGCTTGGCGTTGTGTTTGTGTGGGTGTGTGATTTTATGACGGCCTGTGAATGCCCTGCAGGGAACTCAATAACTAGTGAGCAAAATTTCTAGTTCCGAACTACCGAAAAGGTGTCAAAAGGGAACTAGATGAATTGTAGTTAGACCTTCACCAGTTCAGAAGGAGTGAATTGAGTGACCATTATAAGGCACACTTTGATTTGTATGCAATTTCGAAGTGACAAAAATTCTATGAAAATTTTTCGTTCGTTCAATTGCCGTCGGCTTTGTATATTTCTATAATTCTCAGATGTTTAGTGAAGCATTTTATATAAAGAGTTTTCTATTTGCAACTTGTATGAAATGAAATGTTCCTCTAATTATGCTTTTTATTAAATAAATAAATAAATAAAAAAATATTAGTTAAAAAAATTATCATCCACCTTGACACCGACACCGACGGGATTCGAACGCGCGCCCTCAGATTGAAAGCCACAAGCGGTAGCCAGTCGGCCAACGCGCCACTTGCATGAAGTGTGTCAAAGGCTGCACTTAAGCGGCCGATGTAAAACTGTAGAATTTGTAGTTACTTGTAGCTAGTTCGGAACTATTGAAAATATAGTGCAGAGAGTGACAATTGACACCGCCTAGGACATCGCCGTGTTAAATTCACCAGTTGATAACATGCAAAATAGATTTAGCTCGCACTAGTAGTGTCGAAAAATGCACTAGAAGCGACCTAGTTCGGAACTAGAGATTTTCCCTACAGGGTGTATAAGCAATTTAAAGCAACACTCAGCCAACTCAAGTGCCATAAACAGTTCGAAGGTTTGTATTTCTGCATACAAAATGAAATTTGTAAACAATAGCAGTAGAAAGGAGCAGCAGCAGCAACAACAAAAATCAAGGGAATATCAAATGACAAAGTGGCTGACAAAATTGCAAAAAAAAATGTCTTGTGGCGTCTAGTGATGCTATGATATGGAAGGAAATGAAAAGAAAACGCGTAAATATACATATGTACATACATATGAGTATGTTTGATTTCAGCGAAATATATGAATACGTAAGTAAATATCCTACAATTTGCTATTAATATTTATCGTGCTAGGGCTTGCAACTGGAATTATTTTCATCAGAATTGAAAACTAATAAAACTAATGTTACTTATACGCCCTGTGTTCTATAACACAACACTTTTGGGGGCGGAATAATTCACACACAGAACGCAAGACGACTATCCATATAGTAAAACCCGCCAAAACGTTTTGCTCACTGGGGTAAAATTTTTTTTATAGCCATTTTAAATATGCGAAATTTAGCATGAGTGATTTTTAAATAAAGGAAAAGATGGTTAAAATATATGTCGTATAAAAATATGTTGTTAGAAAACATATAGTAAAATTGCACGAGCTTTAATTTCGTAATACTTTAACCCGCTAACAGCTCTACGAAGAGCTCATTTTGATCCCTTTTTTATAAAGTCCGAGAAAAATAGTATTTTGAAGTTCGTTAGAGGGTTAAAATATTCTAGAAAATTATTCGCCATAAAATTTCATTAGGAGTCCCCTCAGACAAAATCTTTGTACAAAGAACCTAAAAGATCACATAAATTAGATAAAATTTACAGTACAAAAATAGAATTTCAAACCTTAGCAGTGAGTTCCGTTCCGTCCGAGTATATTTTTATCATGAAAAGTCTGTAGGTCAGGCACCGGCAAAAGTGGCCCCACGGGTAAATGAGAAGCATCACACACATTTTAACCAATGTAGCGCAAAACGGTCTGGGCTCACCAACACAAACTCTCTCACAATTTTGCCGTACTCTACTTTAGGTGCACCCAATTTGTATAAAAAACATGCAAGCATGCCTCGAATTAGGAGAGAGAAGCTTGGTCAAAAACTAGTTACAGTTATATGTATTCACGCCAGTGTATTACTGTAAAGTACATATATCGCTACACATCATATGTTGTATCTATATGATTTGATGCTGCTGAGGTGGCAGCAATATAAAGATAAAATATTTATTTTGCTTTACTTCCGCAATGGCAGATTTCCAAATATTTATATTCTCTACTACATATATGTTTATTTTTCTTTTAAAAATTATATCCACACACATTAATACATACACACATTTAGCCATATTTTTTCAAATGTACATATTATGCCTGTGTTTCAAATACATAAGTATTGCAAGCGAACGTGTTGAAAATATTTTAAAATTGCAACAAAACAAAATTTTATAAAGAAAATATATTTATTTCATATTGTATTGGTATTTGCTTTCAAGGAATTTTATAAGCACAACAACATACACATGTGTTCGAGAAATAATACACATAGCGGCATTGGAAAAAATTTAAGCAACACCACACTTAGAAGCTACAGCAATATGTTTGTATCCTACTTAGTTATGCAGAGATCATTGCGTTGTGGTCATAAATTCTAATATACGTATATACGTTTGTTATTTTATGAAAAATTTTTGTTTTGTTTTTTTTGCCAAATATATATGTATGTATGCATTTTGTATATAACCATGTGAATTTTGATGTTATTTGCTCTCCAATAAATTTGGTAAATTTATCTATTTTTTATTTTTATATAACAAACACCTACTTGTGTACTATATGAGACTGCTTTTGTTGCAAAGAAATTCAAATGTAAATCTTCAATGCCTTCAAGTTTATTGTATCTACGAGGTTATTGATGAAAATACTTTTGTTGCTATGTTGAATTAAAATCGTTTGGCTTTTAGTATAGTATTTATAGTATTTACTAACCTCTTCTTCAATTTCTAGCTTCATTGCTGAGATAGACGCTGAGATATATTTAATTTGCCTTTTTTACAGTAGAGAGAATCCATAAGACCATATACCCAAATATAATTAATCTAAGCCAAGTAGATTGGTTGGTTGATTGGTTGGTTTGAGTGGCGAATCCCACAGACTGCAATTAGCGCCGAAACGCCGTTTTTATATCACGACTCGTGACTAAAGAACCAGAACCAGAACCAGAAGAATAGAGTAAAGGAGTATATCAATTCGGAAGCCAGGGCAGGTCCAACGGTCTATATCCATTCTGTTGAGTTTAGGTATCTAAGAAGCTCCTCAAGCCTAACGTTCTTCAGTTCTGAGATGATAACGAAGCCCTTCTGTCAAGGAATTTATTTCTGCTTAGGCAGTGCGAAGGACACCTGCATATTAGGTGCTTCAACGACACAGAGTGTTATTATCCAATCCCAATCTGGTCGCATGGGTACCAATAGCCAAATGTGCATAATTACCGCAGTTAAGCGGGAAATGTCCCTCTTGTCCATTTTAAGAATGGCTGAGGATTGCATCTCATTGTAAGAAGGCCACAAACTTCTGCAGACCCTGTAAGTCCGCAACCGCTTCCATCTGGTTTTGGTCTCCACAAACCAGTGTCGAGAGTTCTGGTCCATGATGAAATCTAGGGGAGTAAGAACCTATGCGATGTCTAGAGCCGAGCCTTGCCTGGCTAACTCATCAGCCATTTCGTTGCCCTGGATGTCGGGATTCCCGGCACCCAGATCAGATACTCTATATGTATATTGACTTGCTAACACTATGATCCACTCCCTAAACTGCCTGAATAGGCATGATAAGACCGTTGCGCAGCCTAGAGCTTTCAGAGCCACCTGACTATCGGACAAAAGTCCTATTCTGTTTCGGACACTGGCACTTTCCATTGCAAGTATAACCTTGCCGGCCTCCTGCATGGCGAAGGATTCAGATTGAAAAACGCTCACCGGGTCCGGGAGCCTGATTGATATGGAAGTGTCCGGCTTAGCTACAAAGATACCCGCCAAAACCCTGCATGAATTTACCATCTCCCCAGTAATTTGTTTTTGAGGAGCAACTTTTTAAACCATGTACCTACAGAGCGCTCGGTCTCCTTGGACATGTGCATGTGTGATACAAAAAACATTATGTCTTGTTCGAAGTTTTGTTAAAGTTTTATTGGTTTAGCTGGAGGTGCAATTGCTTAATCGAATTTAATAAACAATATCTTTGTAGAGTTTAACCCTCTAACTCCCACCGAAAATTTCTGTTTTTAACCCTTTTTGGAAACATATGGAGAGAATATCAATTAAAAATGCAGATAGAGGGTTAAAATGTTCTAGAAAATTATTCACTCAGACCCTCTGAACTAGTACTTTGTTGTTTTTAAGTAAGTGTTTTGTGTCGTTTTCATATTGTATTAGAATCCATATTTTATTTTTTTTAAGTATTTTGACTGATTTACATATACATGCATATTTGTGCTATGATGATCTAAAACACAATAAAAACATAGCATGCAGCAAAAACAGGGGAAGACAAAATACGATAGAAGACATGCTACTAATGCAAATACGAATATGTACATATGACTACAGAAGAATATCCATTAACAAAACAGGTTTAAATTGCTGCAGTGTTGCACATATTTAAAGGCGAAGATAATTAAATTAAATACAAATTTAACTTACAAGTTTTGTATATTAACTTTAGCACTTTAAAATCTCTTACAAAAAATTCAAAACCATAAAACAAAATGCGGAAAAATTGTGCTTACTTAAAAATGCCAAATACCGAGTGTGGAAAATCATTTCTGCTACAAACACAGATTTTACATCAAACGCATCTACATAAGTATATCCGCAATACACATGTACATATTCATACATATGTATTTATAAAGGTAGCAGCTGCATAATTAACACCTGTCATTTCCTATCATTTGTGGCATGTTAATTTGTTGTTTGGCATATCACAAAACGTTCACAAATTCGTTCTAATAACTCAACAAATTGCTGGTGTATTGCAATTGACTTGCACAGCGCATACAAAAGGTAATGCTCAACACTATCTCTCCATTTCTCTCTCTCCCTCTCTCTTCACATATAACGGTGACAACAACAGACGGCAACGGCAACACTGTTCGATTAAAGCACAATGAGCGGCAACATAACGCCAAAACACACACACACAAACAGCGCTGATGTTGATGCAGCAATTGCGGTAAAATACAAGCGTTTGAGGTGGAAGTGGGAAGTGTGTGTGTATGTTTGCGTTTGCGTACGTATGTGTGATGCTTAGGTTGTCAACATGTGTTAGCTACAAAAATACATTTGATAAATGACACAAAATACTACAACTGCAACAAAGTATGTACTTCAATAGCAGTAAAATTTTTTATGCCTACACTCTTCTACCTTTAAAATAGTTGATTCTTACGCTAAAATATTTATTTAACTGCGAAAACGAACAATTACTTAAGACATAAGTTGTTTTCATTGAAATTTCATATGCAACTAATGTTACTCATACGCCCTGTAGATACTATTAAGAAAAGGGCGATTTACTGCTATTTTACTGGCAGTACATATGTTTGCCTTATATGCACCAAGAAAAAAAAAAGCCCGCCGTACGCCTCCCCATATGATGTGTTTTTGGAAAACATTTCCGGAAAAAATTTGTATTTATTTTTTTGGACGCCGCTAGATGTCGCTAAAATAAAATTGGTTTCGTATCTTCGGTATTTACAGTACGATCTCTAAATTTAATTCACCAATGTCATTGACCTGAAAGGAAGGTTTCAAATATATACATAGGATGTATATCATATTAAACCTATGTGCGCCATTGGGGTCACTACCTCCCAGTACTTAATTTATACCAGGGACTGCAAATAATCGTTATTTTTTAAATTTTGACTAAAAAATCATACTGAAGGAGAAATGCTAAACGCAAAAGAAGTACATAGATGTAATCACCGTAACGCAGACTAGTTCTAGGTGCATTAACTTTTATTTTTTCGATTTTATAAAAAAATTGATTTTTAACCATTATTTTCTGAGTGCTCAGAAAATAAAAGTTATTTCTTGGGTTTTATTTTTCCCTCAGAAAATAAAAGTTATTTCTTGAGTTTTATTTTTCCCTCAGAAAATAAAAGTTATTTTTTGAGTTTTATTTTTCGATCAGAAAATAAAAGTTATTTTTGGGTATGTTAGTGTCTAGCACGAAATTATTATTTTTAATTTTAATTTTTATACTTTGGAATAAGCGGAAAAATCCAATTAGCTCATACAGCGATGGTAGATGTGATAGCTATTTCGAAGAAAAACCACTTTCTTCATCATCAGACATCTTCTCGGGAGCACACCAGGCATTGAGTTTTATTTTTCCATCAGAAAATAAAAGTTATTTCTTGAGTTTTATTTTTCGATCAAAAAATAAAAGTTATTTCTTGAGTTTAATTTTTCCATCAGAAAATAAAAGTTATTTTCTGAGTTTTATTTTTCCCTCAGAAAATAAAAGTTATTTTTTTAGTTTTATTTTTTGATCAGAAAATAGAAGTTATTTTCTGAGTTTTATCTTCTTGCTCAGATAATACAAGTTTCTTCAGTTTTATTTTAGCTGCAGCTGTCGATTTTGCCATATTAACACGTAGGTAAAGTTTATAAACAGGGACTGTAACGGATATGAGTTATATCCAAAAAGTTGATTTTTAATCATTATTTGCTGAGTTTTATTTTCTGCTCACAAAATAAAAGTTATTTCTTGAGTTTTGTTTTTCCATCAGAAAATAAAGTTATTTCTTGAGTTTTATGTTTCCCTCACAAAATAAAAGTTATTTCTTGAATTTTATTTTTCCATCAGAAAATAAAAGTTATTTCTTGAGTTTTATTTTTCCATCAGAAAATAAAAGTCATTTTTTGAGATGTATTGTGGAACGATCTTCCGTTATCCCTTGTCAAGTTTGGATTGGAGACAAACCGGTTTCGGCTAATATGCGCCATCTTCAGTGTCTTTTTTCGTTCGAATTCAAATTAAAGGGAATCAAAATACTATCGAATGGTATAAAAATATTCGAAATCGGTTCAACGTTTTTAAGTAATTGCAATTTAAAAAATGTATAATATAAACTTTGACCTTTAATAACTTTTGTTGTTGTTGTTTCCAAAAAAACAAAATTCACTTTAAAACTCAGCTGAGCCATGTTTATCAATCCTCATAATTCGTTTCTTGATTTTATAATTTTAGAAATTTCACATTTGTACCAGATCGTGCTATTTTTTTCAACTTTGTGGGGCTGGGGGCACCTCTAAACATACGAGTAGGTCAATAAAATTGTACAGGCTTATTTTTGGGCTAGTAAGGTGCCGTCATGGCTTTGGAACAAATTGAATTTTCAAAAAAAAATTTTCACTCCACCTTAGTACATATGTTTTTCGCGTCCTTTGGTCTTTAAGTGCATTTTACAAAGATTTTATCGGAAGAGAGGCCTACTAAAATTTTATGGCGAACAATTTTTTAAAATATTTTAACTCTGATTCATCTCCACAAAAGCGTTATTTGGTCTTATCTCCTAAAGAAGAGCTAACCTAGACAATTGAATAATGCTCCCTGTTCATGTTTATTTTTTGTGCACAGTGTAATTATTATATTATTTTGTTAATATTGCTCAAAAAAAGTAATTTTTGATATTGATCCATTGGCAGACCGTCCACGTTATTTCAGACTAACACTTAGAGATTAAACAACGATGATAACGCGTTTGGTATACGCTTTTCTATATCTAAGCTCAGCTTTGCAATATGCTTGAGTGCAAAAAAAAAGTTGGTGTTTGTTAAATAGTGTTATCTACACATTCATAAATACATATATGTATATAAGAATGTTACGTATACGCCGTGTGTAACAGCGGCATCTGTTGTTTGGTAATATTGTTGATATAGTCGAAACGCTGATGACAAATGCAGCTCAATACAGTTCAATATCCGTTCGACAGCACCGCCAATAAAATCAATCAATAAATAAACAAATCGCTGTATATAACAAAAATATTCGTTTAATCATTTTGCTGCATAACTAGTTTGGGAAAGGGGTCACATGTACATATATATATGTCTGAAAGAACCTAAAAATGTATACATACATACATACAAATATCTGCGCGTACTTGTGTGATATAACAAATATCAATAATAATAACAACAAAAAGCAATAGCAGCGCAGTAGCACCGTGACGATGACTTTAACAATATGGCTTGAGTGATTATGCAATTGACAGCTAAATCAATCAGTGTTGTCAAGTTGACAATATTAACAAAAAAAAAAAACAACACAGCATCTGCGACAGCAAGAGTAACAGCAACAATAGCAAATAATAATAAAAGCAGCAACATCAAAAGGTTATACAAGCGCAACAAAAGCACGCACACACAGTCACATGAATGTGTCATGCTGCAACAACGCAATCACAACAACAACAGTGGCAATAGCGGTGAAAACAACAATAATAACAACAGTAACAACAACAGGAGCAAATCATCACTATAGACAGAACAATATTAGTTTTGTGGCGGTGTGTGGATATATGCTTCATTTGGCTTTTACCGGGCTTTGTTGAAGGATGTATCGGTTGGTCGAGCAGTCGAGTAGTCGAGCAGTCAGTCGCTTGGTGCTTAGTTCGGTTAGTTAGCTTGTTTGAGTGCATGTAGTCATCAGAATGGTACGTATGCATATATATAAACAGACAGGCAAATGTAGTAGCGTTTCTATAAATTGATTTTATATATATGTATGTATATATTGCTTCAGAATCAGACGTAAATAATGCACATACACCCACAAATTACTTACGTTTAACGAATAATGATATTCACATACTCATATATTCATACAATGCACAAGTTATTATATCAATATTAACGTACAAATTAGTGTATAAAATTGATGGAAAATAAATGAGAATATATTTGTTTAAATGCTCACTGGAATTTTATTTGTGCGACATTAGTTTATAACAGGCCTTTATAACAGGATTAAAAAAAAACAAAGCTTACTTTCTGGTGAGAATTGATTAGTGTTGAAATAATGTGAAATCGTTATAAAATTTTGTCCTATAAATTTAAAATATCGCAATACTCTCTGAGTGTAAATCCAATAAGTATTCGACTCCATACCAATTTACGCCTCCTGTTTAGGGGTGTTTATGCTTTAGTGATTTGAGTTCAGATGGCACAAAAATTTATCAAACACAATATTATAAGTTCATTTCCTAATAGAAATAGTACCTAATATAAAAAATCTTAATCCTCTAACCAGCAGAACCACCAATAGATGGGTTAGCCCAAACCAAATTTCCGTATAAAATTTAACAAGTAAGGAAGTCTAAGTTCGAGTGGAATCGAACATTAGATAGTAAGCTTTCATTGTTTGTTTGCGTTTGATGAAAACACGGTGTATTTTATATAAAGCAAGTGCTGCATAAAGTGGGCGTAGCCGCGCACATTTTTATCAGTCATCCAACTAAGCATATGAATATTATTCTTTGTGCAAAATTTCATTCCTTTATGACTTCTAGTTACAAAGATGTCACGTTACAAATTCCCAAAGGGTGTTCCAGAAATATCTTTGTTAAAAAGTAGGCGTGGTCATAAACCGATTTCAATAAATTTTTGCGTGTCTATTAACACAAGTTACAGAAGTGTATAAACCAAGTTTCGTCATAATAGCTCAATTATTTGTCGAGTTATAGGCTAAGAAATCTCGTATATTCCTTTGTCTAAAAAGAGGCGGTGCCACGCCCATTTTCCAAAATTTGTCTATTTTTTGTTTCCGGTCTATTATGGAACTCTTGCCACAAAATTTCAATGAATTATCTTTATATTTGACAAATATATCGCTTAACCCTTTCAGTAAAAACGTTCAATTTATTAGACGCTGTTTATGTGTACTTAAAACTTTATTCTCTCACATACCAAAGCTTTTATTGATCAAAAAATGGTGATTTTTCAACAACTATATTATTCTTCTTTAGATCGTTTCTTTAGTCTGATTTTCCGAAAATTATTAAACGTGTTTTTACCTAAATTTGAGTAATGTTTAAATTCTGAAAGATAGTCGTGTAAAAAACGATTAAAAACTATTATTTATTGCTGGAACTTAACTTAGAAAAAAATCCTGAGTATTGCTACAAGTTTAAGAATATATTTTGTGTAAATAAGAAATAAAAATCATGAATTGTTTCTCGAGGGGGTCTCAAAATATACATGTCCCTTATATTGGACAACAGTACTCAGAGACTGTTAAAATGCGCCCAAATTTTATTACTGGATTTTTTTGTACCAGCTTTATTATATGCCTGCTTTTTATTGAGGATATGACTTCTTGGCATGCTTCGACAGAGGAAGAGATTCTTGAAGCTTGATTGAGAAAATAGGAAACATATACCACGTTTTCAAAATGACTCCAGTGCTATTCAAAATGAAAATACGGTATTTTATGAAGTATTTTGGTGAGGATTTTATGACAAGCTCCATCAAATTCGCATATTTTGGATAAGCGTTGGGGTTTACCATTCTCTTTTGAGGAAAATCTTTCTGTTGGTGGACAGGTAATCCCCTTCAAGGGAGAGTTTACCAAAAAGCTATCTATCTAGGGAATCCTAGTCCATGAGGTACCTACATATAAAGGTCTTTTTTGTGTTAAAAGTGGAAAGTCCTTCGGATTTTACAGTTTACGAAAGGTCTTCTACCCAATTGGATGCACCACTTGTGAAATCCATTGGAAGCGAATTAGCCACTATGTTATAGCCCAATAAGCAAAAAGGACATGCATTTTTCTTCGATAATTAATTCCATTATTTCGCCCTATTAGAAATTTTGGTACGACAGGGGCGAGGTCGAGTATCGACGGAGATTTAACGATGAGCTATAGTATGAGCTGTACGCAGACATCGACATTGTTCAGCGAATAAAGATTCAGCGGCTGCGTTGGGCAGGTCATGTCGTGAGAATGGATTAAGGTTCTCCGGCCAATAAAGTATTTCTATTGAAACCCGCTGAACGCAGAAGGAAAGGCAGACCTCTACTGCGTTGGGAAGATCAGGTGGACAGTGATGCTGACTCCCTAGGTATTCCCATGTGGCGCCATGCTGCACAAAACAGAAACAGCTGGTGCGCTTTATTGGACTCGACCAGAATCGTCTAGACGGTTACGTGCCAATTAAGGAAGGATGGAAGGGGAATAAAAGCTGCTGGAATAGTACGTTTTAGCCAACCGCCACTTCCGGATCATAGAACAATGGCTAAACGGGAACGTGGTTCTTCTGCTGAATATTACAGTTCGAATGGAGAGGTAATATTTTTCAAATGGTTCGACAACAAAGCTGTAAATTTAGCTTCCAACTTCACGGGAATCAGCAACGGAGACAAAGCTAACTGCTGGGACAAAGAGAATAAAAAACTACTTCTATTTCAGCCTACATTGGGCTATAGAAAATGAAAGCCAACCGAAACACCGCCATTGAAATTATGGACAGATAATTCGATATAATGATTTAGTGAGTAGAGTGCTTGGCTGCCATGCCAAAGGTCCCGTGTTAGAACCAAGCACGGACCAATACAAAATAATATAGTTATTTTTTCATGAAAAAACAGCGGTCGTCACTAGGCAATGGACGTCATACCTTTCGAGTGTATTTCTGTCATGAAAAATCTCCTCACACGAAATACACACATATGTATATTACCTGTTCGGAGCCGGTTAAAAACTGTAGGTTCACAAAATCAGTTGAAAAAAATTAAGGAGCACGCTTAGAAATGGGAAATAACCTTGGCCTAAGACTCGTTAGAGTTGTATCCGCGCTAGTAGGTATATTATTATTCGAAACATATCCTAAAAGTTATACAAACGAAAAACGTCAATTAATGCAAAATGAAAGAATTTAAAAAAAAACTTTTATTTTTTGACAAAATTGGGACGTTTTTCATGCATAAAAATTTAAAATAACTGCTTAGGTTTTTTATAAAGACGAATAAAGCTAACTAATTACTCTTGAAACAGTTCTTATTTTTACAGCTATTGGGAACCGCAGTCCAATATATTGGACACGTTATAACGGTAAATCCAAGGGTCTTACAAAAATTTTTCTTCAAAATTTGAAATCAGCGACCTAAAATTTGTCAGAATACGAATTTTCAGATTTTTCGCTTCACCGGTTGATTCTTTGTACTGAAAGGGTTAAAATGTTTTTATTAGGCCACTTTATAATACCCATATATAAAAGTGGGCGTGGTCGTCAACCGATTTCGATAAAATTTTCAACATGTATTACCACAAGTAATAAAAGTGTACACACCAAGCTTCGTCATTATATATCAATTATTTGTCGAGTTATGGGCTCAGAAATCTCGTATATTCCAGCTTCTAAAAAGAGGCAGTGCCACGCTCATTTTCCCAAAATTTTTGTGTTTTTCGTTGTATGTCCGCAGGTAGACTCCTGGCATAAAATTTCAATGATATATCTTTATATTTGACAGAGATATCGCTTAAAATGTTTTTATTAGGTCACTTTATAATACCCATATATAAAAGTGGGCGTGGCCGTCAACCGATTTTGACAATTTTTCCTCCAAACATTTGCCTAAGTAAGTATATCACACGTACCAAATTTCATCGATATATCTTCAACAGCTTCTGAGTTATGACTCATAAAGCTTTCAATGTTTCCATCAAATTTCTTCTTAGGGGCCTGAGCTCAACACGTGGGTAAAATTTCATCACTCTAGCTATATTAGTGGCTGAGATACCAAATTTCCGATTTTTTCTATATAGGAAAAGTGGGCGTGGTCATGGTCCGATTTCGCCCATTTTCAATACCAACCGTCCCAGTCTCGATACCAATTCGCATTTCAAATTTCATCAAAATATCTCAATTTTTGCGCGAGTTAGAGTGTTTACAGATGGACGGACGGACAGACGGACGGACAGAAGGACGGACAGACGGACGGACGGACGGACATGGCTCAATCGATTTCTCTTTTCACCCTGATCATTTTGATCTATATAAGTCTATATCTATCTCGATTATTTCATTCTGTTACAATCCACCGTTATGTGATTAAAACTATAATACTCTGTGTACTAGTACAGCTGAGTATAATAAGTGTAAAAGAGTTTAAATATACTTGACGACAACGATTTACCCGTCTTTAGGTGGATCTGCCGGTTAAAGGTTTTGGTCGGAAAATCCTTTAAGATTCAACTGTTTGCCATTAATTAAGATCTGTTTCTTATTTATTGCCAACTTATTCCGTACACTCCATAAGAAGTAAATAACATAGAAACCTCTTTTATAAAATTATCAGCCTTAAATTTGTTTCGTACTCTTGTTACTGCCTATTTTTATTATTATTTATTACGACTGCATTTCATCTCCTTACCTATCACCATTTTCGAAAGTTCATTTCCGTACATTTTAAATATTAATGTATGTATGTACATTGCTTGTTTGTTACCTTGGCAACGTTTAATTAAAGGTAAAAGAGTAAATATAACAGCAGAAGAAGGAATGAACAAATTGAAAACAAGGAATCCTTTTACAACGTAGTTATTGTTGTTCTTGTTGTTCTTGTTGTTGTTGCAGCTGCAGTTTTCTGTAAATTGAATAAGAAAATATTGTAGAATAATGCAACCGACTGGTTATTTCATATCCGTTGAATAATTATTTTATATTTCGAATGCATTCTTCACGCATGCTAATATAGCCATACGCGCTTATATGCCTAGTAGAAAAACGAAGCAGTCAGAAACATTTATTAGAATTATTGGGTTATGCTACTTATATAAGGGAAGTGAGCGTATCTATAGTTAAATTTTGCCCATTTTCAATACCATCTGTGTGCCAAATTTTATCAAAAGAAATATTTTTCGCAAGTTATAATGTTTACAGACAGATGGATATAGCTCAATTGATTTGTTTTTTTTTTTTTCACCCACATCTGTTGGATAACTCGAGCATTCGGAAACAGTTTTCCTCTTTCGAACAGGGATATTTGAATTTTTCATATTGAACGACAAATCAAAAAAAAAAACAAAACAGATAGAGAACAAGGCAAATTCATTATGGTAATGGCAGGGCGAATTCGGCAATATTCGCATCGATTCGCTTTAAGTTTTTGTCCATCAGAATGTCAAACTCAAAATCAAATATTTCTTTGTATGACATTCTTCTGTACACGGTGAGTTAAAAACGAGAAGAAGAAGAAGTCAGCTGTTCAATTACCATTACCATTTGAATGGATTTGCCTTGCTAGAGAACTTTAAAAATTTATATGTAAAATCATAGAGAATATTGCAGGCGTTTACGTATTTAATGCTACTTTTTGTTTTTTTTTCACATGTACTGTAATTGCCGATATTCAAATTGTTGCATTAAGTGCGTTTTTATACCTTTCTTGAGAATGAAATGGTAGTATAACTTTTTGTCAAAATAGTTTTGTCGAAAGTACCAGAAGAACCCGGCCAATCATGAGCTGAGTCGATTAAGGCATGTCCGTCTGTCAGTCTGTCTGTGAGAACGAAAACTAGTCCCTCAGTTTTTGAGTTACCTGAGTGAAATTCGGAATACGGCTTTGTTGTTATGTGGAATTGATTATTTGCCGGAATCGCCCGAATCGGATTACTCTAATATATAGCAAACAACCGATTGTTCAGATATACACATTTCGGGGTATAACTTCTCTCCATTTAAACAGCTAAGGGCATGAAACTTTGAAGTAGTTGTACCCATATCGGCCCAAATATAATTACCGAAAATTGTTAAGATCGGATCACTATAACATATAGCTCCCATACAACAGATTGTACAGATATAGAAATATTAGAGTTTAACTTCTCTATTTAAATAGCTAAGACACAATGTTTTCTAATATATCTTTTAATATAAAATCCACAAGATTGAAATGCGCCCCTCGTGCGGTAGGGCGGGTGGAGGGTAACCGTTGGGTTTATTATCTATATATTAATAGGCTAACATTTTTCCCACACAAACAATTGCCAGGCTGTTTTGCACATTTAACATACTCATATCCACATAAAATAGATATGGATGTGTTCGTATGAGTGAGGAGCAGTGCATAGGCATATAATTTTTTCTATAAATTATTTAATTTCTTTATAATTAATAAATAAAGTTTTTAGTTAAGATAAATAGATATCGTAAACGTGTTTACAAATATCGTAAACACAGTTGAAGAATCGCTTTAATTTAAAAGCGCTCACCACCGGGCCTACCTTCCTAGATCTGCCTTGATTTTGACCATGATTTCGCGTCGGACCGTGATCAAAAGAGCAAATCAGTGTTGCGGTACAACTGGAATTTGGAAAGTGTTGCTTATCTCCGCGAAAAGGAATAATTTTTGTACCAATACGAAGTTGAAAAAATAAATTGCATGGTCGAATTTCGACCACCGGCGATACTAGTTATTATTATTAAACGAAAGCAGGTGGTAACTTTTCATTTCCCCATTCATGAAAGGTATGAGGTCTTCGGTACGGCCACGCTCTTACTTGTTTTCTTTAATCAGAAGGCGCTGTATTGGCTACATTTCCTGCTAATTATGGAACTTTTATTTTGAATTTGCCATACTGACGATGTTCTTGTTACATTTGCATCGATTTTGATTGATATTTACCAGTAATGCACGAATGAAGTGTTCCCTTTTGTTCGAGCAGATACTATGGGGAGACTAATTGAACCCTTTTATACCTGAATTAGTACGAAGTTAGACTAATCCATTTTTATGCCAATCGGATACGAATGGAACTTTAATAGCCGAACAAAAGCATATTTCGAAGCTCGTTTACAACCTTTTGAGTACAATTGTTAAAAATTAGTCTACATTATTAGGAGCAATTGTAGCCAATTTTACCCGAAACAGAGCAATCTGAGACAAATTTCTTTCGAGACTAGTCGCACAATTTTTTACATGGATATTTTTTACACACACAAATGTGCTCGATTTCCTTAAATTTTTACGTGACGTCTTCGATGAAATTGCATTTTTTTGTTACTCTGTGTCTTTCATTTATATCTTCGTGCAATCAATAACTTTTGTTACATATATTAAAAAAAAACGTTATGTACCTACATATCGCACTCTAAATCATAAATAGACACAACTCAAAATTCCAGAATTTTTAGGAGAACCAAAAAACTTCTTTTTTTACAAGAAATCATATGGGAAAAAGCCACGATAATGGTTATTTTTCAGGCAAAAAAGACACCTATTGAAAAGTTTTTTTTGGCAGTCGATAGAGATATGTTTTGTGTACCAGTTTATGATAAAAACTCGATATCTATAAATTTTTAGTTGTGTCACTTTATGATTTACGGTGCGATATGTATGTATGAGTATATGTAAATATATATGGTTGCGGGCATTTTAAAATGAAATTCGTTAACACATATAATCATATTTTTGTATTATGAATGAAATCGCAATGGACAATGTTTTTTCGAATTTGTATAAAAGAAAGAAAAACTGCTTAATTATTAAAATGAAATAATACCCAACATGGCAAATTTTCGTGGTTGGTAATGCAGCCATTTAGAATTTTAATTTGCCAGTTGATAATATTGATTATGATGATGAATTTTAAAATTGTTGAAAAGCATAAAGGGGAAGTGCATTTATATCAACGATTTAATTTTGAGTTGATGAAAAATAATAGCATTTGTTCAAAAACTCTCATACATAAATGTAGCAAAAGCGTAACAAGAATGTGCATAATTAACTAAAATCATGAATATCTAAGGCCTATTTGACCAAAAAGCATATTTGTTACTCATACGCCCGGGCACTTCTAACAAGCAGACAAATCAGTTATAACGAATTGTTCGTTAGTATTGTGAGTTGCATTTAAAAAATACATCAAAGTCAAAAAGGCATTATTTTACATTCTCCAAAAAAAAAAAAATAAAACAAATTTGAATAATAATGAACGAGCCAAAGACTTGGTTAGCGTTAAGTGTAGAACAAAAAAATGCCAAGGAATACCGCATTGTCCAACAAATACCCGAATCGGAAGTCAAACAATGGAAAAAATTACCATTTCATAGAAATGAGTACAAACACTGCCAAGCAACTATCTAAACATTTCTTTGGCCATCTAGTGCAATACAAGCACACAAGACACAAGCTGACATACATGCATGCCCACGTAGAGAGTAAGAAAAAAAACAAAAAAAAAATATGCGAAAATGAAGCAAAAAGTGTCCTCGTCGACCTTTACCTTATCACGTTGGCGGCCAGCATTACTGCCTTCAAGTGCCACAACGGATATCCGTTAAACTTTAAAGTGCATGTACTTTTGCAAAGTTTTGCTTCCCATTGCGATGCGCTGCGCCAGCGAGCTGTAACAGCTAACCGAAAAATGAAGCAAAGCAATCCGGCGTTGACAGTCACCAAAAACTGTTAAAAAAAGTGAAATTAAAAATGAAAAAAGTTCAAAAAATAAAAGGCCGTTTGCGCACACAAAGTCAGCATGAAACGGATGGCAGTGGAAACCAAAAGGCGGCTTTGCTGATGATGATGATGATGGCGAAGGAAAGCGCAAGTCTAGACTTATGATTGCAAGTGTTAAAGGTAATAATGTATGTATGTATGTAGGTATTTATGTAGCCAAATATGTATGTATGTACATATGCGCCATATATACTCTTGTATATGTCACTATGCATGTATTACACTAGTATATATAGTTAGTATACGGCCGGACAAATTGCATTGTCATAAAGTTTTTGACATTTAGGTGTTGCTTTTGTAATTACTAGACTGCGGATCTTTATGCAATTGCATATTTTTAAGGAGGAGAGATAGCGATATGGTTCAAAAGAGAAAAATGAATGTTATTAATTAAATATTCTAAATTTACATATTTATTTCTGCATAATTTGCATATTGCATATAACTTGCATATTTGCATATAACTTGCATATTTGCATATAACTTTCATATTTGCATATAAATTGCATATTTGCATATAACTTGCATATTTGCACATAACTTGCATATTTGCATATAAGTTGCATATTTACATAAAAATTGAAAATTTGCATATATATTTTATCGTGAGGCAGACACTTTGGCGTTTTCATACTCCTATAATTTGTTTCAAATTGAAGAATTCTATGGATTATATTTTGCAATGAGTCATTTCTAATGGCTTAATTTTTAATAATAATTTGTCATTCAGCGTTTAAAAAGCTTATCATTTTATTTTTCTGCATTTGCAATGGGAAAAGCAATGAAGAGAAAGTGTTTGAAGCTTCGAAATTGGGTTGACAATATTAAAGACCCAAATTTGAGCGTTCATTTTCAGCATATAAACTGATATTAACCGATAAGCGTCACAATGTCGGCATTCAGAATCTGGGGAAAACAATTGCAGTATATTGTGGTCTTAACTACAACTAAAATTATATCTTTACACTAAAAATTATTATAATAAAAATTAGTTACCATTTACAGTTTTGTTTTGGGTGTTAATGGGTTATTTATTTGCATGGAACAAATGTTCCAGCATACAACAAATGATTTTTGCATTCAACTGTATTTACTTATTGTGTATATCACTTAAAATTCTATATTTTATATGAAAAAGGTATATTTTTAATTTGCATATAACTTACATATAACTTGCATATAAGTTGCATATATTTTGCATATACAAAACAGAGCAAGAAAATTCATTTTGGAATGCGAATATATAGTTTTGAATCAATATAACACTTTATAAAGCATTTTAAGTTTTTTTCTTTTCCTCCAAAAAATTTTTTTTTAAATTTATATTTGATGTTGTAAAAAGTAATGTAGATAGACTAAGATTAGCTAAGATATTCGCTTAGGTTTTGGTTATTTTCAAAATTGAACATGAGGTGCTGATTCCAATTTGCTGGTGATATATTGAGTATATTAAAATCCAAAAGAATACGATGTTCATATGTATCTATTGTCGCACGGATTTCCGTCATACCTTGTCGAGTTTGGTTTGCAGCTCCAATGTTCATTCACATTCTTCAGAACCAAACATGACAAGTAGGGTGGCCCAAAAGTGTAGGATGAAAATAAAGTTCTCCAGAAATCCGCGGAACAACCCGCATTTCATACGACTGTACTGAGAAAATCTATACTGAAATTTTTTTTTTAATATATTCAAATTTAGAGATCGCGCAAATGCCTCAAAGTTTCTTTCTGCTTTTATATCAGTGATGATACGTAATTTTTTAACACGCTTTTATTAGCTTCACCTGTATGTATGTATGTATGTATGTAAGCAATTCCTAGCTGCTGCCTAAATATATGCAACATATTTACTAATGAGATTATGTTTTAACCACCGCTATCTTAAAGCAGATGGCGCGCGTGTATTTAATAATACAATGGCGCTATTATAACTCTGACGAGCTTTATGGCCGAGCTACTCTCCCAATTCGAGGTGTGCTCCTTTTTGTTTTTCCTACTAATTGGGTGGACCTACAGTTTTATGCCGGCTCCGAACGGCGAATGCATTTTTGTGAGAAGCTTTTTCATGGCAGAAATACTCTCGAAGGGTATGCCGCCCACAGCCGAGAGGTGACCGCTGCTCTTAAAAAACCCTATAATTGGATTTTTACTAATTAGAAACATTTTTTTGGTGTTTGCTCGGACTGGGGTTTGAACCCGAGACCTCTGGTATAGCAGGCGAGCACTCTAGCCACTGCGCCACACCGGCGTGTATTTATATTTCTAAAATATGCACTTAATTTGGATAGTCCTTAATGAACAATAAACATGTTTTTTATCATTAAAAAAGGGAAAACATATTATTTTAGGAATAATAGAATAAAAGTAGAATGGTTTCGCAGTGATTTTTTGGGTTTTAATTTTTTTGATCACCTTAAGAAAATTATGAAAAACTCAATACGATATTTGAGCAGCTTTAACTAAACTTTCTCTATGGAGTCGTTGTACGGTGGCGTGCTTTAAGCAAAACATCAAACCTGAGACTGCTAAAGAAGCTCAAAGGATCTAGCGTGATCAGCATAAGTGGCGCACTCAGAGCACCGCGTAGCGAAGGTCTGAAGGCCATTCTAAATATCCTGCCAGTAGAACTCGCAGGTTTTCAAGTGGCGGCTACTTCTGGGGGAGTCGTTCGGGTGGTGCTCAAAAGCCGCAGGACGCTCTAGTATTTTGGACGATTTAATTTTTCTACATCGTAGCACGGACCGCTGCACTACGAAAATAGTTGCAGACAGGAGCTTCGATACTAAGATTTCTAGTAGGGATGATTGAGAAGAGCAAATCGGTGCTACCCAAACCCAGTTATACTTAGTTTCCATCTTTAAAGACGGCTCCAAACTGGACAATATGCGGAGTATTTTCACAGAATATGAATGTTCAGCAATCTTTCAGGCTACCGATCACCAAGCAGAAATTAAGTTTCTTGGCGCCCATTCGTTCAATTCTGAACTACTTAGTACACTGAACTGTCGCCGATCTCTACAAGAGATGGCCAAACAGACTTATTTGCTCCTCATTTGGGTCCCACAGCACAAGAGATATTGATGGTGATTGCAAGGCGGATAAACTAGCAAGGAAAGGCACTAACAAGCAGATTCTCCCTTACATAGAACGTATAGGTATGCCATTGGTCACATGCAAGCTAATTCTTAAACGAGACGATCGAACACCGCATTTGCCACTTCCCGGCTCTCAACGGCGCTGGACTGCGCTTTTTCGGGACTACTTTCCTGGATATTCTATGTAGAGTCGCAGACATCGACGTAAGAGAACTGGTGAAATTCATCAGCTTCTCTAACTGATTCAGAAAGTAGGATATATCTATTTTCTCGTGGTATCACAATGGGCCTACATGCCAACCTAACCTAACCTAAATTAAAATGATCCTGCCTCGCTTAGCAAATAGTCTAAATATAATTCCAATAAATTTAAGAAATTATTCTAATTCATAGACTAAAATATCTTAAATTTCCGTTTCTCTATGCAAACTTCTCCCAAAAATCGAAAAAAGTAAAAGTAAACAAAAACTTAAACTAAAACTAAAACCACAAAAATTCGAATACTTAATTTTCAAGCGTTCACATGCAGAACGAACAATCAAAACAACAATAACTCAAGTGAACATTTTAAATGAGCTGCAATAAAAACGAAAGCAAGAAATTGTAAATTCAATAAATAAGTAACCAAGAAAGCAAATGAAACGAGCAAAATTTGCTGTTGAAATTGCAATGAAAGTAACAAGGACAATAACGTGGCGACGACAACGACAACGACGAAAGCGTCAACGACGAAAGCGTCAACGACGACAGCGGCAACGAAGAAAGCGGCAATGACAAGACACGACCTTGCCGGTAAGACGAAAACCCCCAACACAAACACACACACAAATAAAAGACTAATGCTACACCTTCACATACATCCGAATGATTATTACAAAAGCAAATAAAAGCCAAAACAAGAAAAAGAAATACAAAACACAAAATGCATTAAAGGTGAAAGTGCATGAAACCCAAATTGCATACGAAAAAGTTATAAAAAAAGGGTGAACCAAAGACGCAAACAACAACAAGAAACCAACTTCTACGCCAGTTTGCTAGATATCAGCAAGTTTTGGTGTTGCCACAACCATTACTAATTTCATTCACACACACACCACCAAACAACCAGCCAACAACTACTTGACAATTCATTACATTGTTTGTGTTGCAATCATCGAAACTGCTTTTCACCAAAACCCTTGCTGTTTTTTTTTTTTGTTGCTATTATGCTTTCTTTATTTTTGTTTATTGCTTTCGCTAACATAGCAAGCAAGCGCAATTGTGAAAAAATTGCTTTCGCATGCGATCGCCATGCGATATCCTATCGTCGTTTGACATTTTTCCGGTGCACGTGCAACATTATGTGGGTGACACAGCGTGCAAGCAACACCACCGTAGAAAGGTAGTGTTATCTTTCTAGTACGGGGTATTATGTGTGAATGTAAGTTTGTTTCTTTTTGTGGCTGCATATATGCATGTACTATGCATGTGCTTTGCTGCTGGCAAGAGCAACAATACAATTTGTTGGTTCTTTCCTTGAGACATTTTTTGTAGAAATTACTTGCATTCATACACAGTTTTTTTTTTTCTCTTTTTTCTTCTTTGCTAACTTTTCACCATTTTATTGGCCAACTACGTTTTTTATACTCAATGGTTATTGATACATATTTTCATATGTATACATATTGAACATAGTTGGGATAGAGACCTTAAGCAGAGGAGTTTTATCGCTCTTCTTCTTTTATTATGCAATAGCTAACGAATTGGATTAAATTACTCAAACCACGTACAATAGAAAACTGGTTTTTCGATTGCAAATTATGTAAAGGCGGCTAGGAAAATGGGTCTGGCGATTAATGTAGACAACTAGAAGTACCTCCAGTCATCACACAAATGAACAGCACGTCTTGGCAGCCACGTCACCGTTGACAACTACAAATTTGCAACTGTTAAGCACTTCGTATATTTGGGAACCAGCATCAACACCAAAAATAATGTCGGCACGGCAATAGAAAAGGAAGAATCACTCTTGCTGACATCAGCTAAGTGCTAATTTGGACTAAGTAGGTAATTAAAAAGTAAAATCCTCTTTTGACGAACACAACTCGCGCTTTACAAGACGATCATCGTTCTAGTCCTCATTTACGGCGCAGAAACATGGACGATTCGGAACTCTGCACGTTAACCAGGGCCAGTCATGATTTGATTTCCTAGAGGGTACTTACCAGTGGCGGACCTAGCATAAATTGCCTGGGCAAGCATAACCATTAGCCATTTATGTAATTTCCTTTGCTGTATTATTTAAAAGTCTGATTGCGTTCCGTCATTGACTTTGATTTAGAGTTCTCGATTTCTTTTTAACATTTTCGAGTGGCCCGAATAAATGCTTTGAATGCTCGAACGCTCGTTTGTTTGTTTATTACGCGTATGTTTGTGCGGGCATTTGAACAATTCGGGTATTTGAAGATCGTTTTTTCTCGTTTATTTTTTTTTGTTTTTTTTTTTTTTCAAAAATAAAATTTTTATTTTTATAATGCACGTTTTAACCTTACGATTAACAGAGAGTATTAGCATTTTCATTTAAACTTTTAACAATTAAGGACCACTTTGCACCAGGTCTTATAAGCAGATTTGAGTTCTTTCAGGTCTTCTCTTAACCTTACGATTACCAGAGATTTTTATGTACGAAGTTTACCAATACCCACCCGGGGGACCCATATGCATTTTCTTGCTTTACGGACGCTTTCGCGTGCTTTAGCTTTTTATTGCCCAAACATATTTATTACTATTGTAAAATATAAGCCTGTGAATGATTAAAAATATTTAATTTAACTATATTTGGTGAAATTAAGCCAACAAAAACAATAAACACCCCGTAATGCGTGTATTTAAAGTAAAAAATTCAAAATTTTGAATCCTAAGGCAAAGGCTGAGTGAATAAACGATTACGACACATTAATGTATGTGTATGTACATATTATATTCTAAATGAATTCAACCCGTCAGGAGCATGAAAGGAGATTTTCTCTGGCTTTGTCATTATCTTTTAATGCTCTAGATCAGGCATCGGTACTTTGATCCATATGAGTAAATTAAAAACATCACACAAATTTTAACCAATGTAGCAGAAACCGGTCCGTGCTCCCCAACACAACATCTTTCACAATTTTGAATACCTTGCTTCTAGAAGTAGCGAAACTTGCTGCATTTACAATATACGAAGTAAATCAACCAGGTAATATCAAGGTTCTTCAGTCACAGGCTTTCTCAGAAAGCTCTGTTATAACCATTTTATGCTGAAGTCCATTAGGCATAATATTACTTGAAGATTCTACATAAAATCGGCACTTGTATGTATCTTAGGAACTATTTGCTAGAAAGAATGAATTTATCAATGTCCTTCCTTATTTCTAATAAAAAGGACAAACTTCCAGCAGGTTGATGAGAGTAACGATGAAAGGAAAATGTTATAAGTGTTTTGATATGAAAATTAAACCAAACACTAGTCATTTATGCATAAAATGCAATAAACCCATTTGCGATGAACAAAGTATCAGCCAAACAAAATGCATAAATTGTTGTATAGATCCTTCGGTATTTCGCTTGGTTTGAAATAAATTTTTACTCTATAAATTTTCTATAAACTTTATAAAAACAATCAAAATATAGTTAAACAATAAATTTACAAAGTTATAGCAACAAGAATATGTGCATATACACGTCTTTTCATAGGAAAGTGTACTGGATCACCCGGGTGGGTATTGGTAAACTACGTACATAAAAAGTCAAAATCGCTAAAAAAGCATATTGCAGATGAAAGAAAAGTTCAAACTTGTTATTATCTGAAAGAACTCGAAAAATTGATGAGTGAGTAAAAAGCGTTTTTAAATCGGTCCAATAGTTGCTGAGTAATCGCAAAAAGAAAATGCAAAAGGTCACCCGGGTGGGTATTGTTAACCTAAGGTTAAACCAAGTCATTTTTATTTTATAAATGAAAATTTTTAAATTAAAAATTAAATTTTTTAAATTAAAATGTATTTAGGATTTAAAAAGAAACATGTTTAAATTAAAAATTAAAATTAATGGAATAAAAACGAAAGTTTTTGCTTCAAAATCTCATAGTGCTTAAAATAAAAATAAACATTTTTAAATTAAAATTGTTTTTTCTTGATTTGGCAATTTTACTCTGAACATTCTTAAAATAAAAAATTTCGTATTTACATATTTCTTAAATATAAAAACGTGCGCTAGGGAAATCTTACACGAAAGCGCAGAGGTATTATTAGTTTCCTTATACCGACGGAAATTTCAGCAGTAGCAAGTGTATTTGCTTATTGCCTAAAAAATGGGTGCTTTAGTGTTTGAAAAACTGAGGTCCAATTTGATTTCCACCGCTTTTTAAAATTATCTTGATATTGTGCCAATAGTCGCCAAAAATCACAATCAACCCTTTTATAATCTAGTATTTGATATTTATGTTTGTATGCACATGCAGATGTAAGAAATTATGTGGATAAGTATGTACCTAAATGCAAACGAAAATCAAATCAAATATTCATATGGCTGTGAATACTGAACTTTTGAATGCCGAAGCCAGCTTCATATTCGCATACAAATTTGATGTGAAAAATAAAAAAGTGCTTGGCTAGTTTTTTTTTTCAATTTAAGTCTGAAAATAAGCAATTGGTTTCTCCTTAGCGAAAGCGAGAAAACAAGCTATTTTGTTCTGTTTTGAAAGCCACGTAAAAGCTAATGTGTGGAAACGTTGAAGCATGCTCACTGTGCTGTGATTGGCTGTACAAACAAAATACACATTGTGAGGTGGATTGGTGGTGTATTTGCGCAATTTTATTAGCAGGCTTTTAGGGGCATGTTACAGTGGGGGCTATATTATTGGGAACTTAAATAGTAAACACATTTAAAACGTAAAATAACCAGATTTTAAAGAACTGCGTATGAAATGATCGAAAATGTGTACGCAAGCCGGGCTTCTCGGCTTGTATGAAGCGGCCGCCTCTGGTACTTACGTATGTATAAATATATGTATTTGTATAAGGGTGGGGCGATTTGAATGGAGGAAAACTAATCGATATCGTGTCATTGAAATTCGGATTTCTCTAATTTTTCTGAGTAAAAAATTCTTGCACGAAATTTGTTTAAATTAATTTTGATGTTCCGCAATTTGGTTTTTATGGATCAAGATGGAATTCAGAAAATCAAAAATGGACAAAAATCGACGAAAAATTCCCAGGCCAATATGCACCTCAAATTCAACTAAAATATTATGCTGAATTCAAATATGATATCAAAATTTAAATCGGTTGAGTCGTTTCTGAGATATAGTCTGATTTCCGGTTTTTGAGGCTGAGTGCCCAAAATCTCATATTTTCACAATTATCTCTCTCAAACTACTTAAAGTTAAGTGAATTCAAAATAGTAACAATATTTTAAAATTATAGATAATTTATCTTCTAGTAAGGAGAACTAGAATTCACCCGTTTTTCTTTAGCCCAAAATCATGGTGTGGGATCTCTATGTTGTAGTCGTACGATATCGATGATTTTCACTGACAACGCTTTGTGCGCAATAAATGCTCCAAACACAAAATTTCAAAATTTTAGCTGCAAACATTGAAGAGTTACACCCCAGAACGTGACTTATGCTACTTGAAAATTATTTTTTGCTTCCAGACGTTCTCTACGGCGTCAGAGTTGAACATTTTATTGTCCCTCTACAAGTCCATCAGTTTTTAAGATACCTGCATGGAATTTGGTACGTGAAAGAAAATTGTACTTTAATGCAAGCTTTTGCTCAGAGGTTCAAAGAGATTTTTTTTGCATATAAAATACCCAATCTTTTGTAACACACAACTGACTATACAAAACTTAGTTCCACTTAAATAATTCTCTACTCACCCTCCAAATCAAATTACCATTTGGAGCGCCTCTTATGCCAATGGGGCATGTTTATTCGGCCTGCTTGGAAATTCTTTTTTTATCTTTATTTTTGCTCCATTACTTTCGCCACAGTCAATGCAATTGTTGCTAACAATTTTTAGTTCAACAGGTTTGCTATATATGTATTTATTTTTGCACATTTTTCGGCTGCTGAAATTGAGTTAGAAAATTTGCTTTCAACAGCACCACAAGCACTCCTCGACCTTCCTATAGCCCAATCTTGCCGTGCAGCCGCTCGGCGCTCTCTCCTTTTTGCCGTGAAACTTCGTGTTTTTGCAGGTAAATATTTTTACAGTTTCGTATTTTTTTACGTTTTTCTGTTTTTTCTTTCTTTTCGAGCATATTTTTACATTCATTTCACCGGTCGGTTGCATTTCTTTTTCTCTTTCCTGCTTCCTTGGCAAGTGCACATTAATGTCGCTGCGTTTGTTGTTGTTGCAGTTGTTACTACCGGTTTCGGTTTGCTTTTTCCTGCCATTAATGGCCAGCAACATTTATATATGTATGTATGTATATTAGAGCGGGTCCATTTGTATGGGAGTGAAAAAAGTGAAAAATCGCATACGCGGATAATGTTGTAAGGACTATTCTAAGTAACTTTGCCAAAGAAACCATGGGTCTTAAACTAATTCTTAGTCCGCGCGTTTTAAGCCGAAGTTTTTTTGTGAGGTAAAAAAAAAATTTGTATTTCGTAGGCAGACAAAAATGATTCGAACTTCTTACCAAGAAGCCGGGATATACTTTTCCGAAGGATGTTGATGTGCTGAATCCGAATCTGAAGTCAAAATGACCAAATTCGAAATAGTTTTCGAGATATCTTGACCTAAAAATGCAAGTGCAAAAAGTGCAATTTTCTTCAAATTTTGGAGTTAGGGCCAGCCGAAAGTTATGATTTCATTTAAAGTCTACGACCATTATTTTAACAAATAGGCTTTGCATTTTCAAATGCCGTTGACCTTATTAACGTGTCTTTTTTGGTCTCCGAGATATCGCTGTTTTAAGATCTGCATACTTTTCAGTGCGTACACAATGCATTTTTTTCTTTAAAATACTTGCATTTTTTTGCTGTCATTTTTAACATGTTGCTGTTTCTTCTACTTTGTCAAAATACGGCTCCACCAATATACCAAACATCCAACAGCCTCACTATTTCTCCGCATTCAACGGTTGTGTCGTGCTCACCGGGTCCAACATTTTATAATACATCCACCAGGTTGCGATAATTCACAGGTTTTCGATTTTGTTGCATTCACCGGTGCCACCAATTGCGATAGTTTAATGGTTTTCGATTTTGCTGCATTTACCGATTCCACGAATTATGAGTACTTCCACCAATTGCGTTAATTGACCAGTTTCATCATTTTTGTTGCAATCACCGGTTCCACCAAATATGATCACTTCCACCAATAGAGATAATTCACGGGTTCGTCGTTTTTTGTTCCATTCACCGGTTCCACCAATAATCAGCACCTACGCCAATAGCGATAATTCGCCGGTTTCATCGTTTTTGTTGCATTAACCGGTTCCACCATTTATGAGCACTTGAACCAATTGCGATTTCACCGGTTTCATCATTTTTGTTGCATTTACCGGTTCCACCAAATATGATCACTTCCACCAATAGCGATAATTCACCGGTTTCATAATTTTTTTTGCATTTATAATGAGCACCTCCACCAATAGCTATAATTCACCGTTTTCGTCTTTTTTTGATTAATCGGTTGCACCAATAATGAGCACGTCCACCACCAATAGCTATACATAATTCACCGTTTTTGCCGTTTTTTTTTTTATTCATCGGTTGCACCAATAATGAGCACTTCCACCAATAGCGATAATTTACCGATTTTATCGATTTTGTTGAATTCACCGCTTCAACCAATTGCGTTAGTTCACCGGTTTCATCGTTTTTTGTTGCAGTCACCAGATCCACCAATTATGGTCAAGAAACAGCAACATGTTAAAAATGACAGCAAAGAAATGCAAGTATTTTAAAGAAAAAAATACATTGTGTACGCACTGAAAAGTATGCAGATTTTAAAACAGCGATATCACGGAGACCAAAAAAGACACGTTAACAAGGTCAACGGCATTGGAAAGTGCAAAGCCTATTTGTTAAGATAATGGTCGTAGACTTTAAATGAAATCATAACTTTCGGCTGGCCCTAACTCCAAAATTTGAAGAAAATTGCACTTTTTGCACTTGCATTTTTAGGTCAAGATATCTCGATAACTATTTCGAATTTGGTAATTTTTACTTCAGATTCGGATTCAGCACATCAAAATCCTTTGGAAAAGTATATCCTAGCTTCTTGAGAAGAAGTTCGAATCATTTTTATCTGCCTACGAAATAAAATTTTTTTTTACCTAACAAAAAAACTTCGGCTTAAAACCCACGGACTAAGAATTGGTTTAAGACCCATGGTTTCTTTGGCAAAGTTGCTTAGAATAGTCTATAGAACATTATCCGCGTATGCGATTTTATCGAAATTTAATCGACCCTACCTATTGTATATGTATATGTACATTGGCCGCAGAGGCGGTCGCTTCATACAAGCCGAGAAGCCCGGCTTGCGTACACATTTTCGTTCATTTCATACGAAATTCTTTAAAATCTGGTTATTTTACGTTTTAAATGTATTTACCATTTAAGTTCTCAATAATATAGCCCCCACTGTAACATGCCCCTAAAAGCCCGCTACGAAAATAGCGCAATTACACCACCAATCCACCTCACAATGTGTATTTTGTTTGTACATCCAATCACAGCATGCTTCAACGTTTCCACACATTAGCTTTTACGTGGCTTTCAAAACAGAATAACATAGCTTGTTTTCTCGCTTTCGCTAAGGAGAATCCAATTGCTTATTTTCAGACTTAAATTGAAAAAAAAAAACTAGCCAAGCACTTTTTTATTTTTCACATCAAATTTGTATGCGAATATGAAGCTGGCTTGGGCATTCAAAAGTTCAGTATTCACAGCCATATGCATATTTGATTTGATTTTCGTTTGCATTTAGGTACATACTTATCCACATAATTTCTTACATCTGCCTGTGTATGCAAACATAAATATCAAATACCAGATTATAAAAGGGTTGATTGTAATTTTTGGCGACTATTGGCACAATATCAAGATAATTTTAAAAAGCGGTGGAAATCAAATTGGACCTCAGTTTTTCAAACACTAAAGCACCCATTTTTTAGGCAATAAGCAAATACACTTGCTACTGCCGAAATTTCCATCGGTATAAGGAAACTAAAAATACCGCGCATTCGTGTATGATTTTCCTAGCGCATGTTTTTATATTTAAGAATTATGTAAATACGAAATTTTTTATTTTAAAAATGTTCAGAGTAAAATTGCAAAATCAAGAAAAAACAATTTTAATTTAAAAATGTTTATTTTTCTTTTAAGCACTATCAGATTTTGAAGGAAAAACTTTCGCTTTTATTTCATTAATTTTAATTTTTAATTTAAACATGTTTCTTTTTAAATCCTAAATACATTTTAGTTTAAAAATTTTAATTTTTAATTTAAAAATTTTCATTTATAAAATAAAAATGACTTGGTTTAAAACGTGCATAATAAAAATAAAAATTTTATTTTTGATTCCTTTTCTCTGAGTAAACAAAAAAATATGTATCAGGAAAACATAAATAAAAAATACATATGAAAAAAAAAAACAAAAAAAAAAAAATAAACGAGAAAAAACGATCTTCAAATACCCGAATTGTTCAAATGCCCGTACAAACATACGCGTAATAAACAAACAAACGAGCGTTCGAGCATTGAAACGCATTTATTCGGGCCACTCGAAAATGTTAAAAAGAAATCGAGAACTCTAAATCAAAGTCAATGACGGAACGCAATCAGACTTTTAAATAATACAGCAAAGGAAATTACATAAATGGCTAATGGTAATGCTTCGCACATAGGCTTGCCCAGGCAATTTATGCTAGGTCCGCCACTGATTGCCCGTTGTTATGTTGATTCGGCGGTAACTTGTTATCCAAGCTGCTCTTCTTATTGTTGCCTAACTGCCATCGTTTTGGGGTCTTGTTTGCTTTTCTCTTTTTTTGATCTCCCTTTGAATACAAACTTGAACATGCATATATAAATATTTTATGTGCTTTGTTCCTTGAATTAGTTTTAAATGTAGTTTGTCTTGTTTATATTCTTCTAATTTTGTTTTCTATTTTGACTATTTTTCGTTGCGTTTTTTTCGCCTTTTTTGTACAAATTATCCCTTCGGTTTTTGTGTGTGCCACATGTGCATGCAGTACAAGCGGCAAGTAAATACATATACTTACTCATATACATAGTTGCATTGTACTGCAACATATTGCATTGCATTTTGTTGTGTAGGTATTGCATTTGTTGAAAGCGGAAATTACTTGAATTTTCAGCTAACAAGTTTACATTTGATATGCACAAATGATTAGTTGCAACTTCATTGCGTTTTCCTGCTGCCCGAGCAATTCGTTTAGTGGTTGAGCTGGTCTGGTGTTGGCAAAAGAGAATGAAAACGAGAATCCGGCGTAAGTTTTATGATATGCCCAATTAAGCCAATAAGTAAGTGCTTTGATGATGGGCGCAATGTGCCTTCAAAAACAGCATAAACAATCAACAGGTAAGTAGAGCGATAAATGTTTATATGTATGTACTACGAAATTCTTATAACCCAATCGGAAATTGTATGCGAATCATTGAAGACAGGAATATGAACTCCTTCGCTTTCATATCCTGTGCTGGTTTGAATTCGCTCTTTTGTAGCTCCTTGCAAAGAAATCACTTATTTAAAACACAAATGTACACCAAATAGAGTGATTCTGAAGCGCATTTCTGGAAGCGAGAGGGAAGCGCTTCATCCCAAAGACATTCCAATGTTAAATTCAGCGCTATTTGCTGTGAGTACTTTTTTCAAAGCACTCCGAGAATTTCTAAAGCTCGATTCAATTGGGAACTGATCAGACTATTACTATTATTTGGTGTAAGACTGCTGGGTTGGTTGCTGTGCGCGCAGGCTTACGTTGGGCCCAATTAGGACATAAGGCGCCATTTTGATGCACATACTCATGGACCAAATAATACCTGTTGTCACGGTTCATCATCAGTTCGAATCGATTTTGGTTACCTGGATAAACCTTCTGAGATCGTTTATTGTTAAAGTTCATCATCTTTTTCGAAACATTTGGTTACTTCGATGAACGTGTTAAGGTCGGCTAGTGGGCAATTGGATAATTAGGTAATTTAGGCTCTGGAATTAAAAGCTACCAAGGTTTTTGTGTCTGATATGAGACAGTGCCGGACATTCGCACAGGAAATGTGTATGTCTTGGTTGCAGCTACTGCAACCGTGTTAGTCGCTGTAATTCTAAAGATTTTTTTCCTTGATCTGCTAAGGGGTTCCTTAGTTCTTGTTATGTTGCGGTCGGCATCTTTATTTTGCATGTTATTTTAGATTTCCACTGAAGTATGGCCAGTTCCTAATGTTAGTTATGGATGCCTCTTTAAACAGCTGATAACTGCTCTTGATATGTCTCTAAACGCACCACTTTTAGCCAGTTCGTCTATCAACTCGTTGCCCTCAATAGTCGTGTGATGAGGAACCAGATGAGCGATATGGTCACGCCTTCCGCTGCCATTGCTTCAACAGCGTTTTTGCAGCTATCGACGTTCTTGACGCGGTATGTACCGCGCGTCTCCTAACGTTACTTTACAGCAAGAACTTTCGGGCCCACTTAAAGCCTTGCAACTCCATTTGTAATATGCTGGCTAAATCCGAAAGACCGAAAGAGGGCGATATGTTTGGTTGCTCAGAGAAAAAAGACCCGAACCCACACTTGAGTTTATTTTGGACCCGTCTGTGTAGATCGAAGTTGCTTCCATCTTCCGCGCGCTATATTTTCTCCACTCCGTTTTTGCTCAAATTTGGTTGGGTTGAGTAGTTTGATGTCGTCTATATACTGGGAGGCATGTTGAGGATATTACGGTGAACATATTGCCAGTCAGTCCAGCAGCTCAACTCACGGAGTGTTATTGCCGAACTCGTTGTGGAATATGAAGGTCGATTGGTAAATGATGCAGGATCATATTCGGTGTGACAGTTAGACACGACTTCAATGCTCCTGTCACCTCAGCCCGTGCTGCCCGTTTTAAGCCATTTAGTCTTGTCTAGAGCTGACCACCATACCAAGTATTGGCTATATGCAAGTATTGGCCGTATGACGGCTGTGTATTGCCACATGACAATTTTGGGCTTAAGACCCCAGTTTCTGCTGAAGGTGTAACACTGAAAAACCAAATATCTTGTCATTCTTTTCCGTTATATTAAGTCTCATTTGATGATCTTTTTAACACGCTTTTATTAGTTTCACCTGTATGTATGTATGTAAATAAGTTACGTATACGCTTTTTGGTTGCTTGTTTTTCCGACAGGGTAGGAATATGATGTATTGTGGAACGATCCTCCGTCATCCCTTGTCAAGTTTGGTTTGGAGACATACGTTTACGTATACACTGTGAAGTTCACTGTATGTTTGCTCGTACGCATTATGTAGCATAAGTTAACGCAAAAGCGTGTCGATTCATACATTGAATGGGCGTTTTTCAGTGTGAGATGTGCTTATTTAGTTTTGTTTAATTTTTTCACAAATCTTGACAAATAAACCATAGGGAAATTCATGAGGTGAGCTGAAGGTCACATATTTTAGTTCCTCTTAATGTAATAGAAAATCTAGATATATATATTATCTAGATATTATATTCACAATGCATAGAAAAATTTTAAATACAAGTTGTTGAATGTTATTTCAAGAGAATCGTGTGACTTTTGCACTTTGAATGAAAAGGAAAAAATATTCTAATATTGCAGATGGAACCAAACAAACATCAGTTTTAGAATTTTGAAATAAACCTAGAAACCATTTCAAGTCACCATAAATGCACAAAAAGAATATTATACTCGTACACTTGCATTAAAAGCAAAAGTTTATATTCTTATCTCTTCCTTCTATCATCTAAGTCAAAAATTATTCAACTCGCACGCATAAAATTTGCTTAAAAATTCACTTTTCTTTCATTTAGGCATTCCAAAGCTTTCTTTCTATTAACTTTTTAAGTGCCCAAACGAAATTCTCGTGCTTAAATTCATGTATGTCTGTAGTTTTTCCCATTTAAATTTTGCAGAAATGCCAGCGACCCATTAAAAATCATTTAAAACTCCTCAAGGACATAAAACGCACACACACACACGCAGAGTCAAATGCTTCCACACACACAAACGTCGTTTGGAAACGCCCGCAAGAAAAGTCGCTGCCAAAGAAACTTTTTTCGGTGCCAGAAAAAGCAAAAGACGCCAAGAAAAAGAAAAAAAAAAACAAAAAAAAATATGTATGTACATACTGAAAAAAGGAATGAAAGAATCTAACATTATAAATAATATCTACCATTGCAATGTCATTCAATTGCTGCCGTGAAAATTTTCGCGCACTTGATTGCATTCCTTTTGTACCAAAACGACCGACGAATTATCGCTTGCGGCGTGGCGTGGCGCGGCACGGCATGGCGTCAACTTTTTTAATGCAGTGCTCGTGCTTGGCACTTTTCCCATTAACTACTAGAATAACAACAACAACAACACATATGTTAGGAGCGCAAAAACAAACAAAAAAGCTAACAACAACAACAGCAGCAGCAGAAATTCAAATATGAGCAACTTTTTCTAAAATATTTTTTTTTCCATTTTTTTTTTGGCTTCATTCATTCATAGAAATTTATATACATGTGTATGTACGTATGTACGTGTGTAAGTATACATATACATATAAATATCGTTTGGTATATTTGTTTTTGCAAAAGAGTTTTCTGTTTGTATGCTTAAGCAAAGGCACGTCGAAAAGTTGTGTAAACCGCAAATTACGACAATACTGGCAACGCCACCGATGATGCCACCGACTCCACACCACCGCCGCCAACAACGAAGAAACCACTACCGATTTGTGCGTCTTTCAAAATCTTAGACAGTTTGTTGGGTGGCACTTGGGCTTTGGGAGCGTAAAGTAAGTAAGCAAGTAAGCGCGATTGTTTGGTGGGCGTAATAAAACGTGCAAATTTCATTTTTCACACTTTGAAATGTTTATTTGCTTATCTCACGAGGGTTGTGTGATAGGTAAGTAAACGAATGTATTTAGTTATTTCAAACTTTAAGCAACAATTGACACTTTATCTTAAATATTTATTTCAGAAATATATTTCGGCATAAATTTTGTGGAAACGTCTGCATAAAAGGAAAATTGGCGGTGCTTGCTGGCCGCGTGCAGCTCCAGAGGAGCTTTAGACTGGCATCCTTGCAGTTTTTGTCTATAAATTTGGTTACAAATGTAAAAAGTGCGGTTTACTTCATAAGCAGGTTTGTCATGTTAAACAATGCTGTTCTAATAAATTTTGTCAACTAGGGCTGCCACCTATTTAAAAATTTAATTTTCCTGTATAGTTGGTTTGGTTTGTAAATTTCAGGTACCATATGAGGTCTGAGAATTAGGAATTTATTACAACATTTACAAAAAGTGTTGCCACCTGTTCTAAAATTCATGTTTCTTTGATTTTTAAATTAGAGTTGTCATATGGAAGGGCTTGGCCTGTAGATGGATAATAAAATTTAATTTTTTAAAAATGTGCTGGAAATTTGTCCACTATAGGGAAGGAAAGGAAAATAAAAGAAAGGAAAAAGGAAAAGAAAGGAAAGGAAAGGAAAGGAAAGGAAAGGAAGGGAAAGGCGAAAGTGAAAGTGAAAGGCACGCAAATGGCGAAAGAAAATGAAACGAAAAGGGAAAGGTAAAAGAAAAGTGTATGGAAAATAAAAAGGAAAAAGGAAACGCTAATAAAAGGGAAAGGGGAAGAGAAAGAGAAAGAGAAAGAGAAAGAGAAAGAGAAAGAGAAAGAGAAAGAGAAAGAGAAAAAGAAAGAGAAAGAGAAAGAGAAAGACTCATAGTGAAATTTCGTGCCGAATAATTTTCTGGAATATTTTAGCTCTCTAGCCAACTCCAAAATACCATTTTCGGACTCCTCGTTCTCTTTCCAGTTTCCTTTCTCTTTCTCTTTCTCTTTCTCTTTCTCTTTCTCTTTCTCTTTCTCTTTCTCTTTTTCTTTCTCTTTCTCTTTCTCTTCCTCTTTCTCTTTCTCTTCCTCTTTCTCTTTCTCTTCCTCTTTCTCTTTCTTTTTCTCTTTCTCTTTCTCTTTCTCTTTCTCTTTCTCTTTTTCTTTCTCTTCCCCTTTCCCTTTTATTTGCGTTTCCTTTTTCCTTTTTATTTTCCATACACTTTTCTTTTACCTTTCCCTTTTCGTTTCCTTTTCTTTCGCCATTTGCGTGCCTTTCACATTCACTTTCGCCTTTCCCTTCCTTTCCTTTCCTTTCCTGGAAAGAGAACGAGGAGTCCGAAAATGGTATTTTGGAGTTGGCTAGAGAGCTAAAATATTCCAGAAAATTATTCGGCACAAAATTTCACTATGAGTCTACTCGGAAAAAACGCTCAGTAACTGCATTCTATATGTCATATTTTATTAAAACGAAACTATGAGCTTTCAGGCATTTATATACTGCAATTTTAAGCTTAAGTCTCTTCAAATCATAATAAAATATTTTGTATTAGATTCGTAGATAAAAACGAGTCGAATTTCTTACGCGAAAGCACAGTCTAATTGATAGAATTTTCGATCACGGGTGACGTAAGTTGAACTTAAAACTCACTAGTTGCATACATTTCCTTAATCCAAAAAACTCTATAGATACCGTAGGAAATGTCCTGAGAGATTGTAACGCGCAAGTAATAGGGTTGGTCCACAAAATGTTAGAGTTAAATTTGTGTAAGTTTCTTTCATCTGCAATTTTGTGCAACCTTCCCTCGTATGCACGAACATACATATTTATGTACTTATAAACATACTTAAGAAAAGCACTTATAACCATAAAATTGTTAATGGCAACAGACCCGGTGTGTCGCAACGCAAGACAAATCGGCAGAGAAGCAAAAGTTGAGGGGAAGAAATACAAAAAAGGAAAATATAATCTCTATTAAGGCGTAAAACTTTTTCGCATCATTCAAGTCAAGCCAGAGCTGAAACTCTTCCACTAACAAAGTCTGCAGACATATATTCACCTATAGATGTGTACTCTGAAAAAAAAAACGTTGTAAATACAAAGACTTTTGCAGTTAAATGAACAACTTTCCGCAGTTGAAATGTGCCCAACAACGCTCCGTTGTTGTTTCAAAGATGCGAGCGTTTTTGATTCAAATACTTTTCGTATTTAAGTTAACAACGGAAACTGTTGAAAGAAATACTTTTACATTTAAGTTAACAGTTTTTGCTTTTGAATTAACAGCAAAAATTTTTAGTCCAAAAGCGAGCACTGTTGATTCAAATACTTTTCGTATTTAAGCTAACAACTTTTGCTTTTGAATTAACCGCAAAAGTTTTTGGTCCAAAAATGGGCACCATTGAAGCAAATACTTACGCATTTAAAACCTCAAAAAAATTGTGAACAATAGTAATTTTTTTTTAATATAATAGATATTATTTTATTTAGTTTTTTTATATAATATATGTTTACATACATAGTAATATTAATACTAAGGCCCGGTTTCACCAAACAAACTTTTTCTATTCAGAGACGGTCATTTGATGCATCATTTGAACAACACGATGCGTGGAAAGAGACACGGCCACAAAGGTTTGCATCACATTTTCACAGCGCCAATATAAAGATTATGGAAACTTGTAGGCAGTAGTGGCAGAAATATCCATCAATCCTGCACCTCAAATGATGTATCAAATGACTATCACTGTCTGTAGGGCTTTTTACACACACAAACACATAAATACAACTGATTTTATTTTATTATTTCATAACACATTCTTTATATTAACTTATGTACATTGTTTTCCGACCGCCAGATTTGTAGGTTTCTGCGCAATCATCGGCGACAAGTTTTACCTCGTTTGCTCGTTTTACCTCGATTGCTCGCTATCGGAAAAACGGGATAATCAAACATATTTAATCTGAAAATACAAAATACATATATGTATTTTTAAACGTACATATGTACATATAATATTAATATATTATAATAATATATAAATATTATTATTGTGACTTACCTTTATTTGTAATTATATATTAAATGTACATACATATATGTACATATGTATAAATTTTCCCCGAAAATTTAAGTTTGGAAAAAAAAATTTCTATTTTTTATTTACTTCAAAATTTTTCAACAGCAAGGGAGTTTTTGAATCAAAAACGCCCGTCTTTGAATTAACTATGGAAAGTTGTTGAATCAAAAACTTTGCCGTTAAAACAAATACTTTTGCTGTTGAATCAAAGACGGAAATTCAACAGCGGAAAGTTGTTGATTTAACTACGGGTATTTTTTTCAGAGTACGTATGTATGTAAATAGGTATCTAGCGCAAGCTATGCAATTGTCGGTTGCGTCTCATTTGAATGAATTTTTGATTTGTCATTTTGTCTGCGCCAACTTCACACGAAAAGTTTTCACACAGAGTGAAGCATATTCTTTTACCCGCTTTCAATGTTTTTGTTTTTTTTTCTGCTTAAGTTTTTGTTCTTTGTTGGCTTTTTATGTGCATATATAGTATGTACGTATAGATAGCAGTACGTATGTATATATTTGTTATTGCTCATTGCGTCAACGAAATTCCCACAACAAAATATCGATGATAATACATATACGACGAAGTCGAGTTGCAAATCTGCCATTCACCGCCGATCACTGAGTTTTTGAGGTTCTCTTAAGCGCAAAAGTGAAGCAGATAGTTGCTTAAGTTACAATGCAACATTGCTCGTGTAGGGTGCGCCAACAATTGATTGAGAGCGTGGGGAAGGGGGTCGTAGAGTAATGCAAAATTGCGATTTTAAGAAATGGCAAAAAGAGTTGGCGCACTGAAGTTTATGAAACAAGCTAACTTTTGAATAGATTAAGAACAAAGTTTTACAGTTTTACCTATTTTTACTTGATGATGCTACGCTTTACATACATACATATCCATATGCAACTATCTTTCAAACATTGCAGAAAGAAAAGCCAAGAAATGAGTGTTGATAAAAACTTGCGCACGGCAATAACAAAGTGTTGCGTGTGCTAATGCCGGCAACAACCAACGGGTACTTATGTATGTGTTGTATACATACATATATATACATAAGTATCTGCGAAGTTACCGCGAAATAGATTCAAATAAAATTTGAAATTGTTGTTGTAATGCAACACAAAAAATCGTCATAAGTCCTAATGACACAAATAGTAGAAAAACACAAACGGAATATAATTTTTTTTTAAATCATTAAAAACGTGAAAGTTTTTATACGCGTCAGAGGTATGCAAAGTGGCGAAAAATACGCAGCTTCATAAACGAAATTTATGCATGTGTCCAATTGTAAATGGAGTGCAACGGAAGTGCTTTAAAAAGGCATTAAATCGCATTACTCTATTTGCAAAGGGAAGATGCAACTTTATTGGAAAGAAGTACTCTAAATTAAAAGTAACTAGTTCTTTAAGATTTATTTCGCTATAGATATTGTTACTTATATAAAAACAGTGAATGTTTATATGAAATACTTCGGCTGTCTTCGCAAGCTTCTACGTTTATGAAAGTGAAAACGCACTTTAATTAATTTGGCAACAATAATTTAATTTATAAAAACTTTTACACATGCCTTGGCCATTGTAAATTCCAAAGAAAATTAGCACATTTCAAATTATGCATTATTTTATATCCACTGACTTTATCGCTCATTACTTTTAACACAAATTTCATCAACAGTTTTTTTAAGCCAAGCCATTCTTTCTAACTAGGGATATATGTAAGTTGATTTAAAATTTCCCCAAGGATCATTTCGTCAAACATTAAGGCACCACTTCATTTTGTTTTGTAAATTTGAATTGCACATAAATACACCCTCGTTATTTTTGTTTGTTGTTTTTTTATTTATCAACTTATTTTCATCACTCAACTACAAACATAATAAATTTTTTTTTTTTTTTTTGTAGCAAGGATGTGTAGATTGAATGAGAACTGACATTAATTTCTTTGGAGCGTACGTCAGTTAGTCGGTAAATGTATGTAAGTGAATTTGTAAACACTTATATTAATGTAGTTACAGGCTAAATATAGCTAAGTTGACTTAGGAAAGGTGTGACTTGCTGATTTTTGATAAAAAAAAACGTAGTGGCAAAGCAGTTTAGGATTTTGTGTTTAAACTACGGCCATAAATTTATGAGTTAATATCGCTTATATATACATATATTTGTTTTCCCGAAATATACACATCTATTCCGGTTTACGATCCACTTTCATCGGAGGTGAATCGGATCAAATGGCATTCTGCAATTCGATTGACGTCCGATGAATGTCAGATTTTTTCGAAGTTCGGAAATCGGCATTCTGGTTCACGATGGATCGGATTTTTGACAGTTTATCGGAGCGATTCTTTCCGTCAGCTTTTGTGTGTCGGAGACAATAGAAATTTTGATTATTTTTGGAAATATTACCAATTTAATGTAATTAAACTGTGATTTTTAAATTTATGCAACATTATTTTACAAAACGGGCTTGGTTTAGCTATGCTACTGGCCTTTTCTTTGCAAAATAAGTGAACAAAAGGAATCTGCTTTAGTACAATAGACTGAATAGAGGGAAATAAGTACAAGGAGTTTCAATGTAATGAATTTTTATTTAATAATAAAATTTATTTTCCTTTTATTATTATTTTTTAATAAAAGCTTCTGAAAATAATTTTAATTGTGTATTATTACTACGATTATGTAATATGAGTGGGTATCGCAACTCGGGCATAATTTCTGTGACAGGATGTACTCCTTTAAGCATTTTTGCCTGATCGTTTCTAACATATTACTATAAATAGTGTAAAACAGCCCAACTGCTAGAGGTTTTCGCATGAAACTTTGTGGGAATAAGCCGTAAATGTTATTTTCACTAAAGTTGGCATTTTCATTGCCATTGAGTTCATTTTTTTTCATAATTTAAAATTACTAATAGTTAAGGTGGGAATCGCAATAATGTACCACTGGTGTTAATTTGTATATAATGAACCACGATCCTATCACAGATCATAAAAAAAGTCGCTCCCGCCGGCCGATTATAGTACAAGAGATATTCCTTGTTAAAGCAATGTGTGTGTAGAAGACTTTTTGTGTCACCGGCCTTCGGCCGCGCTTTAAAAAAACCTCAGCCGGCAGAATTCTCATTTTGGAGAACTTTAATATTATAATTTAATAATAGTTGAAAGCGTTAAAGGTAGATGAATTATCATCCAAAGAATATTTCCTGAAAGTTTCACAGAAAAATTCCCAGTAGTTTGTAAATAAATAAAATTGGTTCATTCTATCCAAGCTTAGACGGTGCTAATTTCCGAATTATAAGGTATTCTCGCATGGAACTTGGTGACAGTATTCTATAAATTCCGTTTTCATATATGTTGGCACTTTTTTTTTATAATAGAAAGCAATATTTTAAAAATTGAATTAAAATTAAAGTCCAAATTCCTTTGTTCTTCCATTTATTTTTCCAATAAAAAAGCTGCTGCAGCAATGGAATCCATTTTTTAACCATTTAATATATTCTTTCTGAAAATTTAATCTAAAACTTACTGAAAATATAAATTTGCTGTCAAAAGTACAAATCGTCGTACCATACGAAAACTAACATATTTAAAATTTCTGGCGAAAGCTATCAATAAAAAAATTCTGTACGAAAAGTAGAACATTTGACTTTTGGCCGACGAAAAGTAATAAAATCGAGTTTTGGCTGACGAAAAGTAAAAAAATCGACTTTTGGCTGACGAAAAGTATCAGTAATTATATACTGTTTTTACATTAAAATTGTTGTTGTTTAAACGAAATTGATAGTTTTCGTCAGCCAAAAGTGGATTTTATTACTTTTCGTCAGCCAAAACTCGATTTTATTACTTTTCGTCGGCCAAAACTCGAACTTTTTACTTTTCGTCAGCCACAAAAAATCTGATGTTAGTTTTCGTATGGTACGACGAAATGTGCTGTCAAAAAATACATATGATTTCGCATAAACGCTACCTAACACTGATTCGAACATAGTTTAACACTTAACAACACTTATGTTCGAAACGTCGTAAACCAGAATACCAATTTTCGTTTTGTCGTAGCAGTCGGCGTCGCCGCGATCGTAGTTCCGAGGGATTGTAGAATAGCTGTGATAGTTAAATTTAATACAGAAGCACTTTCAAGTTATTTTAGCACCTATTCACTGCGGTAAAGCGACCATACTGAACTGATTGTTTCCTATATGTAGTTATGTATATTTTCATAACTGCAGACAGCCACAATTATGCATGTATATCTACATATATTTGAGCATTTAGATGAAAATTGTACAGCAATACAACAACAATATGTTTGCTTGTATATATTTGCACTGTGTCTTTTATGGTGTGTTGTTTTCGATTAATTGCATGAGATTACTGTCTAGTGCTTAATGTGCATATCTCTAGCTACTCATAAGTGAGTACATCAAACCGATATATTTGTGTATGTATGTATGTATCTACTTTGTACATATAGACATGAGTCCTTTGAGTATGCTTTCTAATTTGTAAAAATATTTTCTTAATTTCACATGCATACGTAGTATATATACGACGGTTATCGTCATTTGTATTTTAGTAAAATTTATATGCATTTGAGTGTAACTAATGTGAGTAGGAGTGAACATTTTTTTATTATCTTCATATACTACGTACAACCACATTCCCATGCATGGGAGCAATAAGTAGAGATAAGATTAATTAAGTGTATGCAACCGATGGCAATTGTGACTCATATGCAGACATAAATATACATATACCCTACAGTCAAAACTTAAACTAGTCAGCAGAATTTCTAGTTTAGAGAATATTTGGATAAATTGACTGACTAGTCAACAAAGTGGCATGATGCTGATGCGGAAGCTCAGCGGAAGTTCAACCGAGTTATACTGTGCATTTTTTGCTTGTTTGACTCTGTTTAGCCAGCAATTCTCAGATGTTTCATCAAACATTTTGTATACATAGAACATTATTGCAGTTTATGGAAAAATGGGTTGGTTCACCCGAGAAACATGTGAATACTTATAGGTCAAACAAGTGGTATGATGCTGATGGGAAGGCTGGCAATTTCCATTTCCTAAGCCAACGCCGTGTTTAACAACCAGCTGTCTATATGGAAAAAAGACAGTTAGCTGACTAGTTGAGTTGTATGGTTTCTAACTAATTGATTTGACTGCAGGCTATGTACATATGCAGATAATTGTGGTGCACACCTGAAGATATAAAGATATGATTTATGTGTACAAAAATATAATGCATACACATATTCAATTTCATATTCATTTTGATTAGTTTGTTAGATTATCGAAGTTTTTAAGTAATAGTGTTTTAAAAAATCTTTTTTTAGTGTAAGTATTTTTACTACTGGATGGCTATCTAAAACCATATCTACACAGGGCATAATTGGCTCTCTAATTAATCTGATAAATTTTGCGTGAAATGACCCATCTCTACGTTCATTCATTAATCTGTTTCTTCTTTGTTTCGTTATTGCATATTATTACATGTCTCAGATTTCGATAGATTTCCGATAAAAAATTAAAGCCAGCATTGATGCTAGTGGAATTCAGAAAGAATACATTTCGATTGAGAGGCTTCCCCAACAAAGTTTTGTATGGCATTTAACGTAAATAGAGGTGAATGACGATTGCTAGTGTAAACTACGATAACTAGAGTAAAGTGTATGCCAACCAGGTCTCGAACTCAGAACAAATGACTTATGAGTTCAACACTTATCTAACCATAATGCCACCGTTATCGATTCATTTATTCGCACACCTATTTTAAAATGTACATTTATATCTACATAGTTTGCTATCATTCAAGGCATGGAGTGCAATCATTTATGTACTTTTTAATTCATCACCTAAGTCTTTTTTTTATATGCACATTAGGGTGTTGCTCTCAAATGTATGGAGACAAATTTTATATCATATTTCATCAACCTCAACCCCTATGTTGCTAATATAGTGGAATCTACCACATATAAATTTTTCCCCGATCAGAGACGGTTAATGGGTGTCCCACAGGGGTCGATGTTCAAACGTAACCCCTGCGTCGATACCCCTTAAGCGTTTCCGATCGGAAGCAACATTTTTATTTGGTATTCTTGAGTACAGGACTAGTGATTTTGGGCATTAGATATTAGCAAATTAAAAATAATTTTTTTGTCTTTATATGGTAAACTGAACTTTGACCCCTGTGCGACACCCCTCAGCCGGCTATGATCGGGACCAAAATTTATATTGTGATATATTTGACTGTGCTGCTACCGTTGAACTGAAAAAAAAAATCGCTATTTCGATTTTAGATATCAGCCTAATGAACAATGTACATACGTATGTATGTTTAAAGCTTATTTCAGTTTTTTTTTTTTCTACTTTTCCTTTTTATCCAACCCAAATCCGTTTTATTGTGCTCAAGCTCCGAGAGATTTTTCTAAGCATTGCTGCAGGTGTTGTTATATCGATTCACTGGCTGGTTGTATGTGTGGAGCTGAATATTTTTTTTGCTACTCTTACGTACGACCACTGCAAAAGGATTCATAAGCCTAAGCTGAAGGTTAAACTGTCACGTTGGAATAGTTATGCTTGCAGCGCTGCTTGCTATCATGCGCTCAGTTGCTTTGCTTCAAACTTTTTAATACTTAATTTTCTGTTATGCGCTCATATCTCAAATAGAGAGAGAGAGGGAATCGAGTTTTATGAGCAAACATGGACAAAGAGAGCACAATGTGTGGTGAGCGTAAAAAATTGTGTATAGCCGTAGGAGGGGTTGCCACTTACAAAAAATATGTATACAAATTATTTAGCTAATGAAGAAAGTCCCTTTTTATTATCCCTTTATATAAGGCATTTAAGTACCGCAGAAGTCCTTTTTTTCAGGAATTATCTAAACCTTATTACCCTTGGAAAGGGTATAGTAGGTATAGGTATATATATACACCACTTAAGGCTTTATTATAAGGAACTATCTAAACCTTATTCCCATGGCCTTGTGAATAAGGTTTCCTCTCAGAGACAAAGAGAGAGAGATAGAAAAAGAGAGAGAAAGTAATCCTCACAGTCTGATGACATAAATATCAGCGTTATTATAAGCCTTTGTCCATACAACTTTTGGTCGCTTAGAATTTTCAGGCATTATTTCGCAAACCTTTAAATCTTCTAGCATAAACATTAAATAAGGCGTGGATTTTTTTGGAGGGACTTTTCTTTATTGTGTGCACATGTATTGGTGTCATTGCTGTTATCGGTGGCTGTTGCTCTGTTTTTTATTGCTCATGTTGGATAAATAAGCGCTGGATTTCAAGTTTTATTGTTGGAAAATATGGAAATGACAGGTGCTACTCTGATGAAATGTGATTCAATCTGCCAGAGGGTGTTGCTCTCGCTACTAAAAATTAAAAAAAATATACATGGTAAGTACGTATTCGTATGTGTGTATAATGTGCGTTGTACATGCAAGCCAAAATTCCAAGTTTAACAATCACTCACACTCAGTACGTATGTATATCTATGATTCGATATTTAATAGGGTGGGTGAAAGGGATTTCGATCTCTCCCCGAACGCGAAGAAAAAGATTTTATTCAAATAAGAAAATATTTTAACTCAAAATTTTTTCGGGTTCTTACTCTGAAAAATTATATATGTGTGTATATAAAATTCCTCGAAATCGATGAAATCCCAAATGCTAGCATCCCTAATACTATGTACTTATGTTTGTCTCTTACTGTATACCCAAATTCTAATACTCATTCGCCGCGCACACTAACTATTAGAGAAGATTGTGAACAGCATGATGCATGATGAATTGCTGATTTATCGCAGACAACAAAGAAATATCAGCACACACACACACGTTAGTAGCAGTAGTAATAACAACACCTGAAGCATAATCAGCAGCAACCAAAAATGCACTAGATACCAAATAGAATAATGGAAATCGTTTGTGTGTGTGGCTGTGTGTGAGTGCAAGTGTTCTGCGTGTGAAGACATTGTATGGCGTTGCAAGGATGCTGCTGAAATGCTTGAACGCATTCTAGCGAAAGGATGTTGCCATCGTCGTCAATTTATGAATGGTTGTACATATGTACGTATGTTTTAGGGATTCCAATCCCGGGATCCAGGGACCCCGGGATCCCGGCCTTTTTGACATCCCGGAAATCCCGGGATCGCTAGAATTTCATCCCGCGATTTTCGGGATAAAATAAAGAGAGAACATTCCCCTATTAAATTGTATTTTATATAATTTTTTTGGTCTCAGATCTATATACTAATATCGTTTCCTATTCTGAACGAAAATGTTGCATTATTACATGGCAGCATTATCAACATGTTCCCTGTGCCCTATTAAAATGGTGCATTTTTCATGTGGTAAATGAAACAAAAGTAATGCAACCCTTTACTTATGCTAAGAACGGAAAATGTTACCCCTTAGTCGGGCCAGTTTAACATTTTGTCAATAGAACAGACAGTCCAAAAAAAATGTGTGGAATCTTTGTGGAAGAGAATAAAAAAAATTGACAGTCCGAAGAAAATGCAGAATAAGTTTGACATTTTTGCCAGAATAAAAGAGGCAAAGTAAGGATTAATATTTTTGATTTAATAACACTAGGCTACAAATAATTTAAAAAAAATACCAAGAAATTCAAGTTTGGGGGAGAATAGATATCGGCCTGCTGAGCTCGGAACTATTGTTTTTTTTTTTTTTTAATTTTTTTATGGTTAGGTTTTTTTGGTTATCACTTCACTGAAACATTTATTTCGCGGGAGTCACAAATGCGATAATCACAAGCAGTACCTCGCTCGAAAGACAATTAAAACTGTCGATGTACAACTTATAGTAATTGGATATAACCTCGCTGAGTGACAGCTGGTCGAAATAAAACTTTTGTTAATTATTTGCGATTTTTGAAAACATTTTGATTGTCAGACTAAAGCTGATACCTAGAAATACAACACATTAAAAAAATAGTTCCGAATTCGTTTAGAATTCCTGTGGTAAAATTCATTTGATAATTTCTATTTCCTGATTTTTAGCCATTTATTTTTCAAAGGTTTTTGCAATTTCCTCCCATGAAAAGTAAATAATGGAAGAAAATACAAATAATATTAAAAAATGAAACTAGCAAAAACGAGGAAAAAGTTTAATTTTATTTGAGATTTCACAGTACGTACTAAAATCAAATACGCAGCTCTATACTCGGAATTCATCTCAAAATTTGTGCATCTGATTTTTAATTTTTTTCAAATGCTGCACTAATTTTCAATATTTTTCGGCGAGCTTGGAAATATTCACTTAAACGAAGTACGTCGTTAAATTCTAAAAATTTTTATTGGAAATTATCAAAGATCACAAGCTTTATTATTAATATCTTTGAAGCACCAACTGTAAAGGCAAATGTTTAGTTCACCAAATGTATGTAATTTCCTTTGTTGCTTGCGTTTTTTAAAGTAACTCTTATTATTAAATAATACGTATGATTTTACGTTCCTATTTTATTTTGTTACTAATCAAATAATAAAAATGGCAATAAAAACCAAATTTTTCTTTACTCTTTAAAGTTGTAGCGTTCCTCGAAATATATATTTACTTTTTTCAACCCCAAGTGTGGGAAAATAATTAATGTCCAAATCCCGGGACAAATCCCGGGTTCCCGGGTTAGAAAATAAAATCTCGAAAATCCCGGGATTGTAAAAATCGGAAAATTTGGAATCCCTAGTATGCATGTATTGTGTGCTTTTCGCTTTTCTTTTGGTTGCTTAGTTTTTTTTTTTTCTCAAATAGAATTCCATTTCATTCGCTTTTTTCTGCCTGTTATTACTGAAGTGTCTGGTCCTTGGAATTTGAGTTGAGTGAACGTGTAAGTTGTCGATAATGTATGAAATGTGTGTGAAATGTTGGAATGTTTAGTCAATTTTTGATGGCGCACATTATTTTTTTGCTGTACGAGTATTCCATAAGAATACATGAATTGAACATAAGTATACAAAGACGATTATCAGTTTTTCTTCTTCATTTATTATTTAGGTTAATATGTAAGGAAATCAGCTTTATAAAATTCCACGAAAAGAAAATTGTAAATCGGCTTGAATTACTTTTTTCTCGAGAGTTCAAGTTAGAAATTGCGCACAATTTGCTTTGTTTGCTGCTTTTTATATTTACATGCATCCTTCTCTCTCGCCAAGTGACAGTGAATATTTGTATGGATTTTCTATGTATGAGTATTTAGGACGCGGTGAATTACTAAATTATAGATATCGTGCCCTCGAAATTTGAATTCCTCAAATTTTTGTAAGTAGAAAACTCTTCTTCGACATTTGTCTAAAATTAATTTTGATGTTCCGGAATTTTATTCTTATGGAGCAAGACGGATTTTTAAAAACAATATATGGAATTTTCTCTGAAATAGGGCGTTTTTGAAGCAAAATCTGAAATATGACATTATTGAAACAATTTTTCAAATAGGGACTTTTTGAAAAAATTTTTGAAACAGGGCGATCATATTCTCAGCCGTCGATATAAAAATCGTAAAACATTATTTCAGTAACCAATTTTAAGAATAACGACTAATGAAGTACACCCACACCTTTTCACTCTGCTGTAAAATTTGGGTTTTGGTAAATAGGCGGTTTTACAATTTTTGCAAAGGCTATACATATATGAGGTCTTTACCGCCAGAGTAGCCTCATCATTTCTTATATATTTTTATGCAATTTTATGGATCCCAAAGTGCCATTAGCACTGCTATAATTAACACAAGCCTACAAATTTAGTGTAGCATTGACATGTTGTAATAGATGCCGCTGTCATGAATTAGCATACACACATTTTTTTCTGTCATATAAAAGCTAAATCAATAAACAAATTCAACTAGTAAACCCGGCCACGCGATGCTGTGGCTTTCAATTACACTGTGCGATAATTTGAAGGAGGAAGAGCACTTATTGCTCCATTTGACAATTTTTTTGATTGCCATTTTAAATTTGACTTCCCTTAACGCCGATATATATTCTGCCATTTTTAAGCCCATAGATTCTTATTAGTAAAATATAAAATTAAGCATATACACAATTACTGGTTATTTTTATTTTCCGTCGACCTTGAAGTTTTAATGCGAATAATTTTCTACAATATTTTATCCATATAGCTACCTCCAAAAGGTCATTTGTCTTACTTCTCTTTCTCTTCCCCTTTCCCTTTTATTTGCGCTTCCTCTTCCCTTTATCCATTTTATTTTCCGTACTCTTCGGTCTTTAGCTTCCTTTCCTTCGCCATTTCTGTTCCTTTCATTTTCGCCTTCCCTTTCTTTTTATTACAGGGCAAGACCTTTCATGACACTTAAAATTTGAAAACCGGACAAACTGTAGCGTAAAAATAAATTTTTGAACAGGTAGCAAATCGTTTTGTAAAAATCGTAATAAATTACTAATTTTCATATGCCCGGCAAAGCCATTTCATATGACACTTTAAATTTAAAAATCAAACTATGGAGTAAAAATAACTTTTGGAACAGGTGGCAACCCTCTTTGTAAAAATTATGATAAATTACTAATTTGAGGCAAAGCACTTTCATATGACACCTCAAATCTAAAATTCAAACAGACTATAGCGTAAAAATTAACTTTTGAACAGGTGGCAACCCTTTTTATAAAAATTACGATAAGTTACTTATTTTCATGCAGGGTCCTTTCATATGACACCTCAAATTTAAAAATCAAACAAACTATGGCGTAAAACTGAGTTTTTGAACAGGTGGCAACCCTTTTTGTAAAAATGGTAATAAATTACTCTTTTTCAGGCCAAGCATTTTCATATGCCCGGCAAAGCCATTTCATATGACACTTTAAATTTAAAAATAAAACTGTGGAGTAAAAATAAATTTTGGAACAGGTGGCAACTCTCTTTGTAAAAATTATGATAGATTACTCATTTTGGGGCAAAGAACTTTCATATGACACCTCAAATCTAAAACTCAAAAAGACTATAGCGTAAAAATTAAATTGTGAATAGGTGGCAACCCTTTTTATAAAAATTATAATAAATTACTTATGTTCACACAGATCCCTTTCATTTGACACCTGAAATTTAAAAATTACACAAACTATAGCGTAAAACTGAATTTTTGAACAGGTGGCAACCCTTGTTGCAAAACTTGTAATTAATTACGAATTTCCAGCTCAATCCCTTTCATATGGTACCTGAAATTTATAAATCAAGCAAACTATACAGGACAATTAAATTTTTAAACAGGTGGCAACCCTTTTTAAAAAAATTAAAACTTCCTGCACGTCTACAGGCCAAGCCCTTTCATATGACACCCCATTTTCGAAAATCGGTATAACGGTATAAAAATTATGGTGTTTACAAAAAATCGCTTAGCGTAATATATATAAAGATATATATAAAGATGCCAAGACAAAATTAGCTGATGATTCCGCTTGCTCGCCAACTTGTGTTTGTTGTATTTTGACGCAGCTAGTGCGTGATTATCTTTAATACAGCGATATATGTGTTTGTATGGAAAATGAATTAAGTATTTATTGCATAATACTATATCTTCCGCTCTCTACTTATGTAACACAAGCCGCCAAATAGGCGTCACATTTTGAAGGCGCAAAGCGTTTATGCCCAGACCAAGCCAGTTAGTGCCGCTATTCTCTGGTGCCGACAAGCCATGCGACAAGTGACCATGACTGTTGTGAGCGTCGCTGTTGCTGCTTCGGATTCTCTGCTCGAAATCCTGATACTTAATAAAAAGTTAAACACACACAAATAAAGAGATACCCTGTAGGGAAAATCTCTAGTTCCGAACTAGGTAGCTTCTAGTGCATTTTTCGACACTAATAGTGCGAGCTAAATCTCTTTTGCATGTTATCAACTGGCGAATTTAACACGGCGATGTCCTAGGCGGTGTCAATTGTCACCCTCTGCACTACATTTTCGATAGTTCCGATCTAGTACTAAATTCTACAGTTTACACTAGTTCGATTATTGGCACAATTTCGATAGTTCTGAACAGGGCCGCCGAGAGAAAATCCGGGCCCGGGGTCAAAATAACTAAGGGCCCCCATACTAAATGAACAAATTCTCAAAATCAAAATCCAATGAATATATAGTTACGAACTTTAATTTATCTATACATGGCCGCTGTGGTGTAGTGGGTAGAGTGCTCGCCTGCTATGCCAGGCTTCTGTTTTAGCCACTCAAAAAAAAAAAAAGTGGACGTGTTTTTGTAGCGTGCGGAACGCAGTTTAAGTGGCTAAAACAGAGGCATTAAACTAAATTTCTGTCGCTAACATACTTTAATCATTAGCTGTGGCCTAAATCTTTCCTTTTATCATAAAACGATACAATTTTTCTCGATATTTCTGCCTCAAAAGTTCAAAAAATCGTGCGAACATACCGTCCGAAACGCCCAGGATATACCCATATCGCTGTATAAGAATTTGCATCATACCGAATTTTTCTGTTGCAACAGAAAACGAATTCAAATTTATGCTGCAAAGTCGACGCCAAAAACCAACAATTCCTTAAGTGGGGTGCAGACACTTTAAGAGATTTATAAAATTTGTTGAAATTTAAAATGATTGCTATCTACGAAAGGTGATTAAAGGTGTTGTTCGTTTATTTTCTGTAAGCAAAAACTTGGATATCATTTTGAGATTCCCGGGCCCTCTAAAGCCCGGGCCCGGGGCAATTGACCCCCTCAGCCCCCCCCTCTCGTCGGGCCTGGTTCTGAACTAGCTACAAGTACCTACAAATTCTACAGTTTTACATCTGCCCCTTAAGTGCAGCCTTTGACACACTTCATGTAAGTGACGCGATGGCCGACTGGCTAACGCATGTGCCTTTCAATCTGAGGGGCGCGGGTTCGAATCCTGTCGGTGTAAAGGTGGATGATAATTTTATTTTTTATTTTTTTTTTTAACTAATATTTTTTTATTTATTTATTTAATAAACATTTACAATAATACTTAAAAAGTTATAAAATAAAAAAAAATTGAAAATAAGCCTGAGGGATCGGAAAAGCATAATTAGGGGAACATTTCATTTCATACAAGTTAAGATGCAAATAGAAAACTCTTTATATAAAACGCTTCACTAAACATCTGAGAATTGCAGAAATATACAAAAGACGGAAATTGAACGAACGAAAAATTTTCATAGAATTTTTGTCACTTCGAAATTGCATACAAATCAAAGTGTGTCTTATAATGGTCACTCAATTCACTCCTCCTGAACTGGTGAGAGTCTAACTACAATTGATCTAGTTCCCTTTTGACACCTTTTCGCTAGTTCGGAACTAGAAATTTTGCTCACTAGTTATTGAGTTCCCTGCAGGGTATGTACATATGTATGTATGTAGTGAGTGTGGGCCTGGCATTTGTGCTGCTTTCTTTTTTGGCAAACGTGCCAATTTGTACTTAAATTGACTGCGGTATGCACGCACACAAAGGCATGAAATGAAAATGCGTGACGTAGAAAAGAAACGAAAAAAGCACAAGAGCAAAAGGCAGCAAATTGGTTGAAATTGTGTATATGTGTATGTGAAAAATTGCATATAAACTCTTAGATGTGTGTATATGCCCGACAAAAAATCTAAGCCTTCCCTGTAGGAAATTTAATTAATTTTAAATCACTTTATAAACTACTTTATTTTCAATAACAACTAATTGAAAATGTGACTTTTTCCTTTGCAATGAACTGACTTTTTTAACACGGCGATGTCATAGCAAGCAGTCAATTGCCCTATCCTGCATTTGTTTTCAACTACTTTACTAGTAGTTTAAAATAAATAACTTTATCTTGAGTTTCTTTTCAACTACTTTATTTGTAGTTTAATATAAATAACTTAATCCTGCATTTGATGTCGAAATTCAAGAAATGGTAAAAATGCGAAACAAATTTTCCTCAAATTTCGCAAATCGTTCTCAAGTTGATAAACAATATTTGAGAAACAATTGAATTTATGTTAATTTTCAAATGATAAATATGAAACAATATTTTCTCCGTTTGAGAATTTCGTTTTCAGTGTTTAATGGGAAGTGAAGCTGAAAAACGGTAACCAAAAAATGGAAAAAACAATCTTGGCATACTTAGATCTGAAAAGATGTGTTTACATATAAATATGTACATATACAAGAAACTGTCCCGCGCTGCATTTGTTTAAAACTACTTTAAAATTAGTTGAATATAAATCACTTTTTAATATATTTATTTTTGCAACTAACTTTTTTTTCCGTGAGGGTTATTTAAGAATTAAAACAGCAGATTTAAAGGCTTATGAAATAAGGCCTGAAATCGACAAGGGTAGCAAAGTTGCAAGGGGTAAGGCTTAAAATAAGGCTGATTTTGCTGTGTTGATGTCATCAGGCTATAACGAGTACTCTCTCTCTCTCTCTCTCTGAAAGCACACCTTATTCCAAAGGCTTATCCGCCATGCGAAATAAGGCCTAGATAAGTATTAGAAAGTTAGGCCCTGCAAAAAAATGTGCGATTAATACCGAAAGATATTTGTCCCGGATTGATCTCTTTCGAGAACAATCGGTCCACAATTAGTCACCGATTGTTCCCGTACGGGAATAAATGTAGACTAATTGTAGACCAATTGTTCCCGAACGGGTATAAATGTAGACTAACTGTTGATCAATTGTTCCCTAACGGGTATAAATGTAGATTAATAGCTTTCATTCCGAACGGGTACAAATCTAGATTCCTTAAATGTAGGAATTTTACAAAAATATGCAATGTATTTAAAAAATTGCAGAACAACCGGTAAAAGGAATTGAACACCCTTTCTTTTAATAACAATGGTGAATAATAATTTTAACCACAGTCGAAATTATTATAAGAGAAATAATAAAAATCAAAAAATAATTATTATTGAAAGAAACATATTTTAAAAGTCTTTCCATAATAATTATTTCTGAGATATTTTTTTAAGTCGTTTTGTAATTATTATAAATGAGAAATTTTGTTTTATTTCTTCAAAGACTTTTATATTGAGACAAATTTGAAAAAAGTCTTTGAGTAATTATTATCCGTAACAAATTGTTTTTTAAGTCTTCAAAGACTTTCATTGAGACGAATTTCAAAAATATCTTTAAGTAATTATTTTGAGTAACAAATTAATTTTTTATATCTTCGATAAAAATCTTTCATTCAATTTCAAATTGGAAATTTGCTTGAATTTTGAAGTACTTATATGAAAGTTATTTTTATTTTATACTTATATGAAAGTTATTGAAAATTTTGTGAGACTTTGTCTCAATGAAAAAGTCTTGAAGATATAAAAAACAATTTGTTACTGATAATAACTACGCAACGACTTTTTTCAAATTTGTCTCAATATAAAAGTCTGAAGACTTAAAAAAGATATATTTGAAATACCTATTATGGAAAGATTTTTAAAATATAAGCTTCTGAATAATAATTATAGAAGATTTTTATCATTTTCATCAGGAAAAAAATTAATCTACATTTGTACCCGTTCGGGATGTAAGCGATTGATCTACATTTCTACCCGTTCGGGATGTAAGCGATTGATCTACATTTGTACCCGTTCGGTATGTTAGTGATTAATCTACATTTGTACCCGTTCGGTATGTTAGTGATTAATCTACATTGGTACCCGTTCGGGTATACAAGTTGAACAATTAGTCTCTTCATAGGACATGCTCAAACAAATGCGATCAATTCACTCCATATAAAGGGATGTAAAATGTATTAGTCGCATGCTCCCTTGCGATTGATCCCGGACACGTCCCGGATTAATCGCATTTTTTGCAGGGATAACACAAAAGACCAGTAGTAAATGAAAAAGTTTGCGAAAAAGCGTTCTGTGACTGGCCACTGGCGAATAAATGAGTGCGCTTACAAAGCGTCAGTTTCGGCATGTTTATTTATATGTATATACATATGTTTGCATATATATTAAGATATATTTATGCATTAGAGTGGTATTTAAAACTCAAATTTTTTTCAGAGAGCTTTATTAACCATACAAAAATTGCATTTAGTAATGCACCTACTTTAAATGAAGTAAGATTTCCAATGCAACACTGCTAATAAGTTGTGTCCACTAATCAAACGAAATGTTTTGAAAAAGAAATGGTAAATTAGTTAGACGTACTTAAAATATGAAACTATCAAATTTAATTGGGTAAGGTAAATTGATAGTGTGAGGATAGCAAGTTCAGGGAAGCAGTTCCCAGCTAAGTTGGCATAGCTAATTGCCATGACTGAACACAGTATGAGTTTAAGACTTTAGTTAAAATTTTTTTAAATAACATCCAAGAAAATATTCTATATTAATTTTTTCAATGAGTCTAATGTACATATACACATATGTACATATAATTGCAAAAAAATATGTTAGAGCAAGTGAGGTCAGCTGATAGTTATACTCACTTTTTTAAAAATTAAATCAGGACAAAACAGAAACAAAAAGAAAAAGGCCAAAGGCCCTAGAAAAAAACTGTAAAAAAAAAAACGGAAAAAGGCAGGTAACCGCCTGCAGCTTGCACTTTCCGCACAGAGCATTTCAATAATTGTACAAAGGGCTACATACACAACAGCGTTGCCCTACAAACGACATTGCCGAGAGTGAATGAGTATAAAGAGGTTACTATAGTAAACTGTTAAATGAGATGCAGTTATATTTTCTAGAGTGGCTCACTTAGATTATATAAATACCATTTTTCACATGCATTGCGCTTAATAAAGCATTTTTGTGTCAGTGAATTGTTTAAAAAATTTCTTTTGTAGCAACGGACAATATAGAACTAGCGAGGCTTATGGTGCCTTGTATGCCTGCAAAATAATTCTGGGTAAAAATGTGGGTCTGAGGGCAGAGCTCATGGCATGGATGTAAAAAGCAGTTGTTCGACCGATCTTAACAAACCGAGCTGGGCTATATAGCCGATATGCTGAGGAGAGTTCAACGAGCTGATTGCGTTGCGATCATAAGGGCCCCTTAGATTATATCCCACGGAGGCTCTGAATGTGGTCTGCACTATTCCGCCCATTGATATCTTTGTCAAGGAAAGGTTATCTCAGGGTGTCCTGAGATTGTGGGAGATCGGAGGCTGGAAGAAGCGCACGTACAAGCATGGTCGTATTATGTTCAGCGTTACCAATCACGACGTTAATACGAAAACGGACTAAATCTCTCCTACAACAGTCTTCAATACAAACTATGAGATTGTCTTTCCATACAGTAATGGATGAGGGATGTAAAAATCGCTCAGAGTTTCGCCCCTTCAGTTTTCATGAGCGGGTCAAAGATGGCATGCGAAGTGGGAGCGGGTATCTTCGCCGCTCAGCCGAACATTTACATATCAATCAGTATCCTGGACATGGCGAGCGTTTTTCAATCAGAAGTATTCGACATACGGGAGGCCTATAAGGTTCTACTTGCAACGGAAAGTGCTAGTGTCGGTAACAGGATGGGAATTTTCACGGATAGTCAGGCGGCTCTGATGGCTCTGGGATCTGCAACGCTTTCATCAGGCTTGATCGGGTAGTGCAGGGAGGGAGTCATGGGCCTAGCGAGTCGACATAGCGTGTCTCTGATTTGGGTGCCGGGGCACCGTGACATCAAGCGAAACGAAATGGCTAATGAGATAGTCAGGCAAGGCTCGGCTCTTGATATCGCAAAGATGCAGGAGATTCCTGAGCCGCTGGACTTCATGAATTACCGAATCTTTCGGCACTGGTTCGAGGAGGCTGAATCCAGATGGATGATTGTGAACCTGCAGAAATTGCAGAAGTCTGTGGCTTTCATACAATGAAATGCGTTCCTCAGCCAAGCTAAAGATAGACAGAGAGTACATTTCTCGCTTAACTGAAGTATTAACGAGACGCACCCTGATTGGAATTGGGTCATAAATTGGATCATGACACTCTATGTCGCAGCTGTAATCTTCCAGAAGCGGAGGAGACGTTGGAACACCTGCTATGCTAATGTCCTTCGCATTGCTTAGGCAGAATGAAATTACTTGGCAAACCTTTCTTCGCTAAACTCTCGGAACTGAAGAACGTTAGGCCTGAGGGGCTTCTTAGATACTTTAACTCAACAGGATCGATATAGGCCGTAGATCCTACTCTGGTTTCTGAATTGATAATCTCTTTTTCTTTATTATTCTGATTCTGCTTCTTTAGTCACAAGGCGTGGTACCAAAACGGCGTTTCGGAGCTAACGGGAGTCTGTGGGACTCATCACTCAAACCAACCAACCAGTTTTCGAAATATCGCCATTAGTCTTTTTAGTCGTTTTTCATAATGTTCTCTCTCTCTCTATCTGTTAAAAGTTTAGAGATCGACTTCCGATAAAAGCAAATGGGTACCGATACCTATCACTATATTTTCATATATATTTTCGGTTTTATTTTTTGATATCGACTAATGTATGTAGTTTTGGTATATGGTTGGTTGGTTGCTGTGCTATCTGACTGAGTATGCCAGATCCAATTAGCGCACTGGGCGCCATTTTGATGCACTTACTCCTGTACCAATTGAAAAACTGTTGTTACGGTTCAAACCATTTGGTCCCTGCTATGAACCTACTGAGGTCTGCTAAGGGGCAATTGGCTATATCGTGCAGGTTTTGGAATTCAAAACTACCCAGGGTTGCGTGCCTGATGTGAGACAGTGCCGGACATTCGCACAGGAAGTGTGCGATCGATTCCTCGCTTCCGTCTTGGTTGCAGCTTCTGCATCTAGTGTTAAATGGGATTCCCATGCGTTCGGCATGTTTACCGAATGGCCAGTGTCCCGTAATAGTGGACGTTATTCTAAAGATTTCCTTTCTTGATCTGTTTAGGAGTTCTCTAGTCTTTTTTATGTTGTATTCAGGCCAGATCTGCTTTGTGATCTTGCAAGTTGTCAAAGATTTCCACCGGGGAGTGGCCAGTTCTACGTGTTTATTGTGAATGTCTCTTTTGATTGCTGACAGCGGGCAGCTGATCGTGGCTGCCCTATCTAGGGTCGCAGACGCGCCGGCTTTCGCCAGTTCATCTGCCATCTCATTGCCCGTTATGTTCCTGTGGCCGGGAACCCAGATGAGGGAGATGATCACGTCCTCTGCTGCTATTGCTTTGATCGCATTTTTGCAGTTTCTGACTGTCTTAAAGGATGTTATGGGAGAGTTAAGCGCCATGAGCGCTGCCTGACTGTCTGAGTATATATGTACCTCGCGTCCCCCAACTGTACTCCCTAACAGAATCTCGCAGGCCCGTTCTATGCCATACAATTCCGCTTGGAAAATACTGGCGAAGTCTGGGAGACGAAAAGAGAGTGAGATATCTGGTTGCTCTGAGAAAACCCCAGATCCGACACCTGCGTCCATTTTGGACCCGTCTGTGTAGAACGGTTACGGTATTTGGTATCTAGTATACAAAGCTTTAAATGGTCATACATTTATTAGCACTGTTTATAAATTTATTTGCTGCGCTTAAAATTAAAACGAGCTATATATTTTACAATTATAGGAGCATACTATTAATGCTAACAAAAATTTAATATCGTGCTTTTAGCTAATTGTTCAAAAATATTTGACTAATTTAGCTTTAATGTATTTTCTTTTTTTTTCTGTTCAGGCGCATACTCATACCACATCAGCAACAGCATGCGCACTATACTTTTACTCTTTCATTTTATCTCATTCTTCTAATTTAGAAAATTTCAAACAGTGCCTTTTTATTATGTAAATTACATTAAACGTTTAAAACGTCAGCAATTTTAATTGCTTTCATTTTAATCCAATTTATTGTCGTTTTTTTTTTGTTTCTTCTTTTTATGTTAGCTTCACACTAATTTGTTTTAATCCCTCTTTCCAGCTCAATTGTGGGTAAAACACCAGCACACTAATCACTTCAGTATTCTATACTACAAAAATAACAACAAAGTACTATTAAAATAAATATTACTTGTTCGAAAATTTCAGTTAAATCCCACATTACAGGAATAAGTAATCAAATGCCAGCAGCCATCAATCAGACACAAAAGTTTTCTCCGCCATATAAAAAAAAAATCAGACCGGAACAAATCAACAGCCAGTCAATCAGCTGTTATACATAAGCTCCTCAACAATTCAGCGTCGCGCTAATGAAGTCCTGCCGTTAAAATTGGCTTCCAAAATTGACACAAATTGCCTTTTACGAGCTGTCAAAGCCGCTGTCGACCGACCGCAAACACCGCGCACCTCCTGCTGTGCCCTATTGGTGGCATATCTTTTATTTTGCTTTCCATTTAACACTTTTATCTTTGCAGTTTTACTTGTCAAATTCGACAAATTATCATTAATTTGCAAGTGGAATCAAGTGAGTGAGTGAGAGCCAGGTGTTTTTTGTGGTGTGATATACATGCTTACTGCTACATAGTTATCTATACAATTTCATCGCTGAGATATTCGAATCTTTATTGAAGGCTGTGCCTGTTGCTGGCCCTTTGTTTGATTGTTTGGCTGACGTGAGTGAATGGAGTAGAGTTTATTCGAAGAATACCCACGAGACCACCGCTAATGTGCGTGCTTATTTAACTACTTACTTATGTACTTATTTACTTGATTAAATATATACATAATTGGTATGAAGATTTATTTGAAAGCCAATTTTAATGCGTAATAAAAAATGGAATGGAAAATGGTAACCAAACGAAATGATCAAAGGAAAATTCGCCTTCCAAACTGTAAGAATTTTAGTACTATAAAATTTGTGTATGTTTGTACACAAAACAAGAAGACAAACATTCAAAGCGGCACAGTTGGAAAACTAAACTTGTTTAATTTTAATTTCTTTATAAGATGAAATGCGTACATGCTGACATCAAAGTACTACGTAAACTTTAATTAGTTAGCGTATAAAACAGGCCGTAAAAAATATATGTGCGCTTTCATTTGCCAAATATTAATTATTAATCCTGATATTAGTTTAGTCTTGATCAAAGCACTCTTTAACCTCTTGAAATCTGTTTGAAAATATTGATTAGCGAGTTTTATGAAATTTCTTTTATTTGTTTTGTATGAAAAACCCTGCAGCTCATACTTATAAGGGACAGTCCCGAAAAATGACAGTCGAGAACTAGAGAGTTCACAACTAGCTCAGAACTGGTTCTAGAGGGATGCTGAGCGGGACACCTTGTTACTGTGATTTCATGAAGAATTTATGTTTACAGATTTTACTTTAAAATTTAGAAACAAAAAATGTTGCACTTTACTGTTATTGTGATTTCATGAAAAATTTATGTTTGCAAATTTTACTTTAAAGTTTAGAAACAACAAATGTTGCACTTTACAATAATATCCCTGTTTAATATCTTTTTCTGGGACGTACATACACTCAGAAAAATATTACTAAGATTATGGAGAAATGGGAATGATTCGGCGCTAAAGACATATTTTCATTGCTTTGAATACAATTTTCTTTAACCCTCCGTCTGACACTTGGTTCCAGCCAGACCTTTTTCATTTTCAAACTACGAAAGAGAGTACTATAAATTGAGCTAGATGCTTGAAATTTCAGGTAGCTTACAAAAATTTAATTTTCTACAAACCTGTAAAAAAAGTACGTTGATATCTCATATACTAAGCTAGTTATACCGATATGTTGACTAACACATCACATTCGGTACACTTGGGTCTGGCTGGACCCACATACAAATTGTATGGAAATGAAAGTGTGTGTACGGGTTTTGCTTAAGAACTTCCAAAGTATCCTATAGATTTTTATGAAATTTTCACAGTGGGTTCATGTGGTCTCTTCGCATAAGATGTTGTTTGAAAAATTGGACACTTCCCGGAATTTCGGCCCAAATGTGGACCCGAATGGCCCCGGAATGAACTTAGACAATATTGGTGTCAAATGAAAGGTACTAATCAGGGCTTGAATATAGAGTAAAAGATAATTTTTTAAAAGTGGACGCTTCCCGGAATTTCGGCCCAAATGTGGACACAAATGGCCCCGGAATGTACTTGGTCAATATTGGTGTCAAATGAAAGGTATTAATCTGAGCTTGAAAATAGAGTTATTTTTATTGGGTTTTCTAAACTGGTTCACAAGATATAGATGAAAACGTGGATCCGAGGGCCCCAAATGTTTTTTTAGAGGTAGAGATACTAGTCATATGTACCTATATGTAGACAGAGGGAGGGTTCAGCGCAGCGAAGCGGGACGGGTATACCCTAGTATTCCTATATTGTTTACCTAATATGAAGGAGTGGAATCGTTTGCATATTTTTCTTTTAAATTTACGAATTGTCGGGGCAATAGATATTTGCCTTTTAGTTTATATTTTTCAGTTCTGACTTTGTGGTTATTTGATAAATTAAGTGCAAATATAATTCATAAAATACACATTATTTTTTTATTTTTACTATTTTTACCAAGAAAATTTTGAGTGATGGAATTTATTTGATTTACGATTCTAGACCACTTTGATAGTGAATTTTATGAACGGCTAGCACCTGCATTAGCTAATGATTTGGGACGTAAGGGGGCTGCTGAGGAAGTTGAAAAAGCTTAATAAAAATTTGAATATAATAATATAAATAAGCTAACATTCAGAAATTCTGTACAAAATTCCTGTAATATAATAATATAATACAATGGCGCTATTATAACTCTGACGAGTTTTATGGCCGAGCTTCTCTCCCAATTCGAGGTGTGCTCCTATTTGTTTTTCCTACTAATTGGGTGGACCTACAGTTTTATGCCGGCTCCGAACGGCGAATGCATTTTTTGTGAGAAGCTTTTTCATGGCAGAAATACACTCGGAGGTTATGCCGCCCACTGCCGAGAAGTGACCGCTGCTCTTAAAAAACCCAATAATTGGATTTTTACTAATTAGAAAAATTGTTTTGGTGTTTGGCTCGGACCGTGGTTTGAACCCGAGACCTCTGGCATAGCAGGCGAGCACTCTACCCACTGCACCACAGCGGCCACACAAAATTCCTATATTTACGCGTAAATTCACTACAACATTCCGAGGCCATTTCGGTACGACAAACATGCCTCCATCTATCTATGTGACTATTCCTATCTCTATGTATTACTACTCGTATCGCTTACAAATATTCCGAGGTTAGCGAATACACGTTTTGACCCAGCACAGATATCTCATTAAAAATAACCTATATTCAAGCCCTGATTAGCACCTTTCATTTGATACCAATATTGCCCAAGTACATTCCGGGGCCATTCGGGTCCACATTTGGGCCAAAATTCCGGGAACCGGCAACCTTTTCAAACCACATCTTATGCGGAGTGGCCACTTGAACCCACTGTGAAAATTTCATAAAAATCGATTGCCTACTTTGGAAGTTTTTCAACATCACACGCACACACTGTGGGTCCAGCCAGACCCAAGTGTACCGAATGTGACAATCGAAATAAGTGTCTGACGGAGAGTTAAAACGTGGTTCTTATTAATTGACTTGAAGAAAATTGTACATCAAAACAATGAAAATATCTCTTTAGCGCCGAATCATTCCCACTTTTCCATATTCTCGGTAAGTTTTTATTCAGTGTATAACTAAAGTAATATTACTTGGCATTTGTAGGTGAATGAGGATAATTCCATTGTTTATATGGTTAAGTTTCAAAAACTTTTGCAAAGCGCGGCCAAAGATCGACCATTTTTGAACTAGTCATCAAGTGCTTCCTTTTGAACTATCACCGAACTATGGATTTTTGAACTATCCCAGGACTGTCCATATGGGAATTAGTTTAGAACGCGTTCCAAAGTTCCGAAGAGGGGGATAATTACCACTTCGTAGGACATCGCAGTTTTAAAAAGTAAGTTAAAAGCTTTGCATTGGTATAGGAGGAGAACCAGCTCTGTCTGTTTTTGATCTAGTTCCTCACTAATCTGGAACTAGCGCTGTTTGCTGCAGCGAGCTTACATATTTACTTAAAAAAATGTACATACATTGAAATATATCAAGGTTCCTTTCCACCAAATTTATCGAAAAATCACAGCGGTATCGATAAAAAGCCCTCCTAGAGCTCTGCGTGGTTGTTAAATAAGGAAGTTAGAGCGATTTTGGGCCAGGGGTTCCCACAAAATATAGTAAAATCTATGTCACAGAGTATTTCTGAAACAAAAATATTAAAATGGAAGTTCAGTTGTTTATTCAAATTTCAAATCAAAACATTTTAAATAAAAGATGTGTAACATTTTGCCGTCATTTATTATCATGTTTGGTTTGGAGACAAACCGGTTTCGACGATATGTCATTTTTCCGATATTATTTTAATTATTCTAACGAACCATTCCATGGGCTAACTTCCATTTATTTATTTGTACATAAGAGTGACTATATATAGTAAAGATGCATATTTATATATAAAAGCACTTCTACGCCTTAAGACAAATACAGGAAACATGTACAGTAAGTAGGGCGAAAAATCTGTTGTTTAGTGGACAAATTTACGATATCCGAAATAATTTAATGCTAAATACTTTAAATGGATTTTCTTAGTCCTCGTTCCTCTTCAAAATAACGCAAAAGTGAAACTATTACGCATTAGCCTTCAAAAGAAAACCAAAAAAAAAAAACAAGTAAGGAAGCCTAAGTTCGAGTGGAATCGAACATTAGATACTCAGCTGTATGCTTTCATTGTTTGTTTGCGTTTGATGGATTTTATATAAAGCGAGTGCTGCATAAAGTGGGCGTAGCCACGCCCATTTTCAAAATTTTTTTCAGTCATCCAACTGAGCATATGAATATTATTCTTTGTGCAAAATTTCATTCCTTTATGACTTCCAGTTACAAAGATGTCACGTTACAAATTTCCAAAGCGTGTTCCAGAAGTATCTTTGCTAAAAAGTAGGCGTGGTCATAAACCGATTTCAATAAATTTTTTCGTGTCTATTAATACAAGTTATAAAAGTGTATAAACAAAGTTTCATCATAATATCTCAATTACTTGTCGAGTTATGGGCTCCGAAATCTCGTAGATTCCTTTGTCTAAAAGGAGGCGGTGCCACTCCCATTTTCCAAAATTTTTCTATTTTTTGTTTCCGGTCTATTGTAGAAATCATACCACAAAACTTCAATGAATTATCATTACATTTGACAAAGATATCGCTTAAAATGTTTTTATTAGGCCACTTTATAGTTCCCATATATAAAAGTGGGCGTGGCCGTCAACCGATTTTGACTATTTTCCGTTAAAACATTTCCCTAAGTAAGCAAATCACGCATACCAAATTTCATCGATATACCTTCAACGGTTTCTGAGTTATGACATATAAAACTTTCAATGTTTGACCCTTAATAAGTGGGCGTGGCACCGCCCATTTTCTAAAATTTCACCAAATGTCTTCATATGGGCCTGAGCTCAATACGTGGGTAAAATTTCATCGCTCTAGCTATATTAATGGCTGAGATACCAAATTTTCGATTTTTTTTTTTATAGAGGAAAAGTGGGCGTGGTCATGGTCCGATTTCGCCCATTTTCAATACCAACCGTCCCAGTTTCGATACCAACTTGTATTTCAAATTTCATCGAAATATCTCAATTTTTGCACGAGTTAGAGTGTTTACAGACGGACGGACAGACGGACAGACGGACGGACGGACGGACGGACATGGCTCAATCGATTTCTCTTTTCACCCTGATCATTTTGATATATATAAGTCTATATCTATCTCGATTATTTCATTCTGTTACAATCCACCGTTATGTGATTAAAACTATAATACTCTGTGTACTAGTACAGCTGAGTATAAAAAGAAAGAAAGACCGCGACTGTCCTCGGTCGTACCGAAAAAAGTTATGACCTTTGGTGAGTGGGGGAAATAAAATGTTACAAAGTTTGACTTTCATTAAATTGTCTAAGTAAGGGACGTTTGCATTCAAAATGGCGGGAGATGGCTTAAGTCACTCAGTTAATGAATTCGATCATATCGATATATATTTTTGGTGGGGAGTAACTCTTCTACTTCTGCTACTTTCAAGAATCGTATTTTGGCACAAAATTATAATGCAATTTTATGTCCATAAAAGGTATAAAACAAAAAGCAGCAAGTAAAGAATCGAAGCAACAACAACGACAACTGCAACACAATCATCACAAATGTACTAACAATGACCGCCGGGAAAGCGTCGAACGAGGACACAACAGCAACAACAGCAGCAGCTTTGGCGCGGTTTAACGATAATTCCATTCGGTAATAGTATCCGATTTGCTTTGCGGGTATTAGATTTGATTAGATTTTTTTGTGTTTTCCATTTTTGAGCTCGCTTCGTTACCGTGCAACAAGGTAATCTAGAAATGTATTACTCGATATACACACACAAACACACACACACACAGCCAGTCAGATGAGGCTGCGCTTGTTACTTCCGGGCTATACCCCATAGACATACTGGCGGAAGAAGCTGCAATGATCTCACAAAACGGAGTCGACCGCTCAGAGGCGCGTGAGGCCGGCATACAAAGCTGGCAGCTTAGGAGGAACAACACCACGAAAGGACGCTGGACACATAGATGTATACCAGACTTGAGATGCTGGTTGCTAAGAGCTCATGGAGAAGTCGATTTTTACTTGACTCAGTTCTTAACTGGGAATGGCTGCTTCAAGGCTTATCTCTACCGTTTTAAGCACGAGTTAAATCCAACATGTGACCACTGTGGAGGGCAAGCAGTTGAGGATGTGTATCACGTTTTCTTTGAGTGTCCAAGATTCTACGAATCTAGAAGTAAGCTCGGCAGAATATGTGGAAGTGACTATTCACCTGAGTCGCTCGTAAAGCATATGCTAGAAAGCAGTTCAAAGTGGATTGCAGCGGGTGACATAATAGCAGGCACGATGAAAACACTGAGGAGTCTAGAGAGATTACGACGCACCAGCAGTAATCATAGATACTTTGCGTGGAACGGATACGTACAGGAGTTCAGACTCCTGCATCCGTCATCGCGTGTGGTGCGGAGCTTTGGCCCCCGCAGATCACCTAATTGTGAACTTTGAATGAAACGGATACGTACAGGAGCTCGGCCTCTTGCATCCTTTACGGATACGTACAGGAGCTAGGCCTCCTGCATCCGTCAATGCGCGTGGTACGGAGCTTTGGCCTCCGCAGACCACCTAATATTGTGAACTTTTATAAAAAAAAAAATAAGGGTGAAGCCTTCTAAGGCAGACTGAGGGCAATAACGCGACCATTACGGACTGCGAGCCTAGTGCTCAACCCACCTCCCGACGGTAGCTTGATGGTAGTACCGGGGGGTTCGGTACGATGACAGTAGGAGGTTTAGTTCGGGTTAGAGTCCCACACTGACGGGGGTAAAGGCTTTCGATGCTTCCTCCTCGTAAAAAAAAAAAAAAAACACACACAGCCACACGGTCGTACACATTAAAAAGCTTAGTTTAAAGGAAACTCGGAAAAAAGACTAAGCAAAAAGAAAATAAATAATAAAAATGCAATACAAAAGAAAGTAAGAACACAAAGATTATCATAAATTAAAGTGGACATTGAAATTGGTTGGTTGGTTAATGTTGACTCCGCGCTCCAATCTCATCATTCTGGGCTGGCTGTCCCAGATACGCTTAGTAATTCGATAAAAGGCATATTGTTATAAGTATATTAAGCTGGTTTTTAATTTATCTGTGTGTTTTTTAATTTTTTAATATATGGGACATTCCAGCCAAAAGAGGAAAACGACATAGAATTTAAAATGCTACTAATCATTCCTATTTATTCAGTTACCTGTAACTAAATGTGTATATTTTCCTAATCTGTTAACAGAAATATAGAAAAATATGTAAAAACACAAAATTTTTCCCATAGAACTTTGACTTCACACCTAACTATTTTGCGGAAAAAGTTTGGTCATGTTTGCATTGCTATATTAGCTATATTTTCATTTGTAAAAAAAATTTGCAAGTCATTCAAGTAAAGCGAGGAAAAATTTAAATAATTGCATAACAAAAAATTAAAAAAGGTATGTGATTTTTGTGTATATCTTCATAAAATTGATTCATATGGGGTGTCCCAGGAGTCACACGAAAAGGCATAAAAATGTGTCTGGTAACTTCAGGTATGACCCTACGAAACCAGATATTTATGGAAGTAAGGATTAAGAGGCTGTTCACCGTCTAAATACATTTTTTAAGTTAATAGGGTTATACTGTGGTTTCTACACTATTTTTAAATGTGTCCCAGGAGTCACACAAGTCTGAACTCTAATGTATTATTCAGATGAATGCCGCACAGAGGAAAGGGATACAGCGATTTTTAAATAATTGTTTCGAGAGATGTTGAATTAAACTTGTTTTAAATAAATATTTAATCAGAACTTTGAAGTAAATATAAATATTATTTTGCATTCACTTTATTTTTTTTATTTAATTGGCTTGGTTTCAATTCTGCTGGGAGAAATTTATGAATAACTTGGTCAAAAAGGGCTAAAACAATAATAAAACTGATTTCAATAATCTAGTATATTACATATTTCGCACTTGTCCCAGGAGTCACAAGTTTAAATATTTGAAAATAGTTAATGCAATTTGAATATATAAAATATTTTTATACCTTAGACAAATGGCTATATGTGCAAAAGATATATCTATTTTCTTTTAGATCGGAATGACCATTTCTCGCTTCTGAGTATCCATTTTGGTTCGTCAAGGTGTTGTGCATATGTTCCACCCATTTATTTCTACTTTACACCAAATTTGTTATACAATATCCTTAGCTTACTGGAAAGTGTCGAGAGTTCAATAGAAAATAGCTATATGTGCATAATACTTTATTGCTCTGAAATGACTTTGACGACGGAGTCGTAGCTATCCAAGTGCCTGTAACTGAAAAATAACGCATTTTGTCGACATAAAACCCAATACGTTGCACATTTTAAATTGAAACTATTATTTATTAGTTAATAATCGCGCGGGGAACAGATATTTCTATTGAGGAGCAGGATAGGATCAGGGGAATGCATGAAGGCGGGATGAGAATCGGTCATATAGCGTCTGCTACAAACCGACACCGTACTTACCACCATTTCAAATTTTTCGAAAAGTTGCCTGGACTATGCAATTTGCAGACGGACCGGTCCAAAAACTATCATTGTCGAGCGAACTAAACGCCGAATTCGGCCATTAGTTACACAGGACATGCATCCAAATTAAATCCGAATTAAATCTGAATGTTACCAGGTAGCGTTTCCAACAAATTCTGACCCACGACTTGCAGCTTCAATATCAATTAAAGGTATCTAAACCTCGTCTAACTAAGCACCACAAAAATGTCCGAATCGCCTTTTACAAAAATACCAATTTTGGGACATAGAATTTGAAAATGTAATTTGTAATGACAAAAAGAAGTTTAATCTTAATGGTCCAGACGTTTACCACAAATGTTGGACGGATACGCGACATCCACCATAGACTTACTTCGAACGAAACCATGGTGGTGGCACCCTTATGTTATAGGCTGCCTTAAGTGCTTCAGGCAAGTCCCACATATGCTTCTTAGCGAGCCGAATGTATAGATAATCATATATAGAGTTACTGTATACTGAAATGATTCCATTTGAAGAGGTCTACCATGGTCACGGTTGGATTTATGAGCAGGATAATGTGCCCGTTCATGTCGCACGGGCAACGAAACTTTTTTTGAATCGGACAATATGCCTTTAATGCAATGGCCAGCCTTCAGACCAGACTTTAACCTGATGGAGGACCTTTGGGGTATAATATCAGCCATAATTTTCGCTCTAACAAACCAATATAACACATTTATGGACTTGAAACCATCCATTGCCACGAAATGGGTAAACTTTACTTATCTGCCCTTAAAAACTTGGCCAGTTCAATACACCGGAGACTAAGACTGGTAGAACACAACAGGGGAAGCACTATTTCATATTAATTTAATACCTACTTTTCTTAAATTTAAATAAATTTATATAAAATGATGTAAAGAAAATTTTGCACATATAGCCACTTTCTATGAAGGAAATATATTTTTTTTAATTTTTCTAGTTAAAATGTGGTTATTAAAAAAATTTGTATTTATATAGTTTACTTTAATAAAAATGAAACATAAAAGCATATATTCCTATTAAAACAACCGTAAGTTTTAATAAAACTAACCTATACACTGTTGCACATATAGCCATTTGTCTAAGGTAGAATATGGTACTATGCAGTGTGTTTTTTCGACCATATACAAATTGTAGGTGAAAGTTGAATAGTTGAACTAAAATTCGTATTCGTGCTCATAAAGGTGCAACAAAGGGATTTTTCGGTGTCCCAGGAGTCACACTCATTTACTGAGTAGTTACAAAGCTATTTGTTATTATTTAGCTAATCCTTTTAATGCATTTGTTGTATTGGATATTTATCCATGTCGATAAATATATTTCATAGCAATTTAAGTCCCGATGTCAGTTTTATAATTCAAAGTTGACTAAGCTCTGGAGTCAAATGTCCCATATACTTATAAGTAGTAAAAAATTTAAGTGAATTTATTTTAAGGCAGATTAAAGTGTAATTTAACAAGTAAGGAAGCCTAAGTTCGAGTGGAATCGAACATTAGATACTCAGCTGTATGCTTTCATTGTTTGTTTGCGTTTGATGGAGATACGGTGCACTTAATATAAAGCGAGTGCTGCATAAAGTGGGCGTAGCCACGCCCATTTTCTAAATTTTTATCAGTCATCCAACTAAGCATATGAATATTATTCTTTGTGCAAAATTGCATTCCTTTATGACTTCTAGTTATAAAGATGTCACGTTACAAATTCCCAAAGAGTGTTCCAGAAATATCTTTCTTAAAAAGTAGGCGTGGTCATAAACCGATTGCGTGGCTATTAACACATGTTATAAAAGTGTATAAACCAAGTTTCGTCATAATGTCTCAATTATTTGTCGAGTTATGGGCTAAGAAATCTCGTATATCCCTTTGTGTAAAAAGAGGCGGTGCCACGCCCATTTTCCAAAATTTTTCTATTTGTTGTTTCCGGTCTATGGTAGAAATCATACCACAAAGTTTCAATGAATTATCTTTACATTTGACAAAGATATCGCTTAAAATGTTTTTATTAGGTCACTTTATAATACCCATATATAAAAGTGGGCGTGGTCGTCAACCGATTTCGCTAAAATTTTCAACATGTATTACCACAAGTAATAAAAGTGTACACACCAAGTTTAGTCATTATATATAAATCATTTGTCGAGTTATGGGCTCAGAAATCTCGTATATTCCTGTTTATAAAAAGAGGCGGTGCCACGCCCGTTTGCCAAAATTTTTGTGGTTTTCGTTTTATGTCCGCAGTTGGACTCCTGCTATAAAATTTCAATGATATATCTTTATATTTGGCAGAGATATCGCTTAAAATGTTTTTATTAGGTCACTTTATAAGACCCATATATAAAAGTGGGCGTGGCCCTCAACCGATTTCGGAAATTTTTCGTCCAAATATTTGACTAAGTAAGTATATCACGCGTACCAAATTTCATCGATATATCTTCAACGGTTTCTGATTTATGACTCATAAAACTTTCAATGTTTTCCCTTAATAAGTGGGCGTGGCACCGCCCATTTTCCAAAATTTTTGTGTTTTTTTGTTTTATGTCCATAGTTGGACTCATGCGCCAAAATTTCAATGATAGATCTTTATATTTGACAGAGATATGGCTTAAAATGTTTTTATTAGGTCACTTTATAATACAAATATATAAAAGTGGGCGTGGCCGTCAACCGATTTTAACTATTTTCCGTCCAAACGTTTGCCTAAGTAAGTAAATCATGCGTACCAAATTTTGTCGATATATCTTCAATGGTTTCTGAGTTATTACATATAAAACTTGCAAGGTTTGACCCTTAATAAGTGGGCGTGGAACCGCCCATTTTCCAAAATGTCATCAAATTTCTTCCTAGGGGCCTGAGCTCAGCACGTGGGTAAAATTTCATCGCTCCAGCTATATTAGTGACTGAGATACCAAATTTCCGATTTTTTCTATATAGGAAAAGTGGGCGTGGTCATGGTCCGATTTCGCCCATTTTCAATACCAACCGTCCCAGTCTCGATACCAACTTGCATTTCAAATTTCATCAAAATATCTCAAATTTTGCGCGAGTTAGAGTGTTTACAGACGGACGGACAGACGGACGGACGGACGGACGGACAGACGGACGGACGGACGGACATGGCTCAATCGATTTCTCTTTTCACCCTGATCATTTTGATATATATAAGTCTATATCTATCTCGATTATTTCACTCTGTTACAATCCACCGTTATGTGATTAAAACTATAATACTCTGTGTACTAGTACAGCTGAGTATAAAAAGATGTTGTCGGCTGTGTCCTTTGAACGGTTTCTTCTTCTTTTTCTTCTTCTTCTTTTTCTTCTTCTTCTTCTTCTTCTTCTTCTTCTTCTTCTTCTACTACTACTACTTCTTCTTCTTCTTATTATTATTATTATTATTATTATTATTATTATTATTATTATTATTATTATTATTATTCTTCTTCTACTTATTATTCTTCTTCTTCTTCTTCATCATCATCATCATCATCATTCTTCTTCTTCTTCAATATTAGAAATTGTAGAAGAAGGAGAAATTTTTACTACTTTTTCTTTTATTCATCTTATTTTTCTTCTTCTTTATCTCTTACTCTCGTTAAGATCTTCTTGTTTCTGACCTTTTGCTTTTCTTCGAGCTCTTCTAATTTCCTTCTTCATATCAAATGTTTACCGTTATGTTTTCTCAGTTTCTCATCCTCATGTTTCTTCCTCTTATCCTTTTTTCTTCTTCAGTGTCTTCTATATTATTTCAAACTTCATTTATACTTTCAGATTTTTTCCATTTTCAAAGCTTGACGATTTTCATACCCTTCATTAACCTTAAAATCTCAAAGAAAAAATTTGGCCATATCCGCTGTCGTCCATTCGCTATTTCAGCAAGACTAATTCAGCTATGGATGAAATCACATAATTTGTAGAATATGTATTCTATTTTCACAATTGCAAAATCTTTTTGCTTTAGTACGCCAAAAAGATTTCCTCCCTCCTCCATACATATTAAATAGCAACCACACGTACTCACACTGATTACTATCTGTGTGTGTATGTGTATGTGTTCAACAAAAGCAACCAGATAATCTTGCTGATTAAAAACGCAAGTGAATGTCACATTAATCAAATTTGTACCAAAAAATACCCCCGAGTACCATAAAGTGATTTCATTAAGTGCTTTTCTTCATTTTTATATTTTATAAATACAACAAATAAAAGCGGCAGAGAAAAAGCACAATGAAAAAGTGAGAGCAGAAGAAAAAAAAAACAAATAAATAAATACCTTAGGTAAGCAAATTCGTATTTCTCCGAGGAGTTGCGCACGATATGAAATGAAAGCTTTATAAATAACGGTGTACATTTCCAAATTTATTTAAAATTGTGAATAAAAGTGAAGCCGGAAAAAATTAGCTAAAATTTATGCAAGTGCAAATATTTGTATGTAGGGGAGGCTTATTAAGTCTTCATACGCATTAGTCACGGCACGTTGCCGAAGCGTCACTAACAAATTTCGGTGCTAAAACGACATCGGATTGATTAGTGACAGCACTGCGGCCGCTTCAGTGGGAATTGTGCTCTTTTATACAATCTTTTACATAAGGCTTATCCTTTTTGGCCACTTCACTTCTCTAAAAATTTCCCTCTACTCACTGTGTGCGAAATTGGCATGTAAAATAGAGAGATCAGAATATTCCCTTATGGAACTTTGGCGCGCCAACTGACTGATGTGTGACAAGTTTTCTTTATAGTTTTTAGAAGTGCTTATGAAATATGGCACGCTGAAATTTTATTGCGATTGGAATACATGGTGAGTATACGGCACCTAATTTATGAACAAAATGCTCAATAACATCAGTGCAAGGACCTCCTAGAGATCTACGTGATCATCAAGGAAGTTTGAAATATATATAAAATGTTGTAAAGTTTGTTCCATAGCAGCTGTAAAGAGAGCAGCAATTACTTACAAAGAGGACATATCTGTGGCAATTTGCAATAATCGCTTAAGTCGAAAAATATGATTTCGAGATAAATAGATTTTTATATTCGAAGGTGTTTCTTAACAAATCATAAAAGTCGATTAAAAACTATGGACGCAAAATCAGTTAGCCATCCACAATGTTACGATCAAATTTTGTAAATAAAACAAAATGTCATGAAGAAATTTGATTAAGTATATACATCTACTTTGGCTGTTATAGCAAGTTTAATATACCTCTATTGTAAGTTAAGCCTAAATGTTTTTATACTCAGCTGTACTAGTACACAGAGTATTATAGTTTTAATCACATAACGGTGGATTGTAACAGAATGAAATAATAGAGATAGATATGGACTTATATATATCAAAATGATCAGGGTGAAAAGAGAAATCGATTGAGCCATGTCCGTCCGTCCGTCCGTCTGTCCGTCCGTCTGTAAACACTCTAACTCGTGCAAAAATTGAGATATTTCGATGAAATTTGAAATACAAGTTGGTATCGAAACTGGGACGGTTGGTATTGAAAATGGGCGAAATCGGACCATGACCACGCCCACTTTTCCTATATAGAAAAACTTGGAAATTTGGTATCTCAGTCACTAATATAGCTGGAGCGACGAAATTTTACCCACGTGTTGAGCTCAGGCCCTTAGGAAGAAATTTTATGAAATTTTGGAAAATGGGCGCTGCTACGCCCACTTATTAAGGGTCAAACCTTGAAAGTTTTATATGTCATAACTCAGAAACTATTGAAGATATATCGATGAAATTTGGTACGCGTGATTTACTTACTTAGGCAAACGTTTGCACGGAAAATAGTTAAAATCGGTTGACGGCCACGCCCACTTTTATATATGTGTATTATAAAGTGGCCTAATAAAACATTTTAAGCCATATCTCTGTCAAATATAAAGATCTCTCATTGAAATTTTGTCGCATGAGTCCAACTATGGACATAAAACAAAAAACACAAAACTTTTGGAAAATGGGCGGGGCCACGCCCACTTATTAAGGGGCAAACATTGAAAGTTTTATGAGTCATAACTCAGAAACCGTTGAAGATATATCGATGAAATTTGATACGCGTGATATACTTACTTAGGCAAATGTTTGGACAAAAAATTTCCAAAATCGGTTGACGGCCACGCCCACTTTTATATATGTGTATTATAAAGTGGCCTAATAAAAACATTTTAAGCGATATCTTTGTCAAATGTAAAGATAATTCATTGAAGTTTTGTGGTATGATTTCTACAATAGACCGGAAACAAAAAATAGAAAAATTTTGGAAAATGGGAGTGGCACCGCCTCCTTTTAGACAAAGGAATATACGAGATTTCTGAGCCCATAACTCGACAACTAATTGAGATATTATGACGAAACTTGGTTTATGCATTTTTTTAACTTGTGTTAATAGACACGCAAAAATTTATTGAAATCGGTTTATGACCACGCCTACTTTTTAACAAAGATATTTCTGGAACATCCTTTAGGAATTTGTAACGTGACATCTTTGTAACTAGAAGTCACAAGGGAATGAAATTTTGCACAAATAATAATATTCATATGCTTAGTTGGATGACTGATAAAAATGTTGAAAATGGGTGTGGCTACGCCCACTTTATGCGGCACTCGCTTTATATAAAATACGCCGTGTTTCCATCAAACGCAAATAAACAATGAAGGCATACAGCTGAGTATCTATTGTTCGATTCCACTCGAACTTAGGCTTCCTTACTTGTTATTTATATCTTTTTATTGAATTAAGTTATAAGCATGGGGGTTTTACAGAAATATAGAGTTTTAAAAGGAGAATAACTTGGTATATATAACTCGAAATCTTCCTAAGTCGACTTAAGCGGTTATTTCTTGGGACCACAGATATTATTTTTACAGAGATAATCAGGTGGCTATAAAGTTCATTCTGTCGTATAGCAACTCTTACAAGAGTGTGGCGCGCTGCAAGAAAACCTTAAGGGCAATATTTAGAACTAGTACTGTTCATCTGTACTGAAACCAGATCAAACGCAGATAGACGGGAATGAGAAAGCTGATTAGCTGGCGAGGCAGGTCTCAGAGAAGAACACTGCGATGCCATTGTAATTAAGTATAGAACCAGGCGGATAAGGCGTGGAAGCAAGCGTAAGTAGAAATCGTACGATCCGAAGCTAGCTAATTGGTTGATATAGCTGAGAAGGGATGGAACGGAGGTATTCATGTTCAAGAACTCTTCTGGTAACACTGCGGACTTATTTAGTCTATGTGAAGCCATTAACGGTCAGCCAGTATAATGAAGCCTAACCCTTGTTTCATGACGATTTGCTGCAATACACAAATAACATTAGTGATCAAGATTTTTAAATAAATGCATCTAAAATAAATATTAGACGAATTGTAGGTTTTTTTCTAACATATTTGCAAAGCTCGTACTTGAACAAAAAACAACAACATCTGAAACTTTATGATATAAGCTAAAAAAAAATTACCTTAGTTTAAACATAAAGGAACTTTTTGAATTTGTTATTTGAGAGTAGCTTTTTCTTGGTGGAAATATCTGTACGTACAGAGCTAAGCTAGGTAGCAAATGCCTTAAAAAAATGTACCAAAGAAGTGTATTATTAAACCCTTCTATAATAAAGCACACACTTGCAGCCAAGTAACTAATTGAATATGAACACCTTGAATTCTTGTAAGCTAACAAACCAGCAGAAAAACACGACAAAAAAGGAAAAAGGAAAAAAATGTATAACAAACCGCAAAACATTAACGAATAAATCCTGCCGCTTAAGTTGGCTGAGTTGAATAAAGTGCCAAAAATTTGACACGAAAATCACTTGGCAAAAAGTCAATGCCCAAAAATTTGTTACTTATGTATAAGAGAAATTTACGGAAACAACGCAAAGACGGGCAAACATTAAAAGTAAAGCCCATGTGATCAACAATGAAATTCCTTCTGTACACAATTATCCCATACCGTTTCCAAGCGATTATTTGTTGATGGATTTCTACAAGTGCAAGCGGTTAATTTACGTCGAGTGCTCAGCGTCACCAATTTGATTTGGGTCGTAATGTGTTTTGACTGGTTGGAATTGCTGCCGCGCTGCCAAAAACACTCCATTTTCTCTCTGGCCTATGTACCTTTGCGTTTTATGTCGCTTTTACCGTAGCCATACACGGTGCGACCGTTGACCCAACTCGGTTGCATTCGAGTTGGTCTGTTTGCCTACATACGGTGCAATTTATTGTACAACCTTGTTGTACAATTTCATTTTGTAAAAAATTACTTTGAGTGAAGATGGAATAGGATAATATTGCGCTTGTAGAAGAAGAACGTACAGAAAAAGTACGATTAATTAAACGGAAAAAATTTCAAAAAAGTGGTTCCTGCGAGCATTCCAGTTTGTGTTATTTATTCTACAAATATTTATGTTTTTTTGTGTTGAATTCGCTCATTTTTAATTATTTTAATTTGATGTGTTCACTGCAAGAATTCTCATAAAATGAAATGTTGAACAACATGCTCCCAAACGATGCAACCAAGTTGTACAACCGATACACAACTTCATACAACAGCCCCAAAAACGTTGCAATTTCGAAAGCAACTTGACCAAGTTGTATAAAAAATTGCAAGGTGTGTGGCTAGCATTATGATTTCCATTTAGGCGCATCACTCATACGCCCCGTTGTACCATATTAAGTTTCCTCTTTTTTTCGAACCTATCTACTGATTTTCATTTGCTGCTTTGCTTAATTCAATTATTGGGTTTTGTCGGTGTTGTTTGAGGCATTAATATTGTGTTAATGTTTAATGCTTTAGCTTTCTTCTTAGTAGATCTATCTCTTTGTGTGGGCTTTGCAGTTACCCTACCCAAATTTGTTGCTTGCTTTTAAATGTTTTTGAAAAGAAGTTCGTTTGATGATTGTTACAGTTGAATATACTATTTCACATATATGTCTGCATACCAACATAACTACAAATGCTTGTATGCGCATTAGGGTGGTACCTAAAATCCTATTAGCGTTTTTCTACGGTTCCCACATCGGAAACAGTACAGCCAAAGATAACACATATAAATTTTTGTCCAGATCGGAGATTGATAAAGGGTGTCGCACAGGGGTCAAACTTCAGATTACTAAGAAATGTATTCTAATTTTTTTTTTAATCTAATACCCACAATCGATAATGCTGTACACTGAAAGATACCGTATATAAATTTTGGTCCCGGTAGGATACGGTTAAGGGGTAAAAGTTAAGATAACCAATTGGGACCCCTGTGTGACACCCCTTAGCCGTCTCCGATCAGGACCAAAATTTATATTTGGTATTTTTCAGTACAGGACAATAAATTTTGGCCTTTAGATATAAAATAATTTGATATAATTTTTTGGTCTTTATATTGGTAATCTGAATTTTGGCTCCTGTGCGACACCCCTTAACCATTTCCGATCGGGACAAAAATTTATATGTGATATGTTCGACTATATTAGCATCGACCTAGGGGGTGAGCTTGAGAAAAAATTCTATAAAATTTTTCTCCATAGATTTGCGGACCACCCTTATGTGCATACATATATAGAAATATACATATTTGCGTACACGCTTGCCGCTTTTTGATTGCTGACCTTTTGATCTGAAACTTTTCCAACATTCTCGCCTAACTTTGCCCTTAACATCCGCACCACTACGCTAAGCTTAGCGCAAACATAGTGTGTTTTATTGTTTGTTGCTTTTTGTTGTTGTATGTTTCTTGTTGTTTGCTACAAAAGTCGAAAATTAAATTATTAATTTGTTTTTCTCGGCGTGCTTGCAACCTCTCTCTTTTTGAGGTTGCTTGCTTTGGGTCCCTGAAATTAAGGTCCATTGCGCTAATTGAGTGGCTATAACTATAGTTGTATGTGTGCGTGTGTGTCTGTGTATTAATCCCTGCAGCGAAAGTCCAAACTAGTCAGCCAATCTACCAGTTAACTGAATAGATAAATTATGGGAGTTGCCCAACTAGATTCATAGGGGACAAATTGAGATTAGTTATGAAACAAGAAGTTTTGCCAAAAAAAGGGTTTTAAATTAAAGACGAATGTATCCGGGGTTTCTGGAGGTTGCAATGAACACGTATGCAGTAAAAGTAAAGCAACTTCTTTATTGTTGTTGTAGTATTCGAACCCTGCGTAGTAGGCCCCTTGTAGATTTAGTTGGTTGCAAATTGTTAGATAATTAAATCAGGTGAATACCACAAATATAACATAGTTTGAGATGTTAATATAGCCCTGTATATTAGATACTACTTCAGCCATAGAAAAAAGTACTTGATATGTTTGTATAAAGTCAGAAAATCATCAATATAAATGTCAAGCTTAGAATGGTCAACGTGTTACTTATTCACAATATTAATGTTAATTTACCTAAATATTTAATATGCAAGATCACAATCTAATGTGCCTGAATTCTTTAATTTAAATATCATATTCTAATAACTAAATAAATGTATTAGAAACCTTATTTTGCAATTTTTATTTTAATTGGAGTAGCATGTAAAACTAGTCAGTCAACTGGTATAGTTCTGATATCTACACTGACTAGTCAGCAAATTGGTATGATGCTGGTGTGTATACTGACTAGTCAGTCAAGTGGTATGATACTGGTGTGGATACTGACTAGTCAGTCAAGTGGTATGACTCTGGTGTGGATACTGACAATTGCCATTTCCTAGCAAGGATGGGCATTTTTGCATTACCATTCAAAGTGCATTACCATTCAATAGTGAATGGTAATGCAAATGTGGCTTGCACTACCATTCAGTAGTGAATGGTAATGCAAATGTGGTTTGCACTACAATTCAGTAGTGAATGGTAATGCAAACGTGGCTTGCATTACCATTCAGTAGTGATTGGTAATGCAAATGTGGTTTGCACTACCATTCAGTAGTGAATGCGAATGCAAATGTGGCTTGCACTACCATTCATTGCATTCCCACTACAAGTATGATTTGTGAAAACCTATGATCGTAGTTTAGGTATTAAGTGGCAAATCTATTTAATAACGGGAAGGAAGTTTATGGGATATTCTACACATGAAATAAGGCTTAGAAAACTGATTGGAAACCAACGCGGCATTGCAATATGTCCTGTGTATATCAATAGGTTTTAAGGTTGTTAATAAAATTCTTTTAAACACGTAGGTGAAAATATACTTATACTTATACAGTGGCTCACAGAGGTATTTTGCATATGGCATTTGTTGAGAAAATATTGAAATTTTATGGCAGGAGTTCAACTGCGGATATAAAACGAAAAGCATAAAAATTTTGGAAAATGGGCGTGGCACCGCCTCTTTTTAGAAGCAGGAATATACGAGACTTCTGAGCCCATAACTCGACAAATAATTCAAATATAATGACAAAACTTGGTGTGTACACTTTTATTAGTTGTGGTAATACATGTTCAAAATTTTAGCGAAATCGGTTGGCGACCACGCCCACTTTTATATATGGGAACTATAAAGGGGCCTAATAAAAATATTTTTTAGCGATATCTTTGTCAAATATAAAGATAATTCATTCAAATTTTCTGGCATGAGTTTCACAATAGACCGGAAACAAAAAATAGAAAAATTTGGAAAATGGGCGTGGCACCGCCTCTTTTTAGACAAAGGAATATACGAAATTTCGAAGCCCATAACTCGACAAATAATTGAGACATTAAGACGAAACTTGGTTTATACACTTTTATAACTTGTGCTAATAGACACGCAAAAATTTATTCAAATCGGTTTATGACCACGCCTACTTTTTAACAAAGATATTTCTGGAACACCCTTTGGGAATTTGTAACAAGACATCTTTGTAACTAGAAGTCATAAAGGAATGAAATTTTGCACAAAGAATAATATTCATATGCTTAGTTGGATGACTGATAAAAATGTTGAAAATGGGCGTGGCTGCGCCCACTTTATGCAGCACTCGCTTTATATAAAGTACACCGTGTTTCCATCAAACGCAAACAAACAATGAAAGCATACAGCTGAGTATCTAATGTTCGATTCCACTCAAACTTAGGCTTCCTTACTTGTTTCGAATTCATTTGAAAATTTTTGACATGATGTGATAGCTGAAGCTTCATACTACACAAAAACATTAATTAAAACACATAAACACATTTCATCTTTAATATAAAATTATCAATTTTCTAAGCTAATTCCATGTGTAGAATATCTCACAAACTTCCTTCCCGTTATTAAATAGATTGGCTACTTAATACCTGAACTACGATCATAGGTTTTCACAAATCATACTTGTAGTGGGAATGCAATGAATGGTAGTGCAAGCCACATTTGCATTCGCATTCACTACTGAATGGTAGTGCAAACCACATTTACATTCGCATTCACTACTGAATGATAGTTCAAGCCACATTTGCATTACCATTCACTACTGAATGGTAGTGCAAACCACATTTGCATTACCATTCACTACTGAATGGTAGTGCAAACCACATTTGCATTACCATTCACTACTGAATGGTAGTGCAAGCCACATTTGCATTACCATTCAATAGTGAATGGTAATGCAAATCAAATTTTCATTACCACTCATCAGTGATTGGAGAATGCAAGGCTGAATGCAATCAAAATTGAATGCACTGTGCCCAACCCTGTTTCCTAGGTCATCACCGTGTTAAAAATACCAGTTGGTAATATGGAAAAAAGATAGATGGCTGACTAGTTGAGCTGTATGGCCAACCAGTTGTCAATTAGTTTACAACTAGTTGATTTCGCTGCAGGGAATTGTATTGCATGTTTGTTTGTGTATGCAATTTATTAGTTTTATTTACGTTGTGTTTTGCAAAACACAAATTTTGTTTCGTCTGTTGATGGATTTGCTGCGGCTTTTGGTGACTTAAGCGTTGACTGAGAGCAACGTTTCCCTTTTGGGTCAAAAACACATAAATGCACACATACATACATATGCAAGTACCCTGCAAAAAATGCGATTAATCCGGGACGTGTCCGGGATCAATCGCAAGGGAGCATGCGACTAATACAATTTTACATCCCTTTATATGGAGTGAATTGATCGCATTTGTTCGAGCATGTCCTATGAAGAGAATAATTGTTCAACTTGTATACCCGAACGGGTACAAATGTAGATCAATCGCTTTCATCCCGAACGGGTACAAATGTAGATCAATCGCTTTTATCCCGAACGGGTGCAAACGTAGATTAATCGCTTTCATCTCCAATGGGTACAAATGTAGATCAATCGCTTCCAGCGCGAACGGGTACAAATGTAGATTTTTCCAAGTTGTTCGCCAAGGCAATTTTTAATAACAATCTTTAAAAAATTGTAAATGTTCATACATATTTAAATAAAGATTATATAATGTTTTACTTTTGAAAAAAAAATCTCAATAAATAAATAAAAAAAAATTGAACTTTTGAGTATGCATTATATGAGCGTAATGTAAGGGATTTTTTCATAGAATATTTTAGGCAACATTTTGCTAAAATTATTATTCATCATTGTTATTAAAATAAAGGGTGTTCAATTCGTTTTACCGGTTGTTCTACAATTTTTTAAATACATTGCATATTTTGGTAAAATTTCTACATTTAAGGAATCTAGATTTGTACCCGTTCGGAATGAAAGCGATTAATCTACATTTGTACCCGTTCGGGATGAAAGCGATTAATCTACATTTATATCCGTTCGGGATGAAAGCGATTAATCTACATTTATACCCGTTAGGGAACAATAAGTCTACATTTATACCCGTTCGGGAACAATTGGTCTACAATTAGTCTACATTTATACCCGTACGGGAACAATCGGGGACTAATTGTGGACCGATTGTTCTCGAAAGAGATCAATCCGGGACAATCTCTTTCGGGATGAATCGCACATTGTTTTGCAGGGTATATACAGCGGTCAATTGGTTGCTATATTTGTGTGTGTGTGTGTGTGTATGTTTGAGCGTACATGTTAGTTGGTAACGGCTGCTTCGCTTTTCTTTTGTTCGTTTATATGTTTGTATGTCTACGATTTTTCTGTGGTTTCCATCAGAGCGTCAATTATTCATATATTAAGCTTGATAACGTGGCTGGTGAGGGGAGCAATGAAATGAAAACCTATATATGCAAGCACACATAAATATGTATATAACAACTCAGTAAAAGTTAGCGCATTTTGTTTCTTTTTTAATTTTGCTTTTTTACTTTTTTACTTTTTGCCGGAAACTAAACGCCGCATTTCCTGCAACAACACATTTCGCACTATTTTCAACATAAAGTCCAGTTGTGCAAAATGTTATTTGATGGCAATTGGTGCAGCTGTTGCTTTCCTAAGCTTTCTTTTACGACTCTTTGGCTTTTCTTCGTTAGCTTTTTATGGCTTGGATATGAATAGCCTAAGCTTCTCGCATCCCCACGTAAATTAGAGAACACAATTAAAACGTATTTAAGCATACATATTGTTTACATATATTTACACTTTTTTTTTGCTTTTTTTTAAATTTTGTTTAACTAATTGCCGAAAGTTAAAAAACACTTTATAGCTTAGATTGTGTTTGAGTTGAAGACCGTTTTAAATTGCATATACTTGAGTACATAGATTTTATGACATATTAAACATTTTTGCATAGATTCACAAAGAAATGTATGTATGTATATTAGGGTGGGGCGATTTACTAACCTATATCGCGCGATCGAAATTTGGATTCCTCTCATTTTTCTGAGTAGAAAACTCCTCCACGAATTTGTCTAAAATTAATTTTGATGTTCCGGAATTTGGTTTTTATGAACCGAGACGAATTTTCGAAAATAAAAATTGTGCAAAAATCGACAAAAAAATATCCAGGCCAATATGCACATCAAATTCAACCAAAATATTATGCAAAATTCATATATGAAATCAAAATTAAAATTGCATTAGTCGTTTTCGAGATATTGCCTGATTTCCGGTTTGGAGACTGAATGCCCAAAATCGCATATTTTCGCAATTATCTCTTGCTGTGTATAATATATCTTAAATTTTTTTACAAATTTCGTAAGCACAAATTAACTGAATATAATAACAATATTATAAATTTATAATTTAGCTTCCGATATAGATAACTAGAATGCACTCTTTTTTCTTTAGCCCAAAATCCTCTCACCATGATCCCACTCTATGTTATAGCCATCTGATTTCGATGATTTTAACTGACAACGCTTTGTGTACAATAGATGCTCCAAATCCAAAATTTCAGAATTTTAGCTGCAAAAATTGAAGAGTTATTCCCTAAAATGTAGACTTATGCTTCTGAAATTTGTTTTTTGCTTCCAATAGTACGCTATGGCGTATGAGTAGCCTTGAGTTTTTTTTAAAATTGATTAAAGTAAAAAAACAAGTCCGAAACAGCATACGTCTACGTTTTGGGTTATAACTCTTAAATGTTTGCAGCTAAAATTCTGAAATTTTGTATTTAGAGCATTTATTGTACACAAATCGCTGTCGACGAAATTCATCGGTATCGGATAACTATAACATAGAGAACCCATACCGCGCTTTTGGGCCAAGGAAAAAAGAGCGCATTCTAGTTTTCCCATACCGGAAGATAAATTAACATTTTAAAATACTGTTCATATATTGTATTGACTTATCTTTAAAAAGTTTGCAACAAAATTTAAGATGTATTGTACAAAACAAGAGATAATCGCGAAAATATGCGATTTTGGGCATTCAGCCTCCATAACCGGAAATCACGCTATATCTCGAAAACGATCCGATTTTAGTTTCGATTTCATATCTGGATTCAGCATAAAATTCTGCTTCAACTCGATGTGCATATTGGCCTGGATATTTTTTTGTCGATTTTTGCACAATTTTTATTTTCAAAAATTCGTCTCGGTTCATAAAAACCAAATTCCGGAACATCAAAATTAATTTTAGAAAAATGTCGTGGAGGAGTTTTCTACTCAGAAAAATGAGAGGAAGCCGAATTTCGATAGCGCGGTATCGATTAATTTCCCTCCATACAAATCGCCCCACCCTAATGTATATAAACTTACGATATTTCTCCGAATGGCGTGAAAGCATCTTTCAATTGTTGCGTTTCGATTTCTGCACTTAAATCGCCGATGAAAATGTGAAATTGTTCTGAAAAAGAAAAAAAAAACAGAAATTAAAACAGGTTAATATCGTGCAATACATACATTAAATTCCGCCTAATTTTATGGCAAATATATATTAAATACTTTTTTTTTATTTTCACAAATTCTTACAAGACAAATTTACATTTTTATTTTGCAACGCTTATTTGCCACAATGTATGTACATATGTATGTATGTATGTAATGATAAAATCACCAACAGCAATAGCATTTCAAGTGCAAACACTTTAAATTGGCCAAATGTGACATATGAAACGTGTAATTTTGGTTGACATTATCAGAGTGAGCACGGTATAATGGCAGCGCCAACAACTACTCGACAAAAGTTGACGACACCAGCAAGGACGAGTCAACCAAGCAAAATTTTATGGCGAGACAAGTGGACTAGATGGAACCAACGGGATAGTCAGGGCAGTCGGTACAACTCAGGCAGACAAGGCAGACGAATGGTTGCATAACACGGATGAGTTTGTGATATACATATATGCATACATACATACATACATACATACATATATACATTCATACATACAGAAGTTCACAGTAATATATACACATGTAGATAAATATATATTTCCACCTGCAGCTGGGCTCCCAAAAGTTTTGTTGCTGTGCCAAACAAACGAATGAATGAATGAATGGATGAATGAATGCAATTGCCAGTGTTAGAAGTGTTGCACGACTAGTGCTTACTAGATAGTAGCAATGGTGACGGCAGTTGCCGGTTAAGTGGCACGTTATCACATATGCTACTCTGAAAAAAAACGTTGTAAATCTAAAGACTTTCGCTGTTAAATCAACTACTTTCCACAGTTGAAATGTGCCCAACAACGCTCCGTTGTTGTTTCAAAGGTGCGAGCGTTGTTGATTTAAGTCAATAACGGAGATTGTTGGAAAAAATTTTCACCTAAAAATAAATTTTTGTTTGCATTTTACTCTTCATCTTCTCTCCGCCCAGGTTCCAACTGCAAATATGTAGCCTCCGCTTGTTCTCCTATTCTTCTCTCCTTCTTATCATTCACTTGTTGCTATCTTTATTTCTTATTCTGATTTTTCTTCTTTATTTCATATTCTCCTCCGGATTTGAACCATGACATCAACCTGAAATTCTATCCAATCATCACATAGTGGAACATTCAACATTATATTGAATTGTAGTAACCTATTTATACTTCCATTTCGTAAAAAGGAATCCATGAATTATTTGAATCATTGCAAAAACAAAATTTAAAAAATGTGTTCTCATTAGTTTTGTTTACAACGGAAACTGTTGGGTCAAATACTTTAGCCTTTAAATCAACAACGGTGAGAAAATTGTTGCTAAAAATAAACTTTTTTTTGGATCTTTCTCTTCATCTTCTCTCCATCATTATTTTTTTTGTTGGTTTTCTCACAAAAAAATATTTTCTCACAAAAATTTTTTTAAAAGCAAGCAAGTCTTTGAAACAACAACGTCCGTTATTGAATAAATTGTTGGATCAAAAACTATGCTGTAAAAACAAATACTTTTGCTGTTGAATCAAAGACGGAGATTCAACAGCCGAAAGTTGTTGGTTTAACTACGGGTATTTTTTTCAGAGTACTTTCCGGTTTGTAATGACGTCGGCGAACGAGTAGCCAGCAGCTCTCGGACAGCAACAATGTTACAACAAATGACAACGACGACAAATGCCGGTGCAGCAACTAAAGTAACGAAAACGCATACATATGTATATGTAATTTCCTGCGAATATAGATACATACATACATATATGTAGATGCTATAAGAATTAAACTGTATGCGAGGGCTAGCTGATTTTTAAGTATGGACATAAAAATCACTTTTTTAATGCTAAATGATCATATTATATTTCTGATATATTTAGATTTTCCTACAAAGCAACTGTAAGACGGAATGCATGAGTAACTAAACACTAAAAATGCAGAAAAGAGAAAATTTGTTGACAACAAAAACAATTGAGCTGTGGCGTTCTTAAATCAAATTTTTAACTAGAGCGTTTTTGAAATATTTTTTTTTTTTAACTAAAGCGATCTTCCACTCAAGAACCGATATACTTATGTATATAAGTATATACTACCACTTAGAAAAACTTAATTACACTACACATACAAATATAAAATGTCCACAGACCGAAAACTCCGAATACTAACCTCGAAAATATCAAAGGCTTATTTAAGGTTTATTTCAGATGATTTAAAGACTTATTAAATGAAAATTCTAAGCCACCAAAAGTTGCATGAACACGGGCTTATAATAAGGCTGATTTTCCTGTGTTGATGTTATCAGGTTATAACGAGATGTCATCAGGCTATCTACGAGAGAAAACCTTATTCGCAAGGCTTGTCCGCCATGAGAATAAGTCTTAGATAGCTCATTAGAATAAGGCATTTTGTAGAGTTTATATACCTCATATATAATAGGGCTCATTCACCGTAGGAAACTAGACCTGAAACATTTCTTATTGTAAGAGATTATATGGAGTTTTAATGCCTTATAATAAGGGATAATAAAAGGGCGTTTTAGCTGCATTATTAAAATTTTTTGCCCAATTTATGTATGTACGTATATGTTAGTAAACGGCAATCTTTCCTACGACACTACGCAATTTTTTATGCTCGCCACAAGTGCTCTCTTTTTCCATGTTTGCTCATAAACTCAATTCCCTCCTCTCTCTCTATTTGAGATATGAGCACATAACAGAAAACTAAGTGTTAAAACGTTTGGAGCAGAGCGAATAAGTGCATAACAGCAAGCAGCGCCGCCAGCGTATTCCATTTTGATACTCTGAAAAAAATACCCGTAGTTAAACCAACAACTTTCGGCTGTTGAATCTCCGTCTTTGATTCAACAGCAAAAGTATTTGTTTTTACAGCAAAGTTATTGTTCCAACAATTTATTCAAAAACGGGCGTTGTTGTTTCAAACACTTGCTTGCCTTTAAAAAATTGTTTGTGAGAAAATATTTTTTTGTGAGAAAACCAACAAAAAAAAAAAAAATAATGATGGAGAGAAGATGAAGAGAAAAATCAAAAAAAAAGTTTATTTTTAGCAACAATTTTCTCACCGTTGTTGATTTAAAGGCAAAAGTATTTGACCCAACAGTTTCCGTTGTAAACAAAACTAATGAGAACAAATTTTTTTAAAATTTGTTTTTACAATGATTCAAATAATTCATGGATTCCTTTTTAGGAAATGGAAGTATAAATAGGTTACTACAATTCAATATAATGTTGAATGTTCCACTATGTGATGATTGGATAGAATTTCAGGTTGATGTCATGGTTCGAATCCGGAGGAGTATATAAAATAAAGAAGAAAAATCAGAATAAGAAATAAAGATAGCAACCAGTGAATGATAAGAAGGAGAGAAGAATAGGAGAATAAGTGGAGGCTACATATTTGCAGTTGGGACCTGGGCGGAGAGAAGATGAAGAGTAAAATGCAAACAAAAATTTATTTTTAGGTGAAAATTTTTTCCAACAATCTCCGTTATTGACTTAAATCAACAACGCTCGCACCTTTGAAACAACAACGGAGCGTTGTTGGGCACATTTCAACTGCGGAAAGTAGTTGATTTAACAGCGAAAGTCTTTAGAATTACAACGTTTTTTTTTCAGAGTAGAATAGAACTCAACTTAGGCTAATCAATATTTTTGCAGAGTAGCTATGACGAATTTAGTATGTTGGCGGCAAAATGCAGCAGTAGACAAAAAGACGAAGAAAAAAGCGAGAGAGACTATGATTGACTTAGAAGCAAAGTAGCCGTGTATTAGTTTTTCACACGCCTGTTCAAGTGTCTTCTCTGTGTGTGTGTGTGCTGAGTTGAGTTTTGACCGACAAAAGCGACAAATGACAACAACGTTTCATATTACAAGGAAATTGTACTTCAAATCGAAAATCATGCACACCGTCAAGCGAACCAAACTCTTCACGCTGTCACAGAAACATGCATACATACATATACACATGTGTGATACATATACATACATATAAGCACTAAGCTTCTATGTATCATCATCGGTATTGAAATATATATTACTACTTACACTCAAACTTTGATTTGTGGCTGTTGATCTAACTTTGTTTGTATATATGTATTTGTATATGTACATATTCGTATGTATAATCCAGTATATGCTCACATGGCATGGCTCTAAGTGCGCTGCTCCCATGACATGTGGCATGTGTCCTGTGGCAAGTAAACTAAAAGTATCTATCCCCGCATATGTTGACAAATGTCCGGCGTTTGGCTTTCTCATTTTTCTTTTTTCTTTTTTTTTGTGGGGTGGTATTGGTTGGATAACAGGAATTTGTATTTAACTAACATTTCCGTGGTTTTGATTGATTGCAATCGAGATAAGCAGATCCGCAATGATGAGGTTCACTTGTTAGGTGGCATCTTATGCAATGCGCTCTTCTCGTGCTTATGTGGCCAAAACATCGATGACACTCTCATTATCATGCATCGCCAAAATGGCAATAAAAATTGAACAAGTTGATCGACACTTAAGCATTAATTTTATTTTTTGACAAAGTTTTATTTTGATTCTAAGTATGCTTGACTGAGTTTGTATTTATGTGCTTTTGTGATAGGCTAATCTTCATTTAGGTTTTTATATCTCAGTATTCCACATATATATGTACCTAAGGATTTTAATATGTAGGAAGCAAACGTTTTTTTTTACCAATCAGTCAAGTTATTATCCACTAATGTTTTTTTGCATATAAGAAGATATTAGTTGTATGTAAGTATGTTAAATCCTATATACATTTATAGGACTATTTTGGCAACTATTTTTGGAAAAAAATATCTTTCGAGAGCAAACAAATTTTTTTTGTTCCTTTCGTAAGATAGTTGAATTTGGAAAGACCGTTGCCAGAATAGCCTAGTTAATTTGATTTGATTTGGTTTGTGGATAGTTAGTTACGTATTCGCAAAGGCACTCGTTATAGTAATGGGTATATATGTATATTAGTGAAAGCCTATTAGGTACTCATATCAGATAATTAGATTTCAGAAAAGCTTAATTTCTTTTAAGCCGATTTTGTATTTAAATAAAAAAATATAGAACTTCATGACATGAACAAAGCCGCGAGGATGCAGCTCAATAAATCCAATTATCGTTGTCATACCGATCTATATACATATGTAGCCTAGTTGTGATCCAAAGATTTAAAACTCATTTAGACTAGAAGCCAACGCTCTTGTTTATAAAATAACTCAAAATTGAAGGAATAACTTGCGATAAAACGGCATGTGTTCTTTTCCATACTGCATGCCAACTATTTTCCTTTGTTTCAATTTTTCTAATTTCCAAAAAATTGTATAAAACCATAACACAAACAGTTCATCCAACAAATATTCAATGACGTAAATATTCTTTAAATATTCATTAAAGGTTTTTCTTAAATTTGTGATAAGAAGAACCAACTAGCTTTCATACCTTTTTGTTTTTCAATCTACCAGCTGAACAAACAATTATGAATAGGCTATACGAACTAAAGTCATTTTGTGTAAAGACAATACATGCACATATTTAAACTAAAATGGATGTACATTATATGCGTTTTTTTTTTTTGGTAAAGTTTCTCAGATCTTCCCTCCGGCCACAGAATATGAAAATAGGATGTTGTAGGATAACTAAGCTGATTTTTAGTTTTTTAGAAACAAAACTGAGTGGGCTACTCCAAAAACAGCGATTTTTTTTTAAATTTCATGATAGGTTTAGATTCATATATGAACAAGTAAGGAAGCCTAAGTTCGAGTGGAATCGAAAATTAGATACTCAGCTGTATGCTGTCATTGTTTGTTTGCGTTTGATGAAAACACGATGTATTTTATATAAAGCGAGTGCTGCATAAAGTGGGCGTAGCCACGCCCATTCTCAATATTTTTATCAGTCATCCAACTAAGCATATGAATATTATTCTTTGTGCAAAATTTCATTCCTTTATGACTTCTAATTACAAAGATGTCACGTTACAAATTCCCAAAGGGTGTTCCAGAAATATCTTTGTTAAAAAGTAGGCGTGGTCATAAACCGATTTGAATAAATTTTTGTGTGTCTATTAACACAACAGTGGTCGCTGTGGTGCAGTGGGTAGAGTGCTCGCCTGCTATGCCAGAGGTCTCGGGTTCAAACCACGGTCCGAGCCAAACAAATTTTTCTAATTAGTAAAAATCCAATTATTGGGTTTTTTAAGAGCAGCGGTCACCTCTCGGCAGTGGGCGGCATACCCTCCGAGAGTATTTCTGCCATGAAAAAGCTTCTCACAAAAAATGCATTCGCCGTTCGGAGCCGGCATAAAACTGTAGGTCCACCCAATTAGTAGGAAAAACAAAAAGGAGCACACCTCGAATTGGGAGAGAAGCTCGGCCATAAAACTCGTCAGAGTTATAATAGCGCCATTGTATTATTATTATTATTAACACAACTTATAAAAGTATATAAACCAAGTTTCGTTATAATATCTCAATTATTTGTCGAGTTATAGGCTAAGAAATCTCGTATATTCCTTTGTCTAAAAAGAGGCGGTGCCACGCCCATCTTCCAAAATTTTTATATTTTTTGTTTCCGGTCTATTGTGGAACTCATGCCACCAATTTCTATGAATTATCTCTATATTTGACAAAGATATCGCTTAAAATATTTTTATTAGACCCCTTTATAGTTCCCATATATAAAAGTAGGCGTGGTCGCCAACCGATTTCGCTAAAATTTTGAACATGTATTACCACAACTAATAAAAGTGTACACTGCAAGTTTCGTCATTATATTTAAATTATTTGTCGAGTTATGGGCTCAGAAATCTCGTATATTCCTGCTTCAAAAAAGAGGCGGGGCCACGCCCATTTTCCAAAATTTTTATGCTTTTCGTTTTATATCTGCAGTTGGACTTCTGCCATAAAATTTCAATGATATACCTTTATATTTGACAGAGATATCGCTTAAAATGTTTTTATTAGGCCACTTTATAATACCCATATATAAAAGTGTGCGTGGTCGTTAACCGATTTTAACTATTTTCCGTCCAAACGTTTGCCTAAGTAAGCATATCACGCCTACCAAATTTTATCGATATATCTTCAACGGTTTCTGAGTTATGACATATAAAACTTTCAATGTTTGGCCCTTAATAAGTGGGCGTGGCACCGCCCATTTTTCAAAATCTCATCAAATTTCTTCATAAGGGCCTGAGCTCCACACGTGGGTGAAATTTTATCACTCTAGCTCTATTAGTGACTGAGATACAAAATTTCCGATTTTTACTATATAGGGGAAGTGGGCGTGGTCATGGTCCGATTTCGCCCATTTTCAATACCATCCGTTCCAGTCTTGATACCAACTTGCATTCCAAATTTCATCAAAATATTTCAATTTTTGCGCGAGTTATCGTGCGTACAGACAGACAGACGGACAGACGGACGGACATGGCTCAATCGATTTCTTTTTTCACCCTGATCAATTTGATATATATAAGTCAATATCTATCTCGATTATTTTATGGTGTTACAATCCACCGTTATGTGATTAAAACTATAATACTCTGTGTACTAGTACAGCTGAGTATAAAAAAACCACAGAATTAAAAATAAAAAAACAAAAGATACATGTAAAATTAACGGCTTAATCGAATGGTGTTCTCAGTTTTTTAGTGCGAGCCACAAGGAAGGCACCAAGACAGCCTAAAGTGGAATTTTATTTTTTTTTGGTCACGGATTTTCAAGTTTGGACCCGGGTATTTTCAAAACACCTAAAATTTCTTTTTAATCAAAATATACAGGAATCTGCGCAAATTAATGCAGTTTTCAGAAAAGTTTATTTGATCGAAATCGAGCTTTTTTTATCCAAGCAACTTTGGTTTAAATGAAACATTCCAAAATCACTTTCATATTGAACAACATTTTTTATTGTTGCAAGTACAAAATTCGAAAATTTATTTATTTGATTAAAAAAAAATTTAAGGTATCTTGAAAATACCCGGGTCCAAACTTGAAAATCCGTGATTAAAAAAAATAATATTCCAATTTAGGCGATCTTGGTACCTTTCCTATGGCTCGCAGTAAAAAACTGAGTACACCGTTCGATTAAGCCGTTAATTTTACATGAGAATATGTATCTTTTGCTTTTTTATTTTTAATTCTGTGGTTTTTTCATATATGAATCTAAATCTATCATGGAATTTAAAAAAAATAGATTTTTTTGGAGTAACCCACTAAGTTTTTTTTCTAAAAAAAAAAACAAAAATCAGCTTAGCTATCATACAACATCCTATTTTCATATTCTGTGGCCGGAGGGGTATGTTAGAACAAAAAATAAAACAAAGTAAAAAAAATTTTTTAAAAAGCTTTTATTTAATATTAATATAAAAATTTACTAAAAAGGAAAAAAATAATTTTTTTATATTTTTGAACAAGATTTATATTAGTCCTTAGTTCATTTGGATCTTAATTTCAATCTAAGCATACATTTAACGTATTTCTTCAAAGAATTTCTGTATATGGATCAACATAAATAAAAGCGCGGGCCCTCTTTACGTAATGCATATCTTACGTAATTGGAATTTAAAGTTTTTATCGCTTCCTTCCATTTCACCAATACTGTTTTATAACATGAATATCTAATAAGTAGCCGCGCTTTTATTTATGTTGATACATATACAGAAATGCTTTGAAGAAATACGTTAAATGTATGCTTAGATTGAAATTAAGATCCAAATAAACTAAGGACTAATATAAATCTTGTTCAAAAATATAAAAAAATTATTTTTTTCCTTTTTAGTAAATTTTTATATTAATATTAAATAAAAGATTTTTAAAAAATTTTTTTTACTTTGTTTTATTTTTGCCTTTTTAGTTTTACAATGCATATTACATCTAATATTTGTCAACACTCCCACTATCAATATAGTCCAACAGTTTTTAATATGAAGTGCACTATGTTTAACATTTTGATGGTTTCTGCTCAGCCAGTTTTTTTATTATCCAATTCCTGTGGAGTCTTTTAAGTGGTTTTACTATACTCTTTTGTGAATAGATTACTTCGTAATACGTGTTCAAAATAGGAACAAAATTGATTCATAAATACGAATTTTCTAAATATTTTGACACTAGCGCCACCTAGCGGCGGTTTATTTCCACGGATATAATTACTTTCTCATAAGCAATATATATACCGAATATGAACAAATTCGGTCGGTAAATACGAATTTTACAAATAACTTGACACCAGCGCCACCTAGCGGCGATTTTTTTCCACGGATGTATTTACTTTCTCATAGGCAATATATATACCGAATATGAACAAATTCGGTCGGTAAATACGAATTTTACAAATATCTTGACACCAGCGCCACCTAGCGGCGATTTTTTTCCACGGATGTATTTACTTTCTCATAGGCAATATATATACCGAATATGAAGAAATTCGGTCGGTAAATACGAATTTTACAAATATCTCGACACCAGCGCCATCTACCGGATTTTTTTTTATTTCACATTGCATTGTCTTCGGGTCCTGAACTATGTTCCAAATTTCAAGTACCTAGCTCAACTAGAAGTATCTTAAATATTCGTTGCAAAATTCCACGACATACATACCCCCATACATACAAAAAGTGAAGTTAAATAAAAGCTTGTAACAAAAAGTAAAGTTAAATAAAAGCTTGTAATAATAAAAAACGCATCTAATGTATATATAAAACTGTATATGCATATAATATACAGCGATAGATATATCAGATTGTACTTGTATACGTATGTATGTATTTATGTATATAAATAGTGAATTTAACAGATGCGTACACAGTATTTTGACATACCGGAATTTACGGCTAACACTTACAAAATTAATGCTTAAAAAATGCTGATAAACCCACACAAATTTCACAGTTGCATATTCCTAGGCAGGGATGGGTGGTTTTGAATAAATTTTTATTCAAATAAAAAATAAATTTGTATTCTTCATTCTCATATCCTTGAATAAAGAATAAATTTTTATTCTTCATTCCGGCGCCCTTGAATAAAGAATAATTTTTTATTCTTCATTGTGATACCCTTGAATAAAAAATAAAATTTTATTCTTCACTCTGATGCCCTTGAATAAAGAATAAAAATTTATTCTTCATTCTGATACCCTTGAATAAAAATAAAAATTTATTCTTCATTCTGATACCCTTGAATAAAAAATAAATTTTTATTCTTCATTCTGCTGCCCTTGAATAAAGAATAATTATTTATTCTTCATCCAAAATTGGTTGAATAAAAAATAAAATTTTATTTTTCATTCAGATAATTTTGAATAAAGAATACATTTTTATTCACGTTGTTCAAATTATTCACATAAGTAAATGATTTTGCGAATATTTTTCTGAATACGAACCAAGTATTTTCCCGAGCCCCAACCGAATATTTTTCCGAATACTTTCCCGAATCTGAACCCAAATACTCAACCGAATATTTTTCTGAATCCGAACCGAATTTTTTACCGAATATTTTCCCAAATCCAAACCCGAATATTTTCCCAAATCCGAAACCGAATACTTTCGCGATTCCGAACCGAATACTTTCCCGAGTCTGAACCGAATACTTTCCCGAGTATGAACCGAATACTTTTCTGGGTCTGAACCGAATACTTTTCCGAATTCGAACCGAATACTTTTCCGGGTCCGAACCGAATATTTTTCCGAGTTCGAACCGAATACTTTTCCGGGCCCAAACCGAATATTTTCCAAAACCGAACCGAATACTTTTCAAAGTCCGAACCGATTACTGCACCGAGTCCGGAACACGCTGGCTCTGTAATTAACGAAGTTTTGGTAAAAATGAAAATGTCCTTGTATTTGAATAGAACGGCGCCAAACTACATACTTCTTTTGCTTATATGTACATGCATATGTATGTATTTATGTATGTACATACAATTCGGTTCGCACTCGGAAAAGTATTCGGTTGGAACTCGAAAAATATTCGGTTCGGACCCGGAAAAGTATTCGGTTCGAACTCGGAAAAGTATTCGGTTCAGACACGGAAAAGTATTCGGTTCGAACTCGGAAAAGTATTTGGTTCGAACCCGGAAAAGTATTCGGTTCATACTCGGGAAAGTATTCGGTTCAGACCCGGGAAAGTATTCGGTTCGGAATCGGAAAGTATTCGGTTTCGGATTTGGGAAAATATTCGGTTCCGATTCGGGAAAGTATTCGGTAAAATATTCGGTTCGGATTCAGAAAAATATTCGGTTGAGTATTTGGGTTCGGATGCGGGAAAGTATTCGGAAAAATATTCGGTTGGGGCTCGGGAAAATACTTGGTTCGTATTCAGAAAAATATTCGCAAAATCATTTACTTGTGTGACCTGCAGGAATAATTTGAATAACGTGAATAAAAATGTATTCTTTATTCAAAATTATCTAAATGAAAAATAAAATTTTATTTTTTATTCAACCAATTTTGGATGAAGAATAAAAAATTATTCTTTATTCAAGGGCAGCAGAATGAAGAATAAAAATTTATTTGTTATTCAAGGGTATCAGAATGAAGAATAAATTTTTATTCTTTATTCAAGGGTATCAGAATAAAGAATAAAAAATTATTCTTTATTCAAGGGCGCCGGAATGAAGAATAAAAATTTATTCTTTATTCAAGGATATGAGAATGAAGAATAAAAATTTATTTTTATTTTTTCGTTATTGAATTATTCAAATTTTGAATAATGCCCATCCCTGTTCCTAGGCATGCAGTTATATTCATATTTGCTTCACACATGTTTATTTGCTAAAGTGTACGTATGTAGGTATTTATATGCAACATAAATATTAAAAATACAACAACAATTGTATTGCTACTATACAAAAGAAACACACAAAAATTTTGAAGTATGAATGTTTACATTTTGCACTCGACTGAATTGAAGTGAAGTGGATTGAAGTAAAAATGTTGAAAATCAGAACAGAAGAGTGATGGCCACTTCACTTACGAAGCATTCGCAATGCATACGTAATTATGTATGTATGTACTTACATGTGTACGCTTATAAAATGCCCAGAGTATATTTATGTAGAACATTCACATATCATATTTTAAGCATGCATAATAAGATATATTTATTTACATAACCGCTCTGCAAAACATAAGCGACTAGTCTCAAAAGAGGTAATCGCTGACTGAATTGAATGAGCTTTGTCTAGTTTAAACACAAATTAGTAAATAATTAAAAGGCACAAAAGGCCTGGCAAAAGAAATAGTAGGAAATGGGCGACAAAAAAAAATAAAAAATAAAATTTATAGTGCGTAGTTTCGAAAGCGTCCCCAAATCAGCATACACTACTATCCTCGGTAAAATACGGTTAACACCTACTTACACATACGGTAAAGTTTCTGGTTTTCATGAACGGAGCAGTGCAGATTTTACCGATATGTGTGAGCTCTTTATCTCCCCTCTCTCTCTCACAATGTTAATAATATAAATGCATACTTTTAGGCGAAGTATTTTCAGTGTTATAAAACCAAAATTCGAAAACTTTTCTTCTGGGGAATAATTATAATAGTAATCACAAATGACGCATTGAAATATGCAACAAATTTTATATGTGAATTGTATGTATGTAAACAATACATACAAAGAAAGAATTAAATTTCCTAGGAATATACGATTTTTTTTTCTGTAGTCTTTTGCGTTCTCCGTAGAAAAATTTTGTCTGAAAAGACCCGCAGTGAATTTTTGTGGCGAATAATTTTCTAGAACATTTTAACCCTCTAACGACCCTAAAAATACTATTTTTGCGGACTTTCTAAAACAATGGGTCAAAACAACTTCTTCGTTGGGGTGTTAGAGGGTTAAAGTATTATACTAAATTATAGCTCGTGCAATTTCACTGTATATTTTCTAACAACATATTTCAATACGAAATGTATTTGAACCCAATTTTTCTTTATTTAAAATTTACTCTATATAAACAATTAGAACAATTTAAATTACAATTTTCTTAGAATATTTTTACATAATATAGTTATTTTATTTATTTGAAATAGATATCATTTAAGCAAAAACTATTAAATCTAATAAAATGTCCCCTAATAAATAGTTGTATGTAAGTCTCGCCGGTTTTGCCCATAATCAAGTGAATTGTGTGCCACTGCGTATGAGCAACATGCTTAGTACAAGCGGGCGCGCAATTTCCAAAAACAACCCCATTTTATAAACTACATTCGCATTAAATGAAAAACAATTGTATACACTATGCTGCAGCAGCTCAGCACTTTAATTTATTTATATTTATTTTTGGCATACTTCGTTTATGCGTGTATGTATAAAATAATAAATCTTCTCTCCGATTTTTCTCTATATATGTACATACATAAATCGCGAGACACATACCTATGTTTGTATGTACTATTCTACAAATTCACGTATTCGAATTTCATTATCTGACATAGATTTATTTATGTACAAACACGCCTTACATAATTTATGCATATTTTCAGTAGCAATTCAACTGTATAAATATTAGATGGTATTTTGTCGGCAACTAAAAACGTCCATAGCACTTCCGTTGTTGCATGCAACAGGCTCATTCAAAATCATTTTATCATTCGTCTGGCAAATTATAACGAAAGTTAGGTTGAACCAGTGTGCATATGTATGCATGTATGTATGTTTGTATGTATGTATGTATGTTTGTATGTATGTATGTATGCCGCAATAGGAAAGCACACCAAATCTACTGGAACTAACAACGAACCACAATAACAACATTTCTTTATGTACATATATTCAGATTTACATTCATTTATATGTGTATGCATAATCGTGCACACATTAATATATGAATGTATGTGTAAAGAAATGTATGTATGTATTCATTATTTTGTTTCTGGGTGTGCACGTACATACATACATAACGTTGCTTGGGTATGCTAACAAATTCACATTTTGTCTAGCAAATAGATTTATTGCCTCAGGTTGTGCACCTACAACTAAACACTTTTTGTGTTTATTCACCCACTTGCCGAACTTATCTAACATTTTTAGTTACGAGTATTTGTGTTTGTGCATGAAATAACATGAAATCGCGTTTATGTCCTGACCACTTTCACTGCGGTAATTTGCTTGCCACTTTTTATTGGTTTCCTCCAAAATGGCAGATAATTTACAAAATATATATGTACATATGTATGTATGTATGTATGTATGTATATGTGGCTAGCGTAGAACTAAACTGTTCTATCTAACAAAACACAAAAGTGGAGAAAACAGATGAAGCGCGTTTTAATGCGGTGTGCGATTGTTGATGTATATTAAGTGAATATTGCAAATTATTATGTTAGCTTAATAGTTAACTTAACATTCTGCATTAAAAAAAAAAATTATTATAGAAACGTTTTTTATATAATATTTGTTTGTAACAAGAAAACTTGTTACATAGACCACTTTAGAATTTTTAATTTTTAAGGAAGTTTGAACTACAAATTGGGAATAATATGAATAAAACAACAAAAAATATGTGAAAGGAAGTACTTTAATTGCAAAAATAACATACACATGTTCGTAAATGATCACCTCTGCATTAAAAGTAACAGTAACCTAGTTTTATCCACGGCGGGCTGGTAGAGAATCTTCTAGATTGTTTTCTGTTTCATCTCCGCGGCTTACATGTGGAGAGACAGGTAAAAGGGGTGATGAATCGGTGGTACAAATTTCAACGCGTATGTCGCTGCGCTGATCTGGTGTAAAATTCTGCAAGAACTCTATGAAATCATGTAGCTTCACGCTAGATTTCTTTATATCGACGGATTTATGTTTCAAAATAATCATCATTAAACTGCATCACAGATTCACCCTTTGCAAATTTTGCCTTTCGCATTTGGGAAACTTTTGCGCCGTCGTCTACTATACTCTGGTAGTCCCTGAACATTGGCCGTAGTTCGTCAAATGACATAAATTTCCCCACCATATTATTAACATCAAAAAGAGCATGCTTTCTACAATTTTTAACCAATTCCATCCACTCATCTGGTGTAAGATCATACTGGAGTATGGTAGTCTATGCTAGTTGGACCACTTTAAAATTTCTTGAAATGACAAAAGGACGAGAATTCTAAAGTGACATTTTTAGCGTTTGGACTCTTTGGTGCAGAAATAAGACCTACATCAATTTTGCACGGATAAATTTATGATTTTCAAGTTCAAAAATGTACATAACTCGATTTCTGAAAAAATGTTAGATAGACCAGTTTAGTTCTACGCTAGCCATGTATACAAAGGCTTGTATAGCAATGAATGTACATACATATGTCCGCTTGTGCAACTAAAATGGTATAAAAAATTTTATGCACATTTGATTACGGTAGTGCATCATTATTTGCAGCATTTCCGGCAATGGCGAGCACAAATTCCACACCGGCACCTGGCGCATTGCCGCTGCTACGTGCAGAGGATTCGAGATTTCCGCAAGGTTAGAAAAACTGTTAGATAGGTGTATACGAGTATATATACATGTACATATATATATATGGATGTAGAACAGTAGGTATTTTATATAAGTCTATGTAGATATGTGTGTGAATAGCAATTGTACTGGAAAGCCGGTTTTAAATTTAAGATTTAATTCAGCTCGATAGGAGAAGCTGTACATACGTACTGTATTTGTATCTATATATTAATAGGCTAAAATTTTTTCCATACAAACAATTGCCAGGCTGTTTAGCACATTTAACATACTCATATCCACATAAAATTGATATGGATGTGTTCGTATGAGTCAGGAGCAGTGCATAGGCATATAATTTTTTTCATAAATTATTTAATTTGTTTATAATTAATAAATAAAGTTTTTAGTTAAGAGAAAGAGATATCGTAAAAATGTTTTCAAATATCGTAAACACAGTTGAAGAGTTGCTTTAATTTCAAAGCACTCTCTCTCTCTCTTCCTTCTTGATGTGAACATTGGCAGCGTTGCCACTTAAAAAATTTAAAATTTACCAAAATACAAAATTAAAGTAACCAAAACCAGAAACAGGTAACCAATATAAATTAGCGCTGCTGTGTCCGTGTGAATCGCTTGGCTTTGTCAGTGGTAGGTAGGTAGATAGACATGTACTTACAAATGCTTGCATGCATAGCCGTGCAAATGCAAATATCTTCACTTCGCTTCGTTGCTGTTGTTGTTGTTGTTGTTTTCTGCAACAATACGACAAATAGGCAAAATAAAAAGGACCAACCTGTTTGAACATGTATGCAAATGTATGGATATGCATACCTACATCTACCTATTTAATTTTCTGAGCAATATTGGTATCAAATGAGGCTCAAGATTTTGAGCAGGACTTCGATATGAAGCTCTTTTAATTGTGACCTCTAGGCCGGGTTTCCAGATATAGGTCAAAACGAGGACCGGATAATCCTTGAATGTTTCTGAGCAAAATTGGTATCAAATGAAAGGTTTTGAGCAGGCCTTCTATAGGGAGCTCTACTCTTTATGATTCCTAGGTCGGGTCCCGAGATATGGGAAAAAAGAGGACCAGGATGATCCTTGAATGTTTCTGAGCAATATTGGTATCAAATGAAAGGTTTTGAGCAGGGTTTTCACATAGAGATCTATTCATTATGAGTCCTAGGTCGGGTCCCCAAATATGGGTCTAAATGTGACTCCGGATTAACCCGGAATGTTTCTGAGCAATATTGGTATCAAATGAAAGGTGTTGAGCAGGACTTCTGCACGGAGCTCTACTCTTTATGATTCCTAGGCCGGGTCTCCAGATATGGGTCAAACGTGGACTCGGATGATCTTGCATGTTTCTGAGCAATACAAAGCAAAACAAAATAAAAAATCAAAAGTCAAATACCAAAAACCAAAACAAACAAAAACAACAAAATAGTAGCAGTCACAAATGACAACAAAAAATTACAAAAACGATAGTCGCCTTTTAATCCATAGAAAACCAGGAAAAAAAGGAATAAGGAAAAGGGAATAAATATCCCATTCCGAAACTGTTTACACATCAATGTTCATGAATACCCGTTATTCACGCTTTAATTTTTTTATTTTCATTTATTTATTATTTTATTTCTTTTTATTTTTTATTTCCATTTATTTATTATATTATTTCTTTTTATTTAAATATTTTGTTCTTTTTATTTCAATTTTACTCAATTCGTCTTTGTTATACTTTATTACTTTATTTTTATTTGTACCATTTTTGATTTACTTCGTTTTTGCTTCGTTGGCAAATGTGCCCACTATCTATATATTAATAGGCTAACATTTTTCCCATACAAACAATTGCCAGGCTCTTTTGCACATTTAACATACTCATATCCACATAAAATTGATATGGATGTGTTCGTATGAGTCAGGAGCAGTGCATAGGCATATAATTTTTTCTATAAATTATTTAATTTCTTTATGATTAATAAATAAAACTTTTAGTTAAGATAAATAGATATCGTAAACGTGTTTACAACTATCGTAAACACAGTTGAAGAGTCGCTTTAATTTAAAAGCGCTCACCACCGGGCCTACCTTGATAGAACTGCCTTGATTTTGACCATGATTTCGCGTCGGACCGTGATCAAAAGGGCAAATCAGTGTTGCGGTACAACTGGAATTTGGAAGGTGTTGCTTATCTCCGCGAAAAGGAATAATTTTTGTACCAATACAAAGTTGAAAAATTAAATTGCATGGTCGAATTTCGACCACCGGCGATACTAGTTTAGATAACACTGCGACACAAATGGAAGGTTGTTGTCTGGGGGCGGAATAATCTCACACAGAACGAAAGACCACTCTCCATACAGTAAAACCCCCAAACCGTTTTGCTCCCTGAGGTCAAACTTTTTTTTATCGACATTTTAAATTTGCGAAATTTCGTCTGAGTGATTTTTAAATGAATGAGTAAAGAGTTAAAATATATATCGTATAGAAATATATTGTTAGAAAACGTGTAATAAGGTTGCACGAGCTTTAATTTCATAGAATACCTTAATCCTCTAACATCCCCATGAAAGGGTAATTTTGACCCCTTTTATAGACCGTTTGAAAAAATTGTATTTTGAAGCTCGTTGGAGGATTAAAATGTTCTCGAAAATTGTTCACCATAAAATTTCACTAGGGGTTCCCTCTGACAAAATATTTGTACAAAGAACGCAAAAAACAAAACCCTATAACTACCTTCGAAATACAATTTTTTTTTTAACTTTTTAAAAAAGTGGTAAGAATTACCTCTTCATTGAGGTGTGGGGCATTTTAATATATTAATAGTGGTATTTCGTTCTGTGTGTGAATTATTCCGTCGCCAGACGACAACCCTCAATTTGTGTCACATTGTAATAGGAAAAGAAATTTTTTTTACTTCAAACAAAAAATGCCGAGTGCACTCAGAGTATCATACACGTTCGAGACAGATATAAATAAAATCGATTTTCATTAAAATAAGTTAACGCCAGTAAAATTGAATTTTTGTATCCACTAAGAGAGATTGCACCACATGGTGCAGTGGTTATATGACGGTAATTAAGTTCGAGATATCTCAAAACTCTGTTAATAATGATTTAATATTTGTTGTATGTATGGGGTCTTCGATTCGCCATCGAATAAGCGAGGTCGGATCGAACAAAAATGTTCGAACCGATAATGAGTAGTAGCCATACCCGCTAGCTGGTCCATATAAATTTCTATCTGCTCGATACCAGTTACATAGAAATTTGACAGATAGAATTTTATAGCGAGCAGAGGAATTGTGAATCGAAAGCGGCTTATATTTATTAGGATGATGGTGATGGAAAATATTTTATAATAAGGACTGCGTTTGAAAAAATTGTACATCAATAAACATGAAATATTTCCTGAACTAGTGGTCCAATTTTAATTTTTGTTTCGTAGTAAGCTTTGTGATAAATGTCAGAAATATATGACTCAAAAATATTTTCCTTAAACCCTTTTATTTACTTTAAAATGGCAAGCGAATTGAAAGTACGTAAATCTATTTTTCAAAATTTGTTTAAAATAGTTATTGTGGAAAAACTTAAGCATTTAGCAAAAGTCTGAATAAAATTAGCTGCTAAATCTGACTTTTATTTTTAAAATCGGGCAACTAGTTCAGGAAATATTTCATGTTTATTGATGTACAATTTTTTCAAACGCAGTCCTTAAACTTAAGATGTATTATTTTTGTTCAGTGTCCAACAAAAACCTGTTTAAAGTAATTAAGAAAAAAATATAATAATACTTAAACATAATTCATGATTCTGATGCAATTTAGTTTTAATGATATTCATACTCGTTGTCTTGTAGACTTGAAGATTACCTTTATAACTCGATTTATCTAAAAGCAATCTTCAATTCTAAGAGACAACGAGTGTGAATATCATTAAAACTAAATTGCATCAGAAGCCTGAATTATATTTCAGTATTATTATATTTTTTTCTTTTTTGTAGCACTCACTTGATTGGACTTAACTGTTAATCAAAATAAAAAAGTATAAGTGGTTTTCCAAAATAAATTAATAAGAATTAAATTGAACATTTGCACCACTGTGCGCAACGCGAATTGGAATTTAATATCACAAGCAGTGACGCTAATGTGCGACATGCAAAGCCGATAATGTAGAAAAATTATTAAAAATTATTACTCAATGGCATTTACATTAGTTGCAGACGACTAAGGCGTGGGTGTGTGTGTAATACCCAAGTATATACATAAATAAATTTGTATGTAAATATATGAATACATATGCCATCGCCTTTACAGTCACACCCCACGCATATGCATAATCATTTGCAAATGTTCTTATAGTACATCACACTTAAGGGAGTTCGCAAAAAAAAAAAAAAATACTTCCCTTCATAACATTGAAAAACATAACCTAATAAATACACAAACATGCGTACATATGTATACCTGCACAGAATATTGCACGTAAAAATAAATGAAAATCATCAACGATGACAAAAATAACATTCCGTAATGGCAATGGCGGCGAATTAATGTAGGTGCGAGAAATAGCGCAGCAAAAAGGCGAACCACCGTAAAACAGTTATAGCAAAAACGATGAGTGCCAGCAGTCTATAGTTGGATGTTGCCGTTGCAGTGCAAAGTGAAAAGTGCAAGGGAAAGAGACTTAAGCAAATAAAAGTGTTAAACATAAAAACGAACGGAGTCAGCCATATCGACTGGCAGCGACACAACGACAGAACAACACAACGCAACTCATTCGCCTTATTGCTGCCACTAACTATCTAACACCACGGCAATGCAGCAAGCTAATGATGATGACTGTGCCATTAAATGCTATTCCCAACACCATCAACAGCCAACAGCAGCAACAGCATTCACGGAGTGGCCCATAATTGAAGTACGAGGGCGAGAATGTAGTGCCCACGCTCTCGATCACACTCGAACACGAACTCGAGTCACGTCAGAGTCATCGGTTCTCTTTGGGTTTTACGCTCCGGCAATAGATGAATGAACCACTTAAAATATTGTTGCCGTTTTTGTAGTCGTTGTTATTATTGTTGTTGTTGTTGTTGTTGTTTTTGTTGTTGTTGTTGTTGGGTTGAAGTGTGCCCGTGTGACAAATGTTCAATGACATTATTTGACACGAATGAAAATATGTCCAGATGTAAAATCAAAATGAAATGGTTTCACACAAAGTGCAAAATGCATATGGGCGATAGTAGATGTCTATATATGTATGTACATATACATAGATGCATACATATGTACTATACTCAGCAGCCATTCTTACAAATATTAAATACATATTTAATATACACCATTATGTTTCCATAAATTCACAATCTAATACTTGAAAGTGTATATCGCCGTTCAAACTTCATAACCGCACACTTTGAAAGTTTCGCCGCCTAACGGACATTTGTGCCAAAAGATCAAAATTAAATTTCTGACATTCAACTCTAAGACTTCAGACCTGAAAGAGACATTAAAAGGAAATATAGCTCTTGCCGAGCTACCCAAATACCTATGTGTTTTCTGGTATGGATCGATAGCGCTGGGCGCCAGGAATTAAAGTTTGACTTAGGCGGTTATAAATTTTTCACTTATGCGCTTATAAAGTTTAAACGACGATATGCACGAGTGGCTTATGCACGTAGTTTACCTTTTTTTAAACGGTTTTATTTAGCTCACCCCGTTTGTTTTATTCTTGGGTCAAATTTAATAATTCAAATTTCACCCTCTTCCTGTCAACCGATTAATCTGAAATTTTGTACGCATGTATAGCCCCGATGACAATGCAATATTATGAAAAAAAATTCCGATAGGTGGCGCGTGGGTCGCTATATTTACAAAAATCGCATTTATGGTCCGATTTGGCTGAAATTCGGAACATGTATTACTACCTTGAAAAGAAATATTTTCTTTAAAAAAAAATTCCGCTAGGTGGCGCGTGGGTCGCTATATTTACAAAAATCGCATTTATGGTCCGATTTGGCTGAAATTCGGAACATGTATTACTACCTTGAAAAGAAATATTTTCTTTAAAAAAAAATTCCGCTAGGTGGCGCGTGGGTCGCTATATTTACAAAAATCGCATTTATGGTCCGATTTGGCTGAAATTCGGAACATGTATTACTACCTTGAAAAGAAATATTTTCTTAAAAAAAAAATTCCGCTAGGTGGCGCGTGGGTCGCTATATTTACAAAAATCGCATTTATGGTCCGATTTGGCTGAAATTCGGAACATGTATTACTACCTTGAAAGGAAATATTTTCCTAAAAAAAAACTTCCGATAGGTGGCGCGTGGGTCGCTATATTTAAAAAATCGCATTTATGGTCCGATTTGGCTGAAATTCGGAACATGTATTACTACCTTGAAAAGAAATATTTGCGTTGGACTGCAATAAACTAACGGGCAAGAAACCTTGCAATAATGAGGCACTAAATGAATTAAACAGAATGCGAAATAAAGACTAAAAACTAGAAAATAAAAATAGGTAAAAAAACTTTTTAAGTTAAACGGTTTTATGTTATACATACATTGCAATGTTTAAGATAAATGTACTAAAAACCAAAAAATAATAAAATAGATACAGTCGTGGGAATTATAAACATTTGCATAGACTAGACTAAAATAAAACCGTGGGGCACGTCAATTGTCTACAATCGTTGATTAAAATGTTTGTTTTGTAATGTTACACTATAATTAAGCAGTTGTTCAACCGACAACGATGGTCGTGTGATAAGTAGGGCTAGAATGTGGAAAAAAGGTAGCAAGCTCGATTATAAGCGAGTTTTAGGGTTTCATAGTGGTGAGCGAGTAGTACTTTTATCATATGTTTTGTCGATTAAAGACAAACTACGAGCAGTGAAACGATTCCTCGTGTGAATGTCCAACGATAAACTAGTTGAAACATCTCTTTTATTAACATGGAGTGTATAACTATTGGAATTTCCATGAGCAAGAAAATAGTAAGTAATTTCCTCACCGTCTGCGGGCCAACTGCCTAACGACGAATTAAACGATTTTTCTATCGCACATTAAGTCGATAATTTGTAGACAATTGACGTGCCCCCCGGTTTTATTTTAGTCTAGTCTATGCAAATGTTTATAATTCCCACGACTGTATCTATTTTATTATTTTTTGGTTTTTAGTACATTTATCTTAAACATTGCAATGTATGTATAACATAAAACCGTTTAACTTAAAAAGTTTTTTTACCTATTTTTATTTAGTTTCGCTTGGGGAATAGTGAAATTTATTTGCACTTCAATGACCTTAAAATCAATAGAAATTAGAAAAGTTTGGTAATCACTTAGTTTCTTGATACGTTGAACGCTGCATTTTATGTTATGTGTATAGATGAGCTTCCTTTTTTATTTATGTAAGTGTTTAGGAAATAAGCGCCGGATATTTTTTGTGATCTAAAGCTATATTTAGAAGCAAAGCATGACCAAATAATGCCTGAATCGCAATTTGGCGTTAGGTCGATCGCGCGTTGATCGTGCCTCAAAGCCGCTTCACACTGACATTCGATATTAGATGTTGAATTGGAAACATGCTCACTTCCACTAATGTATTTTCTTGAATTTTTTCATAAATTTCATAATTTTTCATCGAAAGAAAACAATTTGAATTTATTTAATGTCAAACGCCCGACTTAGTAGAGAAATGTTCAACTCAGGCGTTATACAGGGTTGCAATGAACATACGATATTACAAAAATTTTACGATCAAACGCTTGAGGTCACAATGCGATTTGCTCCATATATTTCCATACATTTCTACTCACTTGTCAGAAGCGCGACCGACCGAACGCCAAATTGCGATTCCGGCATAATGATCACTTGATGTCATACTTTAATCCTAAAGGTAAAATTTCTATATAAAAAAATGAAAAGAACATAAAATAATTTTACACAGCTGAGAAACTTGTTGATTCAATTAATTTGCTCTCTCGAAAGTTAAAAGTCGAGGTTAAAATTTTCATTTGGATTAGGTATTGAAGGAGAGAAAGTACCCCGGCTCCGTTGTATTTTCTTTCCCATTATAAAAATGACATTTCTTCATTTTAGCAAGCAATAACCTAATGTTTGTCAATGCCTACTTAATACTCGTACGAGGGTTTTTTGATAAGTCCGTGACATTATGAACTTGGAAATCAGGGAAGGCTTGATAAATATTATTTGGACTCTGCTCCATTATTTTCATTGGTTAAAATGTGGTTTACTGACTTCAGTTGTGGTCGTACTAGCACAAGTGATACCGAAAGTTCAGGTCGCTCAAAAGGTGTAATAATAATATATAATACAATGGCGCTATTATAACTCTGGCGAGTTTTATGGCCGAGCTTCTCTCCCAATTCGAGGTGTGCTCCTTTTTGTTTTTCCTACTAATTGGGTGGACCTACAGTTTTATGCCGGCTCCGAACGGCGAATGCATTTTTTGTGAGAAGCTTTTTCATGGCAGAAATACTCTCGGAGGGTATGCCAACGACTGCCGAGAGGTGACCGCTGCTCTTAAAAAACCCAATAATTGGATTTTTACTAATTAGAAAAATTGTTTTGGTGTTTTGCTCGGACCGTGGTTTGAACCCGAGACCTCTGGCGTAGCAGGCGAGCACTCTACCCACTGCACCACAGCGGCCACAAAAGGTGTAGTCACGTCATAAATCGTAGATAAAATCCATGAATTGATATTAGATGATCGGATAGTGAAATTGCGTGAAATAGCTGAGACCACAGGCATCTCAACTGAACATCTTACATGAGTATTTAGAATGAAAAATTTATCCGCGTGATAGCTGCCACGATTGCTTACATTCGGTAGTAATTGTGGGACAACTTCAACGGAGTGTTTGAAGATGTTCAGGGGGAAATCGAAAGAATTTTTACCGTAGTTTAAACTTGGATCTATCACACCATACCAGAGAACAGGAACAATAAAAACAGTGGGTTTCTCGCGGTGAACGGGCACCAGAGAAGTCCAAAGTATGTCTGTCGACCTGTAAGGCTATGGCCACACTATTTTGGGATGCACGAGGTGTCATTCGCATCGATTATCTTGAAAAGGGTAAAACAATTAATGGCGAATATTACTCAGAGCTTTTGGACAGATTCAATTCGATTTTGGACGACCGCATTTGGCAAAAAAAAAATTCTGTTCAATCATGACAATGCCCGAACGCACACGTGTATAGTCACCATGGACAACGTTCATAAATTGGGTTACGAATTGCTAACTCTGACCCCATGTTCTCCAGATTTAGCCTCCTCCGATTATTTCTTGTTTCCAAACCTCAAGAAAAGGCTTTGTAGTAAGAGATTCGGTCAAAGGAAGAGCTCATCACAGAAACAAATTACTACATATTTTGAGAGCCTTGAAAAATCGTATTTTTTTGATGGAATAAAAATATTAAAAAAAAAACTCTGGACTACGTGTATTGACCTAGAAGGGGATTATGTTTATAAATAAAATGCACCTTTTGCCGAAAAAAATTTTTCTTACTCAAAATGTCATAGAAGTATCAAACGACTCACGTAAATAAAGACATTATTCTTCTTAACAATGATCACGAAGTATTAAAATGAAATATATCATCCATAGGTTAGGTTAGGTTGCAGTGGCTGCTTGTGCTCTATAGCATACTTAGTCCCCAAGAGTTCCTTGTGTTACCACGTCGATTCAATTAAAAATATCATAATAGCTAGATCTCCCAGATACCTGAAATAGCAGGATTCTTTGTATTTCAGTCGCTTTTTCACAGTGCTCGACAATCGCTCAGAAGAAGTTTTACTTTTTTCTCTACTTCCCCACACACGCTTCCGGAGTTGTTGCTGATAGCACTCAACATGATTACAAGTGTCCAGATTCCGCCAACTGCTACTTGCTTAATAGTGAGTGCTTTCTCGTAGCGAGCAACATGTGCAGATCTTTCCAAGATCGTGAAAGTGGAGCGATCATCGCCTACTTTCATTACTGTGGAATATGTCACACAAAAAAATCGATTTTTAGGTAATTAATGGCATACCAAACGCCACCAAAAACATCCCAATACATCAAAATACAGCAGCTAAACACACTAAAATGGTGAAAATTTTTCGCTAGTGCTGCTATTACAATAATTATAGATTACAAAAGTAAAAACTATTTTAGTTTCGATTTAAGAGATTTGATTTGATCTGACAGAGCTAATTATAATTGTTTATATTAATTAATATTGCGTAAAAATAAATCGAATCTATGCAATTTATGAAATTATTTTATTTCAGCGCTAATCAAATAGGTATTTGTTTTTACATGCAAAAATACATGGTGTATATATTAGCTCATTTAAAATTGTCAGCTATTAGCTAATGTCAATCGATAATCTTCTCCCGAGGGGCCAACTTATTCACAAAACAATAAATTTATATGTATATTTAAAAATAAAATTGGCCGTTGTGTAGATAGTGTATATACCTATATGTACGTATGTAACATCTTTCAGTTAATTGGTATTTGTTAAATTCGGGGAAGAGTTATAATTGCGTGTATGTATGTATTTCGTATGAATAAATCTTCGTCTCCACACAACGACGGGCGATTAAGGTTAATGCATAGCACATTTTCTCGCGAATACACATATCGCACACTAAATCAAAAAGCGTTACAACTCAAAATTCAAAAATTTTCAGGAGAGGCAAAAAACTTTTTAATTTTTATAGGCAATGATATGGGAAAAGGATACGTATAATAGTTATTTCTCAGTTAAAAAAGACTCTAATGGAAAAGATTTTTTGGCAGCCGCTAGAGATATATTCTGTGTACCAATTTATGAAAGAAACCCGATTTCGAAAAATTTTGAGTTGTAACGCTTTTTGATTTAGTGTGCGATATGTATGTTCCTAAATACGAATATGCCCTCTAAAAAATCTTCGACTTATTTAAAGCTTATTACAGAAGATTTATTTTATTACAGAAGATCTAAAAGCTCACAAAAAATGCCTGAAAATTCTAAGCGACAAAAGTTGTAGGCTTATAATAAGGCTGATTTTCCAGTGTCGATGTCATCGGGCTATAATGGATACACACTCTCTCTCTATCTATCTCTCTCTATCTCTGAGACGGAACCTTATTCCTAAGACTTATTCGACATGGAAATAAGGCTTAGATAATTCCCTATAATAAGACCTTATATGGTGTATATATACCTTATAATAAGGCGTATTCTCCATAGGAAATGAGGCCTAAAAATTTCTTATAAGAAGGGACTATATGGAGTTTTAATACATTATAATAATAAAAAGTTTTTTTAGCTGCGTAATTCACATTTTTTGTGCAAGTTAAGCGTTACGGCCGCTGCGGTGCGACGGTTAGAGTGCTCGCCTGTTATGCCAGAGGTCTCGGGTACAAACCCCAGTCCGGACAAACACCAAAAAAAAATTTTGTAATTAATTAAATCCCAAATATTGGGTTTTTAGAAATAGCGGTCATCTCTCGACAGTGGGCGGCATACCCTCTGAGAGTGTTTCTGTCATGAAAAAGCTTATCACAAAAAATATATTCGCCGTTCGGAGCCGGCATAAAACTGTAGGTCCACCCAATTGTTAGGAAAAACAATTGTTAAGGAGCATACTTCGAATTGGGGGAGAAGCTCGGCAATAAAACTCGTCAGAGTTATAATAGAGCAAATGTATTATTATTATTATTAAGCGTTGCGGCTTATTTAATAAAAAAACAAGTAAAAGCGCGGCTGTCTTCGGCCGTACCGAAGACTTCATACCTTTCATGAGTGGGGAAATGAAAAGTTACCTATGTATGTACATAGCCGGATTAAGTTTAATCTATAATTTTAATTCTGTGGGTTATTTATGGAAAGATTTATTAGAAAAAATGGTGTCTTGGCTATTAAAATGGAGGAGTTATACACCAATATGTCCATATCTGAACAATCGGTTGTATGGGAGCTATATGTTATAATGGTCCGATCTTGACAATTTTCGGTAACCCCGTTTGGGTCCAGATGGGTACAAATACTTAAAAATTTCACGCCGTTAGCTGTTAAAATGGAGAAGTTATACACCAAATTGTCCATATCTGAACAATCGGTTGTAGGGGAGCTATAGGTTATAGTGGTCCGATCTTAACAATTTTCGGTAATCCCGTTTGGACCCATATGGGCACAAATACTTAAAAATTTCACGCCGTTAGCTGTTAAAATGGAGAAGTTATACACCAAAATGTCCATATCTGAACAATCGGTTGTAGGGGAGCTATAGGTTATAGTGGTCCGATCTTAACAATTTTCGGTAATCCCGTTTGGGCCCATATGGGTACAAATACTTCAAAATTTCACGCCGTTAGCTGTTAAAATGGAGGAGTTATACACCAAAATGTGTTTATCTGAACAATCGGTTGTAGAGGAGCTATAGGTTATAGTGGTCCGATCTTAACAATTTTCGGCAATCCCGTTTGGGTCCATATGGGTACAAATACTTAAAAATTTCAGGCCGTTAGCTGTTAAAATGGAGGAGTTATACACCAAAATGTGTATATCTGAATAATCGGATGTTGTGGAACTATATGTTATGGTGGTCCGATCTTGACAATTTTCGGTAACCTTGTTTGGGCCAAAATGGGTACGTCTACTTCAAAGTTTCATGTCTTAGCTGTTTAAATGAGGAAGTTATGTACAAATTACATCCAAAAATGGTCCGATTCGGCCGATTCCGACAAATGATCAGCTGCATATAACAGCATACCTGTATTCCGAATTTCATTCAGATATCTCAAAAACTGAGGGACTAGTTTGCGTTCACACAGACGGACGGACGGACAGACGGGCCGACGGACAGACGGACATGGCTTAATCGACTCAGCTCGTGATTCTGATCATATCGGTATATATTTTGGTGGGTATAGCGTGCGCTTTTAATCAACCACTTGCTTGAATGTCAGAAAGAAAACCAAATAAGTATTTTTCTAGGCGGCAATATTTCCTACGACGATACGCAGTTTTTACGCACGCCACACATTGTGCCCTATTTCTTCGAGTTTGTTAATAAAACTTAATTCCCTCCCTCTCTATTAGAGATATGAACACATAACAGAAAATTCAGTATTAAAACGTTTAGAGCACAGCGGATGAGCGCATATCTAATAGCAAGCAGCGCTGCCAGCGCATTCCATTTTGACAGCTTATGCTTAAGTATCTTTTTGTAGGGTGATTACGTGTATATGTATGTTAATACAGGTCTATGTTGATTGCTTTCCATGTAATCTCTAGCGAAAATAATTTACTTATATAGAGAAGAACATGATCAACCAGTTTACGACTTAAGCTGATTGCTACGAAATTTTTACATAAGTACGTATATACATATGCGATGGATAACCTGATGAGTAAAGGAAAATAGTTTCTGCTAATTAATGAGAGCTGATAATGTCATTTGACTGGGGCAAGTTTCCTTCCACAGACCACTGCTTATTAGCAGCCGCTACTGATAAAAAAAACGCTCGTTCCACGTTGAGAAATGCTACACATTATGAATACGCAACTTAAAAAATTTTCTGAGAACCACTAATATCGTATTGGTACGCATTCAATAGAGCTAAACTTTAATTCAACAAATTGCTTTCAGAGTCTTAATCTGTATGTGGCCGCTGTGGTGCAGTGGGTAGAGTGCTCGCCTGCTATGCCAGAGGTCTCGGGTTTAAACCACGGTCCGAGCCAAAACAATTTTTCTAATTAGTAAAAATCCAATTATTGGGTTTTTTAAGAGCAGCGGTCACCTCTCGGCAGTGGGCGGCATACCCTCCGAGTGTATTTCTGCCATGAAAAAGCTTCTCACAAAAAATGCATTCGCCGTTCGGAGCCGGCATAAAACTGTAGGTCCACCCAATTAGTAGGAAAAACAAATAGGAGCACACCTCGAATTGGTAGAGAAGCTCGGCCATAAAACTCGTCAGAGTTATAATAGCGCCATTGTATTATATATATTATGTATTAATCTGTATGAGGTCATATTTGTTGCACATTTAACTAGATTTTAACTGAACGAGTTTAATGTAAATAAGCATATTTACGTACATATTTCTAATTTGTACACACACAACCACACACAGCCACTTACAACCATAAGCAAACAATGCAAAAGCTCATTACATTGTGTTGAACCGCGAATTTAACCACAATGTTGCAACACCTATACAACAACAAAAGCAGTTGCAATGAATGCAGCATAAGCAACAAATATGAATGGAATTAAGCGCGTACGAACGAAAAAAAAAATGCGCAAGCAAAATGTGCGAAGATTGTATCCGCAAATGCGGTTGAGCAACGATAGCCGCAGAAGAAAAAATAAATTTCATTTTAACTTTGAATCATAAAATATATCTACGCGTTTTCAACAACATAAAACCATAAGCAATAACAACAATGTATTAATAATTGCCAGGAAAGATGTGCGAAAAAATACTGGAGATTAACGGACCGTAGAAAGAGCTGAACCAAATCCAATTAAACACAATCAAAGCTAAAACAAATAAAAAACAAAACTTTGGGCAAAAATCATTTCTTAGTTTTCATAGCGCCAAGAAGAATTAGCTTCAACTTGTTGCAAATTGAAGCTGCAGCAAACCCCATTTTAATGTGTGCACTTTTAGTTTTGCTCTTTTCGCTCTTTTGCTCTTTTCGCTCTACTACTGTGACCTAAATTTAACGTTTAAAACTCTACACAAAAAATTAGAGAGCAACGCACCTAAAGCTGGAATTACTTATGCGGTAGCAGTATTTCCATAATTGTAATACTCTGAAAAAAATACCCGTAGTTAAACCAACAACTTTCGGCTGTTGAATCTCCGTCTTTGATTCAACAGCAAAAGTATTTGTTTTTATAGCAAAGTTTTTGATCCAACAATTTATTCAAAAGCGGCCATTGTTGTTTCAAAAACTTGCTTGCTTTTAAAAAAATTTTTTGTGAGAAAATATTTTTTTGTGAGAAAACCAACAAAAAAAAATAATGATGGAGAGAAGATGAAGAGAAAAATCCAAACAGTTTATTTTTAGCAACAATTTTCTCCCCGTTGTTGATTTAAAGGCAAAAGTATTTGACCCAACAGTTTCCGTTGTAAAGAAAACTAATGAAAACAAATTTTTTTAAATTTTGTTTTTACAATGATTAAAATAATTCATGGATTCCTTTTTAGGAAATGGAAGTATAAATAGGTTACTACAATTCAATATAGTGTTGAATGTTCCACTATGTGATGATTGGATAGAATTTCAGGTTGATGTCATGGTTCGAGTCCGGAGGAGAATATAAAAATAATGAGAAGAAAAATCAGAATAAGAAATAAAGATAGCAACCAGTGAATGATAAGAAGGAGAGAAGAATAGGAGAACAAGCGGAGGCTACATATTTGCAGTTGGGACCCGGGCGGAGAGAAGATGAAGAGTAAAATGCAAACAAAAATTTATTTTTAGGTGAAAATTTTTTCCAACAATCTCCGTTATTGACTTAAATCAACAACGCTCGCACCTTTGAAACAACAACGGAGCGTTGTTGGGCACATTTCAACTGCGGAAAGTAGTTGATTTAACAGCGAAAGTCTTTAGATTTACAACGTTTTTTTTTCAGAGTAGTACTGTAATAATATCGGTGTTAATGTCATCGATTACACTATCCAACAGTGCGGGGTTCGAATTTTATTGCTTTAGCTGGAGGTGCAATTACTTTATGGAAAATATCTTATAAAAAGCGACTGCAAATTAAGTTTTTGATCTCGGACTTCTGCTACAGAATTTAATAAGCAGTTTCTATGCGGTATACTTTAACCCTCTAACTCCCACGAGAATGGCCGATTTTACCCCATTTTGGAAACAAGTGGAGAGAATATCAATTAAACCCAGCGGCGAACATTGCCTACCACACTACTTCTCCCCAGTGATGTATACTACATATTATGAACAATGCCAACTAACATTCCACGTGTATGAAAAAGTAAGTTGGGTTCACAAAAATGAATTTTGTTCATTTTTCTGTTTTTCTTCAAATTTCATTATTTTTGTGTTGATATGTATAATAAATTCGGAAACTCCATAGAAACAAAATAACAATCATATTGAAGAATGTTTTTGTTACAAATTTGTTTCTGAATCAAGCGCTGATAGAATAAGATTGTTTAAAATTGTATAAAACAGATCTTAGTGCTAAAAAAATGCACCACTTCTTCATGGACGTTCCCCTATGTGGATATATTGGATTATAATATAATTATTAGCGGATTTCGGTGTTTTCTGTTGGTGTTTTATGTGGTTTTTTCTTGAGTTTCCCTAATTATGAACGTTTCCTTAAATATGTACATACATACATACCAGTAGCAGTCGCAGCATAAAGTGGCTGGGCAATAGACTGGCCGCAAATTTTTTTTTCTCGAATTCTATTAATAAACACTGCCTAAAAGGTGAGGTATGGTATAAGAAATAACGTCCTATTTTTTTATTCAGATCGCACCAAGCTTTGTTGACCCTCATCAAGCTTAAAAGGTTAAAAAATTTTTTCTTTAATTAATTTTTTATTTTTTTATTTTATGAAATTTCAAGAAATTAAGAATAATAAAAACAATATCAATTCAATAAAATGGACTTTTTGTGAGACGGAAATGTCTTACGATAATGTTCAACTACTTGCAGTAGGAATTGTTTATCCTCTTCGTCATACGTTAAGGTACGGTTAAAGTCTGTTATCAACTTAACTGCCCTTTCGGCTGCATCGTTCACCACTGCCAAAGTTTGACATGCCGATTTCGCTTTGCGATAATCATCTTTGGTTTGCCACGTAGAAGGATCCGAATTTATAAATGATGTATTAATATTCAAAGAAATGCTTTCATCGAAAAATGATAACCCAACAATTTCCTCACTCAAGTACCACAAATGGTTTTTAATCTTATGCAACAAGGCATTAGAAACTTCTTTATCAAAATATAAAATGGCATCTTTTATTAATTTGAGATCTTGTGCTGGTGCATCTATTGCATTAATGCATGTAAACCAATATGGAACGTAAATGTTTGTCAAGAAGATACAAATACTGCGAAGGTTTTTCAATTCCGATGAAGTCAATTTGAACTGATCGCGAAACAAAAATATTTTATAGCAATATATGCATTTCGACATGAACCTAGCATGCGATGTTGCTCCGGGTTGGCGTACTTTAGTAAAGTTTGGAACATTTTCTCCAATAAAAAGCAATGACAGTTGGAGAAGCTCCTAATAATCGGACCTTGAACTTTTTGATTTTTCGTACAACCGATACACAACTTCATACAACAGCTCCAAAAACATTGCGATTTCCAGCGCAACATGCTCATGTTGTATAAAAAATTGCAAGGTGTGTGGCTGGCATCATGACGATCGGATAGTGTACGCACACTATTCATTGTGGTTCATGTACGAGTAACATAGTTCTCATAATAAAGCGAGTTGTTGTACTTCACTACAAGAAAACCAAACGAGTAAGGTCCGGTTATAGTTGCATAGCACAGCAGCGCACAACATAAGAACTGTCACATACGAAATCTGTTTAATGGGATTTCCGTGTAATCGATTACTCAACGCATAGCGGCACAGGGCACAGCATAGAAGTCTGTTGAATTTTGATTTCTGTGTTATGTGCTATGCGATTTGACATTTGGCAACACGAATGTGTGTGTGCTGAGTGTGCGAAGGGTTGCACGCAAGGCTAATTTATATAGGTTAACTTACTAAACAGATGATTTTTCACTTTTTTCTACTGTTTTACTTTAATAATGGTGCTTATATCAAACTGGGATCAATTTTGAGCATGGTGCAATATGATTTCTACAAAGGCGAACTATGATTTTGACAGAAGCACCACAGAATACACAAACAATTTACATGGAGTGTGTATGTATGTATGTACGAATGTCGGGATGCGAAAACTTTTATTAATTAACCATGGTTGCACGTCTATGCGAAGTATAATCAGCTCTATGCGCTATATGTTTTGCGCTGCCCTGCTTGCAATGCTATGCAAGTATAACAGGGCCTTAACTCGTTTGGACATATGAATGTACTCATGCAACAGTCTACTGACTACTGCTGACTATTTCTGGTAAAACTGTCAAACGATCAGCTGTTTGGAAATTTACTTCCCTGCTGGAATAGTTAGACTCATTTCAACATTTGTCTCAGCACGTTAAGAGCAGGGTGAAAAACAGCAGCAATGTCTTGGAATTTGATTGTTTTTGCTCGTTAAGTACCGTTATATTCACTTAGCAACTCACTGATACTTTGTTTTAGGTATAGAAAACGCAAGAAGGGCTCAGCAAGAGAATTTTTATCTCTCAAAACAGACATATTAAAAAAAATCATGTTCAAGGTTAAAAAATAAAATTTTCCATACATTGGGCTCAATGAGGGTCAACTAGACAACAACGGATCGGGCCAAAAAATTAAGGCCGTCTTTTTAACCCTAAACCTCATATTTTAAGAACTGTTAATATACAAATTTCAACAAAAAAAAAAAATCCATACATGCTGCGGCCAGTCTACTGGGCAAGCCTACATATGTGTGAAGCTGTCATAAGACCTTTGTGCAAATTTCTTTGCTGTATTATCTGAAAGTCATTGCATATATGCATATGTACATATGATTAGTGGGGGTAGTGGTGGTTTTTGAATTCGAAATGTCTACTTACAGCTTACATTGTAAACGCAAATGTGTAAAATCCGCCTACGTTCACCATACAAGGTAAGCTAAGGAAGATTCGAGGTGCCTACCTACAACTTACAATGTAAGCCGAATGGTATTCAGTCCGCCTACATCCACCTTACAAGGTAAGCGAAGGTAGATTCGATCTGCCTACCTACAGCTTACAAAATAAGCGGAATTGTATTCAATCCGCCTACGTTCATCTTACAAGGTAAGCGAAAGTATATTCGAGGTGCCTACCAACAACTTACCCTGTAAACAGAGTTGTATTCAGTCCGCCTACATCCACCTTACAACGTTGGCGGAGTAGGATTCGAACTGCCTACCTACAGCTTACAATGTATGCTAGTTAGTGGTATGCTCATTGGATGAACACCTTACTATCCTGATTACTTTGTATTTAACGTGTAGGCGTTCACTCTACATTTGCGGCCATGTATATGAAAATGTATAACAGATCTGTATATGAGGTGGTGTGCATTATAGCCTTACATGTGTGCATGACTTAATCGATTCTGTAAGCAACATTTTCGCCGCTGGGAAAATGCAGATAGAGGGTTACAATTTTCTAGGGGTTCTCCCCCGAAAAAATTTTTGTACAAAGAACGCAAAAGACCACATGATATAATAACCAAAAATTACGCCATGAAATATGCAACAACTTTATATGTATGTACATTAGATCCTCCCACCGACACCGGAATGTGAATATTTTATTAATTAATTTATTTATTTTTTTTGAAAACTGGGTGTGCTTAGAAACCGATTTCGATTAATTTCAACACATGTATTACTAGAAATGGTGGAAGAGTGTGCACCAAGTTTCGTTATAATATCTCAATTATTTGTCGAGTTATTGCCGCCGAAGTTTCGTAGATGCTTTTGTTTAAAAAGAGGTGGTTGTATGCCTATTTCTGGATTATTTCAAGGTTCGACGAACAGCGATATGTGATAAAAATTATTATAAACTGTCTACTAAGGTTAGCTGAGTATAAAATGTAAAAACACTCTAGCGAAACAACATCAGCAAAATAAATCAAATGTACGCACAAAACATTTGCTTCACACTTGACCAATTTAATTCAACAACATAAAAAATGGCATTAAAAAGGTCATTCAATTATTTTGTGAAAATCGTGAAATTTCCAGCATAAAAAACAAAACCAAATCAATAATTACATGCATATATTTTTTATTGCGCTGGCTTACGACATTGGCGGCACAAATTAAGCCATTCAAATTTTATTAACTAAGCAAAGCTAAAAAAGGAAAAAGAAAATAATAATTATTGCGTCATTAATTGTTCAGCTAACGATTTTGATGTTATAATAAAAAATTAAATATGTATGTATATAAAAAAAAATAACTGTAATTTAAAAAAAAGTATTTAAAAGTGAATGTTAGGCCAAAGCGAAGTATCTTTTATTAAAAAAAAAATATATATTTGAAAGGCTGCAAACCTAAAGCGCCTAAATTTCAATATTAAACTTTACTTTTTGCGTATTTAACTTTTTTGGAATTTATTTGAGAAGAAAAAAATCTCAGCAAGTAATTGCCAATTAAAAGGTTCATAATTGCCAAAGATTTTTCTTTTTATTAACAAAACTGCTGCGTGCACTGACGCGATAATATTCGTAGATATTTTTGGCGCGCAGTTTTTATGGTTGGTTTGATTATAATTCACATTTACTCCCTTCGTTCGAGAGTTTAGGAAGGGAGACAGCTGCGTAAAGAATCCATGAAAGCAGAAAAACATTAAATTCATGCATTTATGAAAAGCAATAAATGAAAGTAAAATGTCACATAATTTTATGTTCGAATAATGTAAGATGCAATTTTAATGCTTCCCAGTGATTATGGAGTGATCACTAGCATGTATGACAGTATTTCTGTGCTGTTGAAAAGGTTGAGCAAAATATAAGTACTATGTATTTTTATACATATTGCATGTTCTAGAACGACAAGCGCTCTCTAACGAATACACAACAAGTAAGGAAGCCTAAGTTCGAGTGGAATCGAACATTAGATACTCAGCTGTATGCTTTCATTGTTTGTTTGCGTTTGATGGAAACACGGTGTAGGTACTTTCTATAAAGCAAGTGCTGCATAAAGTGGGCGTAGCCACGTCCATTTTCAACATTTTTATCAGTCATCCAACTAAGCATATGAATATTATTCTTTGTGCAAAATTTCACTCCTTTATGACTCTAGTTACAAAGATGTCACGTTACAAATTCACAAAGGGTGTTCCAGAAATATCTTTGTTAAAAAGTAGGCGTGGTCATAAACCGATTTCAATAAATTTTTTCGTGTCTATTAACACAAGATATAAAAGTGTATAAACCAAGTTTCGTCATAATATCTCAATTATTTGTCGAGTTATAGGCTAAGATATCTCGTATATTCCTGTTTCTAAAAAGAGGCGGTGCCACGCCCATTTTCCAACATTTTTGTGGTTTTCGTTTTATGTCCGCAGTTGGACTCCTGCTATAAAATTTCAATGATATATCTTTATATTTGACAGAGATATCGCTTAAAATGCTTTTATTAGGTCACTTTATAATACCCATATATAAAAGTGGGCGTGGTCGTCAACCGATTTTGGAAATTTTTCGTCCAAACATTTGCCTAAGTACATATATCACGCGTACTAAATTTCATTGATATATCTTCAATGGTTTCTGAGTTATGACTCATAAAACTTTCAATATTTGCCCCTTAATAAGTGGGCGTGGCACCGCCCATTTTCCTAAATTTTTGTTCTTTTTGTTTTATGTACATAGCTGGACTCATGCCACAAAATTTCAGTGATAGATCTTTATATTTGACAGAGATATCGCTTAAAATGTTTTTATTAGGCCCCTTTATAGTTCCCATATATAAAAGTGGGCGTGGCCGTCAACCGATTTTGGCAATTTTCCGTCAAAACATTTGTTTAAGTAAGTAAATCACGCATACCAAATTTCATCGATATATCTTCAACAGTTTTTGAGTTATGACTCATAAAGCTTTCAATGTTTGCTCCTTAATAAGTGGGCGTGGCACCGCCCATTTTCCAAAATTCCATCAAATTTCTTCTTAGGGGCCTGAGCTCAACACGTGGGTAAAATTTCATCACTCTAGCTATATTAGTGGCTGAGATACCAGATTTCCGATTTTTTCTATATAGGAAAAGTGTGCGTGGTCATGGTCCGATTTCGCCCATTTTCAATACCAACCGTCCCAGTGTCGATACCAACTTGCATTTCAAATTTCATCAAAATATCTCAATTTTTGCGCGAGTTAGAGTGTTTACAGACGGACGGACGGACAGACGGACAGACGGACAGACGGACGGACGGACGGACGGACGGACGGACGGACGGACGGACGGACGGACATGGCTCAATCGATTTCTCTTTTCACCCTGATCATTTTGATATATATAAGTCTATATCTATCTCGATTATTTCATTCTGTTACAATCCACCGTTATGTGATTAAAACTATAATACTCTGTGTACTAGTACAGCTGAGTATAAAAAAAACAGTATATTTTCTACTGTGTGTTATATTGTGATACCATAGACTTTATTAATCTTTCAGTAGAAAATTATTGCATCTACTTAAATGAGCTGCCTGTAATTGCTTCATACCTTCTGCAACATATCTTTTCACTAAATTTCTTCTCCAAATAACTGTGGTTTACTATTTTGTTAAAGTGTTTGCCACACTAACTTTTTACTTAGTAGATATTTAATATGTTTTGTGTGCGCGCAGTTTTCCAACTACTTAACGTTTTCGTTGCGTCATTATCGCCCTGAAAGTTGTTATCAACGAATAAAAATAAATAGATGTTGCTGCTGCATAAAATGCAACAAAATCGTTTGAAAATGTTATTTGCAATTGGCAATTGTTGACTGCAAGTTGTAACAGTTTTTTTTTGTCTGAAAATTCGAGGCCACAGCAGGTTGTCATAAAAAAAGTAACTAAGCTTGTCCTATTATCTATTTAAATGTGTGTGAGTGTGTGTATTTTTATACTCAGCTGTACTAGTACACAGAGTATTATAGTTTTAATCACATAACGGTGGATTGTAACAGAATGAAATAATCGAGATAGATATAGACTTATATATATCAAAATGATCAGGGTGAAAAGAGAAATCGATTGAGCCATGTCCGTTCGTCCGTCCGTCCGTCCGTCCGTCCGTCCGTCTGTCCGTCTGTCCGTCCGTCCGTCTGTAAACACTCTAACTCGCACAAAAATTGAGATATTTTGATGAAATTTGAAATGCAAGTTGGTATCGAGACTGGGACGGTTGGTATTGAAAATGGGCGAAATCGGACCATGACCACGCCCACTTTTCCTATATAGAAAAAATTGGAAATTTGGTATCTCAGCCACTAATATAGCTGGAGTGATGAAATTTTACGCACGTGTTGAGCTCAGGCCCCTAAGAAGAAATTTGGTGGAACTTTGGAAAATGGGCGGTGCCACGCCCACTTATTAAGGAGCAAACATTGAAAGCTTTATGAGTCATAACTCAGAAACTGTTGAAGATATATCGATGAAATTTGGTACGCGTGATACACTTACTTAGGCAAATGTTTGGACGAAAAATTGTCAAAATCGGTAGACGGCCACGCCCACTTTTATATATGGGTCTTATAAAGTGGCCTAATAAAAACATTTTAAGCGATATCTCTGTCAAATATAAAGATGTATCATTGAAATTTTTTGCCAGGAGTCCATCTGCGGACATACAACGAAAAACACAAAAATTTTGGAAAATGGGCGTGGCACCGCCTCTTTTAAGAAGCTGGAATATACGAGATTTCTGAGCCCACAACTCGAGAAATAAAATTATATATAATGACGAAACTTAGTGCGTACACTTTTATTACTTGTGGTAATACGCGTTCAAAATTTTAGCGAAATCGGTTGACGACCACGCCCACTTTTATATATGGGTATTATAAAGTGGCCTAATAAAAACATTTTAAGCGATATCTTTGTCAAATATAAAGATAATTCATTGAAATTTTGTGGAAAGAGTTCCACAATAGACCGGAAACAAAAAATAGACAAATTTTTGAAAATGGGCGTGGCACCGCCTCTTTTTAGACAAAGGAATATACGAAATTTCTTAGCCTATAACTCGGCAAATAATTGAGATATTATGACGAAACTTGGTTTATACACTTTTATAACTTATTTTAATACACACGCAAAAATTTATTGAAATCGGTTTATGACCACGCCTACTTTTTAACAAAGATATTACTGGAACACCCTTTGGGAATTTGTAACAAGACTTCTTTGTAACTAGAAGTCATAAAGGAATGAAATTTTGCACAAAGAATAATATTCATATGCTTAGTTGGATCACTGACAAAAATTTTGAAAATGGGCGTGGCTACGCCCACTTTATGCAGCACTCGCTCTATATAAAATACACCGTGATTCCATCAAACGCAAACAAACAATGAAAGCATACAGCTGAGTATCTAATGTTCGATTCCACTCGAACTTAGGCTTCCTTACTTGTTTATTGTATTTTTTGTTGTTGTTGCTGCAATTTCAGTTTAAATTGCATTTTTCTGTCACAACATCCACTTGAGTTTAAGTGGCTTTGTAAGTTTCTACATATGTATGCATGCATGGATGTACATATATGCACATACGCGTATCTAATATATACATATGTATACATGTACATCTATGTATGCATGTGTTTTCCACTGAAGGTGAGAATTTCACAAAATTGATAGATAAAATTGTACATTTTCAGAAAGTTTTGGCCGCGACATCAGCTGTCATCAACACTTGATGGCGGAGCGGAGCGCAACAACAAAAAATTACATTTCATTGTTATTGTTGTTTTTGTTGTTGTTAAAAATGCAATCGACACATATCTAAATGTGCACTGTCTTCTTTAGCTTTTATATAAAACACTTTAGAGTAGGTGATGTTAGTGGCGAAGTGGCGTAGTTCTTAATAATAGAGGTGATGAAAAGACTATTATTAAATTATGGACTCGGTCCAAGTCTGTATTTTAATATGCGGAATAAATTTGAAAATATTGTTAAAGGATTCAAATTATAAAGAATAGTTTAATGGATTATTGTCTTATCTATATATATATAAAAATCAAGCCCATTTCTTTGTCGCCGGCTTTCGCCCAAACGTGTAGAGGGATTTTCACCAAATTTACACACCATCTGAGTACCTTGCCCTAGATGGTTTATATGCATATTTTTTTCAAATCCGGAAGTCGGTTCCTTATATAGAGGTCAAAAGGTCAAAACGTGGATCCGGCTTTCCCCTGAATATTTTTCGACGGTATTGGTACCAAATGAAAGGTATTGAGCAGAGAATTTAGACGTATCTCCAGATATAGGTCACAACGTAGACCCGGATGACCCTCGGATGTTTTTGAGCGATATTGGTATCAAATCAAAGGTCTTGATGAGGAATTCAACATAGAACTATTTTATTTGTGATGCCTATGACGGGTCCCCAAATATGGGCCAAAACGTGGACGCGGATGACCCCGGAAAATTTCTCAGCGATATTGGCATCTAATTAAGCGTGTTTAGCAGGGATTTTAGATAGAAATGAACTCATTACGATTCCTACTTTGGGTTCCAAGGTGTGGGTCAACATGCGGGCACGGATGACACCGGCATATTTCTCAGGGATATTGGTACCAAATTAAAAGTGCTGAGCTGGGCCTTTACACAGAGAAGAACTCATTATGATTCCTAGGTCAGGTACCTAGATGTGGGTCAAAACGTGGACTCGGATGGCCCCGGAAAATTTCTCAACGATATTGGTGTCAACTGAAAGGCAGGGTTTTACATAGGGATGAACTCATTATGATTCCTAGCTTATGTGGGCCAAAACGTGGACGCGGATGGCCCCGGAAAACTTATCAGCGATATTGTTATTAAATAATGGCTCATGACGATTCCTAGGTGGGATCTCAAGATGTGGGTCAATATGTGGACTCAGATAACACCGGTATATTTCTTAGTGATATTGGTACCAAATGAAAGGTGTTGAGCAGGACTCTCATATAGAGTCATACCCATTATGATCTATGATGGGTCTAGGAAATTTGAGAAATAGTTAAACTCAGTCAGCGTTCTATTTAAAGACAGGGAATTAGAGAAGGAATAAGAGGAGGGAATGAAAAGAAGAAAGATAGAAAAGGAGAAGTAAGAGAGAGCGGTAGAGAAAGGGAAGTGGAAATGTGACGGAAAAGGAAAAAGGAAACGGAAATGAAAGGAAAGATAAATGGAAAGGGAAAGAGAAAGGGAACAGTAGAGGAAAAGGGAGTTGGAGACGAACACAAAGAAAAATTGGATAAGAACATGAAGAGGGCAAACTTTTGAAAATATCAACTTTTTCCTTCACTTTTTTTTAAACTTATCTGACCTTTTCTGAGCTCTACAGCCCCAGGTAATTTCGTTTTCTAGGTACTTCAAACTTATTTTAAAGTGTGCCGTTTTTCGCTTCAAGTGCCTATAACAGGAAGTGGGCCAAAGCAAAGCTTGGCCGGGTACAGCTAGTCCAATATAAAACACAGTTACCGTATGTACTTTTATCGAATAAACGAATAAAAATTTAAACAAGTTTGAATTCTATTACAAAAATTAATTTATTCTGTCTCGCTATGCTAAGTAAATATTAAAATTCACTCATTGTAGGTACATCCCTTTCTAATGAAAGTTTTTAATTGCTTAGTTTAGCATAAATCCACCCATGCCACAAGTGAACACTTTTACTAATTTTCGCAAACATCTTTAAAATTCAGTTTTGCTTGTCACACTTTTCAATTTGTCAAAATACATGGTTAATTAACCAAAACACATGTAAAATGCAAATGCATGATTTAAAACTTGTACATGTGTGTAGCTAGATGCAACATATGTGCATATACATATATTTAGTTATTCACGAATCACTAAAACCGAATCAAGGGAATATGGTAATTTCCAAAAATTTTACCGGACACGCTACTCGCACGCTGCCTGTGACCAATGTTCATTTTGAATTATTAAAAATTCATATTTGCTTTTATTTATTTTTTTGTTTGTTGTTTTTGTAAAATGTAAATTTCGCAGCTGTTATATTTAATTTTACCTCAAATAACAATCCGAACGATTTTACATTTCGGAATGCATTCATACTACAGCTGATGATGGTTTGCATGTTATTTGCCTATGTATTTGTGTCATGTACTTTAGTAGAACAACCAAAAGTTGAGCGCATGAGGAATACACTCTCATTCAAACTGATAAATTCACGAGCAGATACCAGACACATGTACATATGTATGTCTATGAATTTAGCTTTCAATTGTTATTGTTATTGTATATTTAAATCTGTTTGGCAGGGCGTTTGGTTAACGCAGAGCCGTGCGCACGGGGGGGGGGGGGGGGTTTGGGGGTTAAAACCCCCCCATGACCAAATCTAACAATGATTTTGCAAAAATTTTCAAAATACAGTTTATAAAGTTTGCATTGAATTTTGACTCATAATTTTTGACAATATTAGTTACAATAATTTTACGGAAGAAGAATTGGTAAAAGTTGCAAAAAATAAGGTTTGGAGCTTTCCGAAATTACAAAGTTGTATAGCATATGTTCGTTTGGCAATTTTAAAAAAATTGTACTGATAACAAAAAATGTTCATTTTGTGAAAACAGTGAGCAGTTTCAATTAACAAGTACTGTAAACAGTACACGGAAAGAAATTTGTATACTTGAATCAAGAAAAATGTAATTTTAATTTCAATTTAGAAAATTTTTAGGGAAATAAGAAAAATTGACTTAATTATTACTGGAAATAAGAAATTGAGTTTTCCAAAAATGAGACAATTATTTTCTTATTTGACAGATAATTTGCGCAGCGAATAAAAAACGCGTGACCGTTCTGGTTGAGTTATTTATTTCAAGTAACTGTTCTGAAAAAATCGAATGATCTTGTTGTCTATATTTGATGAACAATAAGTATATAAGTAATGCATGTAAAACTAAGTACATAATAAAAGAGAGAAACACAGTATTGGTTTGCAGAGTTGTATTCGGAATTCAACAAACGCCCCTTCAAACCAAACTGTGCATTATTAAAATTCAAGATTAAATTTCCATTTTTAATAATTTACAATTGTTTATATGTTTCTGCTTCCCCAATGGTTTCGTAAGTATGTCCGCTGCATTTTCCGTTGTTGGAATATATGACACTTCAACTTGCCTTTCTTCGTACATTTCACGGATGTAGTGGTATCGAATATCAATGTGCTTGCTTCGCTTTTGCACCATAGGATTTTTCACCATGAACTGAGCGCTTTGATTGTCGCATAAAACCGAGGTTGGTTCCTCTGTGTGTTTAAAGTAGCCCAACTCATTCAAAAGTAAGCGAATGAAAACTGTTTCTTTCGTTCCCTGACACAACGCAATATATTCTGCTTCCATGGAACTCAGTGCAACCACGGATTGCTTTCGTGACTCCCAAGCTATGGCCCCACCTGCCATGAGTATAAGGTAACCTGAGAAGGACTTTCTGTCGACTTTATCACAACCCCAGTCTGCATCTGTGAAGCATACAAAACTTTTACAATTAGCAGAGAAAGTAATTTCACCATTAGGGTTTTTCTTCAAGTATCTCAGCACATATTTAGCCGCTTGCATGTGCTCTCTATGTGGATGTGAATTGTATTGTGACAGCCTCGAAACTACATGCGCAATATCTGGACGAGAAATGACAGCCAGATACATCAGCCCACCGATCAAACTTTGATAAGCCTTTGTCTCCAGATTTTCGCACTGCTTCTCACATTTTTCTAAAACGGTACCTGGAGCCCAAGGCGTTGCTGCGGGTTTGCACTCCTCCATGGCCCACTGACGAAGAAGTTGTTCTGCGTACCTTTTTTGATGGATACTGATATCACCACGATCACCATTGCGCTCCACTTCCATCCCGAGATAAAAAGATATAGGACCACGATCAACCGCCTCGATATAGTGGTTCAACGACTCGATTATTGTTTGCATTTCGTGCTTGCTTGAGGTCGCTATCATCATGTCATCCACATAAAGCCCGATAATGGTGATGTTGCCTTTTTCACGACGAATATACACCGATGGATCTGACTTGCACCTTGTAAACCCCATTTTTGTTAATATCTCTGTGACTTTCTTATTCCACTCTCTACCAGCCTGTTTTAATCCATACAACGCTTTTCGGAGTTTGCACACTTTGTTGGGATTTTTCGCATCTTTGAACATAGGTGGTTGACACATGTAGACCGACTCCTTCAATTCACCATTCAAATACGCACCAACAATATCGACATGGTTGACCAACAACTTGTATTTTGCTGCTAATGCCAGCAATAACCGAATCGTTGAATGACGTACTACCGGAGCGAAGGTCTCGCAATAATCAATATTATACTTCTGCGAGCAACCCAATGCAACTAACCTTGCCTTGTACTTTTCGATCGAGCCATCAGGCTTACGTTTTATGGAAAACACCCATTTGCAACCTATTATATTTTTGTTCTCCGGTTTGTCAATCAATTCCCAAGTGCCGTTTCGTATCAACGAGTTGTATTCCACCTGCATGGCCTCTTTCCACCGTTTCGCATCTGCCGAATTCAACGCTTCGTCTATTGTACTTGGGTTATCAACAACACTGTTAAGCATTTCACTACTTGCTTCTGTGCAATAAACTTTCCTCGGTCTACCTACAGCACCTGTGCGTATGAGCTTTGGCCTACCTCGCTTTCGCTTATTGTTAGCCATTGGTACTTCTTCGTATTCTGAATCCGTTTCTTCTTCTGCTTTAACTTCTTCGTCTTCCTTACTTGATTCGTCGTTCGTTTCTACCGGCTTTTCGTTATGTTTATTTTCTTTACTTTCGACAAAAAATGGCTCTTCTTGATTTTCATCAATTTTTGTAGATAACTTGTTTTGATTTGTATCAAATGATTTTTCAAAAAATTTTACATCACGGGAAATCGTTATTTGTTTCGTTTGTAAATTGATTAACCGATAACCCTTCGAAGTAACGTGATAGCCCACAAACTTTAGCATAACCCCCTTTGGCAAAAACTTACTACCGCGTGTTCTTGGGCCTTTCTGAAGTACGACCGCATCACACCCAAAAGTTCGCAAATGTGACACGGTTGGCTTACGTCCATTCCATCTCTCGTAAGGCGTGACAGTGCCCAAAACTTTTGTGGGGCACCTATTCCTAATATACGCTGCCGTGCTTAACGCTTCAGCCCACAAGGATTGTGGTAACCCAGGTGCATTTAGCATACACCGAGCCATCTCAACCAATGTCCTGTTGGCTCTTTCAGCCACACCATTTTGTTGGGGACTGTATGGCACAGTGGTTTGATGACGAATACCTCTTTCTTGCAAAAACTTGCTGAACTGAGAGTTGACAAACTCCCTCCCATTGTCGCTACGGATTGTTTTTATTTGGCGGCCTGTCTGCTTCTCCGCGGTCGCAGAAAAAATTTTAAATATTTCAAAAGCTTCTGATTTGTTTTTCAAAAAATATACCCACGTATAACGTGAATAATCATCTATGAAGGTGATGAAATAAGAGGCGCCACCAACTGAGTTAATGCCCATCGGCCCGCACAAGTCTGTATGCACTAACTCTAATACATGTTTCGTATGCACAGTGCCATAACAACCATATGGCTTTCCATGAATTTTGCACACAGCGCATGTAACGCAGTCAATATTTTTCGGAACATTCATTTTAAACCCATTCACCATATTTGCTTTAGATAATTTGCTCATATCATTTGTGTTTATGTGGCCGAACCTTCCATGCCAAGCACTCACTTCGTCACTAACAGAATTTACGCTTTCTGATGCTTTGTCACCTAATACTTGTGCAACGTAAATTCCATTTTCCAGCTCAGCTGTTAAAATTTTCTTATTTTTGCTTAGTATATCCGCGCGATTTTCTTCAAATTTTACCAAATACCCACATTCAGTCATTTTACCAATGGATAAAAAGTTTGAGTGCAATTCCGGCACATACCAAACATTACGCAAAATTATTGTTGTAAACTGAGTTTTTAATTTAATTGTTCCTTTTCCAGTCGCATAAATAAATGCACCTGATGCTAATATTATTTTATGTTTAATGCGAATGAGAGAACAAAACGAATTGACATCTTTGCACATGTGGGACGTTGCTCCGCTGTCGATAATCCACGTACCGCTTAAGCTTTCCTCTCTCTCAAAAAGCGACCAAGCTTTTTCGTCTACCAACGAATTATTACCTGAGAAAGAACACTGTGAGCGTATGTGACCTTTTTTCCCACACCGGTAACACTTTACATTGCTGAACTTATTTTTTTCGTTATTATTCCTTTTTCCACCTTGTTTCGTTTTTATATCGGTACTCATTCCAGCGCCTCTGCCGCCTTCACTGCTTGTAGTTTTACTGTTGCCGGTATCGCTGCTATCACCTCTGCCGCTGTTGACGTTCCTGCTACTTGTAGCTCCAACGCGACGCCTAGCTTCATTTACCGAAAAAATGCTTTCACCACTATTTTGCTTATCACCATGCCTTTGCTCTTCTTCTAGTACTTTAGCAACTAACTTATCCAACTTGGGTAATGTGTCTCTACTTTCGATTGCCACCACAAAACTCTCCATTTCGTCTGGCAACGAGCAAAGTAATAAAATTGATAAAAAATCGTTTTCCATGGATATTCCGACTTCTTTTAAGTCATCCACAATGCAGCAAAATTCCTTCAGCTGTGCTGAAAATTTTGCACCGCTCCCGAATTTGAAGCGAATTAACCTTTTAAAAAGATTCACCTTCCTGGCAGCCGTGTCTGATTTGTAGAGTGCACTCAATGTCTCCCAAGCACTTTTTGCCGTGACGCAATTTTTGATATGGATTAACTCACTGGGCTTGACACTCAACGTTATAGTTGCAAGAGCTTTGCTATCGCTGACCACCCACGCTGCCTTTTCCGTGTCCTTTTGAGGAGGATCTCCTATTACCGCATGCCACAAGTCCAAGGTGATGAGAAGGCTTTTCACCTGCACACACCAAGTTGTGTAATTGTCGCCACTTAACTTTTCGATGTTAGCTAACGCATTTGCCATTGCACCGAAAAATATTTTTTATACCGCCTGATCAAAAACCGAACAATTTAATTTCAAATTTTTATTTTTTTATATTATCCCGACAATGAACTCCAGATTAACATCTGGGCCCATAACCATTTGACAGATAATTTGCGCAGCGAATAAAAAACGCGTGACCGTTCTGGTTGAGTTATTTATTTCAAGTAACTGTTCTGAAAAAATCGAATGATCTGTTGTCTATATTTGATGAACAATAAGTATATAAGTAATGCATGTAAAACTAAGTACATAATAAAAGAGAGAAACACAGTATTGGTTTGCAGAGTTGTATTCGGAATTCAACATTATTCAAGAACACTAACAAAATCTTTACAAAAAAAATGTTGAAAAAAAATGTTTAAATAAATAAAAACATCTTTTCTTAAATTTACTTAAATGAAGAAAATCTTTTTGCTAATATCAAGAAGAATTTAAGAAAATTGTGTTTCGACGAATTGGAACAACAAAATACAGCGAAAAAAAATGTAAAATGAATAAGAAAATGTTTTCTTGAGCGAAGTAAAATTTTTCTTGTTGAATTTGCATTTCCAAAGTTACATGTTTTTTTTTTTCATTTGCCATCCGCTTTGCATATTTCTGAATATTTTTGCAATTCTCAGATTGTTAGTGAAGCATTTGGTATAAGGAGTTACTATTTGCACCTTCATTTATATTAAATAAAATGTTGTCATTTCAATAAACAAGTCCTAGGAAAATACTAGTTGACTAATTATGGTTTTCTAATCCCTCATGATTAGTTTTCATTTTCCCTATTTTTTACGTTTTTAATATTTTTAGAAAAGATTTGCTTAATTTAATATTTAATATTTTCTTATGCCTCAGACACACATGTGGTATGAATATTAGAATATCAATATTGTGATTTGGCTATGCTATGAAAATTTTCAATTAAACCACAATATGAGGGTGACACATATGTGGTATAGATCGAAATATTATTACTATACTACGATGTGTGTCTCTCGCATTACTTACTTAAGCTCGTATAAGAAAACTTTTACTTGCAACAAAAAAATAATTTCTTAATTTATTTCAAAAAACAAGAAAAAAACACTTACCCTAAGTAAATTATTTCTTATTTATTTAAAATCCAATTTTACTTGAAGCAAGAAAATGTTTTCTTATTTATTTAAAATCCAATTTCACTTGAAGCAAGAAAATTTGTACTTATTTATTTAAAATCCAATTTTCTTGGATTTTCTTGATATTAAGAAATTATTTTCTAAGTTCAAAATCAAGTCTAATTTTTCTTGTCTCGGCATTGATTCTAGTAAAAAATTCTTTCCTTGTACTATTCAGGACCTGGTTAACTAGGTTTTGATGAATCATAATGAGTTTCAGAAAAGTTAGAGAACATTTAAATTTATGGTGTATGGGTCTGGATATCTGTTTCAGCAAATATGTTTATCTTAGCGAAAAATGTATGCGAATGCAAACCAAAATTAAAACCCCCCCCAAGGCTAATTCCTGCGCACGGCCCTGGGTTAACGTAAACGAATTGGTTATACTTCATGCATACAGACCACGTAATAAAATCAAAGATGAGAAATAGTCCTGCATCAAATATTATAATTAATGAACCAGTACAACGGCAAACTAGATTGAGCTTTTACTGCAGGCTTTGTCGCTTTTTGTGCATAGCTATATAAGCCTGAGCGTAGCTGACTTATGCATTTTTGTAACAGAGCAGTGTTTGTGTAATTATCTTTAAAATACGCGTATGTAAACAAATATTAATTTGTTTATTTTAATGAATTATGTCACGTAAAGCACACGTGGATAGAAAATTTAATAAAAGTTCTAATATACAAACACATACATACATATGTTGCACATATTCCTCTAAATGCACGCTTTAGTTTTAAAGCCTTGTCAGTGGTTGACAGAAAATCATTTCACAATACATAATTTATTTGAAATTTCAAAAAACAATTGGTCTTCAGTTTTTAGCTGGAATTAGTTATCTCGTATCGTTATAAAAGAGCTGATTAACCAACCTTGTGAGAAACAATGGTCATATTTTATTAGTGATACTTTAATAATAACGATAATCGTAACGCTATCGGTATCAACCAAATGAATTTTGATTTCTCGCCGTAACAGCGATCAGTTGAGCTGATCTTTGTTTGATTTTTTCACTCACAATTTGAAATGTCAACTGTTTACTGTTACGACGCTAATAACCGATAACATTAATATTGATACGATTACAGTTACAATTATGGAAATACTGTTATCGGATAACTCATACCAGCTTTCACAAATATGCACGTTCTGACACAGTCTTTACTAAATTTTGTAACAGTGTTCAGCCACTTAGTTCACAAACTTCCTTAATGGCCGCCTGGAGCTCTATGAGGCCCTTTTGCTGATGTCCTTTTGGTGTTTGTGCATAAAATTGGTAATATATTTAGCTGAAAAAGTTCCTCAGTGGATTCCAAATGAAATTTAAAATTCCTTCCAAATGCCGCTTACTCTATAATCTTGATTTGGTTATAATACTTAAAACAAATTCGTTAGTGCTATGAAACTTAAATATGCACAGAAAAAAAAATGTACATGGGTAAGTATATGTATATAGCAAGGATGCATCGTAACGTTAATATTATCGTTTACCGAAAAAATAACGATAATGAAATTATCGAAATAATACCATTTCGTTGATTAGCGAAAAGAAATTATCAAAATAATTTCATTTCGTTGATTAGCGTTATCATAACCAAATTTATAACGTTGAAATGCTTAGTGCGCTCGCAATGCCGAACAATCGGCCGAGTACACGCATACATACATATATGCATATGCACACGAACTGCTACGATATGCGTGAAAGCTGCGTATGTTCATATGCGCCTCGTGCAGGCAATCCTTTTGTTGATTTACTTCGTTTCAACGTTACCGCTTGCATTTTGATAATTTAGTTTTGTAAATTATCGAAACGAAATGGTTTTGATAATTTAGCGTTGCGAGTTAACGAAACAAAACCATTTTGATAATTTAGCATTGTGAATTAACAAAACGAAATAGAATCCGTTCGTTCGTTAAGCATCTCTGGTATATAGTATATACATACATATCTACATATGGATTTAGTACATATATGTATGTATGTGTATATTTGTAACAAAGAGCTAATGACAATCGTTCCAAAATAAACTGCGTTACACAATACATAGTTGAAAAAAAAAAAAACAAAAACAAAACAAACAAAAAATCAAATAAATAAAGAAAGCACAACTAACTTGTTAGCGCAGCAGATCACAAGGGAAATGTAAAACTTTTCTTATTCATTTCTTTATGTTGGTTTATTTTCTACTTTTTTGCTTGTTTCTTTGCCGGCAAAAGCGTGCGCTCGGCAAGCAACAATATGCTGTGGCTGTGCAATGCACCCACAATTATCGTGGAAGTACACATACATACGTACGTATATATATATGTATGTATGTATGTATACATAAAGCACATATATCCGCCAAGCTCGTTGACTGTTTCGTCGGCATCTTCCTCTCCCTTTTATGTATGTATGTCTGCCACTTGCCTTATTTCCTGATTACCCTAACTATGATTCTCAAAAAAAAAAAAAAAAATTCTCAACTGCTTTTCTACTTTATACATTGTTAGATACTTTGATATTTGTTTCTTTTTTTCTCATTTTACTCTTTTCTTCTTGCTCTTCTTTTATTGTTTTCAATTGTTAGACGTAATACTTTTCCTTGGTTGCCACTTGAAGTGCGAAAAGTTTTTGGTCGGTCTAAGTTGATGAAAGCGAAAGCCACGCAGTTGACGAAGCACAAAAAAAGTAAAAAAACAAGTAAGGAAGCCTAAGTTCGAGTGGAATCGAACATTAGATACTCAGCTGTATGCTTTCATTGTTTGTTTGCGTTTGATGGAAACACGGTGTAAGTACTTTATATAAATCGAGTGCTGCATAAAGTGGGCGTAGCCACGCCCATTTTCTAAATTTTTATCAGTCATCCAACTAAGCATATGAATATTATTCTTTGTGCAAAATTTAATTCCTTTATGACTTCCAGTTACAAAGATGGCACGTTACAAATTCCCAAAGGGTGTTCCAGAAATATCTTCGTTAAAAAGTAGGCGTGGTCATAAACCGATTTCAATAAATTTTTGCGTGTCTATTAACACAAGTTATAAAAGCGTATAAACCAGGTTTCGTCATAATATCTCAATTATTTGTCGAGTTATGGGCTCCGAAATCTCGTTGATTCCTTTGTCTGAAAAGAGGCGGTGCCACGCCCATTTTCCGAAATTTTTCTATTTTTTGTTTCCGATCTATTGTAGAACTCATGCCACAAAATTTCAATGAATTATCCTTATATTTGACAAAGATATCGCTTAAAATGTTTTTATTAGGTCATTTTATAATACCCATATATAAAAGTGGGCGTGGTCGTCAACCGATTTCGCTAAAATTTTGAACATGTATTACTACAAGTAGTGAAAGTGTACACACGAAGTTTCGTCATAATATATCGATTATTTGTCGAGTTATGGGCTCAGAAATCTCGTATATTCCTGCTTCTAAAAGGAGGCGGTGCCACGCCCATTTTCCAAAATTTTTGTATTTTTTGTTATATGTCCATAGTTGGACACCTTCCATAAAACTTCAATGATATATCTTTATATTTGACAGAGATATCGCATAAAATGTTTTTATTAGGTCACTTTATAAGACCCATATATAAAAGTGGGCGTGGTCGTCAACCGATTTTGGCAATTTTTCGTAAAACATTTGCCTAAGTAAGTATATCACGCCTACCAAAATTCATCGATATATCTTCAACGGTTTCTCAGTTATGACTTATAAAACTTTCAATGTTTGCCCCTTAATAAGTGGGCGTGGCACCGCCCATTTTCCAAAATTTCACCATATTTCTTCATAAGGGCCTGAGCTCAATACGTGTGTGAAATTTTATCACTCTAGCTCTATTAGTGACTGAGATACAAAATTTGCGATTTTTACTATATAGGGGAGGTGGGCGTGGTCATGGTCCGATTTCGCCCATTTTCAATACCATCCGTTCCTGTATTGATACCAACTTACATTTCAAATTTCATCAAAATATCTAAATTTTTGCGCGAGTTATCGTGCTCACAGGCGGACAGACGGACAGACGGACAGACGGACGGACATGGCTCAATCGATTTCTCTTTTCACCCTGATCATTTTGATATATATAAGTCTATATCTATCTCGATTATTTCATTCTGTTACAATCCACCGTTAGGAAATCAAAACTATAATACTCTGTGTACTAGTACAGCTGAGTATAATAATAACAACAACAAATAGACGAAAGTAGCAAATAGTAAGAAAGTATAAGATAAGTTATAAAGGATAATGCCATTCGCTTCATTTCTTCCTCAGACGTAGTGTGAGGTGAGTGCAGGGCGCGCGAGTTGCGGTAAGCAGGCGGTGTATGCGCACCAAATTGAGCCAATTTTTTTTCTACTTTCTTACTATGTACATGTTAACATACATACATATATTTACATGATTATCATGAGTGTGTATGTATGCTTCCTTTTGTTGTACTTGCCGCTGCTGCTGCTGCTGCTGCTGTAACACAATATTTTTATGGTTTGTAGCATATTTTTTTATTGTATAACAAAAATTTACATTCGTAATTTCAACTGAAATTTATTTTTTCAGCTTTTATTTTTGTTACAAATTTGGTATTTGTTGTTGCTTTTGTTGTTGTTGCAAAGTACTTTGCTTGTCACTTTTTGCATTGAAAAGTTTTACACGTACATTGTTGCATAGCGTCTCTGTATTATTGCTTTGATCGTTACGATTGAGGCAACAATGTTGTTATGTTCCTGATGTTGTTATGGCTGATGTTGTTATTGTTGTCATTTGTATTTTGTTTCAATGGCAGATAAGCGTTTTCCAATTGATATTACGCGTAAGTATACTTCTGCGCATAATTATGTATCTGTATATTTGCAGTGTGAATGGCGCTTTTAACGTAAATATCCAATACTTTATCGTAAAATGGTTTATCGTAATTCCAATTTCGGGCGCAGATGCTGATGACGGCGCGCCGTGTACAATGTATGTAAAATTTAAATTGCAAATATATACCGAATTTGTTCGAGTTTTTGACTGAATTTACAGAGAAGTTATTTTATTCAAAAGAAAAAACTTTGATGCTTAACTTAGCTCCCCAAGGCATGTTTAATACAAATTTATAAAACTAAACTTATTTTAGAATATTTACTTTTACATAAGAAGAGAGTTTACAGAAGTTTAAAGTCAGACATACACACGTATGTAGTATATATATAAATATTTAAAAGGAAATTTATTCGACGATAGATGTAATCTTGAAGATCTCTGGACAGCCTAAGTTAACTGCGATCACTAGAGTTTAGTTTAGCACAGAAGCTGCTTTACTTTCAGAAATCTAGAAAAATATACAGATCTAAATGCCTCTACAAAAACTAAAAATATAAATTTTAAACCAAAAGGTAATTGATTTAAATGTTTACAATGTTTTTGATTCGATTTGAGAATAAATTGACTTGACTATTCCAAAATGTTAGCACTTTCCTACTCCGACTAGACCCATTTGTAAGGTGATGCGATTTTTGTTCATGCTAGGATACTTGCTTTTGTTAGATATACCGCAGGTGCTCCCAAAGTATGTTGAACGACACGTATCATTTCTTCACTGACTAAAGTAGGAGCCGCTGTGGTGCAGTGGGTAGAGTGCTCGCCTGCTGTGTCAGAGGTCTCGGGTTCAAACCACGGTCCGAGCCAAACACCAAAACAATTTTTCAATTAGTAAAAATCCAATTATTGGGTTTTTTAAGAGCAGCGGTCACCTCTCGGCAGTGGGCGGCATACCCTCCGAGAGTATTTCTGCCATGAAAAAGCTTCTCACAAAAAATGCATTCGCCGTTCGGAGCCGGCATAAAACTGTAGGTCCACCCAATTAGTAGGAAAAACAAAAAGGAGCACACCTCGAATTGGGAGAGAAGCTCGGCCATAAAACTCGTCAGAGTTATAATAGCGCCATTGTATTATTATTAAAGTAGGAGCTGAGAGAGTGAACCGAAACAGCAAAATGTATACGAATGGAGTACATAACTAGATATCCTAGATGGTAGGCAGCTTATACAGCAATATAATAATTCTACCATTCGTGCTGAATACCTAAAAAGTTTATAATAACGCCCATATGTAAAAAGCATGCGATTTGGAATGAAAGCCCAACGCTTTCGCTTCATTGCTTTTTTTACTGAACAAAGTCATTCATGCGAAGGCGGCCACCGCCGTGCGCTAGTCATGGGGCATAGTTATGGAAATTGTTATCTTCTCTAAATTAAATGTAAGGAGGAAAGTATTGACGATTGTAGTACCTTTTGGCCTACTGTGCTACTAAATGAGCGCTCACAAATATACATATTTCTCTGAAAACATCTCTTCTTCAAATGTTATATTATCTCCACCATTCTTCACCGCAAATGAAGCCTTCACTTCTTACTCAGCACTTGAAACAATTTCCGGTGATGTTTCAAAGGTTTCAACTGTGCAATGTACTTTGATGATTTTACTGTTGTTGCTCACACTTTCGTGGCAATAAACGGCAAACAATCATAATTTGCCAAAAACACGAGTATATCTACTTACACTCATGCGTCTGTATACTTCAATAATTTTTTTTTTGCTATGTCAGCGTAATGGGCAGAACAGCAAAACTTTTCGCATCAACGTAAAATGAGATTGAATTGATTTCTTTTTTTGCTAAATAAAAACAAAAATGTTACTCTTTGTGCAAGTCATATAAGTAAACTTGAGCAGACAATATTGCCAACGCCATGCAACGATTATCTTGATGCTTCACTAACTAATTTTTGGTATTATTTGAGCCAAAGTTGGCACTCAGATTTATTTAAATTGTATCTTCGTCCAAATCAAATTTTTGATATTATTTATAAAATTTTTGATATTATTTGAGCCGAAGTTGGCACTCAGATCTATTTAAATTGTATATTCGTCCAATTACATTTACCGCGTTGAGTTTCAATTCATTTCATGGGCAATTTGCTTTTGGTTTCCTTCCAGACGCTGGCTATGTCCGAAAGTACGTTATTTCATTAATGGTAGTCCTATACAAAAATATTAAATTTCTCTTTATTTTGTTGTGCATGTATTTAGAGCTGGTAAGTCCTCCATGAAAAAGGAATCGACACGCATCATCTCCTTGTCGACTTTTAATCCGCTTCGATAGCACGAATGGGAATTGCCTACACTTATGCCGCAATGTCTGAATTTGGTTTCCCTGCAAAACTTATAAGGCTATACCAAATGACGTTGACTAACACCACCAGCTCCATCAGAATTGGGAAGGACCTCTTCGAGCCATTCGAGACCAAACGAGGTTTCAGACAAAGTGATTCTCTTTCATGTGATTCTTCAACCTGATGCTGGAAAAGTTTATAAGAGCTGTAGAACTCCACCGTAGGGGAAGCATCTTATACCACAAGAGTCTGCAACTGCTGGCGTACGCGCGCCGATGTTATCGACATTATTGGCACTAACACTCACGAGGTATGTTCTGCCTTCTCCAAGCTTGATAAAGAGGTTAATAAAATGGGTTGAACGGTTAACGAAGAGAAGAAGAGTTACCTTCTGTCAGCACACAAAGAAACAGCACGTCTTGGCAGCCATGTCTTGGCAGCCACGTCACTGTTGAAAACTACAAATTCGAAACCTTTAAGGAGCTTGTCTAGCTGGGAAGCAGCATTAACGCCAAAAATAATGTCAACGCGGATATCCAGCGAAGAATCACTCTTGCCGATGACGATACTGTATACTAAGTAAAGTCCTCTCTCGATGAACAAAAATTACGCTTTTTTTCTGTCACACAATGGTGATACGGTAGTCGTTTTCGGGAGGCCATGGCTATTAAAGCGGTGAGCTATTCACCCGTAATACTTACTTATTCATCTCCAGATTATCAATTTCTCTTGGCATTATTTCCCCATTCTCGTCATGTTAAACTCTAACTAAGTTCTACTGCTAGTGCTTTAAAGTCTTTTAAATTATTACACGTATGTATATGATATACTTGTATACATAAACACATGTCATATATGTGTCTAGCTACATAAGTGCCCTTCTACTTTGATTAAAAAACAAATTTTACATCACTACTACATCTTGTCATAACCAATCTCATCATGTCGTCTACTTTTCGTCCTATCACTGCTTGTCAATTAGTGTCGGCCGGTTGCTTTATCAACACCATCGTCCTTATCAGCGAAATCAATGCGAATATTAGTTGACTGACTGTCGGCACCATGCAACAGATATCTAGATAGCGCGCTGCTCGCTCCATACACAACGGCTGACAGCATCAACGATTGCTAGTTTCAAAGCCGGTTTGTGAGTTGTCCAAGTCCAATGCCTCTAACCATTTAATCATTGCAACGCAACGACGAGTTCAATTTGCTCTTAACCTTTAAGTGACGAGGTGAAATTTTGTGACATAGTTTACGACGTGGTGGTAAATTTTTTTCTAGGCATTTTACTTAAAACTCTCAATAAAAAATAAATTTTTTTATAATAATTTTTGCATTGGAAAGAGGCCAGTCCTTTTTCAAATGAAATTAATAAAAAAGTTAATTAAATTTTTTAAATCAACAAAGTTTTTACTATAATTCACAAGGCCTTGTTCTTTCAAAATAGCGAAAACATCACATGAGAACCTTATAGATAAAAGGTAAAACAAAAACTTTCTTTAAACTTTAGAGACGGTTTTTCATAAAAAAATATATATTTTTAAATATATAATAGGAATTTTATTTAAAAAAATTTTTTTGTAGAAAATGCTGGCCAGTCTTTTTGAAGTTTTTTTCATAATAACGTGAGCGTATAAAATGAATCACGAAACGAATTTTTTAAATTTTCTTCCAATAATCATTTGAAGAAGTGGTAAAATTAATAATCCATGTTAATCAAATTGCCAGTGAGAGAAGTTTTAAATGGAAATAAATTATTTTTGAAGAAAAAGTTACGTTAACGTCGAGGTGTGGTAATTTTTACACCGATATCATAATTTATCCGTTATTGGAGATCTTCCACAATAGAAACTATACTGGTCGATAATTATGATGACATGACGCATCAAAATGCTGCAAAGAAGTGAGAAATGGTAAATTTCCAAAAATTGCATTCGAAGAAAAACTAACGTTACCCTAGACGTGGGGTAATTTTTACCCCACCATCATCATTTCTCGTCAAATGTTACACCTTCCTCCATAAAAACAAAACGGGTCAATAATTATAACGAGATGGGAAGATACTAAAAGAGTAAACTTGCTGGATGGTAAGTTAAAAGAGATATTCAAAGAAACTGTAAGTCGGTGTAAAAATTACCACCACGTCGTATGTTAAAGGTTAATTCGCACTGACATTTACTTTGCTTTTCGGCTTATCCTGTTGCGCTGGGCATGATTGCTATTCGCTGCGCCGTCATTATTGTTTTGAGACCATCAGCTTGACATGGCGTAATCATTAATAATATGTAAGTATGTACATCTGTTTTTTGTTTTTTTTTTTTCTTTAGTTTTATTAACTTTTTTTGTTGTTGTCGTCAACCAACGACGCGTATCTTATACATAGATTTTGTTATTGAAATCTGTATAGAAAACTAGGTCTTTGTTGTTGCTCTTGATGTTGTACAATTTTGGTTTTTTGATGTTTGTGATAAGCGCATTGCTTTAAGTTGTTGATAAAATTTAATTAGGTAAATATATTTTATGCCATTTTTTATATGTATGTAGAAATAATTTTACATCAATTTCCATTCCCATTCAGAAGCATTACACTGTGCAGAAGCATTACATTGTGCACAATAAATTCTCCAAAATGTCAGAATTTTTGTTGCATAAATTAAATAGTTATTGCCCAAAACGTAGACTTATGCTGCCTGAATTTTGTTTTTATACTCAGCTGTACTAGTACACAGAGTATTATAGTTTTAATCACATAACGGTGGATTGTAACAGAATGAAATAATCGAGATAGATATAGACTTATATATATCAAAATGATCAGGGTGAAAAGAGAAATCGATTGAGCCATGTCCGTCCGTCCGTCCGTCCGTCTATAAACACTCTAACTCGCGCAAAAATTGAGATATTTTGATCAAATTTGAAATGCAAGTTGGTATCGAGACTGGGACGGTTGGTATTGAAAATGGGCGAAATCGGACCATGACCACGCCCACTTTTCATATATAGAGAAAATCGGAAATTTGGTATCTCAGCCACTAATATAGCTAGAGTGATGAAATTTTACCCACGTGTTGAGCTCAGGCCCCTAAGACTGTTGAAAATATATCGATGAAATTTGGTACGCGTGCACTCCGAGAAAACATGCATTGTAAAAATGACTATGAAAATATTCAGCCTTACTATTCGCTTTTTTACTATGAATACACGGAAATAAGACTATGAAAAAACTTGATCTGAATAGAAACGTATTATTTCAACCGTTCAAGTATGAAAGATATTCAACTTGAATATGAAAAACTTTGAGTTGACTAGTAAATACTAATCCAACTGGACAAGTATTAACACCTGTCATTATAAAATTTGTAATAGTTATCTTCAAGTTGAAACATATTTATTTTAACTACTGTTGATGCTTCAACTTCAATATGATTCATAGTAAACTTAAATATTTAGCACAGTAAAAGCAATTTATGCTGCGTAGATTTTCGTTCCTTCATTTGAATGCGGATTTTCAAATTTCCGTAACTCTTAGATGGTTTATACATTGTTCGAGCTATATAGCATGATTGATCAACTCAAATATAACTCATTTTCCACAAGGGAAATGAGTTGGCTTATTTAAAGCCATTTTTCATACCCCAGAGGTTGGCACTCTCGCCGAACCTTGGAGCTACAGCGCTCCCCCCACGTGAATACATAAAAGGGTTTAAAAAAGCACATATGTATACATATTGTATGTATGTGCATATGTACACACAAAGTTTAGACACATAGTTATATTCAATATGAAATATATTTAAAACAAATACGCTGTCTTTTAGAGTTGAATAAAAACATATTGAACTTCAATATGAATCATAGTAAACTTAAGAATATGTCATAGTCAGCTTCAATATGAATATTTTTTAAAACAACTATGTTGTAACTTTAACTTGACTATAAAAATATTCAATTTGAATATGCTGCATTTTTCAACATATTTAGGACAACTATTTTTCATAGTTGTTTTTACTATGACAACACTTCAAGTCGAGTATGGTTAATTTTCATTTTAACTACTTAATATTTATTATGATGGTATGCAGTGCAACGTAGTCAGAATCACTATTTTCATCCTAGGCGCAAAACCATTGGTAAAAATAGTCAAATCAAGGTGTAAATAGTCAGATTTACGTGCGTTTTTTGCTGAGTGTGATATACTTACTTAGGCAAATGTTTGGACGAAAAATTGTCAAAATCGGTTGACGGCCACGCCCACTTTTATATATGGGTATTATAAACTGACCTAATAAAAACATTTTAAGCGATATCTCTGTCAAATATAAAGATGTATCATTTAAATTTTATGACAAGAGTCCAACTGCGGACATAAAACGAAAAACACAAAAATTTTAGAAGCAGGAATATACGAGATTTCTGAGCCCATAACTCGACAAATAATTGATATATAATGACGAAACTTGGTGTGTACACTTTTATTCCTTGTGGTAATACATGTTCAAAATTTTAGCGAAATCGGTTGACGACCACGCCCACTTTTATATATGGGTATTATAAAGTGGCCTAATAGAAACATTTTAAGCGATATCTTTGTCAAATATAAAGATAATTCATTGAAATTTTGTGGCAGGAGTCCAACTATGGACAGAAAGCAAAAAACATAAAAATTTTGGAAAATAGGCGTGGCACCGCCTACGTTTAGAAGCAGGAATATACGAGATTTCTGAGCCTATAACTCGACAAATAATTGAGATATTATGACGAAACTTGGTTTATACACTTTTATAACTTGTGTTAATATACATGTAAAAATTTATTCAAATCGGTTTGTGACCACGCCTACTTTTTAACAAAGATATTTCTGGAACACCCTTTGGGAATTTGTAACGTGACATCTTTGTAACTAGAAGTCAAAAAGGAATGAAATTTTGCACAAGGAATAATATTAATATGCTTAGTTGGATGACTGATAAAAATGTTGAAAATGGGCGTGGCTACGCCCACTTTATGCAGCACTCGCTTTATATAAAGTACACCGTGTTTACATCAAACGCAAGCAAACAATGAAAGCATACAGCTGAGTATCTAATGTTCGATTCCACTCGAACTTAGGCTTCCTTACTTGTTTTTTTTTTTGCTTGCAGTAGTAGGTACCCTATGGCGTATAAGTAACTTTGAGTTTTCACAGAGTTGAATAAAGTGAACATCGATACGCCATAATGTACATACATATTCATCGTAGATATACATATTTGTACATATGTATATATTAGTGTCCGACCGAATATTCGGCCAAGCTTCGGTATTCGGCCTATTCGGCTGGTATTTTTTATTCGGCTTCGGCTTCGGGCTTCGGCTGAAAAGGCCGAATAGTCGAGGGCGAATAATAGGTGTGTTTAATAACAAAAAGAAATTAACTGGATTTTACGAATTTTTGATTTTTTATAAGCGACAGAATATCGCAACTTCTAGTAATGTTTTTTTGTTATTGAACAGGCCTAAGATTCCGAACGATAACTTACGCTAATTATTAAATATCGTCACCTTAGTGTGTCGATCAATTCTTTTAAAGTGTCATTAAATTAAACATAGTTTATTACACGTAAAATTGGTTTATTCACTTATTGGCCATAAAAACAAAGAGATCATAAGTAAAAATTCAATACAGTTTCAAAAAAAAATAGTTTTATGTATGTATAATACTATGTTACAGCAAAAAAATAACCAAGAAATTCAAGTACTGCTATTGTTTTATGGTTAGGTTTTTGAGATAATGGTAATTTTGTGTTTTTTTGGTTATCACTTCATTAAAAATTATTTTCGCGGAAGTCGCAGACCATGATTGGCGGAATACAATTTGAGTATACATACACAACTCCAACCAGCTGTTCGACTAACTTAACCTTAGTTGCTGGTCAACTATACACCGAAGCAGATAAACTCTTTTTTTGGCGTACAACATAAAGCTGTTGAACTTTAAGTATTGAATTTTATTTACCTACATAAAGACTGAATTTTTTTTATTTTTGTTCACAACTATGTATGTATTTTTGTAAGGTGTTTTGTTTATTCAAAAAACAAAAAAAAAATTAATTGTTATGAATAGAGCTCGGAAAAATAGGTGAAATCAAGCGCCTAAAAAATGCTACATTTTGTAAATTTTGGTTGTTTTCAGTGGCGGGATTACAATTTAAATATAAAGGGGTAGCATATTGGTATGGTGAAGATTTTATTAGAAAAGTTCTTAATCATGTTACACAAATTTGCAGTTTGAATAAACATACAGTGGTGTGTGATGAAATAAAGCCAAAGAGGGATTTAGATTCTTTGACATTTTTACTGAAAAAAAGTATGAAGAACACATTTTGTATTTTATAATTTTTTACATCGTCAAGCTTTTTGAAAGCAAAACAAAACTAGCTGTAATGAAAATAAAATTTGGGAAAAGTAAGTAAATTATGGCATAGTCAATGTTCCAATAACTCATAAACAAAAATGCAGAACGGTTTTTACCACGACAGAAATTTGCATTTTTACAGATATGGAATTATGCCGAGTATCCAATTGGAAAATTGTAAACCCTGAAATGGTCGTAAGAAAAAATAGGAAAGTTCAAATCAAGTTTTTTTTACCTAAAATATGCAAATGTTTAAAGTCAGACCACTACAAATTAAAAAGTTGTATTATATATTCCATTTGCTAATATGCACTTGCCTCATTTTCATTCAAAATATATTTGGTTTGAAACTGTAATTGCTTTTCCTTCACGTGCGAAGATTTTGTCTCAAATTTAAGGGAGTCACTACAAATTTTTAATTTTTTTCTTTATTCTTTATAATTATATATTTATTTAATATACCTTATTTATTATTATTCTTTATTATTATATTTATTTATTGTAACTTTCATTGCAATTTTTCACGTACAACCCATAAAAAGCCTTAATAATTTATTTTTCTGGCATCCTAGTAAGCAAAAAATCCAATTGCATTCACGGGGGCTTAGACCTGAATGAACGCCACCCACCCTTAAACTTGCCACTGGATGTGCTCACAAACATTACGTAGCATAATTTTAGGCGTTTGATTTTCACCTATTATCCGAGCTCTATTCATAACTAGAGCTCGGATAATAGGTGAAAATCAAACGCCTAAAATTATGCTACGTAATGTTTGTGAGCACATCCAGTGGCAAGTTTAAGGGTGGGTGGGGTTCATTCAGGTCTAAGCCCCCGTGAATGCAATTTGATTTTTTGCTTACTAGGATGCCAGAAAAATAAATTACACTGGATCACAAAATGAAATTTTTTGTCTGTACTTTGGACGTGACTATCCTATCTATATGTAAAATCGGTCGCTGATTCCGAAAATCGGGTTCATTTTTAATTCTATGGGAAGGTTTTTGAGATATCGGAAATTTAGCGTTATTTGGCCAATGGGTACACTTAATCCAGTATAACTCTTTAATACAGTGAGTTATATTCCTTAGATTGACACCAAACGAAAGAAAATTAAATTTCCTTTTCATGGCTCCTATAACATTTTTCTCTAACTCTTATAGTTTCTGAAATATTGACGATTAAATTTTAATTTTTTCGATTTTTTACGATTTTTTGAAGAAAAAATTGACTTTGTCAGACAATATCTTTAAAACCAATGTCTTCACCTTCGGTTTTAATCTTTTACGTGAAGCTCCATTCCATTAGCAAAAAAATAAGCTATCAACGAAGAAAATCCATGGTAAAATGGAAAAGTTATAGGCGATCAAGTAAATACAGCCAAGTCGCACAATGCCTCTACACGGGTATATTTTATGCATGTTATACCCGTAAATGGGCTTGTATCTACTGCGCTGCCAATGTGCTGCTACTGCAGATGTGTAGGTATTGGTACAATATGCATAGAATGTACGCGTGCAGAGGCATTGCGCGACCTGGCTGTATTTACTTGATCGCCTATAACTTTTCCATTTTACAATGGATTTTCATCGTTGATAGCTTATTTTTTTGGTAATAGAATAGAGCTTCATGAAAAGGAGTAAAACCGAAGGTAAAAGTATTGGTTTTAAAGATATTGCCTGACAAAGTCAATTTTTTCTTCAAAAAATCGTAAAAAATCCAAAAAATTTAAATTTAATCGTCAATATTTCAGAAACTATAAGAGTTAGAGAAAAATGTTATAGGAGCCGTGAAAAGGAAATTTAATTTTCTTTCGTTTGGTGTCACCCTAAGGAATATAACTCACTGTGTTAAAGAGATATACAGGATTAAGTGGACACATTGGCCAAATAACGGTAAATTGCCGATTTCTCAAAAACCTTCCCATAGAATTAAAAATGAACCCGATTTTCGGAATCAGCGACCGATTTTACATATAGAAAGGATGGTTGCGTTCAGAGTATTTTTTGGCTGTAGAGCAGTGTTATTAAGGTTTTTTATGGGTTGCACGTGAAAAATTGCAAAGAAAGCTACAATAAATAAATATAATAATAAAGAATAATAATAAATAAGGTATATTAAATAAATATATAATTATAAAGAATAAAGAAAAAAATTAAAAATTTGTAGTGACTCCCTTAAATTTGAGACAAAATCTTCGCACGTGAAGGAAAAGCAATTACAGTTTCAAACCAAATATATTTTGAATGAAAATGAGGCAAGTGCATATTAGCAAATGGAATATATAATACAACTTTTTAATTTGTAGTGGTCTGACTTTAAACATTTGCATATTTTAGGTAAAAAAAACTTGATTTGAACTTTCCTATTTTTTCTTACGACCATTTCAGGGTTTACAATTTTCCAATTGGATACTCGGCATAATTCCATATCTGTAAAAATGCAAATTTCTGTCGTGGTAAAAACCGTTCTGCATTTTTGTTTATGAGTTATTGGAACATTGACTATGTCATAATTTACTTACTTTTCCCAAATTTTATTTTCATTACAGCTAGTTTTGTTTTGCTTTCAAAAAGCTTGACGATGTAAAAAATTATAAAATACAAAATGTGTTCTTCATACTTTTTTTCAGTAAAAATGTCAAAGAATCTAAATCCCTCTTTGGCTTTATTTCATCACACACCACTGTATGTTTATTCAAACTGCAAATTTGTGTAACATGATTAAGAACTTTTCTAATAAAATCTTCACCATACCAATATGCTACCCCTTTATATTTAAATTGTAATCCCGCCACTGAAAACAACCAAAATTTACAAAATGTGGCATTTTTTAGGCGCTTGATTTCACCTATTTTTCCGAGCTCTAGTTATGAAATAAAAAAATCTCATACTTAAGTATATATTTTTCTTATTTTGGTATTCGGCTTCGGCTTCGGTTTTCGGCCGAATAAAGGATTATGCCGAATATTCGGCTACGGCTTCGGCCTAAAATTCCAGCTTCGGTCGGACACTAGTATATATGTATATTTAAAAAAAAAAGAAGAATACCTTCTGAAGCGACAGCAAGTACACCGGGACCACAAAAAATAATGCGTGACTAGACAAAAGAGTTTACAAACCTAGAAAATAGTTAGCAAGTTAGTTATTGTTGTTGTACTTGCTCTTTCCTTTGCAACTTTATTGTTCTTGGTTGTTGTAGCTGCTGTTGTTTTTGCTGTTCTTGGTTGTTGTTATTTTTTTATTAGTTACTTGCTTCAAACTACTTTACTAGCGTAAAATAAAAGTTTAATTTAAAAACTTGCACAAAAATGCGCATTTAATGGAAATTTACAACAAAAGCGCTGCGGCAAATAAAATATAAGTACGAGTATATGAGTATAAAGTGAGTTGTAAATTAAGTATTTACCACGCTGTGAGTTTTAATAGCGTATGAAAATAGAAAATTTTCTATGAGTTATAATTTTTCCTTGCGGATCATAATATCTGTTGAAATTTTGGAAAAGCAACCTAAGTCTAAATTCGCAATTTTACAGGAGAGCAAAAACAGTTTTGCAAGTGCACAGAGTCTTTCCATCATATATTTTCATAGAAGTAAGAGCGTGGTATGATAAAATGATCTTCTGTTGTTCATTTTAAATAGAGTTTTGATTTATTGTCGTAAGGTTTTTATTTAAATGGATTTTCAATTTTCCAAATTTAAAAAAAAAAAACACCAACTTATCTCAATTTAGGTTCTTTTCACAAATTGTCTATCTTCAAAATTTTATAGAATTTTAGCCTCCTAATTGGAGTTAAGTTCATTTGGCAAAGCGAAATATGACAGAAAATCGCCTTAAGTTGGTAATTACTAATTACGTTGGTTTTTCAAAAGCATATTAAAAAAAATATGTCACCTAAATAAAATTAGGTTCTTTTTTCAAGAGAAATTCTTGCAATTTTTCTTATCATTTCTAACTTATCTTAAGTAAAGTGGCTTAGGCAAATGCTTATGTGAAAAATATGGACTTAAGATGATTCCTGAACCCAAAATGATATAACACTGAACAGACAGAAAGAATCGTATTTTAAAATGTATCTTTATGAAAAAAAGCTGAAAATGCACTTAGGTCGACTTAGGTTGTTCTTCCAGATGTCCACAGATATGTACATATTGTTCCTATGTATATATCGCTATTGCGTGCTACATATAATTTAAGTAACTAGATTCCGCTCTGCACAGCTCTGTTATATTTTTATTTACGATATTACAATCAGCTGTTGGCGCTTGAGGTCATATGCTCACAGTATTTTGAAAATAACAACACAAGTGTTTAGATTATTTTGGTGCTTTATGTACCTATTTATTGCGAAAGTTGCCAGCTCAATCATGGCAATAAATAATATTATTCATAAAAAACTAATTAATTTTAACATTTGAGTATAACTAAATAACCAGATAAGTATGAGTAGGTATTCAACATGATAAGCATGATTCGCACCGTACCGCCTTAAGGTAAATGAAACCAAGTGTCTGTTTACATTGCTTGCAGTACTTTCTTTTAGTTATTGGTATAGTGGAGGTGTATCTAAGTATGTATGTACGCACCAGTGGCGTGCCTTGCATAAACTGGCTGGGCAAGCCTATGTATGAAGCATAGCCCATAGACATTTATGTAACTTTCTTTACTGTATTATCTGGAAGTGTGTTTGCGGTTCCGTCATTCACGTAAGTATATAAATATCAGACTGTGAACAGCATTGTTGAATATCATTCCTATACAAGTTTGATGTGATAAATAAAAAAAAGTGATACTTTTTTTTTTTTTGTAGGTCTGAAATTATGCAATTGGCTTCTCCTTAGAAAAAGCGATAAAACAAGCATGTTATTCTCTTTAAAAAGTCTCATAGAAGCCCATGTGTGATTTTACTAAGAGACAAGCTGATTTGCTGTTTTCTTTGCTGTTATTGCCTGCACAAACAAAATACATACATGTGAATGTTGTTGGTTGGCTAACGATATCATTATAGTAGTTGTAATCATGAGTGTTTACAGCTAAAACAGAATGAAGAACTTGGAAGTAAACACATTTCAAGCGCAAAACAAATAGATTTTAAAGAAATTCGTTCTATGAAATAAATGAAAATATTTATGCAAGCCGGGCTTTTCGGCTTGTATGAAGCGCACGCCACTGGTACGACATTATTGGCCGGTTGCATTGTTCTTATGTATTTGTCGGGCAAATGCAAGCGTTAATATTTCGTTTAAAATTGTTTAGTGCCCGGTGAACTGTGCGCAGCTACGAGCTAACATTTTTCTTCCATTTTCACACGATTTTAATTGTTACTTTTAGTTTACTTTAAATATATATATGTGTACTGTTTTGTGCCAGGATTGCACTGTGGGATGGAATATATTCAAATGATTTGAGCAGAAATTTATTGGAAAAGAAAAGTGCCAAACTTGCTAGATATGGAATAGTAATATTACTTGTAGATATACACAGAAAAACTTGGTAAAGGTGTGTAAATAAGTATTGAAAATGGAGAAATATTTTCTTTATTTGACGGTATTAGATCTTCAGCACAAACAAAATCCTTTCTAGTTTTCCTAGTTGGACCCCTTTTCACTGCATAAGATGAATTTTTAGTGGAGCAACTGTAATGATCATGAACTATAAAATCTATAACTGCTTTCTAACCCACAATACTTTTCATGGTAAACATATTTTTTTATATTACTCGTGCTATAACCACCGTATTTTTTTGTTTTGTTTTGTTTTTGTTTTTTTTTTGCCTTCAAGCTTGCTGCTTGCTGCTGCATTTTGTGTAGTCTCGCCACTATTTGCACTTTTTGAGTGTTTGAATTGAACCTAATGAACCGCCTCAAGCCATTGCAGCTGGTGTTGCTTTTGTCGCTTGTGTTGTTCAAACCTACATAACTTTTTTTGATTATTGTTTTATGTTTCAGAAGCCATTAGCTTTTTGCGCAAACTTTAGGGATGCATCCCTTGCCTTTAATAAATTTTGTGTTTTTTTTGTATTTATATAGAAAAAGAATAAGTAAGTTATTTAGTCGGTCAATTTTAGTTAAAAACATACTACACGCAACTATTAAGCTTTGCAACTGGCCTTGTTATCAGAAGTCGACAGTTTTAAACCTGGCACGACCGTTGGGACCTTTAAATGAAGATGATCCCACTCTAAGATTATTCACTGAAAGGATCAGGTGGATAATAATTTGGGCTTATCACAGAACTCGAGCGACAGGCCTGCTTGTTGTTGCAGCAGTAGGTTGCCCTGGTTAGTTTTAGTAAGTATTAGTTAAAGTAACCATTAGATTAACCGTCATCAAAGTCTTGAAACGTGAGGCCCAAGCAACTTGTTGTTGCGACGGAGTTTGAAAACAGAAAAATGGGTGTAAGTTGTGGTGGTATATGAAAGCATGCGTTTGGTTTTATGGGGAAAAAATTCTTGAGCTGCGTCGAAGGAAGTTGTGCCAGTATTAGCCGTGAGTGCCGATGATTGCCTCGGCATGAATTCCACTAAAGCATGCCTTAACACCAGTGCTACCTACCGAAATTGCTGGCAGTTTCCCGGCAAATGGCTGTGAATTTCTAAACATTTTCGCTAACCTTCGCCTCAGTTGTGGCGAAAATACTTGTGCAAAGGGCCCAATAAAACATTCAATTACACAACACAAGAATAAGTAATAGTTCAAAAGGCGTGATTGTGAATGCCTATCCGCATATCTTCTATATATATAAAAGGAAGTGGCGTTAGTACAAACGCGTATAACTCAAGAACGCCTGCACCGATTTGGATGATTGAGACAAATTCAGATGGTTCTCTGGCCAGAATAGGAGAATATCCAATAAAATTCCCGAAAAATGCAAAAAAAAAAATATTTTCCCATATATTTTGTATATCTATATATATAAAAGGAAGTGGAAAAAAAAAAATATGTTCCCATACATTTTGAGATAGGGATAGGAATGGGGATAGGGATAGAGATAGAGAAAGAGATAGAGACAGAGATAGAGATAGAGATAGAGACAGAGATAGAGACAGAGATAGAGATAAATATAGGGATAGGGGAAATTAGGTTTGTCGCGGCGAATATATGTATATCTCTTTTGTTCAGAGAATTGACAGTTTTATAACTTTATAGGAATAAATTTTAGGCAGAACAACGTCTGCCGGGCCAGCTAGTATACATATATTTTGCGCCATCTCTTATTTTTTATAGTGTTAAATATGTACGTGTACGTGCACGTGTACGTATTTGCTTTCATAAATACTTTTGAATAATTTATTATAACGAAATGTCTTCATTTAGTTTGTGTTACGCTGACACTGTTGACATAAACAATCATTAATTTTGTTTGACAAGCACCGTGTATGAAAAAAATGTTCGCGCATTCACATGGAATGAAACTGATGTTATTACTTTTCATGAAAAATGAAGCTACATATTTTCGGAATTGCATACATATAAGCACATAAATTAATTATTTACATAAAATGCATTATTTCGGAATAAATACATATGTAAATAACAAGTATGTAAGAACGCGGCTGCCTTAGAGATACCATGTCGTAGTCTTTACACGTTTTATGATGCGAAATGAACATACAAATCATCTTTGTCTGAAAACACTATTATGCAATTGAAAAGTTTGAAAAATGCATCTACATATGTACAACGAAGGGCGCTAAAGACACGAGAATTTACATTTTTATTAAATCTTCAAACAAATCCATACAATTTTCCTGCAACCAAGACACTATGTACATAGGGCATATGAGTAACTTTTCTGAACTTCAATTGTAATTTTCTGAACTTCAATTGGAATTTTCTGAACTTCAATTGTAATTTTGTGAAATTCAATTGTAATTTTCTGAAATTCAATTGGAATTTTCTGAACTTCAATTGTAATTTTCTGAACTTCAATTGTAACTTTCTGAACTTCAATTGGAAATTCTGAACTTCAATTGTAATTTTCTGAACTTCAATTGTAACTTTCTGAACTTCAATTGGAAATTCTGAACTTCAATTGTAACTTTCTGAACTTCAATTGGAAATTCTGAACTTCAATTGTAATTTTGTGAACTTCAATTGTAACTTTCTGAACTTAAACTGGAAAAGGTGTAGTTCCTTTATTGGCCCAATTTCGATAATTATGAACTAGCTACAAGTTCCTACAAACTCTATAGCACTAATTTACAAATAATTAATTGTAAACTAGTGTAGTTTACGTATCGACAGCCCCACTGAAAAACCCTGTAAGTCACCATTTTTCCAAAAATAAGGTTCTGAGCCTTTCCCATAGATCGTGAACTTGTGCGCATTTAAATGCAGCCAAATGGCATTAAAATGGATTGTAAAAAGTCCGGTTCATATGATAAAATTGTCATAGTTGTTCTCTCTCCTGAAAACTTTTTGGTTTTGAACATAGAGGGTTTTGCAGTGTGGCTGTCGATATGCCATTTAAGTGCAACATGGCAGCACAGTGACTAACGCGTCTGATTTGAAAGCGGGCAATCGCAGTTCCTGTCGCTGTCAATAGGTAAGATTTGGACAACCATTCATCATTTATATAATAATACAATGGCGCTATTATAACTCTGACGAGTTTTATGGCCGAGCTTCTCTCCCAATTCGAGGTGTGCTCCTTTTTTGTTTTTCCTACTAATTGGGTGGACCTACAGTTTTATGCCGGCTCCGAACGGCGAATGCATTTTTTGTGAGAAGCTTTTTCATGGCAGAAATACTCTCGGAGGGTATGCCGCCCGAGAGGTGACCGCTGCTCTTAAAAAACCCAATAATTGGATTTTTACTAATTAGAAAAATTTGTTTGGCTCGGACCGTGGTTTGAACCCGAGACCTCTGGCATAGCAGGCGAGCACTCTACCCACTGCACCACAGCGGCCATGAGGTTATAATTACACAGTTCAACAAATTTACAAAAATTTTACTCAACACGAACAAACGCTAGTTATTATGAAAGAGGATGCCTCTCAGACCAACTTTTCCGAATAGAGTACTAGTCCAGTGCAAATCACATTTGCAGTGGGAATGCAATGAATGGGAATGCATTCACCTTTGCATTCGCATTCACTATTGAATGGTAGTGCAAATCACATTTGCATTACCATTCACTACTGAATGGTAATGCGAACCACATTTGCATTCCCATTCACTACTGAATGGTAATGCAAACCACATTTTCATTCCCATTCACTACTGAATGGTAATGCAAACCAAATTTGCATTCCCATTCCCTACTGAATGGTAATGCAAACCAATTTTGCACTACCATTCACTATTGAATGGTAATGCAATTTGAATGGTAATGCAAAAATGCCCATCCTTGCCCTCAGGTATAGAAAATTTGAAATGAATGTGATTGAGTTGCATATGTGAAGGGCGAAGCTACGTTATTGAATAAACTTATATTTGGATAAATTTTTTTATATGTACGAGTTCATATCTTAATTTAATATATAGATACATTTATATAAATAAAATATGTTGTAAATTTCGTACAATAAAAATTTACTTGTAGTTTGTAACTTTTTTTAAATCTAACACAAATTTTTTCTGAGTGCACTAATAAATTTTTGTAGATGTATTGGAGTTTCCCCATTCAATACGAGAACGTTGAGCACCCTTGTAATAGTCACTCAATTCACTCCTTCTGAACTGGTGAGGGTCTAACTACAATTGAGCTAGTTTTTTGACAACTTTTCGCTAGTACTTAATTAGAAATTTTGTTCACTAGCTATTGAGTTCCCTGCGGGTAGGTATAGTACTCGTATATACATATATATGTATATATGTATGTATGTATGTATGTATGTATGTATGTATGTAAATATGCATTTGTAAAGGTGCACTTAACAGCGGTTTGTGGTTTTGTGCGAAAGTTTTGTACATTTCAAAGTTTTTAGAAAAGCACAAAATTCACATTAATAGTTAATTTCAGTTCCAGCTAAATATACATATATTTTGTTGATAACGAATTACATACTTACATAAACACATAAAAAAGTAAATTCTACACAAAACGACAAGCTTTTAGATATGTAAGTTAAACGAATAAGTTTAAATTAATCAAGTGTTGTGTCCTCGATATTGGCTTTTAAAATAAATGACCAAATAGCTTTGTCAGCATGAATTTACAATATTCGTGCAAGATATTTAGTTGGAAACTTTGCAGCTAATGACAGTATTCAAGGCGCTCTATTGTATGTGTGCTTTTGCTTGTGCTTGTGTGTGTGTGTGTGTTCCATTACAAATGCTGTTGTCATCGTCGAAAAGCTCATTAGTTATTAATATAGATCGTGATTATTTTACCCAATAGTAGACATACATACATATGTCTGTATGTGCATGAGATTTGATAATTTCGCAAAAGTTATTTGGGACAACCAACCTAAGGGAATTAGTTGAAAATGTAAAGACATTTTTGAGTTTTTTTTTTTTCATTGGAATAACTTAGACAAAGTCGTTATGGCATTCTACAAAAAAAAAAGCGGCAGATAATAAGTTCCTAAAAATATACCTAAATTCCTTATATAAAATTGTAGATCAACTCAATTGGTGGAAAAAAAAAACAAAAAATATGGAGTAGGCGTCTAATTGGGATAGAAGCGTGGCCTTTAAACTTATATCCGCGCCGGTGTATTATACATTATTATTACTCACTTTCAACCGAACTAAATCCTTCTGGTAGATATCTTCTCCTATAGAGGTAGTACTTTGGCACTAATTGTAGCGCTAAAGCGCTAAAAGTGACATACATGTATGTATGTATGTATGTACATATATGCAGTTTCATCCTATGAAATTACGTTGCTTCAGCTTGGAATCTATTGGAGAATAATTATAAATTCTGTTCTTCACAATGCAGCGTCATGCGCATGTTTATCAGGACGCACAGCACGCCGAACTGCGCCACCATCGGCTTAGCCAATGGTTTTGTATACTATGCTTTTATGCTTATTTATATTCATTAATCATTTATGTATATAGTATAGCCTATACATATGTGTGTATATATGTACACGTAGCTGCACATGTGCAAATATGCATACATATGTAAATAATAAAACATGGATAATGCAGCGGAAGGTGCATTGTGCTCATTTATAATTTCGATTAAAATTTTCGTTGTTAAACTGTCTGTGCCATTTTGTGTGTCTGCTGCCTGTGTCTGTTAATGCGGTTTGGTCCAGTGAAAACCGCGTTTAATTTTATACACTCTTGCGCTCATGGCATAAATGTACGGACGTGTTTGCATAAGTTGCCATTGTATTCTTATTAATATTATTATTATTAAATTATCATTGCTCCCACGCAAAATTTGCGTATACACAACACACACAAAAAACCGCAGCGATAAACAGTTTTCGCAATCATTAATGATTTATTTGTTATTTGTGCGACAAATTAAAAATTCTCAAGCGACACAGCACACATGTACGTAAATAGCAGTGAACAAATAGATACACAAAAGTTGTTAAATACAAAATAAGTGAATATTTTAAAAATATAAATACACGCGCGCCATCTGTTGGAACATAGCGGTGGTTATAACCTAATCTCATTAGTAAATATGTTGCATATATTTAGACAGCAGCTAGAAATTACATACATACATACCGGTGAAACTAATAAAAGCGTGTTAAAAATAAGTAAGGAAGCCTAAGTTCGAGTGGAATCGAACATTAGATACTCAGCTGTCTGCTTTCATTGTTTGTTTTCGTCTGATAGAATCACGGTGTATTTTATATAAAGCGAGTGCTGCATAAAGTGGGCTTAGCCACGCCCATTTTCAAAATTCTTTTCATTTATCCAACTAAGCATATGAATATTATTCTTTGTGCAAAATTTCATTCCTTTATGACTTCTAGTTACAAAGATGTCATGTTACAAATTCCCAAAGGGTGTTCCAGAAATATCTTTTTTAAAAAGTGGGCGTGGTCTTAAACCGATTTCAATAATTTTTTGCGTGTCTATTAGCACAAGTTATAAAAGTGTATAAACCAAGTTTCGTCTTAATGTCTCAATTATTTGTCGAGTTATGGGCTCCGAAATATCGTTGATTCCTTTGTCCAATAAGAGGCGGTGCCACACCCATTTTCAAAAATTTTTCTATTTTTTGTTTCCGGTCTATTGTGGAACTCATGCCACAAAATTTCAGTGAATTATCTTTATATTTGACAAAGATATCGCTTAAAATGTTTTTATTAGGCCACTTTATAATACCCATATATAAAAGTGGGCGTGGTCGTCAACCGATTTCGCTAAAACTTTGAACATGTATCACCATAAGTAATAAAAGTGTACGTACAAAGTTTCGTCATTATATATAAATTATTTGTAGAGTTATGGGCTCAGAAATCTCGTATATTCCTGCTTCTAAAAAGAGGCGGTGCCACGCCCATTTTCCAAAATTTTTGTGTTTTAGTTTTATATCCGCAGTTGGACTCCTCCCATAAAATTTCAATGATATATCTTTATAGTTGACAGAGATATAGCTTATAATGTTTTTATTGGGCCACTTTATAATACCCATATATAAAAGTGGGCATGGTCGTCAACCGATTTTGGCAATTTTACGTCAAAACATTTGCCTAAGTAAGTAAGTCACGCGTACCAAACTTCTTCGACATATCTCCTACGAGTTACGACTCATAAAACTTTCAATGTTTGCCCCTTAATAAGTGGGCGTGGCACCGCCCAGTTTCCAAGATTTTTGTGTTTTTTGTTTTATGTCCATAGTTGGACTCATGCGACAAAATTGCAGTGATAGATCTTTATATTTGAGAGAGATATGGCTTAAAATGTTTTTATTAGGTCACTTTATAATACACATATATAAAAATGGGCGTGGCCGTCAACCGATTTTAACTATTTTCCGTCCAAATGTTTGCCTAAGTAAGTAAATCACGCATACCAAATTTCATCGATATATCTTCAATGGTTTCTGAGTTATGACATATAAAACTTTCCATGTTTGACCCTTAATAAATGGGCGCGGCACCGCCCATTTTCCAAAACTTCATTAAATTTCTTCATAGGGGCCTGAGCTCAACGCGTGGGTAAAACTTCATCGCTCCAGCTATATTAGTGACTGAGATACCAAATTTCCGATTTTTTCTATATAGGAAAAGTGGGCGTGGTCATGGTCCGATTTCGCCCATTTTCAATACCAACCGTCCCAGTCTCGATACCAACTTGCATTTCAAATTTCATCAAAATATCTCAATTTTTGCGCGAGTTAGAGTGTTTACAGACGGACGGACGGACATGGCTCTATCGATTTCTCTTTTCACCCTGATCATTTTGATATATATAAGTGTATATCTATATCGATTATTTCATTCTATTACAATCCACCGTTATGTGATTAAAACTATAATACTCTGTGTACTAGTACAGCTGAGTATAAAAAACAACACATTTCTCTTAAATGCCACAGCAGCTTGATATAAAACGAGAAATTGCATATACGTAGAAAGGCTTGCAAAATACAAACATACATATATACATACTCGCCATACATATTGTACATATGTAATTTAGGTGCAGAACATTCTGGGTGTTGGAGGGAGAAAATTAAGCGAACAAAAGTAGGTAAATCAATGCAAAAGTATTGTTTCTTTTCTTCGTAAAAAAATCGATGACAGTGAAGCAAAATGTATAATTTTTAATTTATTTCTGAAGCCGGAAAATATCTTACAAATGTAGAAAATGAATTATTCGCTATAAAATTTTACTAGGGGACTTCTCGAAATAAAATCTTTGAACAAGAAACCTAAAAGATCACAGAAAGCTAAAAACAAATTGACAGACCCACTGAAAAACCCTGTAAGTCACTATTTCTCTAAAAATAAGGTTCTGGGCCTTTCTCATAGATCGTGGACTTGCGTGCATTAAAATGCAGCCAAAATCTTCTTTTCGGTGGTTAGGAGAGGTTACGTTGGCTGAGGTCTGAAGACCCGTCACATTGACCACATATGGTCCTTAGTATTGCCAACATACAGGAGGCATTATGTTATTATTTTACACTCGGAATGCAGGTCTTCGGTGGTTAGTATGGCATTAAAATGGATTGAAAAAAGTCCGGTTCTAATGCTTTCTTTGTGTATACGTTGGGTGGCGAAAATCCTTGGCTGAAACCTCCAAGTGGTTGCTGCCTGGGCAATGGACCTCCACCTTTCCTCCCCAATGCCTATTCATGGTGCTTGTGCCAGGGCAGACTGCGGTGGAAGACCGTGGAGGGCTAGCAAAGGCTGTTGTCCGGTCCTGTGTTGTGTGTGTTGTCCGAGGTGTCTGGCGGAAGGCATAAAACGCATTTAATATTCATGGCGTATTTTTTCAATTTTTTAATATTTTTTAAATTTTTATTTGATAAAAAAAAAAAAAAAAATACATTCAGAAATGTTTATCAGAAGAAAGTGGCGTTAGCTGAAATCGAATCTAAATTGCACTTCAATGGCTGAAACTTGTAGCTTGATCAAAACTATCGAGATTCTAGTGCAAAGGTGCACAATTGACACTTCCAAGGACATTGCCATGTTAAGCTCACCTGTTGCTTATATGGAAAAAAAAGTTCATAAACGGACTAAAAATGCACTAGAAGCATACTACTAGTTCTGAACTAGAGATTTTCCTACAGGTTTCTGGTATAAATAAATATACTGGCGTATATGGTAGATTTCGATTCATTGTTACCTTGACTGCTTGTGGCTCGAACACGTAAGCCACAAATGTGTACATGCCATTGCATTTTTAAATTATATTTTTTTGGTTAATTACAGTTACGTAATTGTAAAGGTGGTTAACATGTATGTATGTATTCATACATAATTTTCATTTTCATTTGCAATTGCATATGTTTGCCGAAATGTGGAAGTTTATATAAAATCACTGCGACCACAAATGTAATAAAAGCTTGTAAAAATATACATATTTAGTTACATGCATACTCACATATATGTTTATGTATATTTTTCCAACAAATACATTAATTTTTTTATAATAATAGAATTAAAATGCCAATATTTCCAGACATGATTGGTTTGATATGATTGATTGAGTGCAGAAGCCGCAGAGATGCAGCCGGAGTCATTCTGCAAGGAAACGTGCACAAACTTGGTATGAGTGTAATATTGTGTCGAGTAATGAAACATTCAAAACTTGCGAACGAGCAGAATAAACTAAGGGTTTTTTTATTATAATTTCGATATTAATAACGAGGATCATTTTCAAACTTTATAGATTACATAAAACCCACTTTAATATTAACTAACAGAAAGCAACAAACAGCAAACAGCGAACAACAAAAAATCAAATTTGGGGTATCATATGGTGATCTTTGTCCAATCTTCATTACTTATTAACCGTCTCCAATTGGAACCAAAATTTATATGTTATGTCCTTGATCGTGCTACTAACGATTGAGTGGGTGTTTACTGAAAAATATTATTTGACTTTTAAAAGATCACCCTAATGTAAGTAAATACGCAAGCGGAAGCGTCTTAATCACTTTTCGGTATTTAAGTAAACTAAAGTTTTGCTTAAAAACGAGGTTTTGCTTAAATTCTAAAATCGTCGATAACAATTCAAACAACCAAAGTTGTGGGCTATTTCTTTCCCTCTTACAACAGCTTCATAATTTATTTTGTCACTTGGAATATTTGCTACAAATTCTACCCTTATGATGGCTTGTAGCATCCGCAAAACTACGTTTGCAAAAAAAAAAAATAAAAAAAGATACACACATACACAGATGAGATGTTCTCATAAATTTCCTAAAACGCCAAAGACAATTTGCATACTTGTGTGTGCATATTTTTGCAACATAAACTCTTTTCTTTGCGCTCGCATGCCGCATACATGCATACACACATGCATACATACATACATGCAGACTCGTACAAACTTCCTAAACACTTTTAGACTAACTCACCCTCTTACCACAGCACAGCACAACTCAGCACAGCACAGCAACCAAAGCTTACACACGAAAATGCATAAAAAGCCAAAAATTACAACGTTGCAGTTCCAGCTCACTTGCTTTTACGGCTTTTACGGCTTTTTCGTTGTTTTCGTTGTTTTTTTTTTTAATTTTTTTGCCCAAAAATTTATTTAGCAAAGTACCATGTTTCTGTGCATACTCTTACATACATACATACATACATACATACATGCGAATATCTACGCAAACGAAAGACGAATATGAGTAGTACGTAAATTCTTAGCTCAAGGCATTTTGCTAAAGCTTAAGCATGAAGCCATTTTGTTGCTGTCGTGAAATTTTATGCTCACGAACTGGTTGGTGTAAAGTGATCTTGCAAGTACATAACTTTCTGTTTTTTGTAATTTACATACATTTTTCTGCAGCAGTTTACTACAAAAAAATTTACACACCTAAGGCCATGTTACGATGTTTTAGCGCATAACTCGTCTCTCACTTCTTTCATCCTTCCTTTTAAGGCACATTTTGTTTTACTTTTCACTGCGCATAGTTTTACGTATATATCCTTGAGTTTATTAATATTACCGAAAAGTGAAAGTTGTGAATATTTTTTTTTTTTGATACCGTATATTAGTTAATCTCCGTAGTATGGGTAAGTGTGCATGAATTGAAAATGAATGGTCACTAAACGGTTTTTGCGGGTTTAAAAGGGAAACAGGAACTAAAACATTTTTAGTCTGGAAATTTAAAGCGAACGGACATAAGCTGAACCGATATTGTCGTTAGCGCAACAGGTGTACTTTATAGGGCATGTGCGCGTTACCTATTCTCTTTTTATACCTTTCATGAGAATGAAATGGTATTATAACTTAGTGCCAAAAAATTTTTGTCGAAAGTACCAGAAGGAAGCGTGGGGGACCCACCAAAATATATACCGATATGATCAGAATCACGAACTGAGTCGATTAAGCCATGTCCGTCTGTCCGTCTGTCCGTCCATCCGTCTGTGTGAACGCAAACTAGTCCCTCAGTTTTTGAGATATCTGAATGAAATTCGGAATACAGGTATGTTGTTATATGCAGCTGATCATTTGTCGAAACCGGCCGAATCGGACCACTATAACATATAGAAAACAACCGATTATTCAGATATACATGAAATTTTTGGATGTAATTTGTGCATAACTTCCCCATTTAAACAGCTAAGGACATGAAACTTTGAAGTAGACGTGCCCATTTAAGCCCAAACAAGGTTACCGAAAATTGTCAAGATCGGACCACTATAACATATAGTTCCACAACATCCGATTATTCAGATATACACATTTTGGTGTATAACTCCTCCATTTTAACAGATAACGGCCTGAAGTATTTGTACCCGTATGGACCCAAACGGGACTGCCGAAAATTGTGAAGATCGGACCACTATAACCTATAGCTCCCGTACAACCGATTGTTCAGATATACACATTTTGGTGTATAACTCCTCCATTTTAACAGCTAACGGCGTGAAATTTTGAAGTATTTGTACCCATATGGGCCCAAACAGGGTTACCGAAAATTGTCAAGATCGGACCACTATAACATATAGCTCCCCTACAACCGATTGTTCAGATATGGACATTTTGGTGTATAACTCCTCCATTTAAATAGCCAAGAACACATTTTTATACTCAGCTGTACTAGTACACAGAGTATTATAGTTTTAATCACATAACGGTGGATTGTAACACCATAAAATAATCGAGATAGATATTGACTTATATATATCAAATTGATCAGGGTGAAAAAAGAAATCGATTGAGCCATGTCCGTCCGTCTGTCCGTCTGTCCGTCCGTCTGTCTGTCTGTACGCACGATAACTCGCGCAAAAATTGAAATATTTTGATGAAATTTGGAATGCAAGTTGGTATCAAGACTGGAACGGATGGTATTGAAAATGGGCGAAATCGGACCATGACCACGCCCACTTCCCCTATATAGTAAAAATCGGAAATTTTGTATCTCAGTCACTAATAGAGCTAGAGTGATAAAATTTCACCCACGTGTGGAGCTCAGGCCCTTATGAAGAAATTTGGTGAGATTTTGAAAAATGGGCGGTGCCACGCCCACTTATTAAGGGCCAAACATTGAAAGTTTTATATGTCATAACTCAGAAACCGTTGAAGATATATCGATGAAATTTGGTAGGCGTGATATACTTACTTAGGCAAATATTTGGACGAAAAATTGCCAAAATCGGTTAACGACCACGCCCACTTTTATATATGGGTATTATAAAGTGACCTAATAAAAATATTTTAAGCGATATCTCTGTCAAATATAAAGGTATATCATTGAAATTTTATGGCAGGAGTCCAACTGCGGATATAAAACGAAAAGCACAAAAAATTTGGAAAATGGGCGTGGCACCGCCTCTTTTTAGAAGCAGGAATATACGAGATTTCTGAGCCCATAACTCGACAAATAATTTAAATATAATGACGAAACTTGGTGTGTACACTTTTATTAGTTGTGGTAATATACGTTCAAAATTTTAGCGAAATCGGTTGGCGACCACGCCCACTTTTATATATGGGTATTATAAAGTGGCCTAATAAAAACATTTTAAGCGATATCTTTGTCAAATATAAAGATAATTCATTGAAATTTTGTGGCAAGAGTTCCACAATAGACCGGAAACAAAAAATAGACAAATTTGGAAAATGGGCGTGGCACCGCCTCTTCTTAGACAAAGGAATATACGAAATTTCGGAGCCCATAACTCGACAAATAATTGAGACATTAAGACGAAACTTGGTATATACACTTTTATAACTTGTGCTAATAGACACGCAATTCAAATCGGTTTATGACCACGCCTACTTTTTAACAAAGATATTTCTGGAACACCCTTTGGAAATTTGTAACGTGACATCTTTGTAATTAGAAGTCATAAAGGAATGAAATTTTGCACAAAGAATAATATTCATATGCTTAGTTGGATGACTGATAAAAATGTTGAAAATGGGCGTGGCTACGCCCACTTTATGCAGCACTCGCTTTATATAAAATACACCGTGTTTCCATCAAACGCAAACAAATTATGAAAGCATACAGCTGAGTATCTAATGTTCGATTCCACTCGAACTTAGGCTTCCTTACTTGTTTCTAATAAATCTTTCCATAAATAACCCACGGAATTAAAATTATAAATTAAACTTAATCCGGCTATGTACATACATAGGTAACTTTTCATTTCCCCACTCATGAAAGGTATGAAGTCTTCGGTACGGCCGAAGACAGCCGCGCTTTTACTTGTTTTTTTTTTTTGTTGTTGGAACTCTTATGGTACTGGAAGCATACGAAATTTAAGGTCTCCCATACATATGTTCTGACTTACTTAGTTCTTACCCAAATCGATACAACTAACAATTCACAATACGCTATGTGTAGATTCGTCAATTATTGATTTCATGATAGATTGATGGTATTTTAAGTTACCTGAAAATAGAAAAGGAAAAGATTTGTTTTTGATTTTACAAGACTAAGTAACAGTTTAATAATCTTATTCCAAAAAATTCTTAATCTACATATACATATATACCTATATAAGATTGTAGGGTGTTTTTATGTGAGGAAATGGCTCAAAAACTACTGAAAGTATTTTTGACAAATTTTGACAGTTCGTTCTTTGGATAAGTCCTCTCGACATAGGCTAAATATTTTCTCGCTGGATGGCGCTGGAGTAGCTATATTTGAAAAATCTGGAATTAATAATTCGCTTCTGTTCGGTTTTGGAATGTATGCTTTATAGTATGTAATGAAGAACTCGGTTACAAAAAATGAACCCGCTAGATAATTCCGATATTTTAACCGCTTCCCTAGATATGGACCTAGATGGCCCCGAAATATTTTTTGAACATATCAATGTGGGATTTGACTGACGTGACATTACATGACAGCCAGTAGTGGGGTCGTACTGATACATTTGATGCAATAATATGCAACCCTGACGTATGATCATGGAACGGACCTAACTATAGACTTTGACAAGACGGACAATGAACGACAGATTATATTGTCATCACTAGTTTTAATATTTTGTCATATCTAAGAATTAACGGTAATACTAACCGCCATCAAGCGTGAATCATGTAAATCGTCGTTGCTATATCTAGTGATTAAAAACGTTAAATAAATTTGTCAAAAGAAAAGTGTTGTTCCATGTTGTTACTGCGGCTCCACATCAATATCAAATTAAGGGGTTCACTCCATTCCAACTTTCAAGTTGGTTTCTCCAAATAGAGGCCAAAACGCGGACCGGGATGGCCACGAAATATTTCTGAGCAATATTGGAATCAAATTAAAGATCCGATCAAGGTTTGAATATATGTGTGTTCATGCTATGTGGATACCTCCAGTTCCCGAGATAGCTGAACCGATTAAAATGATATGATATGGACCCGGTTTGCCACGAAATGTTGTTGAGCGAACGGGAGAGTAGAATATGGAGTAGTATAGGAGGATAAAGAGATAGAGGGATTGGGAGATAGATGCTGAGGAGATTGATAGGCAGTGGCATATTGTGATTTCTTTTTTCTTCTTTTTAAGAAATTAGAATTGAGGTTGTGTTTTTTTTTATTTCTGCATAAATGAATGTTCTCACATTCTTTTATTCAATTACACTGCTCTACAGCCAAAAAATACTCTGAACGCATATGTAAAATCGGTCGCTGATTCCGAAAATCGGGTTCATTTTTAATTATATGGGAAGGTTTTTGAGATATCGGCAATTTACCGTTATTTGGCCAATGGCTCCACTTAAGCCTGTACATCTCTTTAACTCAGTAAGCTATCTTCGTTTGGTGACAATATACGAAAGAAAATTAAATTTCCTTTTCATGGCTCTTATAAAATTTTCTCTAACTCTTATAGTTTCTCAAATATTGACGATTCAATTTGAATTTTTTCGATTTTTTACGATTTTTTCAAGAAAAAATTGACTTTGTCAGGCAATATCTTTAAAACCAATGTTTTCACCTTCGGTTTTACTCCTTTACGTGAAGCTTCATTCTATTAGCAAAAAAATAAACTATCAACGAAGAAAATCCATGGTAAAATGGAAAAGTTATAGGCGATCAATATTTCAGAAACTATAAGAGTTACAGTAAAATGTTATAGGAGGCATGAAAAGTAAATTAGATTTCCTTTCGTTTGGTGTTACCATAAGTAAGACATCTCACTGCGTTAAAGAGATATACAGGATTAAGTGGAGCCATTGGCCAAATAACGGTAAATTGCCGATATCTCAAAAACCTTCCCATAGAATTAAAAATGAACCCGATTGTCGGAATCAGCGACCGATTTTACATATAGATAGGATTGTCATGTCCAAATTACAGACAAAAAATTTCATTTTGTGATCCAGTGTTATTATTATTCTCTGACTTTAATTATTCTCAAAATAAAACTGCCTTAATTTGTCGCAAAGTACCATCGCGCCCAGTTGTACTATTTTGAACTTAACACAAACGCATAATTTTATTTAATCAGAGAACTAAATAAGTATGTATGTATATGCACAGACATAAATATATACATAAATATGTCTACAGATAGGTACTTTTGGCTTGCGAAATTAGTAAGTGTCAAAGATAAACAAAATGCTAGAGAACTCCATTTCACAGCTTCATTAACTAAGTATGTGCCCGATGTTGCGGCTCTCTCTCAGCAAAACTAAAACTAAATTTTCATATCTACATATATATGAGCCATATAAATATATGTACGTTAGTTTGTATATATGTATGTCTATATTTTTGCCGCTCGTTTATTTGACAGAAATGCAAGAAATTTGCGTTTTGACACTGCACTTGCTAAATTCAAAAGATAAATACTACAAGCACAACAACAACAACAATGTCAAATAAAATAAAACACAAATACAAAACTTGTACATAAAATAAATAAAAGCACGTCAAATTAATTTTAGTTTCCATTTTACTTTTACTTGTTTCTCAGTTTAAGGCAATATATATGAATGTAGAGCAGGTATGGGTAAAAAGTGTAAAACGTTGTTAGAAGTTTAGCGGAATTTAAAGGAAGAGTGGAAAGTGCCAAGTTGATCAAGGGTGCATGATTAAAACATTAATAGCGCGTAGTTTTGTGAGTAATTCTGCATTCATGAGAATGTGAATGTTTTACATAATATTTGCTGATGTGATGCAAATATGAGACAGCTATGCCCTTTCCTGCATTGGAGTAGTTATGTGTGTGCGTGGAAGTAATTTGTTTTCTTTTTTACGGCTTATCTGCAGGCATTGTGCAAATATGAAATGACACAAAATATGCAACAGAAAACACTATGCAACAAGAATTACTTACAAACATAGAGGGCACACATGCATACACAGATATGCAAGTTGCGCATGTGTGCTGCATGTACGAATTAGACTTAGTTATTTAATTGAAAGTGCTAATCAAATAAGTAAACTTTACACCAAACTCAAAGAAAATATTTCATCTCATTATAATTATATGTAATGTATATATGCATATATGCATATGTATAAAACTAATCTTTACGTGCACACATATATATACATATATGAGACACACCATAAATCGGTTAAAGTACGGTCAAAGATACCAAATAAAAATTTTGGTTTCGATAGGAAACGGATAAAGTGTGTCGCACAGGGATCAAAGTTCAGATAACTATAGGAGACCCCTGTGCAACACCCCTTAACCGTTTCCGGTCAGGACCAAAACTTATATATGGCATTCTTGAGTACCGGATTATCGATTTTGACTATTAGATATAAAGAAATTTAATTAAATTGTTTGGTCTTTATATGGTAATCTGAAGTTTGACCCCTCTGCGACATCCCTTAACTTCGATTATATTAGCATCGACTTCTGGGGTGAGTTTGGAGAAATATGCTATCAAATTTATCTCCATACTTTTCCACAATACATTATCTCCATACATTTGGGAACCAACCTAATATCCACATATGTAAATATATCTATACATATTTAACAACACAAAGTGTTAAAATTGTGTGTTTCGCACCAAATCAATATGCGTGAAGAAGTTGCCGAAAACTTTTTTTGCTTACATGTGAAAATTTGTGCTCATACCATGATACTAATTTAATTAAACGCCAACTTTTTGCTTTGGCTTAGTTCGGTTAAAGTGCATGCGAGTATCCATGTATTTTGCATGCATTAATTTATGTGAAATAGAATACACATGTGACACTAAATAGATAGTTTTTGTGAGTTTTAATAAACTTGTAATAATATGGTGTTATTCAGAAAGATTTATATGGTATGAGGCAGGGATGGGCGGTTTTGAATAAATTTTTATTCAAATAAAAAATAAATTTTTATTCTTCATTCTCATATCCTTGAATAAAGAATAAATTTTTATTCTTCATTCCGGCGCGCTTGAATAAAGAATAATTTTTTATTCTTAATTCTGATACCCTTGAATAAAGAATAAAAATTTATTCTTCATTCTGATACCCTTGAATAAAAAATAAATTTTTATTCTTCATTTTGGTGCCCTTGAATAAAGAATAATTTTTTATTCTTCATTTTGATACCCTTGAATAAAGAATAAATATTTATTCTTCATTCTGATACCCTTGAATAAAAAATTAATTTTTATTCTTCATTCTGATGCCCTTGAATAAAGAATAATTTTTTATTCTTTATTCTGATACCCTTGAATAAAGAATAAATTTTTATTCTTCATTCCGGCGCGCTTGAATAAAGAATAATTTTTTATTCTTTATTCTGATACCCTTGAATAAAGAATAAAAATTTATTCTTCATTTTGATACCCTTGAATAAAGAATAAAAATTTATTCTTCATTCTGATACCCTTGAATAAAAAATAAATTTTTATTCTTCATTCTGATGTCCTTGAATAAAGAATAATTTTTTATTCTTCTTCCGAAATTGGTTGAATAAAAAATAAAATTTTATTTTTCATTCAGATAATTTTGAATAAAGAATAAATTTTTATTCACGTTATTCAAATTATTCTTGCAGGTCACACAAGTAAATGATTTTGCGAATATTTTTCTGAATACGAACCAAGTATTTTCCCGAGCCCCAACCGAATATTTTTCCGAATACTTTCCCGAATCCGAACCCAAATACTCAACCGAATATTTTTCTAAATCCGAACCGAATATTTTACCGAATACTTTCCCGAATCCGAACCGAATATTCTCCCAAATCCGAAACCGAATACTTTCCCGATTCCGAACCGAATACTTTCCCGAGTCTGAACCGAATACTTTTCCGGGTCCGAACCGAATACTTTTCCGGGTTCGAACCGAATACTTTTCCGAGTTCGAACCGAATACTTTTCCGGGTTCGAACCGAATACTTTTCCGAGTTCGAACCAAATACTTTTCCGGGTTCGAACCGAATACTTTTCTGAGTTCGAAACGAATACTTTTCCGGGTCCGAACCGATACTTTTCCGAGTTCGAACCGAATACTTTTCTGAGTCCTAACCGATTACTGTACCGAGTCCGGGACCCGCTGGCTCTGTAATTAACGAAGTTATGGTAAAAATGAAAATGTCCTTGTATTTGAATAGAACGGCGCCAAATTTCATTAAAAACCGATGACCAGAACATAATGACAACAAGAAACTACATACTTCTTTTGCTTATACATACAATGTACATATGTAAATATGTATGTACTGTATGCATATTCGTTTGCATTTTAATTTTTACCATAACTTCGTTAATTACAGCTGGTAATCGGTTCGGACCCGGAAGACTATTCGGTTCGAACTCGGAAAAGTATTCGGTTCGAACCCGGAAAAGTATTCGGTTCGGACCCGGAAAAGAATTCGGTTCAGACTCGGGAAAGTATTCGGTTTCGGATTTGGGAGAATATTCGGTTCGGATTCGGGAAAGTATTCGGTAAAATATTCGGTTCGGGTTCAGAAAAATATTCGGTTGAGTATTTGGGTTCGGATTCGGGAAAGTATTCGGAAAAATATTCGGTTGGGGCTCGGGAAAATACTTGGTTCGTATTCAGAAAAATATTCGCAAAATCATTTACTTGTGTGACCTGCAAGAATAATTTGAATAACGTGAATAAAAATTTATTCTTTATTCAAAATTATCTGAATGAAAAATAAAATTTTATTTTTTATTCAACCAATTTCGGATGAAGAATAAAAAATTATTCTTTATTCAAGGGCATCAGAATGAAGAATAAAAATTTATTTTTTATTCAAGGGTATCAGAATGAAGAATACATTTTTATTCTTTATTCAAGGGTATCAAAATGAAGAATAAAAAATTATTCTTTATTCAAGGGCACCAAAATGAAGAATAAAAATTTATTTTTTATTCAAGGGTATCAGAATGAAGAATAAATTTTTATTCTTTATTCAAGGGTATCAGAATAAGGAATAACAAGGAAGCCTAAGTTCGAGTGGAATCGAACATTAGATACTCAGCTGTATGCTTTAATTGTTTGTTTGCGTTTGATGGAAACACGGTGTATTTTATATAAAGCGAGTGCTGCATAAAGTGGGCGTAGCCACGCCCATTTTCTAAATTTTTGTCAGTCATCCAACTAAGCATATGAATATTATTCTTTGTGCAAAATTTCATCCGTTTATGAGTTACAAAGATGTCACGTTAGAAATTCCAAAAGGGTGTTCCAGAAATATCTTTGTTAAAAAGTAGGCGTGGTCATAAACCGATTTCAATAAATTTTTGCGTGTCTATTAAAACAAGTTATAAAAGTGTCTAAACCAAGTTTCGTCATAATATCTCAATTATTTGTCGAGTTATGGGCTCCGAAATCTCGTTGATTTCTTTGTCTGAAAAGAGGCGGTGCCACGCCCATTTTCCGAAATTTTTCTATTTTTTGTTTCCGATCTATTGTAGAACTCATGCCACAAAATTTCAATGAATTATCTTTATATTTGACAAAGATATCGCTTAAAATGTTTTTATTAGGCCACTTTATAGTTCCCTTATATAAAAGTGGGCGTGGTCGTCAACCGATTCCGCTAAAATTTTGAACGTGTATTACCACGAGTAATAAAAGTGTACACACCAAGTTTCGTCATAATATCTCAATTATTTGTCGAGTTATGGGCTCAGAAATCTCGTATATTCCTGCTTCTAAAAAGAGGCGGTGCCACGCCCATTTTCCAAAATTTTTGTGTTTTTAGTTTTATGCCCGCAGTTGGACTCCTGCCATAAAATTTCAATGATATATCTTTATATTTGACAAAGATATCGTTTAAAATGTTTTTACTAGGCCACTTTATGAAAACCATATATAAAAGTGGGCGTGGTCGTCAACCGATTTCGCTAAAATTTTGAACATGTATTACCACAAGTAACAAAAGTGTATACACCAAGTTTCGTCATAATATATCGATTATTTGTCGAGTTATGGGCTCAGAAATCTCGTATATTCCTGCTTCTAAAAGGAGGCGGTGCCACGCCCATTATCCAAAATTTTTGTATTTTTTGTTTTATGTCCATAGTTGGACACCTTCCATAAAATTTCAATGATACATCTTTATATTTGACAGAGATATCGCTTAAAATGTTTTTATTAGGTCACTTTATAATACCCATATATAAAAGTAGGCGTGGTCGTCAACCGATTTGGCAATTTTTCGTCCAACCATTTGCCTAAGTAAGTATATCACGCCTACCAAATTTCATCGATATATCTTCAACGGTTTCTGAGTTATGACTCATAAAACTTTCAATGTTTGCCCCTTAATAAGTGGGCGTGGCACCGCCCATTTTCCAAAATTTCACCATATTTCTTCATAAGGGCCTGAGCTCAATACGTGTGTGAAATTTTATCACTCTAGCTCTATTAGTGACTGAGATACAAAATTTCCGATTTTTACTATATAGGGGAGGTGGGCGTGGTCATGGTCCGATTTCGCCCATTTTCAATACCATCCGTTCCTGTCTTAATACCAACTTAAATTTCAAATTTCATCAAAATATCTCAATTTTTGCGCGAGTTATCGTGCTCACAGACGGACGGACGGACAGACGGACAGACGGACGGACATGGCTCAATCGATTTCTCTTTTCACCCTGATCATTTTGATATATATATAAGTCTATATCTATCTCGATTATTTCATTCTGTTACAATCCACCGTTAGGAAATCAAAACTATAATACTCTGTGTACTAGTACAGCTGAGTATAAAAAATTATTCTTTATTCAAGCGCGCCGGAATGAAGAATAAAAATTTATTCTTTATTCAAGGATATGAGAATGAAGAATAAAAATTTATTTTTATTTTTTCGTTATTGAATTATTCAAATTTTGAATAATGCCCATCCCTGGTATGAGGTAATGTACTGAAACAAATATGTGTATTAAGGTGGAGTGAAAACATATGGAGATTTTTTTTTTTTGTTCTTTTTCTGAACGTACCAGCAACGAAAAGTTGCCTTTATACGAGTTAATGAACCCCACAAAATTGTATGGCGATAGGAAGACGTTTTGAACTGCCCACCAGCCCCGCAAAGTTGAAAGCAATAAGCAAGACCTGGTACAAATGAAATTTTCGAAATTATAAAATCAAAAAACGAAGTATGAGGATTGATAAAGATGGCTAAGCTGAGTATTAAACTGGATTTATTTTTTTTTTTGAAACGACAACAACAAAAGTTATTAACTCTCCGTCAGACACTTATTTCGATTGTCACATTCGGTACACTTGGGTCTGGCTGGACCCACATACAAATTGTATGAAATTGAAAGTGTGTACGTGTGATGTTGAAGAACTTCCAAAGTATCCAACCGATTTTTATGAAATTTTCACAGTGGGTTCATGTGGTCTCTCCGCATAAAATGTGGTTTGAAAAAGTGGGCACTTCCCGGAATTTTGGCCCAAATGTGGACCCGAATGGCCCCGGAATGTACTTGGCCAATATTTGTATCAAAAAAGGTGTTAATCAGGGCTTGAATATAGAGTTATTTTTATTGGGATATCTAAGCTGGGTCAAAACATGTATTCGTTGGCCTGGAAATGATTGTAAGCGATAGTAATAGAGATATGAATAGTGACATATGTATGTAGATAGAGGGAGGCATGTTTGTCGCAATGAAACGACCCGGAATGTTGTGTGAATTTACGCGTAAATATAGGAATTTTGTACAGCATTTCTCAATGTTAGCTTATTTATATTATTATATTCAAATATTTACTAAGCTTTTTCAACTTCCTCAGCAGCCCCCTCACGTCCCAAATCATTAGCTAATGCAGCTGCTAGCCGTTCATAAAATTCACTATCAAAGTGGTCTAGAATCGTAAATCAAATAAATTCCATCACTCAAAACTTTCTTGGTAAAAATAGTAAAAATAAAAAAATACGATTGCAATCCTTCACATTAGGTAAAAATATATAGGAAATATATATAGGTATACCCTTCCCGCTTCGTTGCGCTAAACCTCCTTCCCTCTGTCTACATAGAGGTACACATGTATTGTTATCTCTACCCCTAAAAAAAATATATTTTTGGGCCCCGGATCCACGTTTTGATCTATATCTTGTGAACCAAGTTAGAAAACCCAATAAAAATAACTCTATTTTCAAGCCCTGATTAGCACCTTTCATTTGATACCAATATTGCCCAAGTACATTCCGGGGCCATTTGGGTCCACATTTGGGCCGAAATTCCAGGAAGTGTCCAATTTTTCAAACCACATCTTATGCGAAGAGACCACATGAACCCACTGTGAAAATTTCATAAAAATCTATTGGATACTTTGGAAGTTCTTAAGCATAACACACACATACTTTCATTTTCATACAATTTGTATGTGGGTCCAGCCAGACCCAAGTGTACCGAATGTGATGTGTTAGTCAACATATAGGTATAACTAGCTTAGTATATGAGATACCAACCTTTTTTACAGGTCTTTAGAAAATTAAACTTTAGTAAGCTACCTGAAATTTCAAACATCTAGCATAATTTATAGTACTCTTTTTCGTAGTTTGAAAATGAAAAAGGTCTGGCTGGAACCAAGTGTCAGACGGAGGGTTAAAGGTCAAAGTTTACATTATGCATTTTTTAAATTGCAATTACTTAAAAACTACTAAACCGATTTCGAATGTTTTTATACCGTTCAATAGGTATTTTTATTCCCTTTAATTTGATATACATTTTATATATGAAAAGTAAGGGGGGTAAAAGGGGGTTGACCCCCGCTGGGGGGTTTTATAGGACCCACATAAAATGTGTATCAAATTAAAGGGAATCAAAATACCTATCGAATGGTACCTAATAATGGTATATATTCGAAATCTGTTCAGTAGTTTTAAAGTAATTGAAATTTAAAAAATGCATATTATAAACTTTGACCTTTAATAACTTTTGTTGTTGTTGTTTCCAAAAAAAATTAATTCACTTTAATACTCAGCTTAGCCATCTTTATCAATCCCCATACTTTGTTTTTTGATTTTATAATTTTAGAAACTTTACATTTGTACCAGATCGTGCTATTTTTTTCAACTTTGTGGGGCTGGGGGCACCTCTAAACACGCGAGTAGGTCAATAAAATTTAACAGGCTTATTTCTGGGCTACAAAGGTGCCGTTCTGGATTTGGAACAAATTGAAATTCCAAAAAAAAATGTTCACTCCACCTTAATGTGTATGTATCCACACATCTATATTTAAATGTAATTTCTTCGTTATATATGACAGTTGCACTATATAAAAATTGTTCACAACTTAATCATAACTAAAAGTTAATGAAATTAGAAATAGCATCTATTAGAACAAGAACAGATAGAACAAATAGAGCTTTAACAAGTTTTAGCCCGACTGAGCTTTAAAGAACAGATTAAACACGGCTGAAAAATCCTTAAAATCAAGCGGCGATCTCTCGAAGATGATGACCAACAAAGGATGCGTGTACTCGACTCGGCGTCATCTGATAGCGAGAGCGCTTATGTTATATGCCGCATCAATCTGAAGTATAGGGCCTGCCCGCGCTTTTTGTTTTAATTGCTTTCCGCACCATCTCCAGCCGTGCAGCAGAGGTGCTGGCATATTATCAAGTCTTGAGGCCAGTAACTAAAGTAAAAAAGGTACGAAGAAAAGATTTATAGGCGCCAAATGTGGCAGCAACATTGGGAAGATTCACTGAAAAGTCGATGGATTTATAGGCTTACTCCGAACATTAACAGTTGGGTTGCCTGCACCTATTTGAGTTAGAGGAAGATAGGCGTTAGTCATCCTATCTGTTGTCGGAAGTCGTAAGGTCTTAGCCGCCCTTCTACGAGGTAACACATGTTCGGTGGTTCCGTGGGAGTCGCTTCGAGAATTCGTAGTTTAGATTTACCGTGTTAAAGTCTCGCGCTTCGCTTTTGATGTTTCCCCCTACTAAAAAAATAAAAAAAAGTGCTGGAAATGGTCTATAACAATAGTCAGTAAAATTATATTGGTGTGTACAGACCGATTTAAGCTATATTGGTTAAGGAATGTGTGTCGTTACTCAATTACTCGTATGAATCAAATGATTGCGGATCTCTGATCGATAGGACTCATGTATCAGTGTAGTTTTACTATAAATACACTCAGATGGCTTGCCTCATAATTCATTTTTATTGAAACAGAAAAAAATCAATCAAGGAACTTTTAAAAATAGCCATTTACTTATAATTGATCTGTATTACTTTGACTTTATTAACAAAAGTATGAAATATATAATTAATCACTAAGAAGTTCATGGAGTGCGCAGGTACATATATGTGTTAAAAGAAAATGTTAAGTTGGCATGTATTATATCCTCATATACATAGGTACACACATACCCAATAAACAAAACGGGTTCGCCTCGAATTCGAGACGATTTCGCTTCTCTGATTATATTATCCGGCGATATTTCGCGACGATAAATCAGCGAATGTGAATTTCCAGGCAAGTCACTTATCTTTAGCGATTCACGCATTTCTGTAATCTCGTATCGTTACCTATTCGAAATCTGGGCTCATTGGCGAACACATTCTAGAAAATCTTCCTCTGTGAATCCGCCGCGAATTCGCCACGCACGTACTACGTACTCGTCATTTACTCAGGAAGCTCAAAAGCTAAGATAATAAACTTTTGAATTCCCAGATTACAGTTTTAAATTGTAAATTTAAGACCAGTAGGAAATTTTTTCAAGATTTAATCTATTAAATAATGCTATTGCGAGATTGATTTCATCTCAAACTTGATAAGAGTCCGAGAAACTACATTCAATTCCGCGAATTCATCTCAAATTCGCCACGATATCATCCTCGCGTTGTGTTTATTGGGTAGGTGTATTGCATACATTAACACTCTTTCAATATTTACTATTTGATGTTTCAATTAAAGATTAAGGTAAATTAAGGTAAGGATTAATTTATATATCGAATAATTAAATTCAGCGTGGTCTATTAAAAATACACAGCATTGAATCGAATGCAGAAAATAAAGGCGGAGATATTTTCGACGTGAATACATACATACATACATCATATATATGATGTATTAAAGTCATAAATGACACGCTTCCGTATTAACTTTTACAATTCGCTAGTATGAAAAAAGACACAATTCGAAATTAATTATTTAAGTGCGCTTCGCGAAAAAGGATACTGAAAAAGTGGATAATTGCATGAGAGTATTAAAAGTCTATAAAATTGTTTTAAATATATAATATTAAGTGAAAGGATATACTTACGTTGAACAGATACGAATGCTTTTTTGAAAGAAGTAGTTGAGGTTCGTAAATGCATCTACGATTTATAAAAAATGAGGCCAGTAACTGTTTTTTTGCATTCATATAAGACATGAGCATGTGCCCTTTGACACTGCTGTTGGCATGCAAAATACAGCACACGTTTGATTAAATTAATTACACTGGATCGCAAAATGAAATTTTTTGTCTGTAATTTGGACGTGACTATCTTATCTATATGTAAAATCGATCGCTGATTCCGAAAATCGGGTTCATTTTTAATTCTATGGGAAGGTTTTTCAGATATCGGCAATTTACCGTTATTTGGCCAATGGCTCCACTTAATCCTGTATATCTCTTTACCGCAGTTAGATATCTTCCTTGAGGTGAAACCAAACGAAAGAAAATTAAATTTCCTTTTCATAGCTCCTATAACATTTTTCTCTTATAGTTTCTGAAATATTGACGATTCAATTTGAATTTTTTCGATTTTTTACGATTTTTTGAAGAAAAAATTGACTTTGTCAGGCAATATCTTTAAAACCAATGTTTTCACCTTCGGTTTTACTCCTTTACCTGAAGATCTATTCTATTGGGAAAAATATAAGCTATCAACGATGAAAATCCATGGTAAAATGGAAAAGTTATAGGCGATCAAGTAAATACAGCCAAGTCGCGCAATGCCTCTGCACGGGTATATTTTGTGCATGGTATACCCGTAAATGGGCTTGTATCTACTGCGCTGCCAATGTGCTGCTACTGCAGCTGTTTAGGTATTGGTACAATATGCATAGAATGTACCGTATAGCGGCATTGCGCGATTTGGCTGTATTTACATGATCGCCTATAACTTTTCCATTTTACCAAGATATACAGGATTAAGTGGAGCCATTGGCCAAATAACGGTAAATTGCCGATATCTCAAAAACCTTCCCATAGAATTAAAAATGAACCCGATTTTCGGAATCAGCGACCGATTTTACATATAGATAGGATGGTCGCGTTTAGAGTATTTTTTGCCTGTAGAGCAGTGTTATTAATTAAGCGCATTGCAGTTAATGTTGAAAGTGCGTTGATCCAAAGGGCGGTTAATCGCAAAAAATATAAGTGAAACCTTGAAAACCAAAGATATAACTCTCCGAGTGCCTCAAAAACATAAAAAAAAGTATAAAGAAAATTTTGCAAAAAAAATTATGCTCATAAATTTTATTGCCTGCACAGCGAAATGCAGTGATATTGGGGACTTTAAAAGTGAAATTTTTTATAGGCGCGAATATCTAGGCATGAAACTGTGGGGAGTGATCAAGAATGTCACTCATACGCCGTGTTATTTTTTTTTTGTAGTAGTCATTTGTAGTAGTCATTGCCTTTCATAAATCGCTTTTCATCTACAAAAAAAAACAGTAAAAAAATACAATAAAAATTCGACAAGACATTCTCGAACGGCAACACAACATTAATTGATTTGTTGCATGCAATTTGTATTCTTTGATTGCGCACATCAATTTTATTTGTTACATGTATTGCTCGATGTCCTCAAAGTATTTACTCACTGATGCATTTATTTTTATATTTGAGTTTTTCGTATTTGTTTTGCTTGTTATATATTCGCTTATGTTTTTATGACATTTTACCGCAGTTATATCTGTTATCGTTATTTTATCATACACACATCGCAATGCATACGTAGGTACTCCTACATGGCCATTTGTATGCATGATGGTCAGTGGCGCATATGTTGATATATGAAATTTCGTTTTGAAAGTTTACAAAAGGCAATCAAACATGTGAACAAATTTATATACATACACGTTTTTTTCCAAAAAAGAAAAAACGTGATATTTGCTAGAACGCAAGACTAAAGCAATTAAAATGCTTCCCACGTAAGCACTCACCCCGAGTGAGTTTATGCATGAGAGCGGGTAGATACAGTGATGTTGCAGTGTAATAGATCTTCTTTAATATAAATAGAGAGAAAGTGGCTTAAAACTAAAAAGGAATGTTCGTTCGTATATTGGACAATTACCTACACAGTCCAACTAATTTGAACTTCTTCTTTGCGACAGAGTAACCATAGTGGTTTTCTGAAAAAGGTCCTTGTATTGATCAGTTTTGGTGTAAACAGAGTTATAAATATTTCAGCGCGTTTGGGTGGTTTTTTATTTGCACATAAATTCTAATACATAAAATTAGAAATTGAGTTTTGTTACTGAGGTCGGGGATTTCATTGTATTACCTTTCATGAACATTAAATGGTATAATAACCTTATGGGAAATAAGATTTTTGAAGGCGTAAGAAATAGGGGTGTTAGACCAACACAAATCTATACCGAAATGATCATTATGGTGAGCATAGTCGATTAAGGCATTTCCATCTCTCTGCCTGTCTATCCATTTGTATGTCTGTCTTCTTGAACGCAAACTAACCGTCAGTTTTTGAGATATCCACTTGAAATTCGGTGAGTCCGGTATATGATGTTGCCAGCAACATGTTACGCTGAGTTTTTACTGCGTAATTTTGGAGGACTCGAGTAATTTTAGCGTAAGTTTTTTTTTTTTTTAAATCAATAATAAGAATTGGCACATTGACTATAAAACCGAAATATACCATAATTCTCTAAAGTAGCTCCTTTATACGCTGTTTTTAATGCTTAACCTTTGAGTGTAAACAAAAATTAAGCCAGACGTGCTGGAGTATAAATTTTATACACACGTCAGTTCAGCTGGAATAAGCAAAATACTTGACGGGATAAGGATTTAAAATTATCAAAATTCTTAAAATTTAGGATATTTTTTTTACATTTTTTGCTTAATATTTCTATTTCATATCTGTTTTAATGCACACCACTGTAGCAGCTAGTTATATATCAATATGACATGCATTCATATGAAACGTCATATGTACTCGTACATCAACGGCGACACTTGCACTCAAATCTGCGGACAACACCTACGCCATAAAATAAAAACATATAAAACAAAAATATTTCTGATTGCTCACCAACAATAATACACACATACATACATATATACAATTGGATGCTGCTTTTTTACACTTGTGCTACACACAAAAATGTGCACACACGCCATTTTACGTTTATCTTTACGGTTGAACGTACAATTATTACAATAAAAACTATAAAAACCGAAAAATGCGTACATATGTACATTTAAATATATAGATACATATCTGCGTAGACAAAAGGTATGCACATACGTACATATAAAATCGAAAGGACACGGCGAACAAAGCACAACTGCATTTCATCTGTCATTCAGATATTCGCTCATTTCGTTTCCATTTATTTAGCATGTGACAGTTTTTTGGGTGTGTGTGTATGTGTGGGTTTGCAATGCGGACGAATGGTTGGAGACGGCGGCAGGATCAGCAGCAACCAGTCCGGCAGTCGGCAATCGAAAATCGGCAAATGGCAGTTGGGGCAAGTCAAGCGTGTCGCGCCCATTGACCGTGCGCGGTCAAAGTGCAGACTAACGGACGTCACCGCACACCACGCACCCCCCCCCCCCCCCCCCCCAAACGACCGCTGGCAACCATCACCATACACACGGAACCACAGCAACCATGACATTGGTGACTGAATCGACGGTCGACAGTCGTAGCGTCCCATCAGTGAGCAGTGGTTGCAAGTACCTACAAGCTATGCATGTATGTGAGCATGTGCGCCAGCAGTGTAGCCAGCCACCAGCCGTTCTATTTTAACAATTTTTTTAGAGGTGTGAGCGCAATTTTTCGAATACCCTTACCCCACTGCTTGCTTATGTCAATGCTTGACATTTTTGACAGTTGTAACATTTAAGTTCAATAGAGATCAAGTGTATCTTTATAAATGTACGTATGTACGCTAAGGTGGTCCTCAAAATAAAATAAATTTTTTTTTTCAGTCTCAACCCTTGATCGGTTTAAGTACTGCCAAAGATACCACATATAAATTTTGATCCCGATCGGAGACGGTTTGGGGTTGTTGCAAATGCCTCAAAATTCAGATAACCATATAGGACAGGGGTGACGAACTTTACCGTCTCCGATCAGGACTGAAATTTATATTTGATATCGATTTTGGGCTTTAGATATAAAAAAATATTGTAAAATTGTTTGGTCCTTTAACTGGTTTGAACTTCCATTCCTGTACGACACCTCTTAATCTTCTCCGAACGGGACCAAAGTTTAAATTTCATATCTTCAGGTTCAGGACTATCGATTTCGGCCATTAGATATACAAAGAAATTAATTTATTTTATTTTTTTGAATCTTGCATATCTAGTGTTCTGAAATTTAGCCTCCGTGCGATACCCTTTACCGATCTACGATCAAGACCAAAATATTTATATGTGATATCTTTGACAGTACTGCTACTGATCTACGGAATGAGACGGAAGAAAATAGTTAATTTTATTTTAAGGACCACCCTAATGTACATACATATGTATTTTTTATGAATTTACGAATGTGCATATAAATCTACACAAGGAACAGTGTGTGTCTGTTTGTGCATTCGATATTTGCGCGTGAGACGTATGAATGTGTTGGTAAAGCAATTGCAACCAATTTAAAAAGGTTTCCCTTTTTGGCGGTGGCAAATTGCGGATTTTTCATGTTTGATTTCGTTTTTTGGTATTTTTTTAGTTTCGGTTTCCAATCACTGCACTCTGAGTTATTCTTTTGTATGTGTTTTTGTACTATATATGTAACTACATATACATATATTTTTATTATATATTATATTTTTTAGCTAACTTTCAATGCTTTATGGTTTGTGCAAAATTAAGGGACTTTTTTGGCGGCAACTATAAATCAATTTATTTTTTCTTTGGTGCGCTGACATTGAGTTTTCTCATTTTCATTGCGTAATTCCGAAAGTGACATTGTAGGTTGAATTCATTTATGTATATAGTGTAGTGTAAAACACTGACACGAATATAATTCTAATGAGTTTAAGGCCGAATTTTACTTCCGATTCCAGGCGTGTTGCCTAATTTTTTTCCAAATAATTGTGTGGACCTACAGTTTTATGCCCAACGGGGAATGCAATTTTTTGTAATGGAAACTACTTTTAGTCAGCCAAAAATTTTAAGTGCTTGTGTTCGTTAGCCACAAAAAATCGTATGCTAGTTTTCTAGGAAAGCGAATCATAGAGGGATTATGGAGCGCTCGGTAGAGAGCGTCTCCCGAACTGTGTATATAGATAAAGTCGAGTAAAACACGCTGCCTTTTAAATGTTCGCATGTCCTAGAATGTCGCATGTCCTGTGGCCGCTGTGGTGCAGTGGGTAGAGTGCTCGCCTGCTATGCCAGAGGTCTCGGGTTCAAACCACGGTCGGAGCCAAACACCAAAAAATTTTTCTAATTAGTAAAAATCCGATTATTGGATTTTTTAAGAGCAGCGGTCACCTCTCGGCAGTGGGCGGCATACCCTCCGGGAGTATTTCTGCCATGAAAAAGCTTCTCACAAAAAATGCATTCGCCGTTCGGAGCCGGCAGAAAACTGTAGGTCCACCCAATTAGTAGGAAAAACAAAAAGGAGCACACCTCGAATTGGGAGAGAAGCTCGGCCATAAAACTCGTCAGAGTTATAATAGCGCCATTGTATTATTATTATTATTATATTATTATGTCCTAGAAGGGCGAACTCTCTGCGCGGATCATAGTGATAAAAAAACAGTGAGAAAGGTAAGTATACCACATTTGTTCTTAATGATAGAGTTGGAGATCCCTTGCTTGCTTTAACAGACTGTCTCCATTGCTGTTCATCAACGGGCGCTCGATCTATTTTCTCCTCGGTATGCATTATAAAAAAAATAACAACAAAGATAACTCAAGGCAAAATATATCTACGTTATGAGGGAAATTAATCGATACCGCGCCATCGAAATTCGGATTCCTCTCAATTTTCTGAGTAGAAAACTCCTCCACGACATTTGTCTAAAATTATTTTTGATGTTCCGGAATTTGGGTTTTATGGACTAAGATGGATTTTTGGAAATAAAAATTGGGCAAAAATCGACAAAAAAAAATATCCAGACCAATGTCTATATCGAATTGAAGCAGAATTATATGCTGAATCCAGATATGAAATCAGAATTAAAATCGGATAATCCGTTTTCGAGATATAGCCTGATATCCGGTTATGCAGGCTGAATGCCCAAAATCGCATATTTTCGCGATTATTTCTTACTGTGTACAATATATCTTACATTTTTTTGCAAATTTCTTAAAGATAAGTCAATACAATATATGAGAAATATTTCAAAATATTAATTTATCTTCGGGTATAGGAAAACTAGAATGCACTCTTTTTTCCTTTGCCCAAAATCGCGGTATGGGATCTCCATGTTATAGTCATCCGATATCGATGATTTTCGCTGACATCGCTTTGTGTACAATAAATGCTCCAAATCCAAAATTTCAGAACTTTCGCTGCAAAAATTGAAGGGTTATACCCCAAAACGTAAATGTATGCTGTTTGGGACTTGTTTTTTACTTTATTCAACTCAAAAAAAAAAACTCAAGGCTACTCATACGCCATAGCAAAAAGCAAATTTCAGAAGCATAAGTCTACGTTTTAGGGAATAACTATTGAGTTTTTGCAGCTATATATATACATACACTAGGTATATTTGTATGTATTTATTTACAATTTTGTGTACACAACCTTTTTCTGCTGGCGATGCTTCATCAAAATTCTGTCAGCAGTCAATAAATGCCGCAGTGCGACTTTTCTCTAATTCAGCTGACCGTAACAATAATGAGCCATGAAACAAACAAACGAGAATAAGTTTAGATATGTATGTATACTAAAAAGGTTTGTAAACATTTACAAATCGACGTCGATATATGAATTTACGTATAAAAATGCACACGTGTGAAATATTTTAATTTTTGTATTGGGAAATATTGATTAGTCTTCGGAATTTTTTTTTTTGTAGAACAGGTTTATAAATGAAACTTTCCAATAGAAGTGATTAGCTTTTGCTAATCCGCTATAGAGGAAGAGAATGATTTTTGCTTATTTTAATTTATGACGTAACTAGTGAGTGACGACTTCAAATAAAACAAATGTAAATGCCCTTGAAGGATATATAAAAGTCACCATGAAATCACATTATAGCAAATCACTATAGGTATGGCAAATATATTGATTGGATTCTAAAGCAAATTTCTGATTCTATACGCAATTTTATAAAATTTCTGAAATATATTTGGAATTTTCTGAAGCATAACTTGAAATGATGTAAAAAATAATGTTTCCAAAATGACATTTCCTCTCCGAGAAAGAGAGAGAAAGTTTACCTTATGGGCTGATGACATGAACACAGGAAAATAAGCCTTATTATAAGCCTTGGTTTATACAACTTAGATCCCATAAAATTTCAGGCATTTTTTTATATGCCTAATGCTCTTTTGGAATAAGCCTTGAATAAGATGTATACCGGAATATAAACAATGAATCAAAACCAACAACAAAGCTGTGCATTAGGAATATAACTTTTTGCAATTTTTGCAAATACGAAAAATGGCATACGATAGTCGAATAGAGCATAAAAAAGTATGAAACCCCATTATTATTTTTTTTTTCCGAAATTGCAAAAAAGTTTCCGCGCAAAACGAAATTACTTTTTTATCAGAAATGCTGAAAAAAAACAAAAAGTTTTGTACAGTGTACACGTTTTTCTTCATAATAATAGCTATTTATTTAACTAATAATCTTCCTGTTATTACAAGCGCCTTTTAATGGACCTAAGGGAAGTGCCTCACCCACCCCAAACTAATTTTTCTTCAGAAAATTCTGATTCAATATAATAATGACACAGCTGTGCGCGGAACGTTTTTGAACCGAAATCACCTAAAAAAGTGATATTCATTACTTGTACAATATTTGCCACCACGTGGTGGTATGCCAAATTTTTCGTCAAAATTTGTTATATGCCTACTGCGCATGCGTATGTGTATGTACAGACTTCAGCTGGTTTCAAACTCTTATCTGTTTCTAATTACTTATGGAGCCCTTTGGTTATTGTTGTGTAATTGCAAATATGAAAGTAAAAGTTTTCACTGCACAATCATTCAACTGGTAATACATACATATATATGCATTTAACTTTGAGGCAAATTATTGTATAAATCTGCTTTCCATGAGTACCTCCAACTAAAGCACAAGCGTCCATCCGTCCGTCCATTCAGTATCTAAGTAAAAAGCTTTATTTGTTTTTAAGGATTTATTTGCATGTATATATCGCCGGTCTCCTGCCAGAAACACGAATGTGAAAATTTTTTAAGTACGATGTCTGCTCTTTATCGGGTATATATTGATGTAATAGCAATTAATATTTGTATAAATTCTTGTGTAAACATACATGCATAATATGTACTTGTATGTACATAAGCATATATACGAATATTAATTGTTATTACATCAATATATACCCGATAAATAGCAGACATCGCACTTAAAAAAATTTTCACATTCGTGTTTCTGTCAGAAGACCGACTATATGTATGTATGTACATACACATTAAATTATTTGTTGCCATGGATTTTGCGAATTTAATTTAATCACATAAACAAGCAGACCTACATAAGTATGTGCATACATATAAAAAGAGCTCAAGTATCTGTTGTAGTTGTTAACAGGAACACTCATAAGCCTTGAGGCATTGTGTTGTCGCCGTAAATAAATAATGTACAAAAATAGCGTAAATACTAATTGTTTTTTGATTGAAGAGTGTAAGGTGGCTATAAAAATCTAGTTCACTTTCCGTTAGTTGCTATGTCTTTTAGGTACGAGAAAGGTTTTTTTTTTAGGAAATTAAACCTTTTGCAACTTTTCTGCAGTTTTGTAACATAAATTAATCAGTCAAAGAAATGCGATTTTTTGTTTGTTTTTATTTTAGGATTTATAAGCTTTGGGTATAATGTATTTAAGTGTTATTTTAAGTCAACTTTTCATAGGTTTTATATATTTTTACATTTTCCGTCATCTACATGTGAATATTTTTCACTTTCAGAACATTTTCAGACAGCTTAGAGATAAAAAATAAGCAAAATGAAGGACAGAAGAAGTCTCAACAGAAATCAACAAATGCGATTAAGTATATAAAAGAAAAATAAAACAATACGGTCAAAAATCGGATACGATTTTCCTTTGAAATTTGGTTGCTTATAAAACACTGTGCCAATTCCGTGTATTATGATGAAAAAGTACCTACTTATATACATATATATGAATGTGTTAAATAAGAAAAATATATACATATACTTTATAAAATATGTGTATGTAGGTAAGCACATATAAAGCTAGACATAAGTGCAAAACTCGATAGATAAGCATATGCCATTATAGTACTTTAAGGCATATACTTACATACAAACATTTTAATTTCTAGATATGCGTATAGAAATAAACATACATACAGGTACATACCATATACGTACAACATACATACGTTTATATTTATATATACCCACGTTGTATTGTGTAAAACTGTCAGGGCGTATACGTAACTGGTATATCAAATTGAATACATTAAGTCTGTATGTATGTAAATATGTGTGTAGTAGACATACATATGTATGTGTTGCATTTGCCCTGCAAAAAAGCCGAGTACTCCATGCACGCGTGTATAGAGTACTCGCTATGGACCAGCCGAGTACTCCTCAACCTGCCACATTTCATATAAAAAATATGGTCCATTTAACATGGCGATGTCCTAGGCAGGGATCACATACTCCTATTTCCGCATGACACCCGAGTAATCCAAGGAGTAACTACATGGGATTAATCCATGGAGTACCTACATGGGAGTAATTCATGGAGTAGGTACTAAAATTAATGAAATTTAATAATTTCTGAACAGATTTGAATGACTGCCAATTCAATTTGATTATTAGCATTACATACATACATAAGTAAGCTTTTCTTTAATAAAAATAAAATGATAGAATTTTTCTAGCGCAATCACCAGCATGTTGTGTCGCGTTCAATGTCTCATTATTACTAAATCGTGCAGGTTCAAACGAGCATGCATATGTACATACATACATACATACATACAAATGTACGCACTTGCTTCGTCGTTATCGCGATATACATACATTCGGTTTTCGTAGCAATGTTCGGCTAACTACGAGCCGATGCAGATAAACGAGTCGCTCGCTTGGGTCACTTTGAAAGTACTCCTACCTACCACAAAATGGATCATATAATCCTATGATTTTTACAGGGTGGCAGTAGAGAAACAACAATTTAAGTCACTTAAAATAATTAGTAGAATTAATTTTCCATGCAAGAGTTAGTAATTTGTGAGGTGCACCTACGCACATGTAGATACATATATATGTATATATGTATGTACACACATATAACCAGGGCGCACACATTAAATGTGGCCAGTTTTGCGCTTAAGGGGCGATTTGTAAAGCACCCTAGACGTCACCAAGGTATAATTAAATGGCTTATATGTATGTATGTACGAATGTAGTACCTACCCTGCAGGCAAATCTAAACTACTATGAAAGTAAACTAGTTGATCAACTGGTACGTAAACGAAAAAATTCAACTAGTTGGTTTTCTACTAGTTGATCAACTGGTATGAAACGGACAAAGTTATACTAGTTAGCTATATACTAGTTGATCAACCGCTTTTAAAAAGACAAAATCATACTAGTTGGTATTCTACTAGTAATATACCAATTTATTTATTAACTGAATATAACAGTTTGTGCAATTCTATAACAAACTAAGCTTTATTGGCGATTTTGAAGTGAATTTACGCTATTATTTAACAAAAGGGTCAGAATAGTTATTACCAATTTGCCTAAAATAAACGACCATTTCATTTATTTTTGCGCAAGCGTACACAAGAACAACTACATAAATACATATATGTTTGTAGCAGGTGGCAAGAAGAGTTTCAGAGAGCTTAGTTAAACGATCTGGTTTCATCCAAATCGGAGATTCTATCAGCCAACTGCCGCAGTAACACGAAGCCATTATTCTACCTTAATATACATCTTTGTGTGTACTGTATATAATATGTACTAACTGTAACTTTAACAAGTAAGGAAGTCTAAGTTCGAGTGGAATCGAACATTAGATACTCAGCTGTATGCTTTCATTGTTTGTTTGCGTTTGATGGAAAGATGGTGTAGGTACTTTATATAAAGCGAGTGCCGCATAAAGTGGGCGTGCCACGCCCATTTTCAAAATTCTTTTCATTTATCCAACTAAGCATATGAATATTATTCTTTGTGCAAAATTTCATTCCTTTATGACTTCTAATTATAAAGATGTCACGTAACAAATTTCCAAAGGGTGTTCCAGAAATATCTTTGTTAAAAAGTAGGCGTGGTCATAAACCGATTTCAATAAATTTTTGCGTGTTTGTTAACACAAGTTATAAAAGTGTATAAACCAAGTTTCGTCATAATATCTTAGTTATTTGTCGAGATATGGGCTCCGAAATCTCGTAGATTCCTTTGTCTAAAAAGAGGCGGTGCCACGCCCATTTTCCAAACTTTTTAAATTTTTTGTTTCCGGTCTATTTTGGAACTTACGCCACAAAATTTCAATGAATTATCTTTACATTTGACAAAGATATCGCTTAAAATGTTTTTATTAAGTCACTTTATAGTTCCCATGTATAAAAGTGGGCGTGGTCGCCAAAACCGATTTCTCTAAAATTTTTAACATGTATTACCACAAGTAATAAAAGTGTATACACCAAGTTTCGTTATTATATATCATTTATTTGTCGAGTTATGGGCTCAGAAATCTCGTATATTCCTGTTTCTAAAAAGAGGCGGTGCCACGCCCATTTTCCAAAATTTTTGTGTTTTTCGTTTTATGTCCGCAGTTGGACTTCTGCTATAAAATTTCAATGACATTTCTTTATATTTGACAGAGATATCGCTTAAAATGTTTTTATTAGGCCACTTTATAATACACATATATAAAAGTGGGCGTGGTCGTCAACCGATTTTGGTAGTTCTTCGTCCACACATTTTGCTAAGTAAATATATCACGCTGTGGTGCAGTGGGTAGAGTGCTCGCCTGCTATGCCAAAGGTCTCGGGTTCAAACCACGGTCCGAGCCAAACAAATTTTTCTAAATAGTAAAAATCCAATTATTGGATTTTTTAAGAGCAGCGGTCACCTCTCGGCAGTGGGCGGCATACCCTCCGAGAGTATTTCTGCCATGAAAAAGCTTCTCACAAAAATGCATTCGCCGTTCGGAGCCGGCATAAAACTGTAGGTCCACCCAATTAGTAGGAAAAACAAAAAAGGAGCACACCTCGAATTGGGAGAGAAGCTCGGCCATAAAACTCGTCAGAGTTATAATAGCGCCATTGTATTATATTATATTATTATATTAAATATATCACGCGTACCAAATTTCATCGATATATATTCAACGGTTTCTGAGTTATGATATATAAAACTTTCAATATTTGACCCTTACTAAGTGGGCGTGGCACCGCCCATTTTCCAAAATTCCATCAAATTTCTTCTTAGGGGCCTGAGGTCAACATGTGGGTAAAATTTCAACACTCTAGCTATATTAGTGGCTGAGATACCAAATTTCCGATTTTTTCTATATAGGAAAAGTGGGCGTGGTCATGGTCTGATTTCGCCCATTTTCAATAACAACCGTCCCAATCTCGATACCAACTTGCATTTCAAATTTCATCAAAATATCTCAATTTTTGCGCGAGTTAGAATGTTTACAGACAGACGGACGGACAGACGGACGGACGGACGGACGGACAGACATGGCTCAATCTATTTCTCTTTTCACCCTGATCATTTTGATATATATAAGTCTATATCTATCTCGATTATTTCACTCTGTTACAATCCACCGTTATGTGATTAAAACTATAATACTCTGTGTACTAGTACAGCTGAGTATAAAAAGTACTGAGCTAATTAAAGTGAGCTTTATTAAATGAACTAAAATGATATTTTTTCACTTAGATGAACTGGTATTTTTCTAATATTATTCTGACTGGTATTCTTCTAGTATACCCTTAACTGGTATTTTTCTAGTATGAAGCTTATGGAAGGGAAGACAATTGCCATCTCGTAGGCCATCGCCATGTTAAAACTACCATTTGCTTTCAAGTAAAATGAATAGTTGGGCAACTAGATGCCGACTTTTTCAAACTGGTAGAATTGTTGTATGCAACTAGTTGTTTTGCCTGCAGGGTACCTGCTATGACAGCGAAATATATATATGTATGTGTATTAGGTAGGGTCGATTATTTTTCGATAAAATCGCATACGCGGATAATGTTCTATAGACTATTCTAAGCAACTTTGCCAAAGAGACCATGGGTCTTAAACCAATTCTTAGTCCGCGGGTTTTAAGCCGAATTTTTTTTGTCAGGTAAAAAAAAATTTGTATTTCGTAGGCAGACAAAAATAATTCGAACTTCTTACCAAGAAGCCAGGATATACTTTTCCGAAGGATTTTGATATGCTGAATCCGAATCTGAAGTCAAAATGACCAAATTCGAAATAGTTTTCGAGATATCTTGACCTAAAAATGCAAGTGCAAAAAGTGCAATTTTCTTCAAATTTTGGAGTTAGGGCCAGCCGAAAGTTATGATTTCATTTAAAGTCTACGACCATTATCTTAACAATAGGCTTTGCAATTTCAAATGCCGTTGACCTTGTTAACGTGTCTTTTTTGGTTTCCGAGATATCGCTGTTTTAAAATCTGCATACTTTTCAGTGCGTACACAATGTATTTTTTTCTTTAAAATACTTGCATTTCTTTGCTGTCATTTTTAACATGTTGCTGTTTCTTGACCATAATTGGTGGATCTGGTGACTGCAACAAAAAACGATAAAACCGGTGAACTATCGCAATTGGTGGAAGTGCTCAGTATTGGTGCAACCGATGAACCAAAAAACCGGCGAACGCAACAAAAGCGATGATCCCGTGAATTATCGCTATTGGTGGAAGTGATCATATTTGGTGGAACCGGTGAATGCAAATGATGAAACCGGTGAAATCGCAATTGGTTCAAGTGCTCATAAATGGTGGAACCGGTTAATGCAACAAAAAAGATGAAACCGGCGAATTATCGCTATTGGCGCAGGTGCTGATTATTGGTGGAACCGGTGAATGGAACAAAAAACGATGAACCCGTGAATTATCTCTATTGGTGGAAGTGATCATATTTGGTGGAACCAGTGATTGCAACAAAAATGATGAAACTGGTGAATTATCGCAATTGGTGGAAGTACTCATAATTCGTGGAATCGGTAAATGCAACAAAATCGAAAACCATTAGATTATCGCAATTGGTGGAACCGGTGAATGCAACAAAATCGAAAACCTGTGAATTATCGCAACCTGGTGGATGTATTCTAAAATGTTGGAGCCGGTGAGCACGACACAACCGTTGAATGCGGAGAAATAGTGCGGCTGCTGGATGTTCGGTATATTGGCGGAGCCGTAGTTTGACAAAGTAGAAGAAACAGCAACATGTTAAAAATGACAGCAAAGGAATGCAAGTATTTTAAAGAAAAAAATACATTGTCTACGCACTGAAAAGAATACAGATTTTAAAACAGCGATATCTCGGAGACCAAAAAAGACACGTTAACAAGGTCAACGGCATTTGAAATTGCAAAGCCTATTTGTTAAGATAATGGTCGTAGACTTTAAATGAAATCATAACTTTCGGCTGGCCCTAACTCCAAAATTTGAAGAAAATTGCACTTTTTGCACTTGCATTTTTAGGTCAAGATATCTCGAAACCTATTTCGAATTTGGTCATTTTGACTTCAGATTCGGATTCAGCACATCAAAATCTTTGGGAAAAGTATATCCTGGCTTCTTGGTAAGAAGTTCGAATAATTTTTGTCTGCCTACGAAATACAAAATTTTTTTTTACCTGACAAAAAAACTTCGGCTTAAAACCCGCGGACTAAGAATTGGTTTAAGACCCATGGCAAAGTTACTTAGAATAGTCCTTAGAACATTATCCGCTAATGCGATTTTTCACTTTTTTCACTCCCATACAAATGGACCCGCTCTAATGTGTATATATATTTTTTAAATGTCACATAAGTGTATGGTGGTGTATAAAGGTGGTTCGCAAATTTTGAAAAAAAAAAACGAGTAATCAGAAACAGAAACAAATTCTGTGAACATAAAGTATTAGATTAGCATTATGATGTGGATGGTATCTTACTTAGCTAAGAACTAAAATATTTGCCTCAAACCATAAAACAATCAACTATTGGGCAATGCTTTTACTTTCGCTTTGGCTGAAAAAAGGAAGTCAGTACAGGACCCCGCTAGAGATCCAGGGGGCTAACAAGAAAGTTTGCTTCTGATGCTGTTACCAAATTAAATTAAGCTAAATGTTTTTCTCAAATATATATTTAAAGCAGAATGTCAATTGTTTATTATTAAAATTGATCTGCAGGCGGCAATTACCAAAATATTACCATTGAAAGTCGTCAAAAGCAACAAAGGCTATACCAGAGATCCCAGTCCGAGCAAAACACCAAAAAAAATTTTCTAATTAGTAAAAATCCAATTATTGGATTTTTTAAGAGCAGCGGTCACCTCTCGGCAGTGGGCGGCATACCCTCACAGAGTATTTCTGCCATGAAAAAGCTTCTCACAAAAAATGCATTCGCCGTTCGGAGACGGCATAAGACGGTAGGTCCACGCAATTAGTAGGAACAAGTAAGGAAGCCTAAGTTCGAGTGGAATCGAACATTAGATACTCAGCTGTATGCTTTCATTGTTTGTTTGCGTTTGATGGAAACACGGTGTAGGTACTTTATATAAAGCAAGTGCTGCATAAAGTGGGCGTAGCAGCGCCCATTTTCAAAATTTTTATCAGTCATCCAACTAAGCATATGAATATTATTCTTTGTGCAAAATTTCATTCCTTTATGACTGCTAGTTACAAAGATGTCACGTTACAAATTCCCAAAGGGTGTTCTAGAAATATCTTTGTTAAAAAGTAGGCGTGGTCATAAACCGATTTCAATAAATTTTTGCGTGTCTATTAACACAAGTTATAAGAGTGTACAAACCAAGTTTCGTTATAATATCTCAATTATTTGTCGAGTTATGGGCTCAGAAATCTCGTATATTCCTGCTTCTTAAAAGAGGCGGTGCCACGCCCATTTTCCAAAATTTTTATGCTTTTCGTTTTATGTCCGCAGTTGGACTCCTGCCATAAAATTTCAATGATATATCTTTATATTTGACAAAGATATCGCTTAAAATGTTTTTATTAGGTCACTTTATAATACCCATATATAAAAGTGGGCGTGGCCGTCAACCGATTTCGCTAAAATTTTCAACATGTATTACCGCAAGTAATAAAAGTGTACACAGCAAGTTTCGTCATTATATATCAATTATTTGTCGAGTTATGGGCTCAGAAATCTCGTATATTCCAGCTTCTAAAAAGAGGCGGTGCCACGCCCATTTTCCAAAATTTTTGTGTTTTTCGTTGTATGTCCGCAGGTGGACTCCTGATATAAAATTTCAATGATATATCTTTATATTTGACAGAGATATCGCTTAAAATGTTTTTATTAGGTCACTTTATAATACCCATATATAAAAGTGGGCGTGGCCGTCAACCGATTTTGACAATTTTTCGTCCAAATATTTGCCTAAGTAAGTATATCACGCGTACCAAATTTCATCGATATATCTTATACAGTTTCTGAGTTATGGCTCATAAAGCTTTCAATGTTTGCTCCTTAATAAGTGGGCGTGGCACCGCCCATTTTCCAAAATTCTATCAAATTTCTTCTTAGGGGCCTGAGCTTAACATGTGGGTAAAATTTCATCACTCTAGCTATATTAGTGGCTGAGATACCAAATTTCCGATTTTTTCTATATGGGAAAAGTGGGCGTGGTCATGGTCCGATTTCGCCCATTTTCAATACCAACCGTCCCAGTGTCGATACCAACTTGCATTTCAAATTTCATCAAAATATCTCAATTTTTGCGCGAGTTAGAGTGTTTACAGACGGACGGACGGACAGACGGACAGACGGACAGACGGACGGACGGACGGACGGACATGGCTCAATCGATTTCTCTTTTCACCCTGATCATTTTGATATATATAAGTCTATATCTATCTCGATTATTTCATTCTGTTACAATCCACCGTTATGTGATTAAAACTATAATACTCTGTGTACTAGTACAGCTGAGTATAAAAACAAAAGGAGCACACCTCGAATTAGGAGAGAAGCTCGGCCATAAAACTTGTCAGAGTTATAATAGCGCCATTGTATTATTATTATTATAATCAGCCACCCTTACATTTCATTCTTCCTATATATGCATGTGTTGACATACTCATCAAAAATTCTATGCCTTATCTAAAATTTACTCCAGAAGATTTAAAGGCTTATGGAATAATGTTGAAAAATTCTAAGCGACAAAATTTGTATGGGCATGAGGCTTTATGGACTACTCTCTATCTCTCTGAGAAGAAACCTTATTCCCGAAGCTTATGCCCCGGCTTAGACAATTCCTTATAATAAGGCCTTATTTGGTGTTTATATACCTCATAATAAAACTTCTTCTTCATAGGAAATAAGGGCTGAATAATTTCTTATAATAAGGGATTATATGGAGTTTAAATACCTTATAATAAGGCATAATAAAAAGGCGTTTTATGTTTAGCTTCAAAATTCAAATTTTTTTGCGTAGCTTAAGCATTGCGGCTTATTTTATAGTAAAAATTCAGTATTAAAACGTTTGGAACAGAGCGAAGGAATACATAGCAATAAGCAGCGCTGCCAGCGTTTCCAAGTTTTAACAGCTTAGGACTGGCTAAGGTTTATGGATCTTTTTGCGGTGTATATAATTATGTATGTGTGCATTACAAATTTGCGGTGATTAAAAAGCCAAAGGCATTGCATACCAACACACACATTCGGGGCCATGACGCGATAAAGCAGCGAAAATTTATTAACATAAAATAGTAATTGCAAATATAGATAATTTAAGCACACAAATTGACTAGTTAAATGAGATCGATCAACCGAAGCAAAAATGATTGATTGTGATGTTGGCGGCGAATAAATGAATGTTGGCGGAATATACATTGGATGCCGCACACAATATTTGATATCTCAGTGCAGTAATCGACAGTTTGACAAAATGGGCGAGGGAGTAAAGTGAAGTGACCAACCAACTGATGGCCTAAATAAGTAAGCAAATATGCATAAGTACATATGTATGTACATATGAAAGTAATGCACTTGTGCAGCTATAACCACAAACAAGCAAACAAACATATAGGCATACATGTGTACATATGTGCATGCGCTTTTATCTATCTCACTCGGTCATGTTTGGGCGTGCTGCGGCAAATGACTAAATTCACTATTAACATACATATATGTATGTATCTATGTACGAATATATATGTTTGTATGTAAATACTCCTTGCAATTGTGAATTGTGTAATTTAATTGCCCGACGCGTTGGTGTATAATAAATGGCGCTTTCGCTACTATTTGAGGCGCCAAAGTGCCAATTTTCACCACTCCCATTGCAGTTGCCTGCATCCACATACACACATACATACGTATGTCTATATGTACGTGTATATGTATACATTTATTGACTTTCGCTTTGCTTTGTTCGATTAAATTTTTATTCATTGTGAAACTTGTTCTGCCCTTGATTATCACATTAAATTTATTAAATCTATTGAACTATGTTTCTGTGCAATGCAAATAAATTTATTCGTAAACTTTTATTTCTAGCGAGAGGGGCCTTTGTAAATGTATTGTTTATAATAAAACCTATCCCTATCCAGTGTTAAACATCCGGGCACACATTTGGGCCTATATTCCGGTAAGCGTCCATTTTTCCAAAACTATATATGTATGGGTACCCATTTGATGCGCTGGGTATCGTTGTTGTTGTTGTGGTTCATGCTTTGTTCAGCTTATTAGATTCGCTATAGCAGCGCACAACCACACATATGACCCTTTTTTGAAAAAGTTCGCTTATATTAGAAAGTAATTAGCAAATTTGTTTAAAATTAAATGAAAAATAAATATTTTAATCTATGGATTAGTTTTTGATTTATAGCCGTTTTAAATCCATTTTGATGATTTATTACCACAATTTGGCAGGCTTCCACGCCCCTTTACAATAAGACATAATAATTATATATAGGAACCTTCCCCAGGAATCACTCTATCCATTAGTGAAAACGGCATAAAAATCCGTAGAGCTGTTTCTGATTTTATCGCGTACAGAGAGAAAGACAAGCGTGGCGGAGGATTTTATTTAATAATGTAATGTAATTATATAGTTTGGTATGAATTACTGCTTGTTAACTTTTTATTAAGTATGTATATGTCTGACTTTTCTGCTGAGAACAATACCACCCATTCCAATTTGAAGAGAGGTCCGGACCAAAACTCGTTAGAATTATATACGCATCAGTGTACTATATATATAAACGGAGTACAGGCTCTATGTTACAACTTATTATGATAAAGTGGCCCTCGGAAATTCGCCTTATGCTTTCCAAAAACAGGGACCGTAATCATTATGAGTTTTATAATAAAAATCGCCATTTAATCATTATATGTTGAAGTTTTTTTATATTTCATCAAAAATAATTATTATTTTTTGAGTTTTATTTTTTTTTTGATCAGAAGTAACACTTATTCCTTGAGCGATATTTAATCCTTCAGAAATAATCATTATTTTTAGAGTTTTATTTTTTTGATCAGAAATAACACTTATTCCTTGAGTGATATATTTATCGCTCAGAAATAATCATTATTGTGTGAGTTTTACTTTTTTCGATCAAAAATATCACTCATTCACGAAGTTATATCGATGGGAATTTTTTAGTAATTATGTTCCAGAGCACTTTAGAGACGATTTGAGTTTTTCGACCTAAGCAAAAAAATAAAACTCAAAGAATAATGATTATTTCTGAGCGATAAATATATCACTCAAGGAATAAGTATTATTTTCGATAAAAAAAATAAAACTCAAAAAATAATGATTATTTCTGAGCGATAAATATATCACTCAAGGAATAAGTTTTATTTTTGATCAAAAAAATAAAACTCAAAAAATAATGATTATTTTTGATTTTTATGGATATCGCTTAAAATTTTTCGATCATAGTGGATTCGGATAGTGCTCTTTCAGACATGCACATACACAAACTCAATACTCTTCTACGATGTTTGCAAGTATTTGATTTTTTTCACTGAAAATATAACGAATAATGATTATTATGGGTCCCTGTCCAAAAATAAAAAAAATAAAAAACTAAAAGCATTTCTTAAATATTTAAACAGAAGTCAATCAATTTTCTTTTGAAGAAATTCACATTTGGCTTTGGCTGCGCACATATGCGCACACTCACATATGGCTTGTTACCAAACTTTTCGGTGAATATACATTTACTCATACACTTATACATATATATGTATGTATGTATGTACAATATATAAATATGTATGTAACTACATGTGCACACTTTCCTTTAGCTTAAAGCAAATGTGTTTTACATATGTTAAATTTAATATGTTTTAATAAAAAGCATGCGTCGCACAGTGGTTCAGCCGCGGAAAAAATTCATTTTTTTCAATACCTAATTTTCAGATTCTAATGATGTAGTCTTATAAAAAAATGTCCAAATATGAAAAATTCATGGCTACTTTGCAAAAAGTTGATTTGTTTTTACAAAATAATAGTATCACAAGTCAGAAACATTTTATTCAACAAAAACTACTTGAAATTTTTGCTAACTTTAGCTATAAATTTTCCTTATAACTTATATCTCTATTGTCCCTGTTGTGAGTTTAAAAGAAAATATAGCACTTCCTTGACTAATTAAAGAAAAAATCAGTGCAATCTACCAAATATTAAAAAAAATTTAGGCCAGCAAAAATGGTACTTCATAAATGCTACCTTTTCTAACTTCGATGGACAAAAAGTTTGTGTGCTACAGCGTGCTACACTCGCTAACTGTAATAAAATGAAAGTTTGGAATGTCTTCTATCGATTTTTGTTAAAAATTTTTTCCCATATTTTCCCCAATCGATGTAAACTTGATTTAAATGTCGAAAGTCCCATCAATTTTTTATAAAATTGAAAAAATGTAGCATGCTTTTAGGCTCATTCGTATATATTAACGTTTACATCTTATGTGACATTTTTTTGTTTACGAATATGAAGGCACAGAGAGGATTAGATAAAAATGCAGATTGGCAAATTATACACCTACATAATTTGTTAGAAACAATGGTAATGCAAACAAAAATAACGATAAACACATTCGTCATAACATTGCGGTTTGCAAACAACAATAGCAACAAACACATTTGTTTAAACATTTTACCAGCTTATTTTAAGGTATTAGATGAAAAAAAATGTTATCCCGACGAAATTGTAGTAACAGAAAGATACATACATATGCTGTGTGTGGTATTGGATTTTGTTGTCAAGGATAAGCTAAATCATTAAAAAATTTTCTTATATTTGCTTTTTTTCTTTCCATATATACATACATAGTTATATTTTCGATTATATGTATTATAAATATAATCAAGAAGTACATCAAATTTTTACAAGGGCTCTTTGCAGTTACTGAAAATGTATATCTTCATTTGTTTTTGAATAAAAGGTGTAGGAAAAGTTGGCGTGGTTGTTTGCCAATCACGCCTATATTTGGTATTGTCGATATCTTTCATCACAGTAACTTATGCGTCAAGTTTCGTGAAGATATCTTAATTTTTTGACCTGAAATTAAAATTTTTCTTTAAAAATTTTTATTATAGGTCCAGGGGAGGTACCCCTAGGGAGTGGCCAAATTCAACAATTTTTGGTGCTATCAATGCCTTTAATGAGGGAAACTCATGTACCAAGTTTCGTGAAGATATCTTAATTTTTTTAGCTGAAACTAAAATTTGTATTTAAATCATTTTGTTATAGGTCCAAGGGAGGTACCCCTAGGGGTTGACCGATTTCAACCATTTTTTGAAAATTTCTTAATTAGCTCACATATAACCTCTGTGCAAAATTTCAATGGTCTAGGACCACTCCTTCTATTTTTTTCCGCAAAATGTATGGAGCCGAACCACTGTGCGTCGGTTGCTTTTGCATATTAAATTTAATATTTCAAATTTTGCACTCGTGAAATATGTCAAGAAACAAGAAGAAGAAGAAGTATTACGTTTGAGTATAAAAAAAACAAACAACATGCGGGAAATCAAAGAACAAACAACAAGAACTTTGCAAAGCAAGCGCAAGCAAGCTTTTGGCCTTTGCAAATTTAAAGCTTAATCAAATCGTATACATACACGCTGCGGATGGAATTGATAACAAAAAGGTTTCGCCTAAAACATAATGGGTGTAATTTTTTTTAATTTATTATAATACATATGTACATATTCATATGTGCATATACATATATGTATGTATGTGACCTTTGGCATGTATGTAATTGAAAATTTTATTATTCTCAAATTATCACATGCTACGCCTGAAGAAGACTTATTACAAGCAACTTATTAACTGCATATCAATCATCACTAAATGTGTCAGAGCAACGAGCACGAACATTTTTTATGTACATATATACTTCCCTGCAAAAAGTGGAACCACGTAATATGGTAGTACAGGACCAGGTTACGTTGTGACAGTTCCTAGTTACAGAGGTGGTCCAAATATATGAAAAAAATATGGTTACATTAACATTGCGATGTCATTGGACATGACCACCCCTGCTTCACCGCTGCATAACAAAGGACTATATAAAAAACCACCCCATTTGGGCCATAGACTAGTCTGCTTACAGTGGACCACGTTTTAAACTACATCCCAATACCCTCGACCGAGCCAAATTGCCCACCAACCCCGAATTAGTTGGCGGCGAACGACAATTTACATTGGATGTGGTCCGATGCAGCATAACATGTAACCAAGTCCGTAACCACGTCGCTTCAGACCTACTTTATAGCCCCGTCCCATTGGACTACCTGGTCTTAAAATTTTTGAAGGGTATCTATTACAAATACACTTACGATTTTGCTTACTTTAAAATATATGTGTGTGTGTGCAAGCTTACGTGTCAAATTCGTTGTTGGCTAATCGCTTCTGCACACACCACATTCTTTGGGGAAATTATCGCAAAAATTTTGACAAAATTTGAATTTTGGAAAATTACACATACGCCCGAGTCTTTTTATACGGTCGTATAAATTTCCGTATATATATAGATATGTAGATACATTAGACGGAATCACAAAAAAGGTCTCTATAAGCCTCCCATGCCATGTCTTTCTGGAAAATATTCTCGGATTAAAGTTTTATTTATATTTTGGACGCCTCTCGATGTCACTAAAATAAGTTTCCTTCATATCTTCGGTATTTATAGTCCGATTGCATCAATGAGGAGGGTTTCTATTATTTTATCGTTTTAACCGTATGTGCATCATTGGGGTCACTACCACCCGGTACTTAGTTTATACTACTTTAATGTACCTTTTTTGCTTGCATTTTAAACTTCGTCAAAAATCACATTCAACATTCCGAGGAATATATGCTTCTCACTTCCTGTAGGCTCTAATATTCATTTTACAAATATTGTTTTATACCTAAAATTAAGAACGATAAATTTATAGGCTGTCATTGTGGAGCAAATTGGTAAGCAGTTCAAAGTTTAATAAAAGAAATAAGGAACGGGTTTCCGGCAGGCTTCTGCAAAGACCCATTCCCCTGTAAAAAGTAAATGACGTGCAATATAGAACACATTTCGGGGCAGCCAGTAAAATTTAAATGGGTCGGACTTAGTAGCAAGAAAAGCATAAGGTGTGGATACAAATTAAATATATGTATGTATCTAATACATGTACAGAAAAAATATATACGCGTATTAAATGGGTATGAACGATAGAAGGATTCTAAGCTCGAGAAAAGAGAATTCTTATCGGTATTCGATAAATTTTGGTATATGTTTTTGGCCCTCTTAAGCTTTCTACATAATCAGTTTCAGTTACAACGTTGAACAAAAAATTTTTTTGAATGCAGAACAAAATCATGCGGATAATTGTGGAATGGAATTGTAGTAGTTCAGGAAAACTATGTATTTCTCAAGCTTTCAAGCATATTTGCCCATTGTACTTAAGGCCTTTACAAAGGATCAGAATGTGCGAAAAAGATGGGATAGTGCAATCAGAATTCCTCTGAAAACTTCCCAGATTCTTTTATAAATCTCATTCTTAGTACATATGATCCGAGAATGTCCAATCTTAGATTAGCGAAGGCTGGACAGGCGCAGAGAAAATGCTCTGTGTCGTCGTCGTCCTCTTCGAGACAAGATAGGCATAATGAGCTCTCGATGATGCCTATGGTGGCCATGTGCTGTCACCATGGATTGTCTCTCGTAACCAAACCCACAAGGTTTCGATGCTTCCTCCTTCTCTGCTTAAAGAGGAAGTTTTATATCATCCTGTTAGATTTTTTCAGAAATCACTATGTAATTTTACAGGAATCTGTAGAGTTTCAGCGTCTCCCGTGAATATCCCTCATGGAATCCCTGATGTACTTCACACTGCCCGCTATATTTGGTTCTATGATTGGCTGCGTTTCAGTTGGTTATTCAGCTGATCCACAATTAGTCAATAAATCGGTCAGTCCGTGTTTCGAACAAATCCGCCTTTGGTTATATATTTTTAACCACTTGTACTTAAATTTCTCTCACTTCCTCACCATTTAATTTTTTTTTTCACATTACGCATTTTCTTTGTTCTTAAAACTTGCTCACTGCCTTCTACTGCACTTTGTTAGTTCTGTTTTTGCTGCACTTTACCGATGATGCCCTTGCCATTTCTCATACCAAAAGAATACAGTACGATACAGTATAACTAGAGTTGGAATTCAATTCTCCCTTCAAACCTACTTTAAAGCCCCGTCCCATTGGACTACCTGGTCCTCAAAGTTTTGAAGGGTTGGTTTTCTTTGTACTTCTCTGTATGCATGTACATATTCTGGATTAATGTGATCAGTTAAACCTATCAATCTAAGAGAATGTCGACCAAAATGTGCACAATTTTTAGTTTACAATACTTATTTAGGGAAGAAGAAAGGGAAATCAATAACAATGCTGTCTGCGCATGATTTTAACTTTCGTTTTTATTTTTTTTTGATTTTTTTTCGTCGAAATTTTTAATATATGTATATGTATTCACATTGTATGAATGTATAATGTATATTAGAGTGTGTTTAATTTGTATAAAAAAATTAAAAGTTCATAGAAAGACCGTATCGCCCCCTCAATCGGTAATAACATGGTCAAAGATATCACACATAATTAGTAGTGGTTGAGGCGTGACGCATTGAGGTCAAAGTTCAGGAAACTCTGCGAAGGATCAAAAAATCAAAATTTTCAAATATTTTTTTTTTAATTATATAATACCACACAAAATTTTATGCACAAAATTTTATGGCGATAGGATAACGTTTTGAACTGCCCCGAGCCCCGCAAAGTTGAAAGCAAAAAGCACGATCTGGTACAGATATGAAATTTTGAAAATAATAAAATCAAAAAACGAAGTAGGAGGATTGGTAAAGATCGCTAAGCTGAGTATTAAAGTGAATTTTTATTTTTTGGAAACAACAACAACAAAAGTTATTAAAGGTCAAAATTTATATATGCATTTTTTAAATTGCAATTACTTAAAAACTACTGAACCGATTTTGAATATTTTTATACAATTCGATAGATATTTAGATTCCCTTTAATTTTAATAATGCATTTTATATAAGGAAAGTAAGGGGGGTAAAGGGGGGTTTGACCCCCGCATGGGGTGTTATGGAACCCATATAAAATGTATATCAAATTAAAGGGAATCAAAATACCTATCGAATTGTATAAAATATTCAAAATCGGTTCAGTAGTTTTTAAGTAATTGCAATTTAAAAAATTCATAACATAAACTCTGACCTTTAATAAATTTTGTTATTGTTGTTTCCAAAAAAACAAAATTCACTTTAATACTCAGCTGAGCCATGTTTATCAATCCCCATACTTCGTTTTTTGATTTTATAATTTTAGAAATTTCACATTTGTACCAGATCGTGCTTTTTGCTTTCAACTTTACGGGACTGGGGGCACCTCTAAACATGCGAGTAATTCAATAAAATTTTACAGGCTTATTTCTGGGCTAGAAAGGTGCCGTTCTGGCTTTGGAACAAAATGAATTTCCAAAAAAAAAATTTCACTCCACCTTAATGTACATACATCAAATTTGTTTAAATGATCACATCTTAAAATAATTTAATATCAAGTAAATGCAACACAAACACACACACACACACTCATGCAGCTACGTCGCACCGAAGATGCGCACGCGGCCACCCACGGAGTTACAAGCAAAAACCGCGCATCAAAGCAACAACAAAAACAATTGTTAGCATATAATAGCACAGAACAGAAGAAGAAGAAGCAGATTTGTCAAAAAAGGGGGGAAAATGTGGAATTACATTTATGTACTTAACTTTTATGCGAAAGCTCAGTAAAAAGTTAAATTGAAACTCAATCCAAAAAGTAAAGTAAAGACACAAAAAAAAAATCGCAAAAAAAATTACGAAAATAAAAATATAATGATATAAGTAGGCAAAATATGCATGGCAGTGTGAAAATGTGCAACGACGGCGGCGGCGACCGAGTATCATTGAAAACGAGTAAAATGGAGCTCAAAGAAAATGAATGAAGGAAGTCAATCACATGACTTGGCATTCGTGGAATGAAGAGGAAATTTATGTAAATTATGTCACGTTTTCGGGCTTCAAAATTTTCCCATTTTTCATTCATTTGCAGGCACATACATACAGCCATCCATAGGTCACATGTATTTGTACAAGCATAGTTATACTGACACTCATATAAATTCGCACCCAGAAAGGATTTTTATACATGCGCATACGTATGTATGTACGCACGTTGTGCTTGTTATGGTGTTGCTCATTTCGCCTGAAGATTGGATGCCTGAGTGCCGCTGAAGGCGCTACATGCATATCTAACATCACACATACCCATGTATGTGTATATTATTGGCGTATCATTATTTAATTTAATGTAAAATAATTAGTACGAACGACTTGAGCGACACCATGCTAGCGGCTTCAGCCTTCGCTACTGTGCCTTTAGGTATTTTTTTTCTCCGTCTTTTCTCTAATTTTTCAACACCTCCCATACTCTTTCATTCGAGCTGCTGTCGGTGTGAACATTTTTCACGATTACCTTTTCAAGCATATCGTTTGTATATTTTATGTAGGTACATACATACATTTAAAGTTTTAAAATATCTATGACAGTAGCTAATTTAAGTAATTGGTTTTTTTTTGACGTTTCTTCATACAGTTTTCTTTTATATAGGTTATATTACTTTGGGTGAGATCCAGTGATCCCTCACGTAGACCACATAGGGTTCTTAGTGTTGCCAACAGCTCATTGGAGGCTTTATATTAAACCTGCAATGCAAGACTTCACAGAATTTCATATCTTGTGTAGTTCCAGATCCACATTGACTTCTAAAGATGTCCAACCAAGGCAACTAAGTCGGCGTTTACCAATAGCTGGACATTGACAAAGTAGATGTTTTAGAGTGCCAACAGAATCGCATTCATTGCATGCCGTGCACGCCTGACTCTGCTCCAGTCCCATTTTGAAGGCATGATATGGTGTGAGAAAGTACTCTGTTAGTTTGCCGACCGCCCATCTGCAGTCTGCTCTAGGATGTGTGAGTAGGTTACGAGTATTTGCGAAATTTGCATTGTACTATGATCGAATCATGATTTTGGCGATCCTACAGGATGGCAGGTTTCCACTAGGAATCGCCTTTGCGTATCAGTGGCTGATCTATTTGAGCTTTGTGGTAATTTAGAGAGGGGACAATGTCTTCCACTGCTCCGGAAAACCCCTCCGCAGCTCTCACCCTTGCGTCCATCTTTCATCCGTCTGTAAATAAGTTGGATGTATGGCGATTGGTTCGTAGTAATTTTTTTTCCATCTTCTGTTAGATCTATGTAGCGTTCTCCTTTCTTTCTTATTTATCATTTTATAAATTATTGAAGTCGAATCTACCAGCACTATCAGCGTTATTATTAGCATCAAAAAAGAAAGAAAAATTATCATCGTAATCATCATTATCATAATCATAATTAACATAATCATAATAATCATATAAATCATAATAATCATAATAATCATCATCATCATCATCATCACTATCATCATCATCATCTTCATAATCATCACCATCATCATCATCATCATTAATTTCTTGACCACCATCACCACCACTTTATTCATCATACACGCAATGATTATTGAAATCATAACAATCATCGGTGCAGTGAAATAACGCCCGTGGAATTAACGCCCGCGGGCGTTATTTCCCAAAAAAAGGAAATAACGCCCGCGGGCGTTTCTTCTTTTCTTGAAAAAGAAATAATTCCCGCGGGCGTTATTTCGTTTGATCCATGGGCTTTATTTCTCTTTCGGAAGGGCAATTAAGCCCGCAGACGGGGTTTTTTTTTTAAATATGGTGTATTTCGCCGCAGGCGAAAAATTGGAATAAAAAATCGCGCGATTTTTAATTCCAATTTTTCGTGTTTTCTGAGTATGGTGTATTATAATTGGAAAACGCGCCGCAGGCGAAAAATTGGAATAAAAAATCGCGCGATTTTTAATTCCAATTTTTCATGTTTTCTGAGTATGGTGTATTATAATTGGAAAACGCGCCGCAGGCGAAAAACTGGAATAAAAAATCGCGCGATTTTTAATTCCAATTTTTCGATTCTTTAAATTTTTTTTAAATCCCTTCTAAATATTAAAATATTATGTACATATGTGTCAACTCCGCCGCTTAATAGAAATAATACCTACGAGTAATTACTGAGACAGAGAGGCTCAGGGTTATTACTGAGAGAGGCTTAGTTAAATGGATATTATTTAAAATAAATATATCTGCGGCGCTTTTCCAATAAAACAAACACCATATTTAAAAAAACGAAAAATTGGAATAAAATATCGCGCGATTTTTTATTCCAATTTTTCGCCTGCGGCGCTTTTCCCACTAATACACCATATTTAAAAAAAAAACCCCGTCTGCGGGCTTAATTGCCCTTTCGAAAGGGAAATAAAGCCCACATCGCCGAATAGGGCGCGCGGGGGTTCTTTCCCTTTCTGAGTGGAAATAATACCCACGGGTTTAATTTCGTTTTATTCGCAGGCGCTATTTCTTTTTCAAGAAAAGAAAAAACGCCCGCGGGTGTTATTTCCTTTTTTTGGGAAATAACGCCCGCGGGCGTTAATTCCACGGGCGTTATTTCACTGCACCATAATCATCATCACCTTTCTTACACTCATTCTTTAATTTTCACAACCTGTAATAAATTGAGAACAAAAATTGCTTGATAAAAATTTATTTATAGAAAATCTTTCCTCTAGAGATATATTTATTTATTTTCATATTATCTCTGTTACTCGTAATAAGTAACACACTTTCCTTTTAATTCGCAGCTGTGTATCACATGTTCGATTTCACACGCCACAACTTAGGCTGTCGCACTTAATAATATTTGTATATATATGTAAATATCTAATGAAACTTGCTTTTAAACTATTTATACAGTATCAAAGCGTGCTAACAACTTATTCACAGCTGCTTCTGAACTACTTTTATCCAAGTCTACTATTACCTACTAGATATTCAACAGACTAAAGAAAATTGAAGTTTTTACAAATATACTTACAAACAAGCACTTGACAAACTATATAGACGTTGGTAGGTACATATCGACGCTTCCAAACAATACTGTACTAAGTCGACTTAGTACATTTTGCCGTTTTTGGCGTTTTCAAGTAGAGCGTGTCTTAATTTAGATACTGTAAAATTTAGTATCAATCGAACAATCCAATCAAAAGTTATAAGCAAAAGTGTACATGTAATACAACTCGAGATATTTACAGAATAAAAACTTTGAGAGCTTGCCATGAAAAACCACGTAGCAAATTTTTATTTTTTTCTTACGGTTTTATATAAAGCATACCCTGACTTTGATATTGTCCAGTTTTGGTGTTGATCGTTCAATCCAAACAGAAGTTACAAGTGAAAATATACTTAGCATACAACTGAAGTTTCATATCGAGTTTAAACTTTGAGAGCTTCTCCTGAAAAACACAGTTTTCAGACTTAGTACAGTTTTGTTTGGAAGCGTCGATATGCGCCTGTATATAAATATGCAGGTATAGTCTTACACACATTTTTCCAGCATTCAACTATGACAGCCTGACGTAACGGCCTGGGTCGGTCGTCACCCTGTCCGTCGTCGACGCCTGTGAGTTTCTGTAAGTTTCTTTCTGTCCGTCTAAGTTTTTTTGTTATTTTTTTGCTCATCACGTACTTATCAAATGTTTGCTTAGCACAAATATGTGTGCATGCATACTTATGCCACTAAAACGCCCTAACACACTTATCCAGCCAAAGCCATACATACATACAAACGCATACATATCTACATAAACGTTTTAAATTGTTGCGTTTCTTACGGCTTAGGCACACACTTGTCGACTAGTAACGCGCCTGCTGAGTGGCTTTTTGCATTTACATATATACGTACGTATATACCTCTATACTAGATATTGAAGTGAGTGTGGGTGTATTACTATTTTATGGCTTACTTACTTTTAAATGTACATTTATTTGTATAGTTTAGCTGTTTGGCTCTGAGTCAAGGACTAAACGACAGCGAGTCAAGTAAATAATAATATTTGCTCACGTCTCACTAACGCCATCAATGGAATTTTTATTTGATGCGTCACATTCGAAAATAATGTGCGTTTTTATGAAAAATTTTTATATAAAATTATAGATATTTACATATGTACATTAGGCATATAACTTTTTACAATTTTTGCAAATATGAAAAACGGCATACCATAGTCGAATAGAGCATAAAAAAGTATGAACCCCAGTATTTTTTGTTTTTGCGAAATTGCAAAAAAGTTTCCGCGCAAAACGAAATTACTTTTTATCAGAACTGCTGAAAAAAACAAAAAAAGTTTTGTACAGTGTACACGTTTTTCTTCCTAATAATAGATATTTACCTTAAGGTCTATTAAAAGAAATGTGGAAATCATCACATACTTTAAACTTAAAACTTATTTCATATAACAATTGACAAAAATGTAAAAATAAAAATATTAAAAAAAAAAATTAAAAAAAAAAATCTGACTTTCTTTAGAAATCCATTTTTGCGCGGAACGTTTTTGAACCGAAATCACATAAAAAAAGTGCTATTCATTACTTGTACAATATTTGCCACCACGTTGTGGTATGCCAAATTTTTCGTCAAAATTTGTTATATGCCTAATGTACATACATTGAAACTGAGGCATGCATATACTTAGTTATTTCAATATTTATAGTACCAAATTAAGAGCATTTTTCTCTATTTTCACTCTAACCCATAGATGGCCAAAACTATCACATTCAAACATTTCTATTTTATGAAGCGATGAGAGAATGAGGAGAATAAGTCGCTCACGCGTCTCGTCAAAACAATTTTGCCAACATTTCCAATTTATGCCGAAAAGGGAATTTTAAGTAGAAGGGACTTTTTATAATGCAAATAGTAGGTTTGTTTCTTATTAAACTAGCAGCTAGCTGTCAAGTGAGCAGAACGGAAAGAATTGCGCTCATAAAGAGCGAAACGAACAGAAAATCAAGAAACGGAATAATAGTAAAAATTAGCGATTAGTAATTTGAATGCTATTTTTGACTGTTAATGGTTATTTTTGTAAAAAAAACATTTAATTTTCCTTATTTCTATTTCAAAAGTTCATAAAATACAAAAGTAATAAAATCAAAAGTATTCGTTTGTTTATTTTTTCAACAGCTGTTTCTTACGTTGGCAGCAAATAATTTCACTTAGGGAAAACTTTACTAGCTGAAATTTGGAGCTGTCAATGGCTCTCTTCTGCTATTTTTTTGAATCAAGAAACGATTTGCCAGCCGAAACTTGGCTAACTATTCATAACTAGCCAATAATAAACAGACCTAGTGCGATAAGTAAATTTTTTTGTTATGAAAGAGAAATCCTGTCAAATATGGCTGCACACTCTTGACCCTGTTTGTCAAAACCATTTTAATGTGCCTTGACAAATGTCTTTAAAAAATATTCTGTCGGTATACGGGCGCAATTCTTTCGCAAGAGCTAAAGCAATCATGTAAGAGGCTGTTTTAACTTGTTTGCTCCAATTCGGTTCACAAATCGTATTGGGAAGTTCTACTTTCAACGCTTCTTTTAATCGCAAAACCAAGCTTTCTCTCTCCATATTTAATACGCCATCATAATACCTGGCATGAATTGTCCTATAATGGCGTCCGACAAAAAATTTGGTCGCCCGGGCGATATCACTATGACACAGCAAACATTTTGCCCCCTTTTCCCCATTGCTAATTACTAAGAAATCTGTTTTCCAATTTAAGTTAAACATTTTTCGCAGCAACCTGATTACTTGAAAGCAGCGCGTCGAATGAGCACGATCACAAAAAAACCGTAGTGTCGGCATCACTGGTTCATACAAAATGCTTATATATGTGCGTTAGCAGTGAAGCTTATCTGGTGTACGTGTGAAAGCAGAAGAGAAAAAATTGGCACGCGTGCCTATGGGATGGCCATCTATGCCCTAACCTAAGTTTCACTAATGTTTTATTCATTTACAATTTTTTAAATCCTTATATCATGTTCAGACATAAAAATTAATTAAGTCAATTGGGCTTGATTGAACATCTCTAGATTTGGTGTTCAGACATATTTAATTTACTTGGCCCATTTAACAAGTGGGCTCAAGATACATACACACATACACGCCGTGAGCTGAATATCAAACTCACGTCACCTAAATGTCAAAACTGCAAGGGGGACGAAATAATTTGACATTCAGCTTACAACTTTTACCAATCGTAAATACGAATGCATGTATAGAATAAGCAGAAATAAAAAAATTTGATAGGTGATGAAGAAGAAAAAGAATTCAGCTGATCTGACGAACCAACCTGTTTAGTGGACCCTGACGCTAATAACATTTCTCTGATCATGACATTTCACTTTGCTTATGAAACAAGCTTTTTAACAGGGTTGCATGCAGAATTGTTCTTCATTAAGAACTCACTAATTTCTAATGAAGCATTAACTTAGTCAATTTTTGTATGGTAAATTGAGAATCATTAGGTTTGAAAATTGAATGAAGGCTCTTAATGTTCAATTAAGGTTTGATAGATGATTCCTATGTAGAATTTTCTGCTGATTCCAAATATGTAATCAGATGGTTCAAAAGTAGAACAGTTTTCGAGATATTTTGAAATTTCTGTTTTTGGGCTAAGAAAAAAAGTATGATTACTCATCTGTCAATATCTCCGCCATTACCGTCTCGATTTTTACGTTATTTAATTTTCTTTTGAGAGGATGAAATACCCTTTCCAGCAAAGCAAAGGGTTAAAGTGACGGAGTTATGGCGAACAAAAAAAATTTTTTTTATAAAATTTTCAGTTTTTTTTCGAAATTCATCTTCTATTTTGTAATTTTTTTAAGAAATATTAAATATCCTCCTGGTTTCACATTTTGAGTCAATAACCTATTTCTTAGTGAACATTTTGGCACTTTCCGGATTATAATCTGTGGAAAAATGGCAAAGTTATAAGAGATTAAGTGAAGAAACCTATATTTATATTTTCATTGAACTTCCAAATCTGGCAAATGTAAACCACTATAACATTAACACTAGTTTACAGCAAAAAATACCAAGAAATCGGGGTATAGGGAAAAATTGGCATGGGCCCCGTGAGCTCAAAACTATTTAGTTTTATTTTTTGCACGGTTAGGCTTTTGAGATAACGGCAATTTTGTGTTTTTTGGTTATCACTTAATTCAAAAATATTTTTCGCTAAAGTTGCATGTCCGATAACAGCTAACCGTACCTCGTTCTAAACGTAATTAAAATACGCTTTTAACGACATCAACTTGTGGTGGTTGAGTAAAAACTCACTGAGCCATAGCTGGTCAAAGTCAAAATTTTGTGGATTTTTTGCAATTTTTTTTTTATTTTGATTTTGAAAATAGGTTTTTTTATAAGAAGTTGGGAAAATCAGCAAAAGATTTATTTTTAAAAATTATTCTATTAAATTGCAAACACTTTAAGCGTAATGTTACCAAGATCCCATTAGTACTTTATTTTTAGCGATTTTTTTCAGGTGAAATGAAAAGGATATTTTATAGACGAAAAACTTGGTTAGGTGACCCAAATATGTGAAAACGACTTCATAGCTCAAAAGGACATTAGAGCGATATATAGAACTCCACCAGACTAAAATAATGACATTTCAATTTTACAAATCGGATGTCAAATAAAAAAGTTGCAAAAAAAAAAATTTTTTCACGGTATTTCGTGGTGTAAAAAAAAATTGTCCCGAAACCCTCTCAACATAATCTTCATATATGTGATACCTTTTACAACGGTGAGCGTTCTCACTGAGAAATAAAAAAAAAAAAAAACATGGGATTGCGATACCAAGGCCATTGGAATGTCAGGGACATTGAATGATGAGCCATTTTTGCTGGTTCCTTCTTCGAGAAGAACAAAATGTATCAAAACGGCGAAAACTATCAACATTTAAACACTTTTAATATACATAAAAATAAAAAAATGGAGGTTAAGTACAAGATTGTGATAAAAAATAAACATAGGTTTTTCCATTAAATCTCTTATAGCATTGTAATTTTTCTACGTATTATAATCCGGAAAGTGCCAAAATGTTCACTAAGAAATAGGCTGTTGACTCAAAGTGTGATACCAGGAGGATATTTAATATTTCTTTAAAAAAATTACAAAAAAGTATATGAATGTCGGAAAAAAAACTGAAAATTTTCATTAAAAAAAATCTATTGATAGCTATAACTCCGTCAGTTTAACGTCGATTTTAATTATTTTGGCTTTGTTGGAAAGGGTATTTCATCCTCTCAAAACAAAATTAAATAACGTAAAAATCGAGACGGTAATGGCGGAGATATTGACTAAAAAGTAATCCTACTTTTTTTTCTTATCTCAAAAACTGAAATTTCAAAATATCTCGAAAATTGTTCTACTTTTGAACCATCTGATTACATATTTGGAATCAGCAGAAAATTCTACATAGGAATCATGTATCAAATGTCGAGGATATGAAAATTATTGAAATTTTGTCGGATAGTGTAATTTAATTCGAGTGCAAATATTATTTCTCTCTTTATAAGTAAATATGAGCCAGTTGATGAAATATATTTTGTGCAAATATATGTGCGAGTTTCATTATTACGAATTCAATAGATATATGAATGAATACTGGCGGACATTAGCTGACAAGGCATTGAAACGTACCTACATATTATGCATATTGAAAAGACAACAGATGGATGGGTGTTGAGGTGAAATATTAAGGCAGACACTACGATGACTTGGACATTTGAAATGTATGAATCAAACGTGCGAAGTGTACTGAATATCTATCAGCCGCACTGTTTAATTATAGAACATCAGACATAATCATATAATTAAGTTATAAATAAATTTCTTAATATGGACAAATCGTTATTGAAATGTTACATACATATATATTTATGTATATACATATGTATGAGTATGTTCTGTGAGACAATAATCAAGTTAACTTTGCCCAAATGAACAATATGAATATATGTTGCTGCTTTTATCAATAGCTGCATTGAATTATTATACAAACCAAAGATGCTATGTGTTAGAAAACATAGAGTACTTATGTGCATTTCTGTCAAGAAATCTGAACATCTTTACTGAAAGGTTAGGTTAGGTTAGGTTACGTTGGTCAGAATTCAGTGATCCCTCATATAGACCACATATGGCCCTTTGTCTTGCCAAAAGGGTATTGTAATCATTAAATTAAACTTTAAATGCAATTTCTTGATCCGTAATGCCTTCTAAAGACGAGAAGTGTGCAGAAGCTATGCAGCTAAGTCGGAGTCTGCCAATAGCTGCACATTGACAGAGAAAGTGTTTTAGAGTGCCAGCAGCACCGGATTTTTTGCATGCTGTGCACGCTTGACTCGGCACCGGACCCATTTTGAAGGCATGAGATCGTGGTAAGACATTGTCCACTCAGTATGCCGATCGTCTTTCCATTTTGCTGTAGAGAATGTGAATATGTAGCTTGTGGTTTTGCGTTGTATGACCGAAGCATGATTTTGGCGAACTTGCGGGATGGCAGGGTCTTCCATTGGATATCGCCTGTACGCATCAATGCCTGATCATTTTGAGATTAATGGTAAATTAGAGAGGGGAGAATGTTATCCACATTTATTTGTGCTAGTGATACTAAGACTTTGGCTAACACGTCCGCTGGTGTTCGGGTAGACAGTAGATCATAAGGTGTCTATTCGCACAGAGCTCATGTAATTTGGCCCTGTAATATTCACGCACTTAGAGGCGATCGTCGCTGCCGTGATCGCTTTGATTGCCGCCTGGCTACCGATGAGTGCCTTTGGTGACATATTCCATGCGATTTTGATCTAGAATCTGAATATGTAACAAAAAATGGCTAATGGCTTTTGGCTCTTCTAAATATGGCATAATAAAACATAACCGCAAAATGGAGGAATAAAACCTCCATATATGTAAGTATTTCACCTACAAGTGTCCTTTATATATTTTTAATGAGTCAATGTAAATTTTTTTCTTAATTTTTTTCCTTATTTTTTTTTTAATTTATGTTACTTTCCCACACTCATACGTCCCGTCCCTCATACGTTTTTGTTTGTTTGTAGGAAATCTTAAAAGATTTTTTCATATATTTTCATCTGGAGTAGATTAAAAAGTTATACCTATTTCCTTAGAAGCTTTATGCTTCTGTTAATACTGTGTTTCAATATATTTATACTGCTCTTCAAAACCAATAATTTGCCATATTCGCGTTCGCATTGCAGCCAACGGATTTAATGGCAAGAAACAAAAAAAGCAATCACGATGAAAGTTAATTCAATAATCGCAGCCAATTGATATGAAAGCCATTTGTGCAAATAGAGATATTATAACAAAGCTTGACGTTAAGTAAGCAAAAATACTTACTACAAACAGCAACAACAACAATACTAAAAAACTATAAAAACAACAGAAACAGCAACAGAGAAATCAATAACACTAACGTTAACCTTTTCATGTGACTGAAACGTGCCGCAAAGCAAGGCAAGTGGCTAACGTTCATCGACCATCAGCGGCCAAGCCAACGTGCGAGCGAGCCAGTCAACCAAATCAGCCAGGAGGAGCATTGCTGTGACATTTTCAATTACGCTAAAGTGCAGTTTAACGGTAAGTGAGAATATAATTCACTAACATAGATAAATATAGGTATGTATATGCATTTATGGATACAAATGCACATATACCTAAGTGCATATTTTTTTAAATAAACGCCCCTGTCTGTCATTGTTGCTTTTGCTTATGGAATAAGCGAACAAATAATGAGTTTCGAAGGAAAGTGAGGACTGTATCTATAAGTAGCTAGAGGAAACCAACAGTATTCTAAGCTAGATACACATTTTTATACTCAGCTGTACTAGTACACAAAGTATTACAGTTTTGATTTCCTAACGGCGGATTGTAACAGAATGAAATAATCGAAATAGATATAGACTTATATATATCAAAATGATCAGAGTGAAAAGAGAAATCGATTGAGCCATGTCCGTCCGTCTGTCCGTCTGTCCGTCTTTGCGCACGATAACTCGCGCAAAAATTGAGATATTTTGATGAAATTTGAAATGTAAGTTGGTATCAAGACAGGAACGGATGGTATTGAAAATGGGCGAAATCGGACCATGACCACGCCCACCTCCCCTATATAGTAAAAATCGGAAATTTTGTATCTCAGTCACTAATAGAGCTAGAGTGATAAAATTTCACACACGTATTGAGCTCAGGCCCTTATGAAGAAATATGGTGAAATTTTGGAAAATGGGCGGTGCCACGCCCACTTATTAAGGGGCAAACATTGAAAGTTTTATGAGTCATAACTCAGAAACCGTTGAAGATATATCGACGAAATTTGGTAGGCGTGATATACTTACGAAAAATTGCAAAAACCGGTTGACGACCACGCCCACTTTTATATATGGGTATTATAAAGTGACCTAATAAAAACATTTTAAGCGATATCTTTGTCAAATATGGAGATAATTCATAGAAATTCTGTGGTATGATTTCTACAATAGACCGGAAACAAAAAATAGAAAAATTTCGGAAAATGGGCGTGGCACCGCCTCTTTTCAGACAAAGGAATCAACGAGATTTCGGAGCTCATAACTCGACAAATAATTGAGACTAGCCGGACCCGTGCGCATCTTGCGCAAAAAATAACAAAACTTACGTGACGCCAGTCAGTATGGTTTGTGCTGTCACGCCCATTTTAAAAAACTTATTATTTATTTGGTTTGGTGGACCTTATGGAACTTTCAATGAATTGCCTATATGTTTGACAAAGATATCGCATAAAATGTTTTTATTATCCCTATATAGGTATGTATGTGCAATATATTTTTATATATTTTATATATATTTTTATGTGCGTATATGTGGTTCTTGCCGACTTGGGTAATTTTTTTCCACACGTTTGCCTTGGCTTAATCGATTTATCTGCTACAGTTCCTGAGTTTTGAATTATAAATCTTTGAAAATTTGCTCCTATTGGCCCATTTTTCAAAATTTCAGCACGTTTCCTCATAACGGCATAACGTCATTTCATCACTCGGGCTTTATTAGTGACTGAATTATCATGTTTTACGTGTTTTTCGAAATACATACATATGCCTTATTTTCAACCCCAACTTTCTCTGTTCCCATTAGAATCTGTGTACCCAATTTCATTTAAATATTTCTATTTTTGCGCAAGTTAGAGTGTGTACGGCCGGACGGACGGACATGGTTCAATCATTTTTTTCATCCTGATCGTTTTGATATACTCGTATATATTAAGGTGGAGTGAAAATTTTTTTTTGGAAATTCAATTTGTTCCAAAGCCAGAACGGCACCTTTCTAGCCCAGAAATAAGCCTTTAAAATTTTATTGACCTACTCGCATGTTTAGAGGTGCCCCAGCCCCACAAAGTTGAAAAAATAGCACGATCTGGTACAAATGTGAAATTTCTACAATTATGAAATCAAAAAAAACGAAGTATGAGGATTGATAAACAGGCTAAGTTGAGTATAAAAGTGAATTTTTATTTTGGAAACAACAACAACCAAAGTTATTAAAGGTCAAAATTTATATTATGCATTTTTTAAATTGCAATTACTTAAAAACTACTGAACCGATTTCAAATATTTTTATACCATTGGATAGGTATTTTGATTCCCTTTAATTTGATATCAGACCTGTTAAATTCCGATTAGGATTAGTAATCAATTAAATTGTTTTGTTTTTTAATTGGTAATCATTATTTTAATTCTTTTGCTGAAAAAAAGTAATTTTAATGATTACCATTAAAAAAAATCAAAAAAAAATCAAAAAAAATCAAAAAAAATCAAAAATAATCATAAAAAATCAAAAATAATCAAAAATAATCAAAATAATTTTTTTTGATTGTTTTTGATTATTTTTGATTTTTTATGATTATTTTTGATTTTTTTTGATTTTTTATGATTTTTTTTTGATTTTTTTTTATTTTGTTTGATTTTTTTCAATATTGTTGTAAAAAAATTTGGATACGCATGCACATAAGTATTCAGGTAGGCATGTATGTTTGGTCAGAGAGGCATAAAGTTTGTTTGTACAAATGTATGTGAACGCATATTAAAGTACGTAACCCTGCAGTAAATATGGGGACAGGTGTATCCAAGTCATGGTGTATTCTACAGCGACAACTGCACTAATTAAAATGTCGACAAATTTAGAAGTACAAAATGTGTATAGACCTTGGCTCGTTCGAAGTTTTTCGTACTAGATACGGATACAAACCCTTCCTACACCTGGGGAAGATTCATTTCTAGGTTCAGTATAAGGACAGGGAAGAACGAATAAAGAATTCTGATTATGACAGAGATTATCTTTACGTAAATCTATTTGCAACATAGCAAATCGTCTACTGCTTTATTATGTAGTAGGCATGCGAAGACGAATACAAATTCCCAAATAATCCTATTTGAGGAACAATGTCGGAACGTAAGTACGTAATATTTCTGCCTTTTAAAAGAATACAATAGGGCAATAACTAGGGCTGAAACGGTATGGCGTATGATGAACAATAAATACAACTTATATGAAATTAAGAATTTTTCCTTTTTTGAAAAAATTGATGAAGTGTGAAACAGACAAAGGAAATACAACTGTGCTAATGGAGGAAGAGGAATACACTGCAAAAACAGGTCAACTAATCAAAGAAATGGGCTGCGGAGTGATGAGAAAAGACCCAACGGAAGAATACCAAATGGCAATAAAGTGTGCAATAAAACAAGCGAAAAGTATAAGAGACAGCAAAGTAGCCTACACTCTCACAGCAATAAATCCATCTGCCCCATCACTGATCGCACTACCTAAAATCCACAAAACAGGAACACCTATGCGACCAATAGTAAACCATAAATCGGCACAGGATATAACTTTCAAAACATCTAAATATGCTACTAGCAATAAAAACACAACGGAACTAGTCAACAAACTGAGAATTCTGAACGTACCCAAGGACTCAAAACAGGTATCACTTTACGTGAAGGATCTATACCCCTCGATACCAAAGACAGAATACTAAAAGCTCTAACTAAAATACTGACAGAGAAAAAAAAACAACGTATTCCGCAGTAATTTCGCTGTTGTCAACATTTTTCAAAGACAATTTTAAATTAAATAATTTTTTTCTTATATTTCTATATATGTATGTACGTATGTGGTCTGCTCAGAAGTGTAAACAAAAGGAAATTTATATTGCTTTTGCGATTCAAATAGGTGAACTGCTTACTTGCTACATCGATAGCAGTTCCAATAAGTAGTGAACTGCGATTTTGAAAAAGTGATCGCAGTTGCGATTTGCGATTTTTTATTCACAGTGAAAAAATCACCGTTTGCGATATATCGCTCATCACTACTAACTACGAGAACTTCTGTATTAAAGCCCAATTTATGAGTTAGTACAACAGCGAATGTTACACTAAAATGTTTGATTTGGCCACTTTAAACAATTTTTCATAAAGATAAATAATTTGATATAAACGTGCATCGTACCATGTACGGTCAATGACAAATTAACAATAATTCCAAGCTTGTAAGATATGTATAAATGTGTATGCCTCTCTGCACAAATATACGAGGAGGAAGCATATAGAGCCTTTATCCTGTTGGTGTGGGACTTTAACCGCACTACACCACCTACGCTCATCGTATCGAACCCCGCGGTACTACCATCAAGCTACCGTCGGGAGTCTGCCTTAAAAGGCTATATACATACCTGGATACGTACAAATGTGCATATTTCTTTAAACCATATTGATAAAAATTAAAAAAAATCAAAAAAAATCAAAAAAAAATCATAAAAAATCAAAAAAAATCAAAAAAAATCATAAATAATCAAAAATAATCAAAAACAATCAAAATAATTTTTTTTGATTATTTTTGATTATTTTTGATTTTTTATGATTATTTTTCCTTTTTTTTGATTTTTTATGATTTTTTTTGATTTTTTTTAATGGTAATTGCAAAATAATCATTAAAATTTGAAAACAATGTGTAATCAATCATTAAATGGACAGTTGAAAAAATAATCAATCAAGCCGGTAATCATTGCGATTAATAATCATTATTTAACAGGTTTGTTTGATATACATTTTATGTGGGTTCCATAACACTCCCAGCTGCGGGGGTAAACCCCCGTTTACCCCCCTTACTTTTCATATAAAGTACCACGCCCAATAAAACACCGTTTCGCATGCATAGCTAATTAATACCTTTAAAACGATGCCTCACTTATTAATTTTGGTGAATTATGTGAGCAGAAAAAGGGATATTTATAAAACACCAATTAGAAATAATATATATGATATTATAACGAAACCTGGTTTATACGCTTTTATAACTTGTGTTAATAGACACGCAAAAATTTATTGAAATCGGTTTATGACCACGCCTACTTTTTAACAAAGATATTTCTGGAACACCCTTTGGGAATTTGTAATGTGACATCTTTGTAACTCATAAAGAGATGAAATTTTGCACAAAGAATAATATTCATAAGCTTAGTTGGATGACTGATAAAAATTTAGAAAATGGGCGTGGCTACGCCCACTTTATGCACCACTCGATTTATATAAAGTACCTACACCGTGTTTCCATCAAACGCAAACAAACAATGAAAGCATACAGCTGAGTATCTAATGTTCGATTCCACTCGAACTTAGGCTTCCGTACTTGTTTTTGAATGAAATAGCTCTTTGACTACCTTCTTTTTATTAAAAACATAGAACCCTATTTGCCATTTTTGTTTCTCAAATTTCGCATAAAACTCCATTTACAATTATAATAATAATAATACAATGGCGTTATTATAACTCTGACGAGTTTTATGGCCAAGCTTCTCTCCCAATTCGAGGTGTGCTCCTTTTCGTTTTTCCTACTAATTGGGTGGACCTACAGTTTTATGCCGGCTCCGAACGGCGAATGCATTTTTTGTGAGAAGCCTTTTCATGGCAGAAATACTCTCGGAGGGTATGCCGCCCACTGCCGGGAGGTGACCGCTGCTCTTAAAAAACCCAATAATTGGATTTTTACTAATTAGAAAAATTGTTTTGGTGTTTTGCTCGGACCGTGGTTTGAACCCGAGACGAAGGCGAGCACTCTACCCACTGCACCACGGCGGCCACATTTACAATTAACTTAGTCTTTAAAAGACCACAGGGAATACTCTTTGAATTAACGCAGTTGGCTATGAAAGTGTGTTTATAAATAGACATAAATGCATACATAAGTACCCAGTAGTAAATATTAGAAGTAAGAGACACTTACACATGCTCTTCTTCAGTATCTAGGAAGACTTACAATATGGGCTATTTCGTTAGTTACTTTTTATATGCAACGAGCTGAATTTTAAGGTCTTGTCTTTGCGAGAAAGAAGCACGACAAATAGGTACTCTACGTGAAGTTGTGCAATGATTTTGTTAGAAGCTTTGATATAATAACTGCAAACAGGCAACAGCTTGATAAATTTTCTTCTGGGTAAATACATGTTTGCTTATATACCTCACAGCAGTGCGTACCAACGTACTATCTATTCGAGTGTGAGATATTTGGGTGGGCAACAATGATGATTATATGCAAACTGAATTAAGCATCAAGTCTTAAGCTTTTGCAAATTGATTGGGGTTTGAGTAATTACACTGAAATCAGGCAAAACGATAGATAACGCGCAGATACATATGTATATAAATGTACATAAGCATGTATGTATGTACATATGTAGACGCCTGAGTGAATATAACAAGTCCGCATGCATTTTAACCCGGATTTTCCCAGAACTTTTTTTGTTTCAGATTTTCATAAAAGTATGTACACCAATAAATTTCCACCTCCTGAGCATGAAAATGAAGTCCGTTTTCCAATATCTTGTCGCACTTTTCCGGAAAATGTGAAAAACTAGCGTTACCATATGGTAGCCGTGGGTCGCCTAGGGTACAGGTTTTTGTTTAAAGGGTAAATGATATTTGGAAACATTTTTTTTAGTTTCACAAAAAAAACACATTTTTAATTGACTTTATTGAGATTTAAGTAGGTTTTTAGTAAAGTTATGCAAATAAAATATTTTTTTTTAAAATACTTCCACATGTATGGTTGGCCTATTCTGGCCAATAGCATATATTGCACTTTCTTCGCAAATATGCTTGATAAATGATAACAATAATTAAAAAACTTCTCAAATTGAACATGACGGTGTATATTACGACAATTTTCGTATTCGCCAGTGGAAAAATTGGAAGAGAAAATGGTGAAATATTCTTCAGCCATTCATCTTCTTGGACAAAATGGGGTAATGTCGAGCTACCAGCTATTACAAATTCTTAGCCGCCTTTTAGTTAGGTCGGGCAAACAATCTCTGGTTTACCCGCACATTCCTCTTCAGTATTATCTTCTCCAAAAATGTTGTAATATTGATGAGGCTCCATGTATGTACCTAAATGACAGTTGGTATGTCAATTAGTCCACCTTCGTCGAATGCCTTATCTTGATCTTGAATGAAATCAAGCATTTGCTGTAAGGTTAAACCTCTACAAGCAGAAAATTTATAAAATTCCAACAAATTAATAATATTACATTAGTTAAATTTACACAACGGCAGAGAAAATCACACGAAGCCCAATAAAAAAAACCTGTACCCTAGACGACCCACGGCTACCATATGGTAACGCCTTTAGAAAAATGTAAGAAATGTTGGAAAGAAAAATTTTTTCTTTAAAAACTAATTTACATTACATAGATAATTTCTTTAGCTTTCAAAAGGTGTAATTATTTGAACAATTTATTCCAAACGTTATACAATATACTTATATTTACCGACATGCCATATCTGAAAACGGGAATTTTCAGTACTAATTTTTGTCACCTCATTTTCACACGCAATAGCTTCGACATTTGAGTACAGAATAACACGATCTTTACCTTTTTGTAAAGCTACATTAATTTTTCATTGTAAATCGGCTTTTTCCTGGTGTTTTTTCTTTTCCTTTTGTTTATTTTCTTGAAAATGTAAAGGGATGTTTTGCGTTACCATATGGTGCTCGTGGGTTGATTCGGGTTAAGTATTCAAAAGCATTTGCATTTAAATGTGTATTGGTGCTGCACAAGTCACTTTGGCCACTTTGGCAAATTGATATTCTAAAATGGTTGTCTTATATGGGAGAATTTATACGTAGATATAAATAAATAACCATTAGCTAACTAATGCGTTCAGTAGTTAATGGGATTTGAAAATCTTCAAATAAATTATTACTTTAAAACAAATGCTTAGTTACGAAGTTTGCTTGCAGGTTAAGCTGAAAGCAAATTTAAGCAAAGCGCTGTTATGCTACAAGCATTGATTTACTGAAATATAAAATAATTTTTTTTTTATTTTAATACAAGAAAGGATCTTGTTTGAGTAAATTAAGCCAACTAAATTACATATTATTATTTTCATCGAAAGCCACCTATGGCAGAAGATTCACAGAAAGGCCTCTGCTGCTTTAGAAAGATCTTAATATAAGCCAGTTATCATGAAGCAATAGCTGCTTTATTGAACTCAGCTAAAATCCAGAAAAAAATTACAAGAAAACAAAAAAAACTCGAAGTTCGAATTTAAAATAAAAGCTTAAAAAATTAAATTTTCATATTCTTAAGAAAGCAATAGAATCTTTGATTTAATTACACTGTTACACAAATAGAGGGTTGTTTTGGGTTTTACTATGTGAATAGTGCCTTTTCGCTCTGTGTGGAAATTATTCTGCACCAGACAACAACCTTCAATTTGTGTCACAGTGTAATTATTCGAAGAAGTGGTAAAATTAATGATCCATGAAAGTCAAATTGTCAGTGCGAAGAGTTTTAAATAGAAATAAATTCTTTTCGAAGAAAAGGTTATGTTAACCACCATCATCATTTCTCCTATAAGTCGGTGTAAATCTTATCAACACCTCCACAGTTAAAGGTTAAGAAAGCAATAGACTTTTTGAACTAATTTTGTACTTCATTACGTGTTTCAAATTTTAGGTCTCTTTCTCTCCACTTTGGCTGTAAGAATTAATCAAATTAAGTCAAACGAAACTAAAAGAAGTGTTTCAAAAACTTTTGTATCACTCTTGTATTCAGTTAACCGAACCGCTTCAAAAGCAAGTAAAAAAATTAAAAAAAAAACACAAAGACTAAATTAAACTCGTTTAACAAACACTCTGTTACGCTGCATCCGTCTCTGCCACCCTTGCTTGTATATACTTACTTGCTCTTTTATATAACTAAGTATTTTCTGGCTGGTGTTTTAATATTTACTCGTTTTATTCTTGTTGTTGTTGTTGTTAATGTTGGTGATTTGTGCCAAAAATTTAAGTGCATGCAGCTTTACAGAATATAAATCAAATTGTAAACGAAAAAAAATTAAATGAAAATATAAAGAAATAAAATGCACTCGCAAATGTGGTGGTAATAAGCAACAAAAAAACAAGTAAGGAAGCCTAAGTTCGAGTGGAATCGAACATTAGATACTCAGCTGTATGCTTTCATTGTTTGTTTGCGTTTGATGGAAACACGGTGTATTTTATATAAAGCGAGTGCTGCATAAAGTGGGCGTAGCCACGCCCATTTTCAACATTTTTATCAGTCGATCAACTAAGCATATGAATATTATTCTTTGTGCAAAATTTCATTCCTTTTTGACTTCTAGTTACAAAGAATTCACGTTACAAATTCCAAAAGGGTGTTCCAGAAATATCTTTGTTAAAAAGTAGGCGTGGTCATAAACCGATTTCAATAAATTTTTGCGTGTATATAACCACAAGTTATAAAACGTATAAACAAAGTTTCGTCATAATATCTCAATTATTTTTGGAGTTATAGGCTAAGAAATCTCGTATATTCCTGCTTCTAAAAGAAGGCGGTGCCACGCCCATTTTCCAAAATTTTTACGGTTTTTGTCTTATGTTCATAGTTAGACTCCTGCCATAAAAGTTTAATGATATATCTTTATATTTGACAGAGATATCGCTTAAAATGTTTTTATTAGGTCACTTTATAAGACCCATATATAAAAGTGGGCGTGGTCGTCAACCGATTTTGGAAATTTTTCGTTCAAACATTTGCCTAAGTAAGTATATCACGCGTACCAAATTTCATCGATATATCTTCAATGGTTTCTGAGTTATGGCTTATAAAACCCTCAATGTTTGACCCTTAATAAGTGGGCGTGGCACCGCCCATTTTCTAAAATTTCACCAAATTTCTTCATAGGGGCCTGAGCTCAACACGTGGGTAAAATTTCATCGCTCTAGCTATATTAGTGGCTGAGATACCAAATTTCCGATTTTTTCTATATAGGAAAAGTGGGCGTGGTCATGGTCCGATTTCGCCCATTTTCAATACCAACCGTCCCAGTCTCGATACCAACTTGCATTTCAAATTTCATCAAAATATATCAATTTTTGCGCGAGTTAGAGTGTTTACAGACGGACGGACAGACGCAAATGCAAATGTGCACGTGTTAAGCGGAGATAGGTAAGGAAAGCGAGGAATATTTTTAAAATGGCCACTGCGCTGTGCTACTTTCTGACCACGCAAATTGCCAGCATGTAAAGTTTACTTATACTGTGCATATATATACACACATATATGTATGTATGTATATAATTTTTTCACAAGCCCTTTAGCAAACACAAGTACTTGTACATATTCGTATTTTGCAGTCGCATGCATACACACACCAATGAACATGAGTATTTTAAATATTTCTGAATTACCTGTAATAAATGGTGGGCCAACAAACTACGCCGTGCACACACAACAAAGTGAACGCACATTTTTTCAATTTTTTTATTTTTTTATTTTCTTTACTTAATATATTTTTCGCGTTTTTTTTTTTGAGGTCCTTGTAAATTTTTCTGCAGAACTAATTAGCACATACGGTGGAGAGAGTTTAGCTAGCGCATAAATAAAAAAAAATAAAAAAAAAAACTGCTGCTGACCAGTGGACTTCGCTGTTTGCATGAAAGTATGCAAACGTATAAGTATATATCGTCGCTCCCAACGAAGACTAGCACGGTTCGTTGTTCGCGTGGAAGACTAGCATTCTTCAGTTCTCTGCGTGGAAGACTAACATGCTTCATTTGTCCGGGTGAAACAACGCTAACTGAACCCTGCTAGTCTTCGTTGGGAGCTACGATATATGTAAACCTTTTTAGTGGCTAAAGTTAAAAAATAGTGTTATGCAATTTAATTTATTTTATATTTTTCTTCTCCTCTTTTCTGCTTTCGTTAGTCTTCGATTAAATTATGTAATTTCTTTTTTATTAGGGGCTCTCAAAGAAAACCCTTTAGAAATTATTTGCCTTCTATCTTGAGTAAAAACTACTAGTATCGCCGGTGCTCGAAATTCTACCATGCAATTTATTTTTTAAACTTTGTATTGGTACAAAAATTATTCCTTTTCGCGGAGATAAGCAACACTTTCCAAATTCCAGTTGTACCGCAACACTGATTTGACCTTTTGATAACGATCCGAGGCGAAATCATGGTCAAAATCAAGGCAGATCTAGGAAGGTAGGCCCGGTGGCGAATTCAGAAATTCCCCATGTATTATGTTATTGTAATTGGTAGAGTGTAATGTCAAAATGATATTTTGCCGTGGTTAAAATCTGAATTCGCTTGGGGCTCGTCCATTCCTATTGTCCATGATGTGAATTCGCTTTGATTTTGACATTACACTCTACCTTTGTAAATAAAAAAAGAAGTTTTTCAATTCGCCGCCGAGCCTACCTGTTAGATATGCCTTGGTCAAAACTAAAATTACTCAGTGTGCTCTCCCGCCCTCTCTCTCATTTTTCGCTTTAATGGAAAAGCAATAGGAGATATTTGGCCGCGTTGATTTTGATCTGAGCGTAAACTGGGCCAATGCATATAAAATAGAGAGAGCGCTTATAAATTAAAGCGACTCTTCAACTGTGTAAACACGTTTACGATATCTATTTCTCTTAACTAAAAATTTTATTTATTAATTATAAACAAATTAAATAATTTATAGAAAAAATTATATACATACCTATGCACTGCTACTAGTAACCAACCCCTCGGGTACCGCTAAGACGGCGCCGAGCGGGCCTTCACGGCCCACATCACAACTTCGACCACCTATGCAAGCAAGCAGGAAGACTAAACCCCTTGAGGGTAAGCCGACTACTGCCGTCAAAGCTGGTACAGCTAAGCCCCTTGAGGGAAAGCAACCACCAGCTGAGCTGGCACGGGTGGTCTCCCCAATCCCTCAACCGGGCACCTCTGAACGACAGGCAGTGGATAGCAGCACCAAGTCCTCCACGGACGAAGTGCAAGCCCCTGCTCCTGCCAGGGACTCTCTTACCAAGCCCGCTGAACACCCCGAGTGTTCTAAGGCTAGTAAGAGGATTCCGATGTCGGTGCGCAGCCAGCGAAATGTTCGCAGCGCCGCCAAGATCGTAGAGAGGACTAAAAATCTTCCCTACGACAAATTGACGGCGGAGCAGAAGAGTTCGTTGGTTTGGGCAAAGAAGATTCTCGCTGCCAAACAGGCTAAAGCGACTTCCGGTCCGACAACAACCCCCCAGTCTGGTCCCTCGACATCTAACCAAGCACTGACCTCAAAGAGACCCCGATCTCTAGAGAACGCTTCGAACGTTCCAAAGAGGCACAGGCCTTCGAACACACCTCCTGCCCTGACCAAAACTTTCAGCGAGGCGGCGAAAGCCACCTTAACGCTGGCAGTTATGGACCGCGGCCACCCGGACGGGAACCTGTCCCCGGAAAATTGGAAGATGATCCTCATAGGTCTTCTCAGGAACTATGAGGAGCTTCTGGACCGTTTTCCGGGGCCTCCTCCTGATATCCGGGATGGCGGATGGCATCAGGGCAGAATAAAGCTCGTAACATGCGCAGATGAGCGCTCGCACGAGCTTTATAAACTGGCTATGTCCGAGGTGGGTGAGCTGTGGCCCGGGTCTGACTTGGTTGCGGTCAGTAAGAAAGAATTTCCGAACAGACCGAGAGCCTGGGTCTGGGTCCCGGCTGAGCCATCTGATCCGGATAGAATTCTGAGGATCATCTCTCGCTCCAACGCGGAAATGCCCACAAGCGATTGGAGGGTAATACGTGTTGGTGACGTGAGGGAGATGCAACGCCAGGTTGGGCTTGTCATAAGCGAGGCGTCTCTCCCGTGGTTTGAGAAGCGAGGTGGTACAATCCGCTACGGCCTTTTTACCATCACGCCGAAAATCAGAAGGGATGATCCCCAGAAGGAGGATGAATTGGTAGCCGACGAGGACAACCCTGGTCTTCCGAGCCTTGGGGCTGAGGGCAGCGCCTTGAGCGCACCCGATCCGCAGGGCTCTGGGGATGGGGGGTGTTCTACGAAAGCATCCAATTCCAATTCTGTGGAGGTAGGGGGCAACGCCATGAGCGAACCCACTACCCCCTTAACTATGGACGTCCGGGCTCCATGAAACACCTCGAGTGGACATGGGGCCGCTAATGAACGGGCAGACAGCACTCTGGACTCCGAGAGCGATACGTTCTCGGTGTCTGAGTTGGTAGGCCCGTTCTTCAACATGATCGACGAATGCACGCTGCTGGATTCGGATCCGGAGGAGGCCGACTTTGACTCCACAGTCATTGAGGTCTCCGTAGGAGCGGGTACAGTAGCGGCGGACGTCGAGATGCATTCCGGCGACCAAAATGATGCAGGTACTGCAAATTAACCTGCATCACTCCAAAGCAGCTTCGGCTGCACTACTCTTACGTCTCAGCAAGACTGCTGAGGCGATCGTTCTGGTCCAGGAGCCTTGGGTCGTTGGATCCAGGGTCTGTGGCCTCAAATCTGGGGACTACCATGTGGTGGCAGCACCTGCGACAGGTAGGACCAGATCATGTATTCTAATACACAAAACTCTTTCCTACTTAATGGTATCTCTTTTCAGCGACGAAGATATGGTCTGCATCAGCCTCGAGCTGAAAGGTAAACCGATATGGATCGCCTCTGTCTATTTGGCGTATGACCGCCCCATTTCTGGGCAAGATCGGCTACTCGGTGCGGTTAAGGAAGCCGAACGTTTAGGGCTCCAACTGCTGATCGGGGCCGATGCCAATGCCCACCACACAACATGGGGCTCATCGGATGTAAACGCGAGGGGTGAGTCTCTTTTTGATTTTATTATATCTAATTATATCTAATAATTTATCTATATGTAACTCTGGAGGCAAACCTACTTTTGTCACCGCAAACAGGAGTGAGGTACTTGATATCACTCTGGTCACAGGCCCGCTTTCTGACTATGTCAAGGAATGGCAGGTGTCCGGAGAAAACTCCTTCTCTGATCATATGTATATAACTTTTAATCTACTCTTGAGACCTCCGCTTAGAGCGGGATACAGGAACAGGAGGCGTACGGATTGGGCTCTGTTTAATCAGAAACTGTCTGCTACGCTCTTTGAGCACGCTTCTCTCGGTATGTTAAGCCTACCGTTAACAACTGATGAAGCGCCTATCTCCAATAACGGGTCTGTTTCTCTCGGTGTGCTGGACACATCGTCTAAAATCGATGAAGCAGTTGACTTTGTTACTAAATCCTGTAACGCTGCTTTCAAGAGTGCCTGCCCGGAGGTCAAAGTTCGGGGTAAAAAGAAACCTTATTGGTGGAACCCGGAGATCTCCAAGCTTCGGCTTAACAGCAGAAAACTCTTCAACCAGGCGAAAACAACTGGCAACTGGCAAGCCTACAAGGATGCCTTAAAAATTTTCAAGAAGTCGATCCAAAGAGCTAAAAGAGACTCATGGAAAAACTTCGCTAGCGACATAGAAGAAATCTCTGAGGCCAATCGTCTACGAAAGGTCCTCTCTACTAACCCAGTTCCCCCAAGCTGTATCCGAATGCAAAATGGGGACTGGGCCACATCTAGTACTGATATTCTGAACACCCTGGTCACCACACACTTCCCAGGGTGCACCTCGGAACCTTATAGGACCTACTCTAACCCCAGGACATCTAATGACTTGGAGCACATAATTACTAACACAAGGGTAAAATGGGCAATTAAATCCTTCAAACCCTTCAAATCTCCGGGAACAGATGGAATCTTTCCTGCTGAATTACAGGCAGCAAGTGATACTCTAACCCCTCTACTTGTTCCTATCTATAAAGCCTGACTCAACCTGTCATACATTCCTCTGGAATGGACCAAGGCGAAGGTGATCTTTATTCCTAAAGGGGGCAGAGCCTCCTACAGCAGCTCAAAGGATTTCAGGCCGATAAGCCTGACCTCTTTTCTACGCAAAGTTCTTGAGAGATTGCTGGATGTCTATATCAGGCTCCGTGCGAATACTCTATCTCCTTTTCAACACGCTTATTCCAAAGGCAAGTCCGTAGAGACTGCTCTACACGCTATCACTTCCAAGATAGAAAAGGGGCTAGCCTTTAAGGAATTCACACTGGGCATCTTTCTCGACATAGAAGGAGCTTTCAACAATGTTCTACCGGGAGCCGTTACCACCGCCCTACGGGACTTGGAGGTAGAAGAGGCTCTCGTGAGGTTTGTCGAACTTCTTCTTAGTAGAAGAGCCATTATTTCTGAAATGGGTAATTCATCGATAACTAGGTATGCCAACAGGGGAACACCCCAGGGTGGAGTTTTGTCTCCTCTGCTTTGGAACCTAACGGTGAACACCCTGCTCTCTAAACTTCAGCACACGGGCTGCCAGGTCATTGCGTACGCCGATGACATCGCCCTGACAGCGACTGGCAAGCATATACCGGTGCTGAGCGACCTTTTGCAAAATGCACTCAACATTGTAAAAACCTGGTCTCTGAAATGCGGGCTCAGTGTCAGCTCTGAGAAAACGGAAATGGTTCTGTTTACCCGCAAACATAAGATACCTGAATTCAAACCTCCGTCCATAAATGGGAAGGAGATTAAACTCTCTACCGAGGTTAAATACCTTGGTGTTATTCTAGACAGAAAACTAAACTGGAAACGGAACGTAGAAGTACGATCCCAAAAAGCCATGTTAGCACTTTACGCATGTAAATCAGCGATAGGCAAGAGATGGGGACTTAACCCCCAAATCGTCCATTGGCTGTACACAGCGGTAGTGCGACCTATTCTCTTCTATGCAGTCACCATATGGTGGCCAGCACTGGAACTCGAAACCAATAAGAGCAAATTAACTAGAGTGCAGCGAATGGCTTCCATGCTTATTAGCGGAGCCCTTCCCTCCACCCCAACTAAAGCTCTCGAAACCATCCTATTTCTTCTCCCCACGGATATACAGGGGAAACTCATTGCCAGCTGCAACGCGGCAAGGCTCAATGCAACCGAACCCTGGAGGGACACCAGATTCGGGCACGCTCAAATTCTTAGTAACGTCCCTGCCAATTTTCTAAAGCTGGACTATGCAATACCAGCCTTTTGTTGGGATAACAAATTCTCCACAAGAATCCCGGAGAGGAGCGAGTGGAAGAACTTAGGGGATCCCGACCCTAATACACTGCACATTTACACGGACGGCTCTAAATTGAACAATAGAGTTGGAAGTGGGTTTTTCTGCGAAAAGCTTCATCTGAAAATAAGTTTTCGCCTACCTGATCACTGCAGCGTCTATCAGGCTGAGCTCATAGCCATATGGGAAGCAGCTCGTCGCCTGACAGATCTGCCAGACATAAATTCTATCAAAATCTTCTCTGACAGCCAAGCTGCCATAAAATCCTTACAGAGTAACAATGCTACATCTATAGTTGCAATGAAATGTAGGGAGTCTTTGAACAAACTAGCCGAAAGGTGCGACCTGAACGTCATTTGGGTTCCAGGCCATAGCAACGTTCGGGGCAACTGCATTGCAGATGAGTTGGCAAGGGAAGGCACAAGCTTGCAGGATATCACATCTGCGGCATGGGTTGGCCCCCCGCTTAACTCATGCAAGCATTGGTTGAGATCTCGCTCCATTGAACAGGCTAACGCTAGATGGGCCAAGGAGTCAACTTGTGTGATTTCTAGGCAAATCTGGCCTAGACTGGATGAGGCTAGGTCTGTATCGGTGCTGCATCTGAATCGGCTCTCTATAGGTCCGCTGGTGGGACTTCTAACAGGCCATTGTCTTATGGGCACTCACGCCTCTCGCATGGGCCTATATAAAAACGATTTCTGCCGCAGCTGCGGGGACGTGGAGGAAATAGAGAGTGTTGAGCACTATCTATGCCACTGCCCCGCACTGTCGCAATCCAGGTACCGCTTTCTCCATAAACACTTTTTCGAGTGCCTGGCGGAGATGGAAAATGCAAGGACACTAGATTTTCTGCGCTTCATGAAACAAACGCGCTGGTTTAGCTTCACGGGCATCTAATCTTATCATACTTTTGAATCTATTTTTTCCGGAAAGGTTTGTAAACAGGGATAAGGAAGCTAGGGCTCCCGTGTGGTATCACAATGGGCCACCTCGGCCTAAGTGTGTCCCCGCTTTCATGAATTGCGGAGACAGCCAACTCAACCTAACCTAACCTAACCTATGCACTGCTACTGACTCATACGAACAAATCCATATCAATTTTATGTGCATATGAGTATGTTAAATGTGCAAAAGAGCCTGGCAATTGTTTGTATGGAAAAAATGATAGCCTATTAATATATAGATAATAGTGGTGTAGTGGGTAGAGTGCTCGCTTTTCATGCGAGGGCCCATGTGTTAGAACCGAGCTCATACCAGAAAAAAAAAACAAAATTATCTATATAATGTTCGACTTTTTTCGATTCCATTCTAATTTTTATCCAAAAAATAATAGGAGATCACAATTGATGAAAGCAGCTCTATAGTAGATCGCTTGTTAGCTTGAAAATAATGCTCTCTTCGCTCTAAAGTGAGCGTTCGAAATATTCTATACTAAGTAGAGCTAGCATAGCAAAATACAGTAGGTGCAGAATATGAATGCTACTGTTTCATTAGAAAATTTTACTTTAAATATGTACACATTAGGATTAATTTACCATGGTTTATTCCAATTATGTGTGGGTCGTGCTTGAACTTAATTAATTGAATCAACTTCAGTGGTACACTGACTACAAATAACAGCTTTAGTGTATTGTAATACATATACTGATTTAGTACAAAGGAAAATTTCACATGAAGTACAAGAGTTTCACATAGATATTTGTTTAAAAATATTTTCATCGGAAATAAACTTCATGTAAATATACATATAATTATTTTAAAAATAATGGAAAATTGCGTTTTAATCGTTTTCAGACAAATGTTGAAAGAAGCATGTACAGATGCATTAGACCGTATCGCAAAAAAAAGTTCGCCGTACGATTTTGCTTCAAAAACGCCCTATTTCAGAGAAAATTCCATATATATTTCTCTGAAATAGGGCGTTTTTGAATAATTGTCTGAAATAGGACGTTATTGAAACAAATTCTGAAATAGGGCGTTTTTGAAGCAAAATCTTAAATAGGACGTTATTGAAACAATTTTTGGAATAGGGCGTTTTTAACATAGATTTTGAAATAGGGCGATCTTATTCTCAGCCATCGTAATATGATTACAAAAAATTCAATTGAAAATATACACAAATTTTAACGCAAATTTCTAATTGCATACTAAATAAATTCACAATTTCGATATTGTGGAATATCCAAAGTAGATTTTAGTCTTCGTAATTCAGTTATTTCCATTCATTTTCAATTTACAAAATTTCAATTTCAACTTCACTTAAAACTCAAATTGTTAAGACAGCGCATCGGTTGTTTAAGTACTTGCAAATGTTTACGATTTTGTCTTTCTCTTTAGTTACCTTGCTTTCTTCCACACATAAAATAAAATAGTTTAATTTCCTGTATGATGGTGTAATTTCAAAACAAAATTTCTAAAATTAAACTGCTGCGGTGTTGGTTTAAAAAGTTCATCATGAAATTCATTACTGCAGAGACGCATAGATACTCCTTTCGCATACAAATGACAAGAGCGACAATAATGAGCATAAAGTTGAAAACGTTAAAGAATAATGAAAATACGCTGGCAGCGAAAGAGGATAACTTCCTTTCACTTTTACATAATAATAATAATACAATGGCGCTATTATAACTCTGACGAGTTTTATGGCCGAGCTTCTCTCCCAATTCGAGGTGTGCTCCTTTTTGTTTTTCCTACTAATTGGGTGGACCTACAGTTTTATGCCGGCTCCGAACGGCGAATGCATTTTTTGTGAGAAGCTTTTTCATGACAGAAATACTCTCGGAGGGTATGCCGCCCACTGCTGAGAGGTGACCGCTGCTCTTAAAAAAACCCAATAATTGGATTTTTACTAATTAGAAAAATTGTTCTGGTGTTTGGCTCGGACCGTGGTTTGAACCCGAGACCTCTGGCATAGCAGGCGAGCACTCTACCCACTGCACCACAGCGGCCATTTCACTTTTACATACTTACATATATACATGCAAACATTGCCATGACGTTGTGGATAAGTAATAAAACAATGCTTGGCATTACGCAGTTGTGCGTAAAAGTTTTGGGTCATAACGAAAACGTATCTACGAGTAAGTGACAAAAGAAGAAGTCAGCCAAATATTTGCGTAAATTTAAAGGCACATAAATAGTAGATACATATATACTATGTTTGTTTGTACAAAAATACAAAAATACAAAAATATTTATATGTACATACACATTTAGTATAGCGATGGAAACAATCTGTTCTTGTTAAAAAATTTTGCACGCGTAACTTTTTTTTTGTAGAAAATTGTGTGAAATAAGATATAAGTACAAAAGCTTTGCATAGCAAGTGCTTCTATGGATAATAACGACTGCTTAGAAAATTTAAACGTAACTAGATAACTTAAGCGTTTTGAAGGTGCAAGTTTATGCCATAATATGGTGATTATCTTTTTTATCGTGAACGGAATTTTAAATTTTATTTTGAACTTTGTCAGGAATAAAATGCTTGTAAAGTCGCTTTTTTCATATTCTATTTTAAAACACAATAATGTAGAAGATTCACTTCAGTTTAATGCTGGTTTTATTAGAAGGATTAAATGTGGTTTAGGTTTCTGCTTCTCAGAGGAAATGTTCTTTACCCTTCTAGCTCTATATACCTAGTCCAGCGTTTTTTCCTAATTTTTTTATTCCTTCCAAAAAATAGAATTTCCCAAGGCTCTCAAAATAGGTATTTGTTTCTGTGATGAGCTCTACATTTGACGCAAATCTCTTACCAACTGCATTTCTGCAGGTTTGGAAACAGGTAGTAATCCAAAAGGGCGGAGGGGGCTAAATCTGGAGAATATGGTGACTGATGGAGCAAGCAATTCTTTTGCCATGGTGACTACAGACGTGTGGGGTCGCACATTGTTTTGATGAAACAAAATTTTTCTTTTCCAAATGCGCTCGATTTTGCTTCAGCTCAAAATCGAATCTGTCCCAATTCTATCTAATCGATGTGAATGACGGCTCGTGCATCCCAAAAGACTGTGTGTGGCCATAACTTTATCGGCCGACGGATCCACTTTGGCCATCCTTGGTGCACGTTCACCCGTAGAAACCCACTGTTTTGATTGTTCCTTGGTTTCTGGTGTGGTTTGGGGGATCCAAGTTTCAGCTACGGTAACAAAACGGCGCAAGAATTTGTTCGGATTGCAGCTGAACATCGTCAAACGCGGCAGCCATCGCGCGGCTAGTTTTTCATACTAAATACTGATGTAAAATGTTCAGTTGAGATGCCTGTGGTCTCAGCTATTTCGCGCACTTTCACTATCCGGTCATATAATATCATTCCGTGGATTTTATCTACGATTTACGACGTGAATACACCTTTTGGGCGACCTTAACGTTCGCTGTCACTAATACGACCAGAACGGAAGTCAGTAATCCACATTTTAATCAATTAAAATAATGTAGCAGAGTCCGTATAATATTTATTAGGCCTATGCTTGGTTTCCTTCATGGTTTTTTTACGAAAATAATTATAAACAATCAGCACATGAAGTTCACTTTTCCATTTTCGTTAAAACACAAGAGCTTTGCGATTTTAAATAGCTGTCGAATACAAACTAAATTGCACAGGTTTCTCAAACTTTTACAGTAGTATATTAAGAGATGGATACTGTTCGTCAAGCTCAATATGTCACGGTCTTATCGAACAACCCTCGTATGTATGTATATGAATAATGAAAACCTAAAGTATCACCTACCCAAAATTCAATACCAGCAATACTAGCTTTCAAGAGCAACAACACCATAAACTAAAAACAAATACAATGATAAAGCCTTCCAAATACATTTATATATACATGGATATTTATACATATATATGTAGGTATATATATATATATATATATCGATGTAACTGAATATCTGTAGTTAGTAGATACTAGAGTAAGTTAGCTGTGTCAGTAGCATGACGCTAATGGAGCGTATCTAATGAGTGCAGCTTAAAACGGAAAAAGCACCCAAAATTGATGGCATTGGCTGGGCAACAACAAACAGCAATGAACTGAAAAGAAGAAAAAAAAATAACAATAATAACAACAAAAAACAAAAATTTGACATGAAAGGCTAAGCTATGGAAACAACAAATAGAACATGTTCAAGTAAATTAATTTCAAACAAAACTTACATACATATGTATGTGACTGCAGAATTATGGTCATGTTGCAAATCTTTAAAATATGTAGACACTGCAAATTTATGCACTGATATTTGTTTTAATATATTTTGCGGTTTATAATTTTTTAGTACAATGCTCACAGCTTCTTTCCTCTATGAAAACTGAGATATATCAAGGATCACAAGGATCTAGCTATTGACTTAAACTGATTTTACTTCTGCTTGCAATTCACTGAATAACTTTTGCAGGTGCATTTTATACAACATTTATGGACTAAAAGCGCAAGATCATCAGTACAAGGCACTCTTAGAGTTTTAAGTGATTATGAAGTACTTTAGTCCGATGCTGTTATAAAATTTAGTAAAGTCTATGCCAAAATATATTTTTAAAATAAAGATTATAATAAAAAGCCAATTGTTTATTAAGTTATGTATATAAAATGTATGGCGAATTGTGTCTCGAACACGGTACATACATACTTTAAGTACAAATTTTCGAATTTCATAGCTTATCTTCATTAGAAAATCACAGCAAAATTTAACGTCATTGGCCATCAGATGCGCCTCGCTGACTAGCCGCATGCGTCCAACTTAAAAAAGCACATGCCAAAACTTCCAACGAAAATTGCATTACAAACACACATCTATACACATATACACATGTACGCACATACACTTGCTTGCGAGTGCTTTTGAGAAGTGGGCGCCATAAATGGACAAACGCGCTTTGTTTATACATACAAACACACATATTTTTAAAGCAATCTAAAACGTAGATATAAAAAGGAGATAACATGAAATGAAATAGGCGGGCAAAGTACCAAAAAAAAAAGTACAAAAAAAAAACTTTCTAAACAAATAAAAGCAACAGAATTTTAATACAACGCCTTGGACGGTCTCGGCCTCCACTTAATGGCAATAAAAAGTAAATTAAATCAGCGTCCTTAATTTCTGAATTGATGTCGGCATTTTGCCTTATTTTTTCGCTTTTCTCTTTCAAGCGACGACCCAACGTATTGTTATTTAATTTTGCCTTTGCCTTCCGTTTGCTACCTAAATACGTTCTATGTACTTATTATTTTAATTTTTTTTTTCTTTTTCATAGGATATTCTCCTTTTTCCTTGGTTCATTAAATCGAAGCAGATGAAATAGAGGAAGAAGAAGGCGGAGTTGGTTGATATTGGAGTGGCAGTGACAGGACATAGTTGTGTGCCGCCACGTCGCCGGGGCACAAAAAAAAAAAGGGGGAAAAAGTACAACAGAGCATCAAGATTGAATGGAGTTGGATGAGGCAGAGACAAAAATGCGAACAAAAAATTTATTAATTTTGGCTGTATGCTGTGCAAAATGGCACACAAAAATGCACACTCAGGCCTACTTACATTCATACATATCGACGCTTCCAAACAAAACTGTACTAAGTCTGAAAACTGTGTTTTGCAGGAGAAGCTCTCAAAGTTTAAACTCAATATGAAACTTCGGTGGTATGCTAAGTATATTTTCACTTGTAACTTCTGTTTGGATAGAACGATCAACACCAAAACTCGACAATATCAAAATTAGCGTACGCTTTATATAAAACCGTAAGAAAAAATTAAAAGTTTCTACGTGGTTTTTCATGGAAAGCTCTCAAAGTTTTTATGCTGTAAAAATCTGGAGTTGTATTATATATACACTTTTGCTTATAACTTTTGATTGGATTGTCCGATTGATACCAAAATTAGACAGCATCTAAATTAAGACACGCTCTACTTGAAAACGTCAAAAACGGGAAAATGTACTAAGTCGACTTAGTACAGTATTTTTTGGAAGCGTCGATATGTAAATTTACAAAAACAACAAATATTTAGTAGTTAGAAATGCTGTTAAAAAGGCGGCTTATTTAGACTAAAATTTGTATGAACTATTGCTTCTTTCAGCCAGCATATATACAGCTGTTCAAAGCTGGCACAAAACACCAATGAAGTAGTTAATGTGAAAAAAAAATTATAGGCTCCATTTACAACAAATTATTTTATGATTTCGAAATTGATTGTGCCTACATTTCTGATTTTCTACTCAAATACTCACTTAAATACATTAGTATGAGTATTTATGATTTACTATTTAAAAACGAAAATTCCCAGCAAAAATCTGGTCATCGCTATTACCTGTCAGGCATGATAGAAGGCCTTGCCATGGAACATCTGGTGAGTTCATCACTTCTTCCACGCATTGCCAGTAATGCAGAGTGGAATGAGTTTCCATTACCCATTCCACGTAGTGCATAGTAGAATGGAGCGCGAAAAATGAACTGGAATAAATAACAGTGGAAATTTCCATCATGCCTTACATTTTTCGCCTTCTTTGTCTGCTTCCCTGTAAGGTATTCTTTATTTGATTCACTAGAATCCTTGTGGTGTTGCGTGATTTATTCGTTCGGCGGTAATGCAGTGGGCAAGTCCTTCCCTCCAATGACAAGCCCATGCTAATGTCAGGCATTATGTCAACGAATGTGGAAGCGATTGCCAGGGTTTTTCTGGATTACTCTCTTAATTCCACGGTCATCGAGTTTTTTGGTGGGTTCACGTCAACTCGTTAAAAGTAATTGAAATATCTATATGTTGTTATTTCTCCATAAACTAAATTTTTAGGTTGTTGCAGCCATTAAGCCATTAACAATTTTCAGACTTTGGTGAAATCGCATGGGATTTTTTTACTAGAGCTGTCCAGCTGCAAGATATGTTTCCCTTACCTCTAAGCAAATACATTGGGAGCGAAGAAAATTTACTCTTTTGGTGGTCTAATTAATTTCTACATTAGGCCGGGACGATTTATTAACCTACATATATCGTGCCATTAAAATTGGGATTGCTCTAATTTTTCTAAGTAGAAACCTTTTCCATGAAATTTGTCTAAAATTAATTCTGATGTTCCGGTATTTGTCTTTTATAGAACAAAAAGTATTTTTGAAAATAAAAAAATGCACAAAAATCGACAAAAAAATGACATCAAAAAATGCATATCAAGTTGAATCAAAATTTTATACTGAATCTATATAAGAAATTAGTAGGAAAAAACAAAAAGGAGCACACCTCGAATTGGGAGAGAAGCTCGGCCATAAAACTCGTCAGAGTTATAATAGCGCCAATGTATTATTATTATTATTACTATATAAGAAATCAGAAACAAAATCGAATGAGTCGTTTTTGGAGATACAGCCTGATTTTCGATTTTGGAGCGAATGCTCGAAATCGCATATTTTTGCAATTATCTCTAGCAGTATAAAATTTATCTTATATTTTTTTGCAATATATAATATATAATATAATAATACAATGGCGCTATTATAACTCTGACGAGTTTTATGGCCGAGCTTCTCTCCCAATTCGAGGTGTGCTCCTTTTTGTTTTTCCTACTAATTGGGTGGACCTACAGTTTTATGCCGACTCCGAACGGCGAATGCATTTTTTGTGAGAAGCTTTTTTCATGGCAGAAATACTCTCGGAGGGTATGCCGCCCACTGCCGAGAGGTGACCGCTGCTCTTAAAAAACCCAATAATTGGATTTTTACTAATTGAAAAATTGTTTTGGTGTTTGGCTCGGACCGTGGTTTGAACCCGAGACCTCTGACACAGCAGGCGAGCACTCTACCCACTGCACCACAGCGGCCACTTTTTGCAATATACTTAAAGATAAGTAAAGTATTCAGAATAACAATATTTTGAAATTATAATTTAGCTTCTGGTATAGGATAACTGCAATGTTCCCTTTTTTCTTTAGCCCAAAATCATGATATGAGATCTCTATGTTAGAGTCATACCCTGCAAAAAAGCCGAGTACTCCATGCTCGCGTGTATAGAGTACTCGCTATGGACCAACCGAGTACTCCTCAATCTGCCACATTTCATATAAAAAATATGGTCCATTTAACATGGCGATGTCCTAGGCAGGGATCACATACTCCGATTTCCGCATGACACCCAAGTAATCCAAGGAGTACCTACATGGGATTAATCCATGGAGTAGGTACTAAAATTAATGAAATTTAATAATCGCTGAACAGATTTGAACGACTGCCAATTCAATTTGGTTATTAGCATTACATACATACATAAGTAAAAATAAAATAATAAAATTTTTCTAGCGCAATCACCAACATGTTGTGTCGCGTTCAATATCTCTTTATTACTAATCGTGCACGTTCAAACGAGCATGCCTATGTACATTAGATGCGTTTTTTTTCGGCAAGGCTTCTCAGATCTTCCCTCCGGCCACAGAATATGAAAATAGGATGTTGTAGGATAACTAAGCTGATTTTTTTTTTTTTTTTAGACAAAAAACTGAGTGGGCTACCCCAAAAACAACGATTTTTTTTTAAATTCCATGATAGGTTTAGATTCAAATATGAAAAAAACCACAGAATTAAAAACAAAACATACATATTCTCATGTAAAATTAACGGCTTAATCGAATGGTGTACTCAGTTTTTTAGTGCGAGCCATAGGGAAGGTACCAAGATCGCCTAAAGTGGAATTTTACTTTTTTAGTCACGAATTTTCAAGTTTGGACCCTGGTATTTCCAAGATACTTTAAATTTCTTTTAAATCAAAATATACAGGAATCTGCGCAAATTAATGCAGTTTTCAGAAAAGTTTATTTGATCGAAATCGAGCTTTTTTTGTCCAAGCTACTTTGGTTCAAATGAAACATGCCAAAATCATTTTCATATTGAACAACATTTTTTATTGTTGCAAGTACAAAATTCGAAAATTTATTATTTACATATGTACAAAAAATGGATCATATAGTCCTTTGATTTTTACACGGTATGATCTCTATGATTTTCACACTGACAGAACTTTTTGTAGAGTAAACGCTCCAAATCCAAAATTTCAGAATTTTAGCTTCAAAAATTTAAGAATTAGGTATACCCCAAAACGTAGACCTATCTGCTTGAAATTTGCTTTTAACTTTGCTCAACTCTAAGAAAACTCAAAGGTAATCATAAGCCATAGAGTACCTACTACTGGCAGCAAAAAATAATTTTAAATTTCCCTCCATACAAATCGACCCGGTCTAATGTAAATGCATATCTATATATTTCAGCTCTGAGTCCTAGGTATTGTAATTAGATTTTGTACTGCCACAGTTGAATAGTAAATGTAGTAATTCTAGTTCGTTTTGAGTTGGTAATGAAGAAATTTTATTTTATTTGTTGGACGTGGCGTATGAGTAACCTAAACTGAACTTTCAATGCCAGCGAACAAATTCGATTTTTTTTCAATGTTGCAAAACGAACAGGATTCCGACTTTATCAAAATACATATTTTGTTTACATATTTATATATGTATAAATAAACCAATTTGAGTAGCACTACCCTTCAAACTAAGTTAGGTTGGGTTAGGTTGGCCAGGATAAGGTGATCCCCCACATAGACCACATATGGTCCTTAGTGTTGCCAATAGTGTATTGAAGGCGTTGCACTAAACTTGGAATGCAAGACTTCGCAAGTTTTAATATTTTGTTTATTTCCAGCTCCACAATGGCTTCTAGGGACGAGAAGTGTGCGGAACCGAGGTAGTTAAGGCGGAATCTGCCAAAGCTATACATTGACAGAGAAGATTGACAGCAGAGTGCCTTCGAACTAAACAAATTCTTTCGTAAAAGTGACCCACTCTAATAATAACTTTTTTTATCATTTAAATGAATTTTGAAACACCCTTTGCCACAACTTTACAACACCACCGTGTGTGTGTGGCTGTGTATGCAAGTGAAAAAGTCTTTGATAAAGTTGTTATAGAATTTCACTTAAGCATACAATTTTTGGAAACATTTGAAACAATTTTTCTTGTTATAAAGTTTACAAAGTGTCTGTGTATATGTGTGTGTGCTTGTGCAGTCACAGTTACACTAACGAACATATTTCCCCCTTTTGCGATGCAAACAGCGGTAAATTGCTACATGCATGACATCGTCCTCTACAATATATGCATGTATATAGATACATATGCAGATAAATTTATTAGCCTATGTGTGTGTGTGTACACGTTTGCGCAGCTTGTTCAGCCACACACAGCGGTTTCATTATTTCTTTTGAGATTCCCGTTTGTCATTCTTCAAAGTTTTTGCGAGAATCCATACATTTTTGGCAAAAAGGGACAAACGTGCACACACTTTTATTTAAATGCATGCATACTCGGATATATGTATATGTACAGACATACATATATACAAACGAATAGACAGAGCAGAGCAGATGATGATTGTAACGAATTTATTTAAGCTAGACATACAAACGCGATTTGTAAATTTTGTTTACAAAGTTGTAGCAAGCATATGCAGAATGTACTCGTATGTACGTATGCATATATATTAATGAACGTGTGTGCGAATAGACATTTGCGTCTTTCGACTAGGTAGGTATATCAAATGTATTCTACTGGGAAAAGTTTTCATCAAATTGAAACAAAAATTACAATTGCTTCAGTGATTTTATATTTGGCGTAGAATTCACTCGTCACAACTTGCTGTTGTTCTATTATATTTATTTTTTGGGAATTTTTCGATGCGTGAACGCTAAAAGGCACAAAATACATATATATGCGTACATATGTACGTGTTATATCAATGGCTCTTCAAACAAATGTAGATACCCTGCAGCGAAAGTAACCAGTTGCAAACTGGAATTATACCAGTTTGCAGGGTACAGTCAACTACTTGTCCGACTGTAAATTTCCCTTGTAAACATCTGGTATTTTTCGTGTGTTAATGTCCTACGAAATGGCAATTGGCTTCCTCTGCATCAGCGCATACCAGTTGAATACCAGTTTGTATGGGTCAGAAAAATACTAGTAGCAGCTACATCAGCGAATACCAGTTTAGGTATGCAAAAAAAATAAATTTTGAAATCTATTTGTTTCATATGTAATTAATTATAATCATTCATTCAATAAAAATAAATATTGCTTAGATATACATCATGTTATAAAAAATACAGGTATGTGCATTGTCATTTTGACGCTGTCTTTTTGATTAAAAAGCAGATTTTTGAAGTTTGATGTTATGTCAGCTTTGGAGTATAGCGATGCCAGACTTTTATTTTTTAAATGCGTAGATTTTTGTTTGAAAGTTTGGCTATTTCAGGAATCAAAGAACAGAAAGAGAAAGGGCACTAGTAAGCAGATTTATGGAACTTCCGGTAGCTCCTCTTCGCTCACTCCACAAATCTTCATCCACTCTCCGCGAATAAAGGGTATCGTCGGAAATTGGAAAAATTGTATATCACCGTCTTTGCAGCCATATTTGGTATTATTGCACCGCGGAAATAAGCAACTCATATTGTTAAAATCTAGGGTACATATTTTTTTGTAATTGGATTGGACATACATATGTATGTACATACATACATATATAGACTGGAATGCTCACTTGGTATGGTGGTGTACATACATACATATCGTCGTTTAAAGTGCTAAACCGCGTGAAATTTTTGCCAAAAAAGAGATTTCATCAAAAATATATTTCTGGCGTCCATCCATTCATGCAACAATTTTGAGATTCACACAACGTAACTCCAAATAATGCACAGTTTCAAAACCGCTTTTTTTAAGGAAATTTTTCGAACCAATACCGCGAATAATAGGTGTTATTGCTTTATAACTGTACTGTAATGTACTAAAGTTGATTACACTACCCGACAAAAAAAATATCCTCGACATTTGATACATGATTCCTATGTAGAATTTTCTGCTGATTCCAAATATGTAATCAGATGGTTCAAAAGTAGAACAGTTTTCGAGATATTTTGAAATTTCTGTTTTTGAGCTAAGAAAAAAAAGTATGATTACTCATCTGTCAATATCTCCGCCATTACCGTCTCGATTTTTACGTTATTTAATTTTGTTTTGAGAGGATGAAATACCCTTTCCAGCAAAGCAAAAACAATTAAAATCGCCGTTAAAGTGACGGAGTTATGGCGAACAAAAGATTTTTTTTTATGAAAATGTTTAGGTTTTTTTCGAAATTCATCTTCTATTTTGTAATTTTTTTTTAAGAAATATTAAATATCCTCCTGGTTTCACATTTTGAGTCAATAACCTATTTCTTAATGAACATTTTGGCACTTTCCGGATTATAATCTGTGGAAAAATGGCAAAGTTATAAGAGATTAAGTGAAGAAACCTATATTTATATTTTCATTGAACTTCCAAATCTGGCAAATGTAAACCACTATAACATTAACACTAGTTTACAGCAAAAAATACCAAGAAATCGGGGTATAGGGGAAAATTGGCATGGGCCCCGTGAGCTCAAAACTATTTAGTTTTATTTTTTGCACGGTTAAGCTTTTGAGCTAACGGTAATTTTGTGTTTTTTGGTTATCACTTCATTCAAAAATATTTTTCGCTAAAGTTACATGTGCGAGAATAGCTAACAGTACCTCGTTCTAAACGTAATTAAAATACGCTTTTAACGACATGCAACTTGTGGTGGTTGAGTAAAAACTCACTGAGCCATAGCTGGTCAAAGTCAAAATTTTGTGGATTTTTTGCAATTTTTTTTTAATTTTGATTTTGAAAATAGGTTTTTTTATAAGAAATTGGGAAAATCAGCAAAAGATTTATTTTTAAAAATTAGCCTATTAAATTGCAAACACTTTAAGCGTAATGTTCCCAAGATCCCATTAGTACTTTATTTTTAGCGATTTTTTTCAGGTGAAACGAAAAGGATATTTTATAGACGAAAAACTTGGTTAGGTGACCCAACTATGTGAAAACGACTTCATAGCTCAAGAGGACATTAGAGCGATATACAGAACTCCACCAGACTAAAATAATGACATATCAATTTTACAAATCGGATGTCAAATAAAAAAGTTGCAAAAAATAAAATTTTTTTTCGCGGTATTTCGTGGTGTAAAAAAAAATTGTCCCGAAACCCTCTCAACATAATCTTCATATATGTGATGACTTTTACAACGGTGAGCGTTCTCACGGAGAAATAAAAAAAAACATGGGATTGCGATACCAAGGCCATTGGAATGTCAGGGACATTGAATGATGAGCCATTTTTGCTGGTTCCTTCTTCGAGAAAAACAAAATGTACCAAAACGGCGAAAACTATCAACATTTAAACACTTTTAATATACATAAAAATAAAAAAATGGAGGTTAAGTACAAGATTGTGATAAAAAATAAACATAGCTTTGTTCATTAAATCTCTTATAGCATTGTAATTTTTCTACGGATTATAATCCGGAAAGTGCCAAAATATTCACTAAGGAATAGCCTGTTGACTCAAAGTGTGAAACCAGGAGGATATTTAATATTTCTTTAAAAAAAATTACAAAAAAGTATATGAATGTCGGAAAAAAATTAAAAATTTTCATAAAAAAAATTTATAGATCGCTATAACTCCGTCAATTTAACGTCGATTTTAATTATTTTGGCTTTGTTGGAAAGGGTATTTCATCCTCTCCAAAACAAAATTAAATAACGTAAAAATCGAGACGGTAATGGCGGAGATATTGACTAAAAAGTTATCCTACTTTTTTTCTTATCTCAAAAACTGAAATTTCAAAATATCTCGAAAACTGTTCTACTTTTGAACCATCTGATTACATATTTGGAATCAGCAGAAAATTCTACATAGGAATCATGTATCAAATGTCGAGGATATGAAAATTTTTGAAATTTTGTCGGGTAGTGTTATACTTTCATAAACACGGAATGGATTATAACTTTGCTTTATTGAAGAAAAGTTTTTACGTACGCCTGCAAAACCGACTATGCGTCACTATTGAACGAAATAAAAGACGCAAAACCGCTTATAAATACATAAGTAAGCCAATAACTGCACATTTAACTGTTTTTCGCCAAAATGATATTTGGATTAAGAATATAATCCAAAAATCTACCTTGGTTTGGATGTGGGTTTGCAAAATTCCGAACCGTTTTGAATTAAAACAGTTTTTACTGTCTCCTGGGTGGTAGCGGATACGCGGTATTGCACTTTATGCGACGATATGGAGTTATAATAGATCAATCTCCAAAACCTCCCCAAACTATATACCAGAGTGATCACAAAGCCTAAATTAAGTGATCGTAACTACTAAACTAAATTAAAAACTCACCGAGAATACCGGAAAGGGGCTACATTGTAGTACGGCCAAACTGATATTCCGCGAAGTAAAAATCGGAAATGAATCTTTTATGAATCCCTGATGAAATTCATCTATGACTGAGGAGGCATCAGTGAGTACTTTCAAATAAATACTGCTGAATTTTTCAATATAAATGTTTTGCTTTTTTCAAAAAAAAAAAAATAATAATAATAAAAATTGTACTCAGAAGAATCATCAATGATCATTCAGCAGTGAAACAAATTTACTGCAGGATGTGTAATTTTTGCAAATTGAAAAAATTTCTTTCAATTCAAATTGAAAAAATTCGTTACTATGAATACCATGGTTACAATTTATTTTTAAAACAAAGCAGTGAAAAATGCCATTATTGGAGGATTTTTATCATTGAGTATGGCAGCACGAAATGTCATAATCTGCTTAATTGTCAGGTGGTTAATATGGCGACGAAAACTTGACGTTTGTTTTACCTGGTATACTTATACCATGGATATACATATGTAGGTGACAGTTCAGTTTTATAAGCAAAAATAGAACGTAAGATCCATATTCAGTAATTAACAAAAAACAAAAGCAGACATATTGTATAAAAATTCAGGCACTCTGTTTTTTCAATTCCTTTGCTTTTTTTGAAAATACTCCTTTTTTTTGTTCAATTGCAATGCTTTTCCTAGCTGGACTTCTTGCTATAAATTGGATAAAATAAACTGGTATGATGCTGCCTTTTGGATACCAGTTAATAAACTAGTATTTTGATAACTAGTTTGTGGTTCAACTGCATTTAACTGGTATAATACTAGACAAAATAAACTGGTATGGTATTTTCATACGAATACCAGTTAATATACTACAATTTTGGTATACTAGTTAGCTGTTTCGCTGCAGGGTATGTATAATAAACGTTGTATGTGTAGATATGTATATACGTATGTTAGAACACCTGTCAAGAAAAATGGTAATTTTTTTCACTCTTCACACTTTTTCTTAGAGATTAGTGATAAACAACAAGATTTGTAATAAAGTTACAAGCATATTAGGCCGTCTCGCTTTATAGGCACAAAAAAAAATCTCACCTACTCCCGCATATGACGCCTTCTTACAAAACATTTCCGGAGCATTATTTTTTTCGTTTCGGACGCCGTTTGATGATGGTATTTCGAATAAGAAATTTTGATACACCAATGCCCTTTTCTTGAGAGGCCGCTTTCTACTATGTAATCATATTAATCATGTGTGCGCCATTGGGGTACTTAACACCCAGTAATTAGATTCTATGACCAGAATGTACCACATTATTTTCTGTACATGTCGACTCCATCAAAATTTCTGAACCAGCTTTTTTTCTGTCAAATAATAGTGCTAACGTGTCCCTTTGTTTGAGTGGCGCCGACTCTTACAGGTTTGAGCTACTTGGTTGTGAGTCTTCATTATGCATTTCCAAATTACCAAGGCTTCTTGAGGTAATTACCGCAGTACCATTTCTACTTTCAGTTTTCGGTGAAATATAATGCCAATTCTACACAAGTTAGTAAGATCTAAAGTTCAATGCTGTCTTGGTATTAGCTCTATTAAATTAGTTATTAGAATTGAAATCTTCCTTTTCATATATTAGAGCTTGTTCACAAAATGACGCTTATATTATTTACCTACATCTTTGGAGATCCTACTAGGCTTTCAAAAAATCTAACTATAAGCAATTATGGAACGTTCGCGGACTGCCCAAAAAATCGCATAGCTTAAAAATACTGGAACTTTTCTAAATGATCTAACTCTCTGCAATAAAACAGAGAGACACAACTTTTAAGAAGCAAATCTCAGAGTTTAACTCAAGACAATCCAGCGAAATTTGCTATATAAAAAGCGCTTTATGTCTGTTCATCAAGCGAGTGCTCCAGATACTTTCTTCTGGGAAAAATCGAACAAATGCAGTTTTTCGGTATACTCACATATTAATGCTTCCGTCTATTTATATACTTTCAAACAATATCAAAAAAGAACAAATCTGTACCCGCAAATTACAGTAGCCTAACTCGAGATAGTGCGAAATTGAGTTATTGCTATAGTGTTAATCTTTGGAGGAAAATCCATCGATCTGTCTTATCCCCATTTAAATCGTAATAGTTAAAAAGTTATTAAGATATACAAATTATCCTAATTCAAATAGAAACGTTTTGCATCAGTTAAATTAACTTATCTTCACTTAAGTCTAGTATTGTATAAAAATCATTTTATTAAAACATCCTAACTAGAGTTGTGTGGGCACATTTATTTGTATTTTCTGTTTACTAAAAACACTTAACTCGAGTTAAATGGAGGCAAAAAACTTGTTGGAAAGAATTCAGTTCAATAAAAAAAAAAACTTAACTATAGTTAATTCTGCTTTTCGTAAAAATTGTAGTCAATAAAAGCACTTAAGTTATAAAAGTTAAGTTTTTTGCCATAAACTACGCTTTAAGATTTCTCTTTCACAACTATTACTTCTCTAACACTAAAAATCCATTATTTTCACTTTTAAAAATCCAAATTGGTCTAATAGTTTAAGTTTTGACAAAAACTCGATTTTTCTCCGTTCACCATATTTTTAGTTAAGCTACTTTATTTTAACGGCACAGAAATGTATAACACGATTCGAGTTGTGAAATCTGCCAATGAAAATGTTTTAAAAAAAATTGTAATGAAGTGCTACAATATATATAATTCACCTACAGTACGTACATACATACATATGCCGGTACATCGTTAGTTTAGATTTAAATGAAAACATAAAACTTTGCAAAAAATTAACACAAAACCAAATAGTAATTGAGTAGTTTGTAATGAAAACAACATGAAAATCAAAATGGCCAAGTGCTATGAACTGGATTCGTAATACTTATATGAATAATGTTTTACATATTTACATGTGTGCATTTACATATGCAATGGTAGTTGATGGCTTTTGATTACACACATACAAATATGACTAAAATTGCTTGTGTTAGGGGTAAATGCTCTAGATTTCCCCCACTTTGAGTTGTCATGGCTTTTGTTTTTGCGCTATTTTCCCTCTGATATGCTTTGCGCTGCTTATGTGTGCATCACAGTGAAAATGATTGTTACAACTTTGAAATTTTATGCAATTGTGCGAATACTCGATTTTATAGTGTTACGTTTAAGACAAATAATATCTTTTTCATGTCATTAAAAAGGTAAACTGCGAGTTATATACATATATGTATGTATATTTGTCGATTTCAATAAAACTTTTCTTACAAAAGTAAGCTTTGATAATGAGTATCTAGAACATAACCCCTATGTGTAGTGATGCAGAGTGAGAACAGTTATTCATTTACGATAGAAATTTGGTATAACATTTCTGAGAATATTCAAAAAACCTAAAACAAATAACGCTCATTAATCTTCCGAAAAAAATTTTTTTCGAATACTCCAAGTGCCATCTTATCTGATTTTTACATCGTTGATGCTTCTTCCCCCAAAATCAGCACTGGAACGATGAGCGTCTTGTAGAGCGTGATTTGTGTTCGCCGAGATAGGACTTTACTTTTCAATTGCCTATAGCACTAATTGGCGAGAATGATTCTTCGTTGGATTTGCATGCTGACATTATTTTTGGTGTTAATGCTGGTTGCCAGAGAGACGAAATCTTTAGCAGTTTCGAACTTGTAGCTATCAACAGTGATGTGGCTGCCAAGGCGTGCTGTTTCTTTGTGTTATGACAGGAGGCACTTCGTCTTTTCATCGTTAACCCATTTTCTTAGCCTATTTGTCCAGCTTGGAGAAGGCAGAACGTACCGCGCCATTCGTTTAGAAGCCGAATTATTGGTTTATTTTTCAGACCGTGATAAGTGAGTTTTCATAAAAATTTTGGCAGTTTACTTATCAGGCTTATAAATTTATCCATTCATCAGGTTTTCTAGTCTTTATAAGTTTATAAGAGTAACACTGTTGTTTAAATAAAGAGTGATTCGGAATATGTAAAGTAGTTAGATTGTTTTGATAAGTGTATTGATTTATTCAACGGTCTATTTTTTACTTTTGTCTTGCAACTTGCATTTCTTAAATCTTTTCGATTCAACTAGCAGTAAATTGTTCTTTCTGTAGTTAATTTCGGTGCAGTGAAATAACGCCCGCGGGCGTTTCTTCTTTTCTTGAAAAAGAAATAATTCCCGCGGGCGTTATTTCGTTTGATCCATGGGCTTTATTTCTCTTTCGGAAGGGCAATTAAGCCCGCAGACGGGTTTTTTTTTAAATATGGTGTATTAGGGAAAAAGCGCCGCAGGCGAAAAATTGGAATAAAAAATCGCGCGATTTTTAATTCCAATTTTTCGTGTTTTCTGAGTATGGTGTATTATAATTGGAAAACGCGCCGCAGGCGAAAATTTGGAATAAAAAATCGCGCGATTTTTAATTCCAATTTTTCGTGTTTTCTGAGTATGGTGTATTATAATTGGAAAACGCGCCGCAGGTGAAAAATTGGAATAAAAAATCGCGCGATTTTTAATTCCAATTTTTCGTGTTTTCTGAGTATGGTGTATTATAATTGGAAAACGCGCCGCAGGCGAAAAATTGGAATAAAAAATCGCGCGATTTTTAATTCCAATTTTTCGATTCTTTAAATTTTTTTTAAATCCCTTCTAAATATTCAAATATTATGTACATATGTGTCAACTCCGCCGCTTAATAGAAATAATACCTACGAGTTATTACTGAGACAGAGAGGCGCAGGGTTATTACTGAGAGAGGCTTAGTTAAATGGATATTATTTAAAATAAATATATCTGCGGCGCTTTTCCAATAAAACAAACACCATATTTAAAAAAACGAAAAATTGGAATAAAATATCGCGCGATTTTTTATTCCAATTTTTCGCCTGCGGCGCTTTTCCCACTAATACACCATATTTAAAAAAAAAAACCCCGTCTGCGGGCTTAATTGCCCTTTCGAAAGGGAAATAAAGCCCACATCGCCGAATAGGGCGCGCGGGCGTTCTTTACCTTTCTGAGTGGAAATAATACCCACGGGTTTAATTTCGTTTTATTCGCAGGCGCTATTTCTTTTTCAAGAAAAGAAAAAACGCCCGCGGGTGTTATTTCCTCTTTTTTGGGAAATAACGCCCGCGGGCGTTAATTCCACGGGCGTTATTTCACTGCACCGTTAATTTCCTTACATACCAAATAAAAATGTTTGCGAGCTACTACTACTAAGTGCCTATAAGCTTGCACTTTTCGCATTAAATTGCTACTTATTGACACTTAATGGTTCATTAATGTCCTTACAACAAGATTACTATGCAGGATCGAATAAAATAAAAGCTTTATAAAAACGTCAGTACTGTACATAATTAAAAACTCGAAAAATTTGCAAAACAACGTTAAAAGAAGAAGAAAACGAAGAAAAAGAAGAAGAAGAAGAAGAAGAAGAAGAAGAAGAAGAAGAAGAAAAATACAAAGCGAAGATGAGTAAAATCTTTTAAGCACTAAGTAGCAAAACCGTAATTCATTTAAGAAGCAGCGCAGCAGTTTAATTAATTTTTACAAATTTTTCTCATTAGACGTGGCCAACTTAAATCGGTTTATCTACATATACACTTAAGCAAACACTTTGCCTTATTTTATATTTTTTTTATTGCTGCACTTGAGTGAATTTCTCGTCGACTTAGTTACAACGCAATCGCTAGATAGCAATAAGGCAATAGGGTCAACAAATAATAATAATAATACTTAGTAATAATCCAATCATATTGTGTAATATCCGCTGCTAATAAATAGCTGTTTCCTGATTGCCCAGTTAATGCTGATATCTTAGACCAATGCGCGTCAGTTCCGTCGCCTCGGTTAGATGAAAACAGCAATACCACGTCCGTTGCAACGTCCGTCTGAGCGCGCTGGCGTCGTTAGTGCGATAGCCACAATCTCCACTCACTCACCCACCCACTCACTCATTTATGCATGTCTAAAAAACTGACAGTTTATATTAGTGGAGCACCAAACGATGACAGCCGTCCCGTAGATGGGCGACGACGCGACGCGCTGTTTCAGCACTAAGAAGAAGATGGAAGAATCAACGCGCGGTTCATGGAGATGCTATGTAGAGTGTTTTCAGCGGGAGAGCATTTCAGCTAAAGCGATTAAAATGACCGGCATGCTTAGGGATGCAATATGGAATGGCGGGCAGTGAGGTGAGCGTATGATGTAGCAGAAGAAGAGGGTGAGAGAGAGGGCATCTGCATGAAGAATTGTGTGCTCATTGCAACATGCAACATGCATCAAGTGTTGGCGTCGACGATTTATCGCTGCCAGCGCTACTTCAAGGGGTTTTTATTACATTTTTGCTTTAGTTTTTACTTGTTTAATTTTCCATTTTCTCTTCTTATATATATTTTTCTTCTTTTAACTTTCACTTCTACTACTTTTCTACTGCTCAGCAACGACGGCGACGGCAAAGACGACAGTGTCGACGCGCTTGAGTTGAGTTTGTTCCATTGTTTGAGTAGTTGAAGTCAGTTGTGTAGTGTCTGTTCGTTTCACCCACGCACTCACACACATATGTATCTACATATACATGCATACATACATACACAAATCGTCTTCTGCCCTCCTTCCTTTTGTCGTAAAATTTCTTATAGTTTTCCAGTTTTGCTCCTTCATCTACGATAACTCAGCCACTATACATAGTTGGGTTATCATATTGCAGCGGCAGCTTTCGTGTCTGTGCATGTCTTCTTTTTATACCTTGCAATTTTTCATTGCACTTTTTGTAGTTTCTCTTTTAATTTTGTTTTTTTACAAGTTTTTATTTTTTTTTTGTTTTCTGTTTCTTGTTACAGTTCAGTTTAAATTGTCATCATTAATCGATTATTGCGCACATACTTTTAATCTCTGTTTCTTTGCTTTTTTGTTGTAACTTTTTTTACTTCTTTCATTTTTTTACTTTTTCGCGCTCATCTTTAAAGAAATTTATTTGCTTTTTCTTTCGCTCTTCCGACGCGCTGGCCATTGTTGCAACATTGTGCTGTTAAGTGCTACTTACAGCTCATAAGTGTTATCGTTTTATATATTTGGCGTGAAATTTTTTGTGCTGTGCTGTAGTTTTAATATCAGTACTTTGAGCATCACTTTAAGGTGACCTAATAAAGTTTAATAACTTAATTGCGAATTTGAGATGCAGCATTCCTGTTGGTGGATAATACGAATTTTCGTAATTTAAGCCATTTTATGAGAATTTTGGTTGGATTCGGTTAAATTCATTCAGATTAAAATTTTTTTCTTTATTATTACTTAGACTTTGCACAAGGAACTTATATAGCGCTTAAACGAAAATTGTGTACTTAAATATGCAATACAAAAAAATACAAAAAACTTTATCTCGTACGTCATCTCCCATTGACAGATGTAAATATAAGTACAACTCTTATTTATTCCCCGAAATGACAGAAAAGCAGTGCAATTATCTATGCGACTAACATTTGTGCTGATCTGTACGTGTCTGTATATTCTACCTTCTCCAAGCTGGATAAAGAGGCTAAAAAAATGAGTTTAGCTGTTAACGAGGTCAAGAGGAAGTACCTTCTGTCATCACACAAAGAAACAGCACATCTTAGCAGCCACATCTTTGTTGATAGCTAAAAAGTCGAAACCGTTAAGGACTTCGTCTACTTGGGAACCAGTATTTACACCAAAAATAATGAAGCATGGAAATCCAACGAAGAGTCGCTCTTGCCAATAAATGCTACTTTGGACTAAGTAGGCAATTGAAAAGTAAAGTACTCTAACGACGAAGAAAAATTATGCTCTACAGGATGCTCATCGTTACAGTCCTCAAGAACGGCGCAGAAGCATGGACGATATCAAAATTAGATGAGACGGCACTTAGAGTATTCGAGAGAAAAGCTCTTCGTAAGGTTTATGAACCTTTGCGCGTCAGGGAGGACGAGTATAGGCGGAGATTTAATGATGAGCTGTACGAGCTTTAGGCAGACATCGACATTGTTCAGCGAATAAAAATCCAGCGGCTGCGTTGGGCGGATCATTTCGTGAGAAAGGCAGCAGAAAAGGAAGACCTCCACTGCGTTGGGAAGCTCAGCTGAAGACTGACTCGTCCTCCATTGATATTTCCAATTGCCGCCAGGTAGCATGAAACAGAAACGACTGGCGTGCTTTATTGGACTCGGCCAGGATCGTTTAGACGGATACGCTCCTCTTAAGGGGAAGAAGATCATTGCCAGACGGATTTCAGCCAGACGATCTTATAAAAAAATATCTTTAAACAAGTAAGGAAGCCTAAGTTCGAGTGCAATCGAACATTAGATACTCAGCTGTATGCTTTCATTGTTTGTTTGCGTTTGTTCGATATAGGGTGTATTTTATATGAAACGAGTGCTGCATAAACAGGGCGCAGCCACGCCCATTTTCAAAATTTATATCAATCATCCAAATAAGCATACAAATATTATTGTTAGTGCAAAATTTCATCCCTCTATGACTTTTAGTTACAAAGACTTCACGTTACAAATTCCAAAAGGGTGTTCCAGAAATATCTTTGTTAAAAAGTAGGCGTGGTCATAAACCGATTTCAATACATTTTTGCGTGTCTATTAACACATGTTATAAAAGTGTATAAACCAAGTTTCGTCATAATATCTCAATTATTTGTCGAGTTAAAGGCTAAGAAATCTCATATATCCCTTTGTCTAAAAAGAGGCGGTGCCACGCCCATTTTCCAAACTTTTTTATTTTTTGTTTCCGGTCTATTGTAAAACTCATGTCACAAAATTTCAATGAATTATCTTTATATTTCACATAGATATCGCTTAAAATGGTTTTATTAGGTCACTTTATAATACACATATATAAAAGTGGGCGCGGTCGTCAACCGATTTTGGTAATTTTTCGTCCACACATTTGGCTAAGTAAATATATCACGCGTACCAGATTTCATCGATATATCTTTAACGGTTTCTGAGTTATGGCTTATTAAACTTTCAATATTCGCTCCTTAATAAGTGGGCGTGGCACCGCCCATTTTCCAAAATTTTTGTAGTTTTTGTTTTATGTCCATAGTTGGACTCCTGCCACAAAATCTCAGTGATTGATCTTTATATTTGACAGAGATATCGCTTAAAATGTTTTTATTAGGCCCCCTTATATTTCCTATATATAAAAGTGGGCGTGGCCGTCAACCGATTTTGATAATTTTTCGCCAAAACATTTGACTAAGTAATTATATTACGCGTACCGAATTTCATCGATATATCTTCAACGGTTTCTGAGTTATGACTCATAAAACTTTCAATGTCTGCCCCTAATAAGTGGGCGTGGCACCGCCCATATTCCAAAATTTTTGTGTTTTTTGTTTTATGTCCATAGTTGGACTCATGCGACAAAATTTCAATGATAGATCTTTATATTTGACAGAGATATCGCTTAAAATGGTTTTATTAGGTCACTTTATAATACACATATATAAAAGTGGGCGTGGCCGTAAACCGATTTTGATAATTTTTCGTCAAAACATTTGTCTATGTAAGCAAATTACGCGTACCAAATTTCATCGATATATCTTCAACGGTTTCTGAGTTATGACATATAAAACTTTCAATGTTTGACCCTTAATAAGTGGGCGTGGCACCGCCCATTTTCCAAAACTTCATCAAATTTCTTCATAAGGGCCCGAGCTCAATACGTGGGTAAAATTTTAAAACTCTAGCTATATTAGTGGCTGAGATACCAAATTTCCGATTTTTTCTATATAGGAAAAGTGGGCGTGGTCATGGTCCGATTTCGCCCATTTTCAATACCAACCGTCCCAGTCTCGATACCAACTTGCGTTCCAAATTTCATCAAAATATCTCAATTTTTGCGCGAGTTAGAGTGTTTACAGACGGACGGACGGACGGACGGACGGACAGACGGACGGACGGACGGACGGACGGACGGACGGACGGACGGACGGACGGACATGGCTCAATCGATTTCTCTTTTCACCCTGATCATTTTGATATATATAAGTCTATATCTATCTCGATTATTTCATTCTGTTACAATCCACCGTTATGTGATTAAAACTATAATACTCTGTGTACTAGTACAGCTGAGTATAAAAATAGTGTAGTATTATAGACAACAGCTTGAATAGAGGTGGCGGTTGAATCATTGAAAGCAAAGGAAATCAAAATCACTTAAAGCTCTTACCCAGTAAGTGCAAACTATCACTAGTGATTGGTCTTTTAATAGGTCAAAAAGTATGCGGAAAGGCTGAGTGCTTTCTACCATGACTATTGCAAGTGTTGTGGGGAACCGGAAGCAGTGAAAAATATTCTATGGGATTGTGTGTCAACGTGGACAAAGCGGATGAAATAGGTGGGATCATATTATTTCTAAGAAAGATCTCAGATTTTTGGAATCTCTTGGTTTCACTATGGCAATTTATCTATCCATATGAAAAATATCATGATGATTTCATGAACACTCTTACATTTATATTTAAAAAAAAAATTGGATACAATTTCTCAATAAAGTAACTGTGCTAAAACACTCTTGAATTCTTATCAATAATAACACCTTAATATATTTCCCTAAACTTATAGATTTGTTTGCATAAAAATGAATCAATAACATCCAATTCCTGCTTTGATTAAAAACAAAAAAAGAAAGAAAGAAATAGAAGTAGAAGTAGAAACATCAAACAATTTTCATTCAACTTGCAAACGACGGACGACAATTTTCAAATCAATCCAAAGCAAATAAGTAGTAGTTAATGCAAATATCTAAAATTAGATGATTTATTTGAGTTCATGAATTACCAGCAAACGAAGCGAAAGAAGGACGAAATATAAAAATAAAAATGTACACAAGTACTCATGAAAGTTGAAAAGAAAATTTAACGAAATTTCAAAGCAAGCGTAAAAGTTAATTTTCCAAGCTACCAAACAGTCGGCAAACCGCGCATATGAGAGAGCCGCACCAAAAGCTGGGCCAACATTTTCGGAATAAACACGTAAATTACAACGAAAAGGTGGCTTGAAAGCTGAGAGCTTTAGAAAAAAAAAAAATTATTTAATACAAAAACAGCAAAAAGAAAGTAAAAAGGTGAGGCAAAAGCAGCAAAGAGAATAAAAAATTGCAGCTGAAGTGATGATGAATGAAAGCTTAGAGTGGAGCGGGGCAAGGCAAGGCGGCTGGCGCATAGCATACAATTTTGTTGGCATAGCGTTGGTCACAAAAATAATGAAAGCAGGACTTGAAATAATTACGCTTGAGAAATTGTCAATAAAGTAATTTGCCTTTTGGCATTTGTCCTTGCCAACTATAGCGACAAAACGACGAGCTGGAACCCAGCACAAGGGAGGGAAAGAGAGAGAGAAAGAGTGATAGAGAGTGTGTGTGGGTGCAAGGAGGTGCATGTAGAATCCGTGTTGTAGATATATGTATGTATGTATGTACAACTGTATTTATCTCTGTATTTATGTGTGTATGTGGGTGTAGCTTTTTTTTTTTTGTTGGGCGCACACGTTTGCCGCACTTACCTTTGTGCTGCTACCTGCAAACATACAAACATACACACACAAGTACAGTGTCAGGCAAAAGAAAAGCTCTTGAAGGACTTACAAATGAAATAAATTTTAACAGCGCAGAATAAAACAAAATTTAAAGACTCACAAGTACATAGGTAAGGTTATAAATAAATAAAATAAGAATATATTATTTAAGTTGAAATGAAAGACACTTGTCTTTAGTTTTATACTCAGATGTGCCTTGTATGTTCAAAGACTGAGAATTAAATTATGTTATAAATTAAATTTCTAAAATTTCTGTATCTGGACAATCGGTTGTATGGCAGCAATGTATGTTTATGTTATCGTAGTCCGATTTGGCCAATTCCGACAAATTATTAATTGTACACAAAAACTCAGCTCATGGTCCTTATCATATACATAGGTTTATCTATATTTTTAGTGAGTATGTCCCACCTCTCTGTGGTACCTTCATCCACCGATTTCGACACAAAGTTATATTACCACTGCGTGTTCATAAACGGTATAAAAAACGACAAACGCTCAGGGGAATGTAATTAAGTAAGTAATAAGTATAAAGTGCTGCACATGTGACACTTCTTTTATTAGAAACTTCTTGGCATAATAAACATGCCGAAATACTTGCATGTATGTATGTATGTGTATACACACAAAATTTTGTAAAACCTTTTGGCAAAAAAATATGTAAAAGAAACCAAATTATATATGTCAAAAGATGATATACATATATGAAATTATGTACATTAGGCCAGGCCGATTTGTATGCAGAGATATTAATCGATATCGTGCCATCGAATTTGGATTCCTCTCATTTTTCTGAGTAGAAAACTCTTCCGCGGCATTTGTCTAAAATTAATTTTGATTTTCCGGAATTTGGTTTTTATAGACCCAGACGAATTTTTGAAAATCAAAAATGGACAAAAATTGCCACAAATTAACCAGGTCAATATGCACATCAAATTCAATCAAAATTTAATGCTAAATCCAAATATGGAATTAGAATTAAAATCGGATTAGCCTTTTTCGCTATGTAGCCTGATTTCCAGGTTTGGAGTCTGAATGGCCAAAAGCGCATATTTTCGCGATTATCTCTTGCTGTGTACAATACATCTTAAATTTTGTTGCAAATTTCTTAAAGATAGGTCAATACAATATATAAGCAATATTTTAAAATATTAATTTATCTTCCTGTATAGGAAAACTAGAATGCACTCTTTTTTCCTTGGCCCAAAAGCGCGGTATGGGACCTCCATGTTATAGTCATCCGATACCGATGATTTTCGCCGGCAGCGCTTTGTGTACAATAAGTGCTCTAAATACAAATTTCAGAATTTTAGCTGCAAAAATTGAGGAGTTATAACCCAAAACGTAGACGTATGCTGTTTGGGACTTGTTTTTTTACTTTAGTCAACTCTAAAAAAAACTCAAGGTTACTCATACGCCATAGCGTACTATTGGAAGTAAAAAACAAATTTCAGAAGCATAAGTCTACGTTTTAGGGAATAACTCTTCAATTTTTGCAGCTAAAATTCTGAAATTTTGGATTTGAAGAATTTATTGTATACAAAGCGCGATCGGCGAAAATCATCGGTATCAAATGACTATAACATAGACAACCCATACCGCGATTTTGGGCCAAGGAAAAAAGAGTGCATTCTAGTTTTCCTATACCGGAAGATAAATTAATATTTTAAAGTACTGTTCATATATTGTGTTCACTTATCTGTAAAAAGTTTGCAGAAAAATTAAGATGTATTGTACACAACAAGAGATAATCGCGGAAAAATGCGATTTTGGACATTCAGCCTCCATAACCGGAATCACGCTATATCTCGAAAACGGATCATCCGATTTTAGTTTCGATTTCATATCTGGATTCAGCATAAAATTCTGCTTCAAATCGATGTGCATATTGGCCTGGATATTTTTTTGTCGTGTATAAACGAGTATTTGTATGTACATAAGTATATATTCCTATATGTATGTGCATTGAGGTGGTCCTTAAGATCAAAATAACGATTTTCTTCGGTCTTACCCACTAGACAACTAGTAACAGCATAATCAAAGATAACACATATAAATTTTGGTCCCGATCGGAGACGGTTAAGTATGTCACACAGGGGTCGTATCGTAATATGAAATTTGACCCTTGTGCTACACCAAAATTTATATGGTACCTTGGACTATATTAGCATCGACTTAGAGCGCGATATTCACAAAATATGATATATAATTGAATAGTCCACTTTCAAAAGTCTCTATGTGATTTTTTTTTTCGATATTGAGTTTTTGATGGATTGTGTAACAGTATTTAAAGGTGTGCAATGTGCATTAAAAATATATTGCAAAAGCCTTCCGTATTCTGAAAACAAGCATCAAATAAAGAAATACTCTTTCAAAAGTCTCTAGGTTTCATTTATACACTTTCTAACTTCTGTATGTTTTTTTTTATACATATACACTTTCACAAGTCTGTCTCAAAACTAACTACGTGAAAAATATTGTCTCAAACTATTAAATAAATAACATTGAACTAACATTGAATGTTAAAAAATCCGTCATAATGCGGTTTTATTTGTATACCTTAATTCCTTATGGGATAAGCTTTCAGGTAATAAAAAAATATTCAAATACAATATAGCTTGAGACCGAAATGTTTTTTTTTTTATTTATGGCTTAATATGAAAAATTCAAATAGCCACTTTTGGGAGTGGACTACACAATTTGTCTCCATGTATTTGGGGACCACCCTAATGTGCATAATTAATTATACACACTATTCATTAAAATATTCGCCAAAAACCTTGAAGTTCCTGTTTTTCACGTATTTATAAGTATTTGCATCTATTTAAATGTACGTATGTATGTAACTATACATTTGTGTACAACAGTTAAGCGCGTAATTAAAGCATAAGATGCATGTAATTTAAACAAGGCAGCTTAAGATTTCAGACTAAATACAAACTTGTGCTTCCCTGTAGGAAAATCAATGGCCAGAGAACACAATTTTTGATTCAGAACTAGCGAAGAGGTTTCAAAGAGGCACTAGCTCTATTGTAATTATTCGGTTTTTATTCAACAGTTCAGAAGAAGTGAGTAGAGTGAGAGAGTTATAAGACACACTTTGTTTTGCATAAAATTTGACAAAAATTCGCTGTATTTTTTTGTTCATTAATTTTCCATCGGCTTTGCATGCTTCTGCAATTCTCAGATTGGCATATGGTGTAAAGAGTTTACAATTTAAATATTTACTTATATGAAATAAAATGTTCGATCCTTATTGAGCAAGTTCTGAACCAGAGACTTTCCCCACAGGGTTGTATTCTCCATCGTCCTCTATATACATATGTATGTATGTGTATGTATGTACATGTCTACATACGTGTCTTCAGTTTTGACATGGCAGCACTTTTACAAAATCGTAATCTCGAGATGTCCTTGATTATGTGCGATGTACTCGTACTCGCGTGCAATGCAAATAACAAAAAAAAAACGTAAAAAAGGAAAAAGCAAATAAAAAGACATCGACACAACCAACTAAAAGATATGCATGTATGTGTGAATGTACGTATATTTGGGACATTTGTGTGTGCATATTAGAAAGTATCATTAACATATTTGCATAAAAATTATGCCAGGAAAAACATAGCAGGATTGCCTAGAATATGCAAGAGGTCTCCGACTCGATTCCATTTTAACCGCTAAACCTATTTGGTTTTTAACCAAAAGTGTTTACACCTTTTCAGCTGTCGTAAAACTATCTCAATTCATTTCTGCTATGATAGAGTTACTCACAGAAATTAATATACCTTGACAAATGTCATATGAAGTTGGCGTAAAATTCTAGGCCTATCCAATTTCTATGTTAAAATTCAACCGCTGACTTGACTTTAGTTAAAAGTTGCGCGCTTAAATTCATTAGAATTACATGCACGACTATAATTGTAAACAAAATTGTATGTGTGTGTAGATGTTTTTATGGGTGTAATTTAAACGAGGAATTTGGAGGTGATGGTCCATATAGGACTTGTTTAACAGCTAAGCGTAAGTGAAGACAAAAAAGGAGGAGAAGGAGATTGTAATGAAGGGGATAATTCTGGTCAAATATAGATCATTTAGAGTGCACTTTTCTTTTTTTAAACCATTTACAGAGCCTTCGGATTCCTAGCACAGGCGATGTAAAACGGTGCATGGATATTTTTTTCGAAGTTTTGGATAATCCGTCAGCACTCCCATGCTCCCTATAGAGCATTGAAAAATCCCCTATATATTATGAACCCATTTCTTATTGGTTTGACTTAGCTTTCAATTATATAAATCACTTTACTGCCTATTTAAACATTTTTAAAATATAATGAAATAATTATTTCCCACTCGTTTTCTACCATTTTATGACTCTTTATCTCTTTTTGTTTCACAATTTAGAATTATGTGTACAAAATTGTTAAATTTTATAACTATTTACTTACGTTTTTTATTTATTTTGCCTTTACTTAGAAATGCGCATTAAAGTACATATGCATGTATACACTACACTCTCACATATCAAGTCGTGGTCGTATTTACGCTCCAAATAATTGCTAAGTAAATTTTAAGTAGTTTATAATGTAATGAAGTTTTACCTGTAAGTAAGAAAAATGAAATAAAATTAAAAAATGTATTACATGAAGTATTGAAAAAGAACGAAAAGGGCTAAAAAGTAATGTGGATGAGGTGCACTGTTGGATATATATACATATGTACATGATATATATACATCTTTAGTAGTACATATTATGTATATATGCAATTAGTAAAGACTTTTAATGCAATTCTGAACACACACACACTCAGCTTAATTGAGAATAAATGGCTATCTATAAAGAAGGCAATTAGTACAATATTTGTATAGGCCATATATTTTATACATAGTTAAAGTTTTGTTAAATTTTTTATAATATTTTAAGTAGTACGAAAAGTGAAGAAAAGGACACTTAGCTAAAAAAGTGTAATTTTGATAAAAAACAACAAATTATAAAAAAGAATTATTTAATGCAGTTCGCTGAACGCAAACAATGGCAACACTTTTTATGGTATTGGCTATCAAATATTTGAACAGAATAAATCGCAGCGTAAAATAACAAAGATGGTGGTGAATATTTAATGTAACAAAAAAAATATATATATATATATATGTATACTACATATGTATGTAGATATGTTTGAACGTGTGTACGTTAGGCCGGGGCGATTTGTATGGAGCAAACAGCATACTATTCAACTTTGCAGCTAATGTTCTGAAATTTTTTATTTGTAAAGAAAGCGCTGCCACTGAAAATCTTCGATAACAGCTGACTATAACATTATAACATAGAGATCCCGCGACATGATTTTAAGCTAAAGAAAATAGAGTGCATTATATTTCTCCTATACCGGAAGGCAAATTACAATTTTAAAATATAGTTACTATATTCAGTTTACTTATCTTTAAGTAATTTGCAAGAAAATTTATCATCTAGAGATAATTGCGAGAATATACGGTTTTGGGCTTTCAGCCGCAAAAACCGTATATCAGGCTATATCTCGAAAACGATCAGTCCGATTTTCATTCTGTTTTGATATTAGGATTCAGCATAAAATTTTGATTGAATCTCATATGCCTATTGGCCTGTTAATTTCTTGTTCATTTTTATCCATTTTTAATTTTGGAAAATTCGGCTTGTTCCATAAAAACAAAATTCCGGAGCATCAAAATTAATTTTAGACATATTTCATGGAAGAGTTTTCTACTCAGACAAATGAAAGAAATCCCAATTTCTATGGCACGATATAAGTAGCTTAGTAAATCACCCCCGCTTAAAGTATATAGAAGCAAATATTTTATGGCACGAAATGGAAAAATCAACAAACAAAGCGCTGACAGCTACTGACGGTGACAACAAACGACCGCCAGTCAAATTTCTAAGCTGGCTGGTCTTGTATGAACATACATATATTTACATACTATCTTCATACATTTTTACATGATAAACAATGATTTAAATATTTTTGAGAAACAGTTTTCTATAGAAGGATATATTTTCTTTTGTAATCTTTTAATTGTATTTTTAATGATTTAGTAGATTGCATAACAAAAATTCATATAGAACATTGTAATATTGTTGTAAGAATAGAAAGGTGCTAACGAAACTCTTACTAGTTTTATAGGTAATTTTGTTTTTAAATTAGATGGGAAGTTAACCCCACCCGAACGGTGCCGAGAGGTGACAGCTACAGCAAAACACTTTTCAGTTTTAACTCTTCTCTAAATTTTGCTTTTCCCTATGCATCTTTCTCAACAAACTCTAATTACTTATTGCAGAATCATGTTTTGTCATAGAATTTACTAAATTTTGTAACAATGTCTAAATCAAATCCCATAAAGCTTTCTTAGCGATCACTTGAAGGTCTAGGAGAATCTTGTGCTAATATTCTTTCTCTTTTTGTCCATACATTTGGTTCAACATTCGCTTAACCTTAGGTTTACCAATACCCAGCCGGGTGACCTTTTGCGTTTTCTTTTTGCGATTACTCAGCAGCTATTGGACCGATTTTAAAACGCTTTTTACTCACTGATCAATTTTTCGAGTTCTTTCAGATAATAACAAGTTTGAACTTTTCTTTCATCTGGAATATGCTTTTTTAGCGATTTTGACTTTTTATGTACATAGTTTACCAATACCCACCCGGGTGACCCAGTACACTTTCCTATGAAAAGACCTGTATATGCACATATTCTTGTTGCTATAACTTTGTAAATTTATTGTTTAACTATATTTTGATTGTTTTTATAAAGTTTATAGAAAATTTATAGAATAAAAATTTATTTCAAACCAAGCGAAATACTGAAGGATCTATACAACAATTTATGCATTTTGTTTGGCTGATACTTTGTTCATTGCAAATGGGTTTATTGCATTTTATGCATAATTGACTACAGTTTGGTTTAATTTTCATATCAAAACACTTATGACATTTTCTCTTTCATCTTTACTCTCATCAACCTGCTGGAAGGTTGTCCTTTTTATTAGAAATAAAGAAGGACATTGATAAATTCATTCTTTCTAGCAAATAGTTCCTAAGATACATACAATTGCCGATTTTATGTAGAATCTTCAAGTAATATTATGCGTAATGGACTTCAGCATAATTTGGATATAACAGAGCTTTCTGAGAAAGCCTGTGACTGAAGAACCTTGATATTACATGTTGATTTCCTCCGTATATTATAAATGCAGCAAGTGTTGCTACTTCTAGAAGCAAGGTCTTCAAAATTGTGAAAGATATTGTGTTGGGGAGCACAGACCGGTTTCTGCTTCTTCTTCTTGATTGGCGCTTAACCGTCTAGACGATTCTGGCCGAGTCCAACAGAGCGCGCCAATTGCTTCTGTTTCGTGCAGCATGGCGCCACTTGGGAACACTTAGGGAGGCAGCATCGCTGTCCACCTGATTTTCCCAACGCAGTGGAGGTCTCCCTTTTCTTTTGCGTTCAGCGGGTTTCGATAGAAATGCTTTCTTGGCCGGAGCGCCTTCGTCCATTCTCACGACATGACCTGCCCAACGCAGCCGCTGGATCTTTATTCGCTGAACAATGTCGATGTCTGTGCAAAGCTCGTACAGCTCATCGTTAAATCTCCGTCGATACTCGCCCACGCCAAAGCGCAAAGGTTCATAAATCTTACGAAGAACTTTTCTCTCGAATACTCCAAGTGCCATCTCATCTGATTTTGAAATTGTCCATGCTTCTGCGCCGTACATGAGGACTGGAACGATGAGCGTCCTGTAGAGTGTGATTTTTGTTTGTCCAGAGAGGACTTTACTTTTTAATTGCCTACTTAGTCCGAAGTAGCATTTACTGGCAAGCGTGATTCTTCGTTGGATCTCCGTGCTGACATCATTCTTGGTGTTAATGCTGGTTCCCAGATAGACGAAGTCCTTAACAGTTTCGAATTTGTAGCTATCAACATTGACGTGGCTGCCAAGGCGTGCTGTTTCTTTGTGTGATGACAGGAGGTACTTCGTCTTGTCCTCGTTGACCGCCAAACCCATTTTCTTAGCCTCTTTATCCAGCTTGGAGAAGGCAGAACATACGGCGCGCGTGTTAGTGCCAATGATGTCGATGTCATCGGCGTACGCCAGCAGTTGCACACTCTTGTGATATAAGATGCTTCCTGTATGGTTAAGTTCCGCAGCTCGTATTATCTTTTCCAGCATCAAATTGAAGAAGTCGCACGAAAGAGAGTCACCTTGTCTGAAACCTCGTTTGGTCTCGAACGGCTCGGAGAGGTCCTTCCCAATTCTGACGGAGCTGGTGGTGTTAGTCAATGTCATTTGGCATAGCCGTATAAGTTTAGCAGGGAAACCAAATTCAGACATTGCGGCATACAGGCAATTCCTATTCGTGCTATCAAAAGCGGCTTTAAAATCGACAAAGAGATGGTGTGTGTCGGATCCTTTTTCATGGGTTTTTTCCAGTATTTGTCGTATTGCCGGTTTCTGCTACATTGGTTAAAATTTGTGTGATGTTTTTAATTTACTCATATGGATCAAAGTACCGATAATACCAAAGCCAGAGAAAATCTCCTTTCATGCCCTTGACGGGTGGAATTCATTAGAATATAATATGTACATACACACATACACATATTTTATTTTTGTTTATTCTTCCCACCATAAACATCATCCCACTAATTTTTGGCTAATGATAATTTAGTAAAAAAAGGTATATATGGCGATATTTCTACAGGAATCCTTTTACGGGTCAACAAAGTCCTTCACAACTCGCTCGCCTTGTGTTGATCGGTTTTTTTTTTAATAATGGTATTTTAGATATGAATGCTTCAATGCCAAATTTAAGTAGATAATTAATGTGTCGTAATCGTATTATTCACTCAGCCTTTGCCTTAGGATTCAAAATTTTTAATTTTGTACTTTTTATATACACCCATTACGGGGTGTTTATTGTTTTTGTTGGCTTAATTTTACCAAATATAGTTAAATTAAATATTTTTAATCATTAACCCGGATTTTCCCAGAACTTTTTTTGTTTCAGATTTTCATAAAAGTATGTACACCAATAAATTTCCACCTCCTGAGCATGAAAATGAAGTCCGTTTTCCAATATCTTGTCGCACTTTTCCGGAAAATGTGAAAAACTAGCGTTACCATATGGTAGCCGTGGGTCGCCTAGGGTACAGGTTTTTGTTTAAAGGGTAAATGATATTTGGAAACATTTATTTTTAGTTTCACAAAAAAACACATTTTTAATTGACTTTATTGAGATTTAAGTAGGTTTTTAGTAAAGTTATGCAAATAAAGTATTTTTTTTAAATACTTCCACATGTATGGTTGGCCTATTCTGGCCAATAGCATATATTGCACTTTCTTCGCAAATATGCTTGATAAATGATAACAATAATTAAAAAACTTTTCAAATTGAACATGACGGTGTATATTACGACAATTTTCGTATTCGCCAGTGGAAAAATTGGAAGAGAAAATGGTGAAATATTCTTCAGCCATTCATCTTCTTGGACAAAATGGGGTAATGTCGAGCTACCAGCTATTACAAATTCTTAGTCGCCTTTTAGTTAGGTCGGGCAAACAATCTCTGGTTTACCCGCACATTCCTCTTCAGTATTATCTTCTCCAAAAATGTTGTAATATTGATGAGGCTCCATGTATGTACCTAAATGACAGTTGGTATGTCAATTAGTCCACCTTCGTCGAATGCCTTATCTTGATCTTGAATGAAATCAAGCATTTGCTGTAAGGTTAAACCTCTACAAGCAGAAAATTTATAAAATTCCAACAAATTAATAATATTACATTAGTTAAATTTACACAACGGCAGAGAAAATCACACGAAGCCCAATAAAAAAAACCTGTACCCTAGACGACCCACGACTACCATATGGTAACGGCTTTAGAAAAATGTAAGAAATGTTGGAAAGAAGAATTTTTTCTTTAAAAACTAATTTACATTACATAGATAATTTCATTAGCTTTCAAAAGGTGTAATTATTTGAACAATTTATTCCAAAAGTTATACAATATACTTATATTTACCGACATGCCATATCTGAAAACGGGAATTTTCAGTACTAATTTTTGTCACCTCATTTTCACACGCAATAGCTTCGACATTTGAGTACAGAATAACACGATCTTTACCTTTTTGTAAAGCTACATTAATTTTTCATTGTAAATCGGCTTTTTCCTGGTGTTTTTTCTTTTCCTTTTGTTTATTTTCTTGAAAATGTAAAGGGATGTTTTGCGTTACCAGGCTTACATTTTACAATTGTAATAAATATGTTTGGGCAATAAAAAGCCAAAGCACGCGAAAGCGTCCGTAAAGCAAGAAAATGTATATGGGTAACCCGGGTGGGTATTGGTAAACTTCGTACATAAAAATCTCTGGTAATCGTATGGTTAAAAAAGTTTCTTAGAGGATTTTTTAATCGTAGTTAAACGATATTACAGTTATATCCTTAGAAACGATTATGGCAGGTGTATCCAGTTTTTCGTCCAAGAAAGAAGCTTAGAGGGATGCAGTTAGAACCCATTCCTTTACGATCAATTCGAAAATAGTAGCTGCGCGATGCATTCACATCGTAAGCATACTGTGTGTGTGTGCGCGCAAAATGACCAGATTGACAGTTGGTGCAACGATGCGTATATTTGAAGCTTTTTTCTTTACTTTCGATTGGTCACAGGTTTTTGCCTTTTTCTTGATTTTTACTTAACGACATTCTCTAAATTGATGCTGAAATTTTCGTTCCGAGAAAAAACTTGCCACTCGTTAATTTTTGCTTGCAATTGGCTGATCCAGGCATTGGCGCATACACATACTCGTATATACATGCGCACATTTCTATGTATATACATACATATGCATTTTATAGGTTTCTGTGTACCCGTTTTTTGAAGTTTGCTCTTGCCCATTGATGTATGCGAATAGCAATTCGAGTTGCAATTTTTTTTGCATTTCAGCCCATAAAAGCGAATTGGCGAAAAAAAATGTTGAATGGAAACAAAACAAGTAAGGAAGCCTAAGTTCGAGTGCAATCGAACATTAGATACTCAGCTGTATGCTTTCATTGTTTGTTTGCGTTTGTTCGATATAGGGTGTATTTTATATGAAACGAGTGCTGCATAAACAGGGCGCAGCCACGCCCATTTTCAAAATTTATATCAATCATCCAAATAAGCATACAAATATTATTGTTAGTGCAAAATTTCATCCCTCTATGACTTTTAGTTACAAAGACTTCACGTTACAAATTCCAAAAGGGTGTTCCAGAAATATCTTTGTTAAAAAGTAGGCGTGGTCATAAACCGATTTCAATACATTTTTGCGTGTCTATTAACACATGTTATAAAAGTGTATAAACCAAGTTTCGTCATAATATCTCAATTATTTGTCGAGTTAAAGGCTAAGAAATCTCATATATCCCTTTGTCTAAAAAGAGGCGGTGCCACGCCCATTTTCCAAACTTTTTTATTTTTTGTTTCCGGTCTATTGTAAAACTCATGTCACAAAATTTCAATGAATTATCTTTATATTTCACATAGATATCGCTTAAAATGGTTTTATTAGGTCACTTTATAATACACATATATAAAAGTGGGCGCGGTCGTCAACCGATTTTGGTAATTTTTCGTCCACACATTTGGCTAAGTAAATATATCACGCGTACCAGATTTCATCGATATATCTTTAACGGTTTCTGAGTTATGGCTTATTAAACTTTCAATATTCGCTCCTTAATAAGTGGGCGTGGCACCGCCCATTTTCCAAAATTTTTGTAGTTTTTGTTTTATGTCCATAGTTGGACTCCTGCCACAAAATCTCAGTGATTGATCTTTATATTTGACAGAGATATCGCTTAAAATGTTTTTATTAGGCCCCCTTATATTTCCTATATATAAAAGTGGGCGTGGCCGTCAACCGATTTTGATAATTTTTCGCCAAAACATTTGACTAAGTAATTATATTACGCGTACCGAATTTCATCGATATATCTTCAACGGTTTCTGAGTTATGACTCATAAAACTTTCAATGTCTGCCCCTAATAAGTGGGCGTGGCACCGCCCATATTCCAAAATTTTTGTGTTTTTTGTTTTATGTCCATAGTTGGACTCATGCGACAAAATTTCAATGATAGATCTTTATATTTGACAGAGATATCGCTTAAAATGGTTTTATTAGGTCACTTTATAATACACATATATAAAAGTGGGCGTGGCCGTAAACCGATTTTGATAATTTTTCGTCAAAACATTTGTCTATGTAAGCAAATTACGCGTACCAAATTTCATCGATATATCTTCAACGGTTTCTGAGTTATGACATATAAAACTTTCAATGTTTGACCCTTAATAAGTGGGCGTGGCACCGCCCATTTTCCAAAACTTCATCAAATTTCTTCATAAGGGCCCGAGCTCAATACGTGGGTAAAATTTTAAAACTCTAGCTATATTAGTGGCTGAGATACCAAATTTCCGATTTTTTCTATATAGGAAAAGTGGGCGTGGTCATGGTCCGATTTCGCCCATTTTCAATACCAACCGTCCCAGTCTCGATACCAACTTGCGTTCCAAATTTCATCAAAATATCTCAATTTTTGCGCGAGTTAGAGTGTTTACAGACGGACGGACGGACGGACGGACGGACAGACGGACGGACGGACGGACGGACGGACGGACGGACGGACGGACGGACATGGCTCAATCGATTTCTCTTTTCACCCTGATCATTTTGATATATATAAGTCTATATCTATCTCGATTATTTCATTCTGTTACAATCCACCGTTATGTGATTAAAACTATAATACTCTGTGTACTAGTACAGCTGAGTATAAAAAAAATGCAGTTTGCTTACACTTTTTCTCTCTGTGTTATTCTACTATTAGCTTTTTGTTGGTTTGCTTGTACATATGTATGTATGTATCTTTGTTTGTGGATGTATGTACGTACTAAGTGAACAGTATTTAATATTTTCGACACTCGACTGTGGTTTTAGTAAGCTGAGTGGATGTTGTACATATGTAAGTATGTATGCATCTATATCTATGAGTACGATTTCGCACTAAAATTGGGCAAACGTATATTGCTGGGTGAACTTAACGAAAGTGACAAGAAGAACGATCATATCTATAGCTACATAGTTCGGAGTTTAATTTGATAAAATATGTAAATACGCAGTAGATATTAATTATTCGAAGAACTAAGCTGATTAGGCAAAATTAGGAGCTTTTGATTACAACTTACAAATAATAATTATAATTTTTTGAAAAAGCTTGGTAAGTTTAATTTTTTCCACAGCGGTTTTATAGGCGTTTTTGAACATTCTGCAAAGCCTATGACGCAGGTATGTATGTAAATATGTACCTAGATTAGGTTCTAACGTATATCGTGCAATCCAAATTTGGATTCCTCTCATTTTTTTTTTTTGAGTAGAAAACTCTTCTCCTGGTTTTTTTTTTAATTTATTCCAGAGACGAAAAATAACTCTTATTGAATTTTTTGAAATCAAAAACGTTGGGCACATTTCAATGAAAAATTTTTTCCCTTACATTTAAGAGTTATTATGGGAAAGAAAAATTTTTCTGTTGCTCATAACGATTATATTCAGATTTTTATTTTTTCAATTGCCTCATAACTGTTATTCATGAGAAAAAATTTTTTCCGTTGCTCATAACGTTTATTTTGAAATTTTTATTTTTTCCGTTGTCTCATAACAGTTATTCATGAAAATAAATTTTTTTTGTGAGTATTATTTTGTGGAATTGGTTCCTTTTTTTGCTCATAGGACTTCACCTTTCGGTATCTAGTGTATGTAATTGAATGGTGCTATGTAATACAGTATATTTATTTCATTCCCAAACCCGAAGCTAGAATGTTTCAATTGGTACTAGCTGTAAATATATCCTAACTAAAATTAAAAAATGCTGATTAGAAATCGGTTTTGGCCCATGGTTTCATATGCAAAGTTACTTAGAATAATCCGTAGGATTTTTTTCCGCGCAAACGATTTTTCGAAAATAAAATAATCGATCTCGTGATAAAAATCGATAGCAATAAAAAAACAAATCATTGTGGTAGTCAGACTTAGCACGATATTGTCCGGAAGCGTCGATATGTATGTACATTAGAGTGCGTTTAAAATTCAAATTAACGATATTTTACTGTATCGCCCCCTCAACATGGTTAAAGAAATCACGGATAAATTTTGGTCCAGATTGGTGGCGGTTAAGGCGCGGCGCATTGTGGTGAAAAATCTATGAAGGTTAAAAAAACCAAAATATTTTTGTAAATTATCTAATACCCAAAATCAATACTTCTATACCCAAGGATAACAAATATAAATTTTGGTCCCGATTGATAAAGGTTTAGTGGTCTTTCACGGGGGTCAAATTTCAGATGGCCATAGAACTTACATTTTTTTACCCCCGTGACACTCCACTAAAGCTGGGTATCCACATCATAAGAAATTGCTCAAGAAAAAAATGGAATTTATTTCTTAAGTAATTTTGATATTTCATTTTTTCTTGAAGAAATATATACAATCGTATATATTTCTTGGCAAAACTAGCGTTGCCAACGCCATTTTTCGTCAAAAATTGTAATAGATTTTCTTATGAAGTGGATACTGCCTAAAGAAAATTTGACACAAGAAAATTTCTTGACCATTTCTTAAGCGTTTTTTTATATGGAGTTCTAGCATTTCTTGTGATGTGGATACCCTGCTTTAACCATGATCAATCGGGACCAAAATTTATGTGTGATATCTTTGACCATGCTACTACCGATTGAGGGGGAGATACAGTCTTTTTATGAACTTTTAATTTTTTCATACAAATTAAACGCACTCTAACATATCACGTTCTATTATATTTATTGACTAATCCATAACCGCGAAGTCTTCCGCGGAAAAAAATTCAATATTTTTCTTTTAAATTATAAAATATTTAAAGTAAAATTGGCAATACACCAAAATAAATATCCAAGCGAAATCCATTCGAAACCTAAATTAAAATCGAATTAATTTATGATCTTCCATCTTCCACCAAGCTTCAGTTCTCCCTCTGTCTCTCTCTTTCCCTTTCCTGTTCCCTCTCTCACCCCCCTCAATCTTTAACTATCCCTATCCCTATCTCAATCTTTTTTCACTTTCCTTAGCTAAAACGCCAGATGGGCTAAGAAGGATGGGTGACAACGCACACTTTTCCAAAGTTGTCTAAGCTCGATGTAGTGGCCCATATACCAAATATCATTGATTTACGCAAATAGACTCCGAGTTATAAGGATTTTAAGGACTTCTACAGAAGGGGAAGAAGAGTAGAGGGACTTTTCTGTGTACCATATACGATTTACACGAACACTTATCTAAAAATCACTTGCGAGGAGTAAACGCTGTTTTTAAAAATCATAACCGAAGATCTTTAGCATGGATAACAAATTCCAACCACACTAAGCCATCTAATCGTACATTCACGTACATATGTATCTCATATTATTCACCGAAAAATAAAGTCCTATCACCAAAAAAAGAAACATATTCTGCAAAATAATATTCAAAATATAACGAAAAAATTAAAAATATATATGTAAATGTAGAAGGAAAAATTTTTTTCTTATGAATAACAGTTATGAGGCAATTGAAAAAATAAAAATCTGAACATAATCGTTATGAGCAACAGAAAAAAAATATTTTTCAAACATAATATTTACGACTGAAAAATATTTTTTTTCGGTTTGAAATAACTCTTAAGAAATGAAAGAAAAAGAGTTTTGCATTTTTTAATTGTTATGAGGCAATTTTTTTTTAATATTTCTTATAACAGTTATGTCTCTGATTTATTCAGCTCTAAGAAAACTCAGGGTTACTCATACGCCATGTGGTACTACTGGAAGCAAAAGACAAATTTCAAGCGGCATAATTCTACGTTTTAGGGAGTAATCTTTGCAGCTAAAATTCTGAAATTTTGTATTTCGAGAAGTTATTGCACAAAATGCGCTATCAGCGAAAATCATCAATATCGGGTTACTATAACAAAGAGGTCTCATACCATGATTCTGGGATAAAGAAAAAAGAGTGCATTCTAGTTATCCTAAATCGGAAGATAAATTAATATTATAAAATTTATACTTATTTTAAAATATTATTTCTATATTGCATTGACTTATCTTTAAGTAATTTGCAAGTAAATCTAAGATGTATTGTGCACAGTAAGAGATAAATGCGAAAATATGCCAGTTTGGCATTCAGTTATTGCAGGTTGACCAAAAATTCTGAACTAAGTCCAGTTTTTAAACGTTCATATATTCATGCCGCAGTTAAGTTAAGACCACATGCTGGTTTAGCCTTCAAGGAGCTTCCTATTTTTTACTACACTTTTGCGAAAAAATTGCATTTAGTCAAGTAGCGTAAGCGCATAAGCGTACGCAAACACAAAAACACAAAAACACACTCACAAATCATGTTTATGCGGGCGCTTAAGTGCATAGTGAAAAAAATCAAGCTCCGCATATCTACCCTGTAGGGAAAATCTCAAGTTGCGAACTAGGTCGTTTCTAGTGCCTTTTTCGCAAATAACGGTAAATTGCCGATATCTCTAAAACCTTCATAGAATTAAAAATTAACCCGATTTTCGGAATCAGCGACCGATTTTACATATAGGTAGGATGGTCACGTTTAGAGTACGGCTGTAGGGCAGTGTAATTAGAGAAATAAGAAAAACATTTCTAGGGACTAGTATTTTCCTAGGACTTGCTCAAGCAAAGGGCAACATTTCATTTCGTATAAGTGTAGATGCATACAATACTCTTATACATAAAATACTCTTTATAACAAAAACTTTACTAACCATTTGAGAATTGCAGAAATATACAAAGCCGGTGGCAATTGGACGAACGAAAAATTTTCGTAGAGTTTTTATCACTTCGAAATTGCATACAAATTAAAGTGCTTCTTATAGTGGTCACTCAATTCACTCCCTCTGAACTGGTGGGGGTCTAACTAGAATTGAGATATTTCCTTTTTGACACCTTTTCGCTAGTTCGGAACTAGAAATATTGCTCACTAGTTATTGAGTTCCCTGCAGGCTACCCATTATGTACAAGCTAACATTGTTGTGTGTGCATAAATATATGTACATATGTATGTAACTATATACATGTGCTGTTGCGCTCGTTAAAATACGTATTCCCATATAGTGTGTATGTACATTATATACATATACATATGTTACAGATAATATTCAAGCGCATACCTACATACATATAGGTATCTATAGATGTATAGTAAGTATAGCACATTGCTTTGAATATGTAAAATAAATGAAAGCGAATAAGTATGAAAAATATATGTATGTACATTAGAGTGCGTTTAAAATTCAAATTAACGTTATTTTACTGTATCGCCCCCTCAATCTGTAGTAACATGGTCAAAGATATCACACATAAATTTTGGTCCCGATTGGTGTCGGTTAAGGCGTGGCGCATTGAGGTCAAAGTTCAGAAAACTCTATGAAGGGTCAAAAAATCAAAATATTTTTTTAAATTATATTATACCCAAAATTAATACTTCTATACCCAAGGATAACAAATATAAATTTTGGTTCCGATTGATGATGGTTTAGTGGTGTTTTAAGGGGGTCAATGTTCACATTGCCATTTAAGACTTACATTTTTAGTGTCGCATATTGTAATCTGAACTTTGACCGCCTTGAAACACCAGTAAACCTTCATCAATCGGGATCAAAATTTATTTGTTATCCTTGGGTATAGAAGTATTAATTTTGGGTATTAGATAATTAAAAAAAATATTTTGATTTTTTGACCCTTCATAGAGTTTTCTGAACTTTGACCTTAATGCGCCACGCCTTAACCGCCACCAATCGGCACCAAAATTTATGTGTGATATCTTTGACCATGTTACTACAGATTGAGGGGGCGATACAGTCTTTTTATGAACTTTTAAATTTTTCATACAAGTTAAAAGCACCCTAATGTACATACATATAAACATGCATATATGTATGTATGTATGTATACATAAGCTTTACCGACCGCTGAGTGTTTGCATTGGGATAAGTGCAATGCACTCGTAGACGCCTTGTGTGTTTATGTATGTGAATATATGGGTCTACCGTGCTGCTCTGGTAAGTCACTTGACAGTGTATTTCGAGAGAGATTTACAAGTACTTAGTTTAAAAAGATATATTCAGAATCTGTAAAAAAAAATAAAATACGAGTAAAAGAAAGTAAAATAAAATATAAAAAGATAAAATAAAATTAAATAAAATAATAAATTAAAATCTATATATCGCACCCTAAATCATAAATTGACACAATTAAAAATTTTTCGAAATCGGGTTTTTATCATAACCCGATACACAGAACATATCTCTAGCGATTGCCAGGAAAAACTTTTCAATCGCTGTCTCTGTTGACGGAAAAATAGCCATTATACGTGGCCTTTTGCCATAGGTATAATTGCTTGTAAAGAAAAAAAAAGATTTTTGGCTCTCCTGAAAACTTTTGAATTTTGAGTTGTGTCACTTTATGATTAGGGTGCGATATGCATGTGGGAATCATAGACGGACGTAGGACTAGAAGCGGTCTTAGTTTTGGACTCAACACTCCAGTAGAATGCAACCCTGTAGGTTGATAACCGAACGAAGAGAGAACAATACAAAATTAACGAACGTTCGATCTTCTTCTTCTTCTTGATTGGCGCTTAACCGTCTAGACGATTCTGGCCGAGTCCAACAGAGCGCGCCAATTGCTCCTGTTTCGTGCAGCATGGCGCCACTTGGGAACACCTAGGGAGGCAGCATCGCTGTCCACCTGATTTTCCCAACGCAGTGGAGGTCTCCCTTTTCTTTGTGTTCAGCGGGTTTCGATAGAAATGCTTTCTTGGCCGGAGCGCCTTCGTCCATTCTCACGACATGACCTGCCCAACGCAGCCGCTGGATCTTTATTCGCTGAACAATGTCGATGTCTGTTTATTTTCAGTTGCCTACTTACTCCGAAGTAGCATTTATTGGCAAGCGTGATTCTGCGTTGGACCTCCGTGCTGACACCATTCTTGGTGTTAATGCTGGTTCCCAGATAGACGAAGTCCTTAACAGTTTCGAATTTGTAGCTATCAACATTGACGTGGCTGCCAAGGCGTGACGAACGTTCGATCAATTAGAGCGAATAGCAAACCAGACAAAACTAACGAACGTTCGAACAGTCACAACGCAGATATAACAGTTGACACTTTGGCACCAACCAGAGCACAGCTTTCCGTGTAACTTGAATAAACCGAATGTTCATGTAGTTGTACTAAACTTGTTTAAAGTTAATAAGCGAATCAATTATATATATTCTGTGTTAAATTCATATAATTTTCACGGATAAACCGACTTCTTGTCAGTTTAATCTCTTAGTTCGTATCTTTGTTTTTTTATATTTCGGAAGAAATTTTAATTTTTGAAAAAAATGTGCTCACAATAAAGAACAACGCATATGGCAACAAAAAATTATGTACATATGTAAGCCTGCATACAGATATTAAACTTTAATTTCCTGAAAGCAGCCAAGACCATTTCAAACCAAAAAAATAATGTGATGGAATGCTTGGGGTGCTCTCTATCTGTTTCTAAATTATTATATCGGTCACCCCATGAACCACATGCAAAGAATATATGATTTTAGCTATCTGCGGTCCTTTAGGTTCGTTGTACAAAGATTTTGTCTAGTGAAATTTTATGGCAAAAAGTTTTCTGGAACATTTGAACCCGCTAACAACCTTCAAAATACATACTACTTTTTTCGAACATTATAAAAAAGACGTCAAAACAACTTCCTTGTGCAGGTGTTGGAGGGTTAAAGTCCTCCACGAAATTTTGCTATATGTTTCCTAACAACATATTTCTACACGATATGTATCTTAACCATTTTCTGCCTTTATTTAAAAATCACTCAAACAAAATTTCGGAATTTTCAAATGGCAATAAAAATAATTTCACCTCAGATAGCAAAACAGTATGGGGGTTTTACTATACGGATAGTCGTCTTTTGTTCTATCTGGGAATTTTTCCGCCCACAGACAACAACCCTCAATTTGTGTCACAGTGTTATTTATTTTCACCGCCCAACATTTTATTCAAAAAGTAACCGCCCAACATTTTATTCAAAAAGTAGTTAACATATTCAGTTAAACATAACTGACCGCGATTGCTATATACATACGATTATTATAAACATATATACATAATTGCATATAAGCTACTCTGCTTTAATCTATGTATATATAAAACTAAACAAAAGCTATGATAAAGTATCAACCGAAATAACCTCAGAATTAAAGAAAGTAAAACGCAAAAATCACTATACACACAAACTGACGAGAGAGTGTAAATGGCAATGGTATAAATAGAGTACAATATCTAAGAAGGAAAAAAGCATTCAAGCACTTAACATTAAGTGCGCCAAAGCAGCTTGATATCGTGTAAACACATCAATAGTGACATACAAATATACAGACTATATATGTATATATATGTATATTTATATGCATGTATGTATGTATGTTTATAAATACACATGTTTGTGTACACACCCTGTAGGGAAAATCTCCAGTTCCGAACTAGGTCGCTTCTAGTGCATTTTTCGCCACTACTAGTGCGAGATAAATCTCTTTTGCATATTATCAACTGGCGAATTTAACACGGCGATGTCCTAGGTGGTGCCAATTGTCACTCTCTGCACAACATTTTCGATAGTTCCGAACTAGTACTAAATTCTACAGTTTACACTAGTTCGTTTATTGGCACATTTTCGATAGTTCTGAACTAGCTACAAGTACCTGCAAATTCTACAGTTTTACATCTGCCGCTTAAGTGCAGACTTTGACACACTTCATGCAAGTGGTGCGATGGCCGACTGGCTAACGCATGTGTCTTTCAATCTGAGGGGCGCGGGTTCGAATCCTGTCGGTGTCAAGTTGGATGATAATTTTTTTTTTATTTTTTTTAACTAATATTTTTTTATTTATTTATTTATTTATTTAATAAAAATTTACAATAAAAATTTAAAAGTAATAAAATTAAAAAAAAAATAAAAAAAAAAAGCCTGAGGGATCGGAAAAGCATAATTAAGGGAACATTTCATTTCATACAAGTTAAGATGCAAATAGAAAACTCTTTATATAAAACGCTTCACTAAACATCTGAGAATTGCAGAAATATAAAAAGCCGACGGCAATTGCAACGAACGAAAAATTTTCATAGAATTTTTGTCACTTCGAAATGGCATACAAATCAAAGTGTGTCTTATAATGGCCACTCAAGTCACTCCTTCTGAACTGGTGAGGGTCTAACTACAATTGATCTAGTTCGCTTTAGACACCTTTTCGCTAGTTCGGAACTAGAAATTTTGCTCACTAGTTATAGTTCCCTGCAGGGCATGTTTGTGTATACATGTTTGTGTATTGTTTGTGTATTGTGCATTGGCAAAAATATTATGATTACATAACATTTAATCTTAGCTCTGCTACTTTCACTACACAACCCATAACGCATTTATACAAGCATTTCTTATTAAAATTCTTTTTGTTGTTGTTAGACTGCGGCGAGTCTGTGGGGAAAAGGCATATTGGTGTCAGACAAATGCGCAAATATATATGTATACACATACAATTTGCAAAGCCGTATGTACGCATGTATCTAACTATTTATATGGTCGCAAGCCAAATGCATATTAACGCCTTAACATTCATACATACCCATATTTACTACTAACCTTTCAGCTGTGCTACAGAGCGTATGAGCAATTTTCGTTCAGTAGGAAGGAAGAAATAATCATAAAAATTATTCTGCCAACATCTTATCAACATTTTCAGTTTAGATGACTACATACACATAGATAGATATGCATGTATATACACGTACGTATGTATGCTTACGCGCCAACCAACACACCAGTGCATACATACACACATACACACACACGCACACACAAAAGTGGTCCGCTAATCGGTCTAAGTAAATGTTTGCTATAGGAAGAAGCGCCTTGGAGGCTGCAGCGATTATACTTGGTAATGTTTTTATATGTATGTGGGTGCGCGTTTATATTTGCTAAAACATGCAAGCAGAATAAACATACATATGCACATATGTACATATATAGCGTTTGCACATGTGCATACATAATATTTATATGCAAGAATATGATATCTGGCAGACAGAGTCATCTTAGTGCCATGAATAAAGTATATATAAGTATGTCATACAAACATACATTTACAGTAGATAATAAATGCGTACACATATTTAACTACATATGTATATACACTCATTTATCTGTATGATTTGGCCTTGCATTGCATTCATTGCTCACTTTACAAGGTGTAGAATGTGGCAAGACAAATTCCTATAAATACATAGTATGTCGCATAAAAATAGAAAAGTCGTCGTCATGTGCACATGAGTGTATGTTAGTATTTTCATACATACTTAGGTGCACAAGTCGCTTACGACACTTTTGCTTACTTACTTATTTTTATTTTTATTTTATTTCAACTATTAACTACTGCCTCTCGTTTTCTCTCTACTTACTTACCTACAAAAATATCATTACATGTGCATGTATGTAATATTTCTCTATGCTATTCGTTTTACTTTTGTTTTAAATTTTTTTCTTTTTGGAACGTGTGTTTGCTTGTAATTTCTAATGCTTGTGGTAATCGCTTCATTACGATGTTATCATTAAGCTTTGTGCCTTGCAATATAAGACTGTGTGTGTGTATCTGTGTTTATATACGGATATGAGAAGCTAAGCATTTACTTTTCCAAATTTTAGAATATATCGAGCCGTATGCGCCGGAAAGATGTAAAGGCCAAATTCAAAAATGTTCAGGAGAAGGTTTTTTAAATTTTTTTTTACTTTCATTTCTTTATTTCGATTTCTTTTTTTTTGCTTTTCGACAATTTTTAATCAACTTTAACCACCAAAAATATAAAGCTATACTTTTCTAAAACGAAATTTAACGCTGATCCCGAATAGCATATCAATTTTTTTTGTGGCAGACCCTGTTTCTGAGATATCGGTAAAAATGTAGAAAAAACCGTATATACAAGACATTGCATGACATACATAAGTGCATAAAAAATTTTATTAGCCACCATAGCGATTTGGCATCTAATAAGAACTGGTAAAGGGAATCCCAACAAACATTTTTTGCCTTTGCACTTAGAAATTGGTCAAGTAGTTTGGTTACAATGGCAAAAAGAATGAAAAAATCTAAGTTTGTATAAGGTATTTCAGATCCGACTGCTATCTATCCCATAAAGAATTTAAATGTGAACATCTTGAGACTAATTTTGCAATAATGGGATGTATCGGTATTTATATTTACCTATTTTTATTGAGAGTTCTTAACCTAGCATGTTCCGTTTCTTTATAAAACTTTATTAAGGAGTAACATTTAACATTATTTCTTTCCATTTATTATGAGTTTTGAAGTGCACATTGTCTCTCAAAACAGTGATCAATAGGATAAAGAATTAATTGAATAAAAAAATTAATGGATTTCGCGATTTTAAGGAGAGGATAAATAATGAGGGATGTAAGTACTTTTGGCTATTCTTTTGTAATTTTCTGGATTTGTCTCCCATCATATCCTTGTTCCAAGATCCTTGATATCGCCTTTCAAAAACTATTAAGTTCTGATGAGATCTCTCGCCATGTTCATCACTTTCAGCATCTAAGTTTGGAGGGAAATTATCGAGATTCAAGAAATTAATTTTGGAGAAATTTTAGAAATACACAACCAGTTTGTTTAAAACTGCTCTAAGCAGTAAAAAAATGGACCCTAACTATCGTGAAATCGTTAGAACTTTGTTCCAAAATTATGGAGTAATAAAGTACAATATGCCGCTCAAGAAAACCATATTGGTCATCGATGTGTAATAAAATACAAAGTAGAAGTCTTCAAAGTGATTAAATTCCAACAAAACCCCGTTAAATTTGTTTATTTGTCACTAGTCTTCAATAATTTGAAAATCAAAAAAGATGTAAAAGCCACTTCGTACTCACAAAAAAAGTAAACAAACTGAACTTATGTACTTACATCAAAATTGCTTTTCATAACGGTACATTTTTCAGACATAAAATGACTGGAGAAGGTGTGTGTGATGACAAGTGAGCCATTTCTACAAAAAAGTGAAAATCGGAAATCATGGCCTTTACATCTTTCCGGCGCATACGGCTCGATATGTACTATGTTTATTTTTATACCTAGCTGTGTGTGACTGCAATTCGATTGAAAAATTGTTTTACGATCTGGTCCTCGATTAAATAGAAATGAGATAAAATGTTCTGTTGCAAACAGTACAGTAAATTTCTACTAAAGCAACTAACTGCACACTCTAGAGTTTGTTTTAAATTATATTAAATGGCTTTTTTTATCATGTGAACTTAAAGTAATTTTTTCAATTTTTCTTAATTAAAAACAGGCCAATAGCTCATATAAAATTCACATAAAAATAATTATTAGAATTAAACGGCCATGTAAAAACAAACGTTAAAGTCACACATTTCTATATTTATTCTTTCTATATATCTGTGGCCACAAGCCATAATCGCCTAAGTCGTAAAATATGATTTCTAAATAAATTGCTTTTTATATTCGAATGCGTTTTTTGAAAAATCATAACAGTTGATTAAAAACTATGAATGCCAAATCGATGAACCATCTACGATGCTACGATTAAATTTTTGTATATAAAACAAAATATTATGAAGAAATTTCATTAAGTATATATATAAATTTTGGCTGTTATAGCAAATTTAATATACCTCTATTGTGAGTTAACCGAAAATGTTTTTATTAATATCTTTTGATTGGAATACGTTATAGGTATGGGGGTTCATCAGAAATATAGAGTTAATATATAATAACGTGGTATATATAACACAATTTTGTCTTAAGTCGAATTAGGCGGTTATGGCTTGTGACCACAGATATAAGTATATAAAAAATTTTAACGCGCTAGCGAACTTGAGACTGCCTTATATTCTGAATATCTAAAAAAATTCCAAATGAGGTTTCGTGGAAGGCTAAAGGGTTTATGTTCCCCAAAATTATCCCTCATAAAATTTTATTATATACATGAACCTTAATTACATATCCATTATGTATTTGAAAATTTTTTTTTGTTTCATTTGTTCTAAAAAAATTTAGAGTAAATATTGCAAACTTAAAACGGCCATTTGATAAAAAAAATAAAAGATTTGTTTGTTTTATTATAGGTATCGGATTTACTCTTTCATTCAGAGTTGAAATCATTTCATTCCCAGGCAATAACGCTCAAATTGTTGTACAGTGCAATCAATTCCAACCGCAATTTAAATATTTTTTACATTCTCTACTTAAGTGTATCTCAGCTTGGGTGTACCAACATACGTTCATATTACTTGAACAAATATACTAGTTTAACTAACAAATGCAAATGTCTACCCAAATATACAAATGTATTAATATTAAGGACTCCACTGCCATAGTGCCTTGCAACTATAAATTTTTACCTACTATGAGCATGTAGCTCCACTTAGCTTTAGTTTACCTGCCTGCTCATTTGCCGGTGTACGCACTAAATGTATGAGAAGTGTGTAGTACATGCATAAAAGCAGATCTAAATTTATTATTTGCCAGTCACTGGTGAAAATATATTATTCACATAATTCATTCAAGTTAATTAAGTGGCTGGTTGCTGATATTCTATTGCTACTAGCTGCTAATTAGCTTTGCCGGCTGTGTTAAGTGTAGAGTCAGCATTAAATAATAAATGCTAAAATGTTTGCGAGAAAAACGAGTGAATTTTCTGAGAAAAGTTTAGCTTTTGTAAATGAAAAGTATTTTTTTTTTTCTAACTTTGCTTGATTTATAAATCGCCGCACCAAAAGCTTTTTGTGCGTTATAAGAATTCGACATAAACAAAATTAATTCAAACAAGTAAGGAAGCCTAAGTTCGAGTGGAATAAAAACATTAAATACTCAGCTGTATGCTTTCATTATTTGTTTGCGTTTGATGAAAACACGGTGTATTTTATATAAAGCGAGTGCTGCATAAAGTGGGCGTAGCCACGCCCATTTTTTAAATTTTTATCAGTCATCCAACTAAGCATATGAATATTATTCTTTGTGCAAAATTTCATTCCTTTATGACTAATTACAAAGATGTCACGTTACAAATTTCCAAAGGGTGTTCCAGAAATATCTTTGTTAAAAAGTAGGCGTGGTCATAAACCGATTTGAATAAATTTTTGCGTGTCTATTAGCACAAGTTATAAAAGTGTATAAACCAAGTTTCGTCTTAATGTCTCAATTATTTGTCGAGTTATGGGCTCCGAAATTTCGTATATTCCTTTGTCTAAGAAGAGGCGGTGCCAAGCCCATTTTCCAACTTTTCCTATTTTTTGTTTCCGGTCTATTGTGGAACTCATGCCACAAAATTTGAATGAATTATCTTTATATTTGACAAAGATATCGCTTAAAATATTCTTATTATTAGGCCCCTTTATAGTTCCCATATATAAAAGTGGGCGTGGTCGCCAACCGATTTCGCTAAAATTTTGAACATATATTACCACAACTAATAAAAGTGTACACACCGAGTTTCGTCATTATATTTAAATTATTTGTCGAGTTATGGGCTCAGAAATCTCGTATATTCCTGCTTCTAAAAAGAGGCGGTGCCACGCCCATTTTCCAAATTTTTCGTTTTATATCCGCAGTTGGACTCCTGCCATAAAATTTCAATGATATACCTTTATATTTGACAGAGATATCGCTTAAAATGTTTTTATTAGGTCACTTTATAATACCCATATATAAAAGTGGGCGTGGTCGTTAACCGATTTTGGCAATTTTTCGTCCAAACATTTGCTGAGTAAGTATATCACGCCTACCAAATTTCATCGATATATCTTCAACGGTTTCTGAGTTATGACATATAAAACTTTCAATGTTTGGCCCTTAATAAGTGGGCGTGGCACCCCCCATTTTTCAAAATCTCACCAAATTTCTTCATAAGGGCCTGAGCTCCACACGTGGGTGAAATTTTATCACTCTAGCTCTATTAGTGACTGAGATACAAAATTTCCGATTTTTACTATATAGGGGAAGTGGGCGTGGTCATGGTCCGATTTCGCCCATTTTCAATACCATCCGTTCCAGTCTTGATACCAACTTGCATTCCAAATTTCATCAAAATATTTCAATTTTTGCGCGAGTTATCGTGCGTACAGACAGACAGACGGACGGACAGACGGACAGACGGGCGGACATGGCTCAATCGATTTCTTTTTTCACCCTGATCAATTTGATATATATAAGTCAATATCTATCTCGATTATTTTATGGTATTACAATCCACCGTTATGTGATTAAAACTATAATACTCTGTGTACTAGTACAGCTGAGTATAAAAAAGGGACACAACTGCCTTCGCAGAAGGTAGAAATTAATTTTGGACTAAGAATATTGTATAAGAATACCTTGAAAATAAATTCGCTGAGTGTTTGGAAAAGTGTTAATGTGTATTTTGCAAGACAAGCGGTAAGTCAATAGGGTTTGACATGGGTTTGGGTTTTGAAAATTGTTTTGGCAGGTGCTTGCGCTTAATCGTGTTAAAAAAGGCGAGCAATTTAAGAACGTCAGCTTAGACAAGACGAAGAACTTTTTCTTATGAATGTGATATAAAATTTGTCTACAAAAGGCAGTATAAATAATACGAGTATAAGTAAAAGGCAAAACCAGAGCTCCAGCTAGTCAAAAAGGAAGCTTGAGTGCATTTATTAAAGTATATGCCAGATGATTTTCAGAAATAAATAATTAAAATGGAAGGACATTGGTTATTAACATTTTAGATTAAAGTATTCGTTTAAATAAAGTCGTAATTAAAAAGAGCAACAAGCGCAAAAGCAAGTTTCTATATTAGGGTGGGGCGATTTACTAACCTATATCGCGCGATCGAAATTGGGATTCCTCTCATTTTTCTGAGTAGAAAACACTTCCACGACATTTGTCTAAAATTAGTTTTGATGTTCCGGAATTTAGTTTTTATGAACCAAGACGAATTTTTGAAAATAAAAATTTGGCAAAAATCGACAAAAAAATATCCAGGCCAATGTGCACATCGATTTGAAGCAGAATTTTATGCTGAATCCAGATATGAAATCGAAACTAAAATCGAATGATCCGTTTTTGAGATATAGCATATTTTCGCGATTATCTCTTGTTGTGTACAATACATCTTAATTTTTTTTGCAAATTTCTTAAAGATAGGTCAATACAATATATGAGCAATATTTTAAAATATTAATTTATCTTCCTGTATAGGAAAACTAGAATGCACTCTTTTTTCCTTGGCCCAAAAGCGCGGTATGGGTTCTCTATGTTATAGTCATCCGATACCGATGATTTTCGCCGACAGCGCTTTGTGTACAATAAATGCTCTAAATACAAAATTTCAGAATTTTAGCTGCAAAAATTGAGGAGTTATTCCCTAAAACGTAGACTTATGCTTCTGAAATTTGTTTTTTGCTTCCAATAGTACGCTATGGCGTATGAGTAAGCTTGAGTTTTTTTAGAGTTGACTAAAGTAAAAAATAAGTCCCAAACAGCATAGTGCACAAACCGCAGGTTTTGGCGAAACTGAGTTAATTGCATTTTTGGAATCATCAACACTATACATACCTCGTGTGTAATTTTTGTAAGCAAATTAGCAATAATAGCGGAGATATGCGATATGCTTTGAAAATTAAATATTTGTTGTGTACAAACCGGATAAGCGCGCTTAGAAATTCAAATTTTATATAGACATAATTTTTCTTGTGCACAGAAATTCCGGCCCTAAATTTGAAGCTTATATTGAGAGGATTAAAGGCAAAATTTTTATTTTTTGATCCCGCGAAATACCGCCGAAATATTTTTTTTATTGTAACTTTGTTATTTGACTTCAGAGTTCAAAAGGACATTAGAAGAATATATAGAGCTTCGAAATACGAAAATAATGACGTATCAATTTAAAAAATCGGATGTTCAATAACAAAGTTACAAGAAAAAAAACATTTCGGCGGAATTTCGCGGGATCAGAAAAAAATATTTTTTTGTCCCTTAATCCTCTCAATATAAGCTTCAAATTTAGGGGCGAACTTTTAAAACTTATTTTAATTTTGATGATTTCTACGACTTTGGTATGTTGCAGCAACAAGTGTTACATAACAGAACTTTAAATACAAAAAAGAGGGAGTTAAATGGTTGAAAATTAAATGGTTAAGATTTCAAAAATCTGAACCATTATTAATAAAATATAAATACGGTATATCGGATGACGGGTTCGTGGAGATAAAAATAAATCACCCAACAAGAAAGAGAGGAGTTAATGAAGATCCACATTTTGAATGGAACACAATAAATTTAAAACCAAAAAATTCGAGCCCACTCCCTATTTCAAGTGAAAAAAGGAGAGACCTTATTTTTTTACTACGAAAGGGCGTAATTCCTGCAATTTATGAAAACTTTTTCGCCAATTTACCGACAAGTAATAATTTTTCAAATCATGAAAATCGATTTCTTTTTAGTTTAACTATGTTAGCATGGTGGCCGCTGTGGTGCAGTGGGTAGAGTGCTCGCCTGCTATGCCAGAGGTCTCGGGTTCGAACCACGGTCCGAGCAAAACACCAAAACAATTTTTCTAATTAGTATAAATCCAATCATTGGATTTTTTAAGAGCAGCGGTCACCTCTCGGCAGTGGGCGGCATACCCTCCGAGTGTATTTCTGCCATGAAAAAGCTTCTCACAAAAAATGCATTCGCCGTTCGGAGCCGGCATAAAACTGTAGGTCCACCCAATTAGTAGGAAAAACAAAAAGGAGCACACCTCGAATTGGGAGAGAAGCTCGGCCATAAAACTCGTCAGAGTTATAATAGCGCCATTTTATTATTATTATTATGTTAGCATGGTAAATAACCCATAAAAATTTATTATTTGAATTTAATAACTATGTTAGTGTTTTAAATGAACAATAAAATATGTACTAACAGAAATAAATTTAATACATTTTTCATAGAAGAGCTCTAACAAAAATATTTGAAATTAAAAAAAGTTAGCGCCAAATCGGCTAAGTTCCCAACAAATTTTAATTACTAAAAAAATATTATAGGTACTGAAGCCATCAATATAATTTTAGTATATTTGGATTCTACATACTCCAATTAACTATTCGTAATGGTTGTAACTGAAAAAAATGTGACAGTAAAAAGTTATTGTTATTTAAACACAAAATTTGCTCTCCTGAACATTTTTCAAAATATCACTTATCCGGTTTGTGCACTAGCACATCGATATTTGAAATGTGGCAATGTCAGTCAATTGCTTTATTACATTGCAGTTGAGTGCTTTTTGAAACTTGTGTATGCAATCGAAAATGCGTAAAATTTTGAGCGTGTATTTTCATCGACGATTTTATTCGCATACACGTACATGTCCAATGTGAAACGTGCATGTAAGTAAGAAGCAAAAAAAAGCAAAAAAAAAAAAAACAAAAAGGAAATGCATATAAAAAAGAGCTTAAGCGCACATATTCACTTTTATGTTTATGCAGCCATACGAATTTGCCATTTTTGTGTTTTTTGTTTTTTGTGGAATTTTACTTACCTAACCACGTCTTTGTCTTTCCCTTTCATGCTATACTTTAATGCATATTATATACATTATCTTATCTCTTTTACACTTCAATTTCATTTACCTACATTTCAAAAACATTTTACTTGCGTTTCATTTCAAGTTTTTGTTTTTTGCATGTTTTTTCGTCATTTTATTTGTTTTTTTGCCCACAAATTTTGCGCAAAACTCGAATTCGCAGCGCAAATGAAAAGTTTACATTTCATTGCTCAATTTTGGCATTTTGGCATGACATAGAAAATGATACTCATACGCCCTGTACGACACATACACACATTCATTCATGTTAAAACGTTTGTTGGGCAAGCAATTTGAGGGACGGCAAGCGTTGCTTCATTTTCTCTTTCATTTTCGTTTTCGCTATAAAATCTACTCGTTGTACTCGCAGGTTTGTTGGCGTTGTGGTCCCGTCGTGTGTCGTTCAGCGCTGCTCATAATGCAATGCAATATGTCTGTGCATTGTTTGCGGTTGTTGATTTCTGAATTTGTCGTTTTTCTCTGCAATTTTATTTGATGCATGCAATTTCTTTTTTTTTACTTTTGTGTTTAATATTCAATTCGATGCCTTACTTTCTAAACCTCGTATCTTAAATAAGGAAACTTTTCAGGAAACAAAAAAAACTGTTTATTTTTTTTACCGTCGTTTTTTATGTAAAAATTTTAACGCAATTATTAAGACATGAATTATAACTATGTGCACAATTAAAAATTATATACTTATCTATGTTAATTTACGCATAAAACGATTTTTTTAAGATACGAATTTTCTGCATTAACGATAATTTCATTTTTGAAACTTGATTTATAAGTTACTCGTTTGCTGCACTTATATGCATACAACGAAGATACTTCAAAACTATTAAATAAAAACAATATTTTGCTTAAATTCAATGTTTTATTTGTTAGAGGATATTATAAAAAAAAACAAGTAAGGAAGCCTAAGTTCGAGTGTAATCGAACATTAGAAACTCAGCTGTATGCTTTCATTGTTTGTTTGCGTTTGAGGGAAATACGATGTGATTTATATAAAGCGAGTGCTGCATAAAGTGAGCGTAGCTACGCCCATTTTCAACATTTTTTATCAGTCATCCAACTAAGCATATGAAGATTATTGTTAGTGCAAAATTTCATTCCTTTATGATTTCTAGTTACAACGATATTACTTTCAAAATTCCCAAAGGGTGTTAAAGAAATATCTTCGTTAAATAGTAGGCGTGGTCATAAACCGATTTCGCTAAATTTTTGAGCATGTATTACCACAAGTTATTAAAGTGTACAAACTGATTTTCGTCATAACATCTCAATTATTTGTCGAGTTATAGGCTCAAAAATCTCGTATATTCCTGCTTCTAAAAGTAGGCGGTGCCACGCCCATTTTCCAAAACTTTTATGGTTTTTGTTTTATGTCCATAGTTGGACTCCTGCCATAAAACTTCAATGATATATCTTTATATTTGACAGAGATATCGCTTAAAATGGTTTTATTAGGTCACTTTACAATACACATATATAAAAGTGGGCGTGGCCGTCAACCGATTTTGGCAATTTTTCGTCCAAACATTTCCCTAAGTAAGCATATCACGCGTACCAAATTTCATCGCTATATCTTCAACGGTTTCTGAGTTATGACTCATACAACTTTCAATGTTTTCCCCTTAATAAGTGGGCGTGGCACCGCCCATTATCCAAAATTTTTGTGTTTTTTGTTTTATGTCCGTAGTTGAACTCCTGCCGAAAAATTTCAGTGATAGATCTTTATATTTGACAGAGATATGGCTTAAAATGTTTTTATTAGGTCACTGTATAATATACATATATAAAAGTGGGCGTGGCCGTCAACCGATTTTGACAATTTTTCGTCCAAACATTTGCCTAAGTAAGTAAATCACGCATACCAAATTTCATCGATATATCTGCTACGGTTTCCGAGTTAGGGCTTGTAAATTTTTACAGTAAAACTTTCAATGTTTACCCCTTAATAAGTGGGCGTGGCACCGCCCATTTTCCAAAATTTCATCATATTTCTTCATAAGGGCCTGAGTTCAATACGTGGGTAAAAATTTATCACTCTAGCTATATTAGTGGCTGAGATACCAAATTTCCGACTTTTTCTAGGAAAAGTGGGCGTGGTCATAGTCCAATTTCGCCCATTTTCAACACCAACCGTCCCAGTCTCGATACCAACTTGCATTCCAAATTTCATCAAAATATCTCAATTTTTGCGCGAGTTAGAGTGTTTACAGACGGACGGACGGGGGATGACAAAACGATTAATACGCCTTTAAATATACATGTATATTAAGATAAGAGTTTGACGCAGTTATGAAAAAAGCATTGACTGAGATACCAAGATATTTATTCCTATTTTTTTTTGCTATAGACACAATCTATTGAGATAGGAATTTGTTGCAGTTATAGAACAGAAAAATAGGAATCGTTTGATATGAAAATCTCAAAATCGCATTTTTTTAAGATACGAGGTTGAGAAAGTAAGGCATCGAATTGTAGTTTCTGTGCATTTCATTGTTTCGTTTGTCTCGTATTTTATACACACATACATACGTACGTACGTACATATTTTGTTGGAGTTATTCGTGCGTGTCGCCTGCTAGTCAAGTAACATGTTGCTGCAACTGGCAAAGTTTTGGTGCTTGAAATATGAAATTTTTAGTTTTTATTTATTTTTATTTATTTACTAGCTGCCCCGGCAGACGTTGTTCTGCTAAAATTTATTCCTATGAAGCCTAAAGAAAAGTCTTTGATTACCGTATTGCTAACTATTATCTTAGAGTTCATCTTAATGACTGCGAATAATAAAAAATTGTCTATTCTCTGATTAAAAGTTATAGTTATATTCGCCGCGACAAACCTACTTCCCCCGATCCCTATCTCTATCTCAATCCTTATCTCTATTTCAATCTCAATCTCAATCTTAATCTCAATCTAAATTTCAATCTTAATCTCAATCTCAATTTCAATCTTAATCTCAATCTTAATCTCAATCTCAATGTCTATCCCTATCCCTATCCCTATCCCTATCCCTATCCCTATCCCTATCCCTATCCCTATCCCTATCCCTATCCCTATCCCTATCCCTATCCCTATCCCTATCCCTATCCCTATCCCTATCCCTATCCCTATCCCTATCCCTATCCCTATCCCTATCCCTATCCCTATCCCTATCCCTATCCCTATCCCTATCCCTATCCCTATCCCTATCCCTATCCCTATCCCTATCCCTATCCCTATCCCTATCCCTATCCCTATCCCTATCCCTATCCCTATCCCTATCCCTATCCCTATCCCTATCCCTATCCCTATCCCTATCCCTATCCCTATCCCTATCCCTATGCCTATCCCTATCCCTATCCCTATGCCTATCCCTATCCCTATCCCTATCCCTATCCCTATCCCTATCCCTATCCCTATCCCTATCCCTATCCCTATCCCTATCCCTATCCCTATCCCTATCCCTATCCCTATCCCTATCCCTATCCCTCCCTATCCCTATCCCTATCCCTATCCCTATCCCTATCCCTATCCCTATCCCTATCCCTATCCCTATCCCTATCCCTATCCCTATCCCTATCCCTATCCCTATCCCTATCCCTATCCCTATCCCTATCCCAATCCCTATCCCTATCCCTATCCCTATCCCTATCCCTATCCCTATCCCTATCCCTATCCATATCCATATCCCTATCCCTATCCCTATCCCTATCCCTATCCCTATCCCTATCCCTATCCCTATCCCTATCCCTATCCCTATCCCTATCCCTATCCCTATCCCTATCCCTATCCCTATCCCTATCCATATCCCTATCTCTATCTCTATCCCTATCCCTATCCCTATCCCTATCCCTATCCCTATCCCTATCCCTATCCCTATCCCTATCCCTATCCCTATCCCTATCCATATCTCTATCCCTATCCCTATCCCTATCCCTATCCCTATCCCTATCCCTATCCCTATCCCTATCCCTATCCCTATCCCTATCCCTATCCCTATCCCTATCCCTATCCCTATCCCTATCCCTATCCCTATCCCTATCCCTATCCCTATCCCTATCCCTATCCCTATCCCTATCCCTATCCCTATCCCTATCCCTATCCATATCCCTATCCCTATCCCTATCCCTATCCCTATCCCTATCCCTATCCCTATCCCTATCCCTATCCATATCCCTATCTCTATCCTTATCCCTATCCCTATCCCTATCCCTATCCCTATCCCTATCCCTATCCCTATCCCTATCCCTATCCCTATCCCTATCCCTATCCCTATCCCTATCCCTATCCCTACCCCTATACCTATCCCTATCCCTATCCCTATCCCTATCCCTATCCCTATCCCTATCCCTATCCCTATCCCTATCCCTATCCCTATCCATATCCATATCCATATCCCTATCCCTATCCCTATCCCTATCCCTATCCCTATCCCTATCCCTATCCCTATCCCTATCCCTATCCCTATCCCTATCCCTATCCCTATCCCTATCCCTACCCCTATCCCTATCCCTATCCCTATCCCTATCCCTATCCATATCCATATCCCTATCCCTATCCCTATCCCTATCCCTATCCCTATCCCTATCCCTATCCCTATCCCTATACCTATCCCTATCCCTATCCCTATCCCTATCCCTATCCCTATCCCTATCCCTATCCCTATCCATATCCATATCCCTATCCCTATCCCTATCCCTATCCCTATCCCTATCCCTATCCCTATCCCTATCCCTATCCCTATCCCTATCCCTATCCCTATCCATATCCCTATCTCTATCTCTATCCCTATCCCTATCCCTATCCCTATCCCTATCCCTATCCCTATCCCTATCCCTATCCCTATCCCTATCCCTATCCCTATCCCTATCCCTATCCCTATCCCTATCCATATCCATATCCCTATCCCTATCCCTATCTCTATCCCTATCCCTATCCCTATCCCTATCCCTATCCCTATCCCTATCTCTAACCCTAACCCTATCCCTATCCCTATACCTATCTACCTTTACCTTACCGGGACCGTCCATGACCATCCCGGCCCACTACTTTAGCCATCTCTGGGAAACAGCCTTAGAAATCACAATGAAAATAGCTGTATGTGAAAGCCCTGCTCAACGCCTTTCATTTGCCACCAATGTCGCTCGAAAACATTCAGGGGTTATCCGGGACCACGCTTTGACCAAAATCTTGGAACCCGGCCTATTAAAGAGCTCTTTGTTGAAGTCCTCCTCAACAGCTTTCATTTGATACCAATATCACTCGAAGACTTGCTGGGTTGATCTGGGTCCACATTTAGGCCTGTATTCCGGGAAGCTGCCACTTTTTCGAAATTCTATATTCCCTATTATGTGCGCTAACACCACATGAATCTGCTGTGAAAATTTCAGAAAGATCGGTTGGTTACTTTGGGAGTCTATAAAGGACACACATCCACACATGCACACATACACACATACACACCGATTTTTCGAATTTTTGGACTTTTCCCGAGCGATTTTCCAAAATTTTCTTCCGTACGAACCTTCTCCTCGAGAATACGAACAACTAACAAAAAATTTTACAGAAATCGGCCCAGCCGTTCTCATCTGATGAGGTTAGTAACATTTTTTACACCATTTTTATATATATAGATTTATTATACTCAGCTGTACTAGTACACAGAGTATTATAGTTTTAATCACATAACGGTGGATTGTAACACCATAAAATAATCGAGATAGATATTGACTTATATATATCAAATTGATCAGGGTGAAAAAAGAAATCGATTGAGCCATGTCCGCCCGTCTGTCCGTCTGTCCGTCCGTCTGTCTGTCTGTACGCACGATAACTCGCGCAAAAATTGAAATATTTTGATGAAATTTGGAATGCAAGTTGGTATCAAGACTGGAACGGATGGTATTGAAAATGGGCGAAATCGGACCATGACCACGCCCACTTCCCCTATATAGTAAAAATCGGAAATTTTGTATCTCAGTCACTAATAGAGTTAGAGTGATGGAGCTCAGGCCCTTATGAAGAAATTTGGTGAGATTTTGAAAAATGGGCGGTGCCACGCCCACTTATTAAGGGCCAAACATTGAAAGTTTTATATGTCATAACTCAGAAACCGTTGAAGATATATCGATGAAATTTGGTAGGCATGATATACTTACTTAGGCAAATGTTTGGACGAAAAATTGCCAAAATCGGTTAACGACCACGCCCACTTTTATACATGGGTATTATAAAGTGACCTAATAAAAACATTTTAAGCGATATCTCTGTCAAATATAAAGGTATATCATTGAAATTTTATGGTGGGAGTCCAACTGCGGATATAAAACGAAAAGCACAACAATTTTGGAAAATGGGCGTGGCACCGCCTCTTTTTAGAAGCAGGAATATACGAGATTTCTGAGCCCATAACTCGACAAATAATTTAAATATAATGACGAAACTTGGTGTGTACACTTTTATTAGTTGTGGTAATACATGTTTAAAATTTTAGCGAAATCGGTTAACGACCACGCCCACTTTTATATATGGGAACTATAAAGAGGCCTAATAAAAATATTTTAAGCGATATCTTTGTCAAATATAAAGATAATTCATTCAAATTTTGTGAAATGAGTTCCACAATAGACCGGAAACAAAAAATAGAAAAATGTGGAAAATGGGCGTGGCACCGCCTCTTTTTAGACAAAGGAATATACGAAATTTCGGAGCCCATAACTCGACAAATAATTGAGATATTATGATGAAACTTGGTTTATACACTTCTATAACTTGTGTTAATAGACACGCAAAAATTAATTCAAATCGGTTTATGACCACGCCTACTTTTTAACAAAGATATTTCTGGAACACCCTTTGGGAATTTGTATCGTCACATCTTTGTAATTAGAAGTCATAAAGGAATGAAATTTTGCACAAAGAATAATATTCATATGCTTAGTTGGATGATTGATAAAAATGTTGAAAATGGGCGTGGCTACGCCCACTTTATGCAGCACTCGCTCTATATAAAATACACCGTGTTTTCATCAAACGCAAACAAACAATGAAAGAATACAGCTGAGTATCTAATGTTCGATTCCGCTCGAACTTAGGCTTCCTTACATGTTTTTTTATGTTTTGCGTGCGCTGGCATTGAATGCAAGGAAATATATGTACATATGTAACACAGAATATGTATATGTATTCGACGACGTTCAGTAAACGCTTTGTAAAAGCTAATTTCTGTTTGAGTCTTCGTCGCTTGATTATATTTTTTGAAAAGACTTGTATTCCTCGACCGTTTATGCATTGCTTCTTCGCTGGAACTATGAGATTTTGTGAAAATCTCTTTTAGGAACAACAAGTAAGAACGTGACTGGTCTCAGCCTTTCATGGATGAATGTCTTGTGCCCAAAACATCTTTGTCTGCATAATTGGCTGTATAGGAGATATACATATCTATCGTGCTATCGATATTGGGATTCTTCTCATTTTTTCTGTCTACCACGATATTTGTCAAAAATTTATTGTTTTGGATCAAAATTATTATGTATATCATTTTAGATTCATGAAAAGTATATAAATCTGCGAACAATTTGGAAAAAAATTATATATAGTTATTCAACTAAAATTCTTGTCTAACTATTTATTTCTTTAATACCCGGAAAAACTTCTTTACAAACAAATTGAAAGTGTGTGCCACACACACGCACACAAAAATGATGAGTGAGATAAATAATTTGAAATCCAATATCTATTCCCAGCTACATTTATTTGTCTTAACTTTGGCAGAAAATTTTGCAAGGAAAAACTGAGCAAAAGTTATTACCACAATTAGTGCAAAAGAAAGTTGAGATCTAACAAAGAGCAATCAATTCTGCATGCAAATAAGCATTTCGTAAAACTTTTACATTTGGCCATTCGTTCGTGTTCATTTATACATAGTGCCACACAGCAGCAACAACAAAAGCAAAAAGAACAAAAAACAAGTAAGGAAGCCTAATTTCGAGTGGAATCGAACATTAGATACTCAGCTGTATGCTTTCATTATTTGTTTGCGTTTGATGGAAACACGGTGTACTTTATATAAAGCGAGTGCTGCATAAAGTGGGCGTAGCCACGCCCATTTTCTAAATTTTTATCAGTCATCCAACTAAGCATATGAATATTATTCTTTGTGCAAAACTTCATTCCTTTATGACTTCTAGTTACAAAGATGTCACTTTACAAATTCCCAAAGGGTGTTCCAGAAATATCTTTGTTAAAAAGTGGGCGTGGTCATAAACCGATTTCAATAAATTTTTGCGTGTCTATTAACACAAGATATAAAAGTGTATAAACCAAGTTTCGTCATAATATCTCAATTATTTGTCGAGTTATGGGCTCCGAAATCTCGTTGATTCCTTTGTCTGAAAAGAGGCGGTGCCACGCCCATTTTCCGGAATTTTTTTATTTTTTGTTTCCGATCTATTGTGGAACTCATGCCACAAAATTTCAATGAATTATCTTTATATTTGACAAAGATCTCGCTTAAAATGTTTTTATTAGGCCACTTTATGATACCCATATATAAAAGTGGGCGTGGTCGTTAACCGATTTCGCTAAAATTATGAACATGTATTACTACAAGTAGTGAAAGTGTATACTCCAAGTTTCGTCATAATATATCGATTATTTGTCGAGTTATGGGCTCAGAAATCTCGTATATTCCTGCTTCTGAAGGGAGGCGGTGCCACGCCCATTTTCCAAAATTTTTAAATTTTTTGTTTTATGTCCATAGTTGGACACCTTCCATAAAATTTCAATGATATATCTTTATATTTGACAGAGATATCGCTTAAAATGTTTTTATTAGGCCCCTTTATGGTTTCCGTATATAAAAGTGGGCGTGGTCGTCAACCGATTTTGGCAATTTTCCGCCCAAACATTTGCCTAAGTAAGTGTATCACGCCTACCAAATTTCATCGATATATCTTCAACGGTTTCTGAGTTGTGACTCATAAAACTTTCAATGTTTGCCCCTTAATAAGTGGGCGTGGCACCGCCCATTTTCCAAAATTTCACCATATTTCTTCATAAGGGCCTGAGCTGAATACGTGTGTGAAATTTTATCACTCTAGCTCTATTAGTGACTGAGATACAAAATTTCCGATTTTTACTATATAGGGGAGGTGGGCGTGGTCATGGTCCGATTTCGCCCATTTTCAATACCATCCGTTCCTGTCTTGGTACCAACTTATATTTCAAATTTCATCAAAATATCTCAATTTTTGCGTGAGTTATCGTGCGCACAGACGGACAGACGGACAGACGGACGGACATGGCTCAATCGATTTCTCTTTTCACCCTGATCATTTTGATATATATAAGTCTATATCTATCTCTATTATTCCATTCTGTTACAATCCACCGTTAGGAAATCAAAACTATAATACTCTGTGTACTAGTACAGCTGAGTATAAAAAAGCACAGCAGCAAATAAACATAACGCACCAACACTTCTAAGCATTTTATGCATTTTTCATAAAAACGAACTTACTACAACTTGGATACATCTATAACAATAATAGTTATATGGAAGTTTATGTATACAAACATATGTACATACGTGCATACAGATATATCTACATATGTATATTTAGTTGCACATTAATATGCCCTAAGAAATTTTAAAATAAAATGCGAAATGGCATTAACATTCATTTCATTTATGGAAGTTGGTAGTAAAAAATTTGCATCGAAAAATCGAAAAACCACAAATTGCTTTAGGCATATCTAAGCAAAAATATCTCTACTTCACTTGCATAAATGCACGAATTTTTAGTTAATAAATGCTGGTTGAATGTAGGCGTTTTTCATTTGAATATTATTTAATTTTAAATGGGGTGCATGAATTGAGTGAGTGGAAAGCGATAGAAAGAGGTGTGTATATGTGTTTTTTGCATGAACTGATCATTTACAAACTAGGTACATATGTATCAGTGGCGGATCCACGGGGGGTTTTGCGGGTTCAAACCCTCCCCCTTTTGGTTTATCATAGATCCCAAATTAATACCTTTATAGATTCTGCACCCAAATTTCCCAAACTGATCAAGGAAAACTCTATCATTCCAAAAGCAATGGTTGGATGGGTTTCGCTGTCCAAAGGAAAAACTCGACATTTGTTTTCATTTATTTTCAGATTATATTTTATATGCACGTATATATATGTGTGAAAAGACAATTGCGCACTTGTCGTCCATCGAAAAAGATGCGAGCATAGTAGATAGTTGAAAGAAATACAATTAAAGTACAGCGTTTGACATGCACAATGTAAATGGCTCGTTGGCGTAGCTGTAGCGCCTTTGATTCTCATTTTGTCGATCGCGGTTCGAATCCTGCCTGTGGCTTGTATTTTTTTTTATTTTTTATTATTTTTATTTATTTAAAAATTAAAAAAAAATATTTAAAAATGAATAAAAAAATTTATATTTTATTCATGTATACTGGGCACACCACATAACATCCAAAATATGTACCTACATGCGAAAAAAGTTCATGTAGGTACCTTTGGACGCACGTGCATAAAATCAAATTTGTCAAATGCTATTCGCAAATTGCCAAATCGTAAATTTATTTTCTTTTCTTATCCCTATTTTTATCGGGATTGTACAGAATTAATTTGGTCAGAAATGTCTGAATCTTTGGAGAAATTGCCTTTTTCAGAGGTATTTCGCAATTCTTGTTTAAATTAACCTTTTAAAACTTTGAGTATATAACCCTAAAAAGATAATCTGCGTCAAAATTACGCATCCCCTTTCGAATTATTGTTCTCACTCCCCTAATTATGTGAATACGTCGCTGAACGTTATATATATTTCAGTTGTGCTGCATATCTCTCACGTGACACATAATTTTCTGTTGTAAGTCTTGTAAATTTCCCAATATGAGGGGTCAGTGAGTCAAAATTACGCACGATTATCTTTTCCGTGACTTTCAGGAAGCATTTTTCACGTATTGCACAAGGACAAGGATGACTTTCATTCATCATAACATTGTACTGAAGAGCCAGTATAATAAAAAAATTATATGTGTTGTATTGTGGCAGCTATGGGGAAGTGGGTAAAGTGCTCGCATGCCATACCATGGGTCGCCGGTTCAACCCCAAGCCGACCCAACACCAAAATTTAATTTAATTAATTTTCTAATTAAAAGTCAATTATTAGGTTTTTAAAATATTGGTCACCTGTCAGTAGTGGACGGCATACCCTCTGAGTGTAATTTTGTCATGAAAAAGCTTCTCACAAAAATGCATTCACCGTTAGGAATCGGCATAAAACTGCAGGCACACCCAATTAGTAAGAAAAACAAAATTATGGAGCACGCTTCGAATTTGGAAAGATGTTCGACCTTAAAACTCGTTAGAGCCAGTGTATCATATTATATTATGTATTGTACATAATTCTCCTTCTTTTTAGTCAGCGCTTAACGGTATAGACGATTTTGGCCGAGTCCAAAAAAGCGCATCAGTCGTGTCTGTTTTGTGCTGCCTGGCGCCAATTGGAAATACCTAGGCAGGACGAGTCGGTCTTCACCTGATCTTCCCAAAGCAGAGAAGGTGTCCCTTTTCTTCTTTTGTACATACTGTCCTTCCAAAAAAGGCGAAAGGCAATGGGTCATGCAATAAGTTCAAAAATGCTATATGTCGCGAGGACAATATTTGATATTTTCCAAAATTGTGTTTGACCGACCTTCATAAAAAATTTTCATTTATTTTTCTTAATGAGTTTCCAGTTCATTTAGATTGTAAGTCAAAACGTCTGATTTTTGCAGGAAAGTTATTCAAAACGGGACGGAAAATGGGTGTTTCCTAATTTCAGGAGAAAATTGAAGAAGTTCTTTTGGTTTAGTTTTTTTATAGTAAACAAATTTAAATTTATTTTATTTATAATGTTTACATTTATTTTACATATCTATAATAAAGTTTGTGCAAGTTCCGGGCAAATTTGTAAATAAACTGTGAAGATATAGCTGAAAACCCATCATGCGTCAATTTTACGCATGATTATTTTTAACGTATGTAAAAATATGATTATCTAACTAGGGATAAAAACAAGAAGAATAAAAATTCTATTAAAAATATAAATATAAACAAAAAGTACTAGATACATATATTCTTATTTATTTTGGCTTTAGGTGGTATTAGTCCATATTTTCACCAGCGTCTGCCCTTACAAAACATCTTCCAAAAAAACAAATTTTCAAACCCCCCCCCCTTGCCGAAATCCTGGATCCGCGCCTGATATGTATGTATGTATAAATGTAGAGGGGAAGCATAAGTAAGTGTCTGAATGACCTAAAAAACAAAAACAAAAAACCAAATCGAAGGCATTTCTTTTTTGCAGTTATTAATAGTTATTTGATTGCGTTTTTCAGTTAAAAATGTCTGCTTGAAATATTATTTTGCTTAAGCTTCTGCAAATAAAACTGGAAATTTTGCATTCTACGGCTAAGGAAAACTTATATAACAATAATTAAGAAAGTTGAAATTCGTGTGAATTAAAGCATTTTATAGCCAGCCGAAATTTTTTTGTGTGGTATGCAATTCTCTTTGAGTGTACAAAGAAATTGTTTTTTTCGCTAACGGTTATAAAATAGAATTTCTCGAAATTTCTAGTATAATTCGAACTTCATTAAATGACTCCAATGAATATATGTATGTATCTTTATTTGTAAAATGATTATTTTTTATACCTTTCATGAATATTATATTGTAATAGCAAATGCACGTCCCGCTTCGCAAGAACGAAAATATTTTTGTATTATAATGAGTATTTCCATCTCTACCCCTAACTTTCCCATTTACCTTATCCCTCCTCCACTGTTTTTCCTATCTACTGTTTCTCTTTCTATTTCCATAGGGAACGAATATCTATAAAAAAAACTCTACTCAACACATTTCGCTTGGAACCAATATCGCTCAGAAACATCCCGGGGTCATTCGGGTGCACATTAGGCCCCATGTCTGACGAACTGTTCTAGACATCACAATATTAAAGTCCTGTTCAAAACCTTTTATTTCACGCCGATATCGTTCAAAAACTCTCGGGGTCCACGTGTTTACCCATATCTTGGTACCCGGCTTAGGCGTTACCATAAAAACTGCTAAAAAACGGACCATAAATACGAATTTTCTAAATATCTCGTCTCCAGCTCCACCTAGCGTCTGTTTTTTGTAACAAAGTTTTTGATTACATATAAAACATTCATACATAAAAATCAAACAGAATGGGATCATACAGGCTTTGCAAATAAAGCAATTCCAGCGCCATCTCATTCATACTCTTTAAGCGCTTTTCGAATAGAATTCTTTCGATGTTGAAGTTGGATTCATACAGAGTGCGAATATGCGCTCGAATCGAATTTCGATTCGATGGCTTCGAGTTGTTGCTTCCATAACATTAACTGACTTAATACCATAAACTATAAAATCTCTTTCCTACAAAAAAAAAAAAACTAGATACAAACTGAGCTTCCCAAAAAACAGAAATCCGTAAAATACAAGTATGCGGAAATTGATTTTACTTGAAAGAAAGAAATAAAATAAAATAAAATAAAATAAAATAAAATAAAATAAAATAAAATAAAATACAGTGATTATGACAAAATCTGCTAAAACCATTTGCGTCTCGAAATATGTTTATTTTTCCAGCATACAAATGCCTCGTCAGCATAAAGCAGCCGCCGCATGGAATACCTTCGCATCTAACAACTGAAGCCACACATACATACATACATATAGAATAAAAGCCATACACACAATGCACTCACTGTACAACAAGTTGAGTATCTATATAGGAAACGAATAGGTCCACATACTAACAATTTGTAAATAAAAGCATCAAACGGGAATCAATAGCGCTGACGTTGCACTGCTAAAGTTCGCTTTCTCTTTCATTCGTTCATTCATTCATTCATTCCACCACTCATTCATTCATGCATTTTCACTTTAACTGCGGTTTTGTGTGTGTGTTTAGTGCTTATTTGCAAATGCTTAACATATACCGTTGTATCACTAACCGTAACACCGCATACATATATACATACATTCACACGAACGTAAATAGATTTGGCTGTGCAAGTGAACTTTCAATGGCTGCCTTCAGAAAGCCCTGCCACCCTCACCAACCTTCGCACCACCTTATATTTACATTGGAAATTGCACTAAATGCACGCATAGATAATTTGTATGTATGTATGTATGTATGTGTGTATGTATGTATGTATGTATGTGTGTATGTATGTATGCATGTATGTATATACATATGTATGTAGCTCTACCTAAAAAAAGCGATGAAAGGAAAAAAGGGATAAATATAGAAAGACATTTCAGCAACTGATTTGATGATAGATCCTAGACGCAAGCCACTCTCGTCAGTTCGACGTTCTCACCACCGCCGCCCCGCCCGCCCAGCATCGACCCATAACACATTTACTGCTGCAGTATGTTTATTTGAAAGCGAAAACTTTGCCGGAAATATAGGTGTAGGGGGTGGGGATGTGCGTGCATGTCCTTGTACGTATGAATGTTTGTATGTAAGTGTTTATCACTTTCATGTGTTTGTATGTACATAGTACATATGTATGGCGGATAGTGTATTGATGTTTACTCACAGATTTTCTGTTTTCACATTTCGGCATGTCTCTGCGCACATACACACCAACATATGTAGATATATCTATATTGTATGTATGTCTTTCAAATCTAAAACCATTTAGCTACGCCCAACATGATTTCAAATCTATTTAAAACGCAATTGCATTCATCGCATGCATACATTGATCGTGTGTGTTTGTTGTTGTTGTTGTGGTTGGTGTTGCATGGCATCATCACGGCATCTCGGCAGCGCGTGGAAGCGCGTGCTTGTGTGCATTGCAGCGGAAAATTGCCAACAGTTAGTAGGGACTTCTTGTTGTTGTTTGTTTTTTTTTTTCGCTTGCAATGGTTAAGCGCCTAAAACTATTGAATAGCTGAAACGCTGAATGGTGGATAGTGGCTGAATGAAAAAGAAAAACTCAGAGACATTTTAGCGTGGGTTGCAAAGAAATTTAGATAACCAAATGGCGGTTTTGAGCTGCGAAAAGTTATTTTTCAATTATATCGCATTTAAATGAAGCGATTTATAGTATTTGCAATCTGAGTATACTGTACTGAAAAGGCTCAAAAATTAATAATTTATTTAAAAAGCGGACCATTATTATAAAATGTTATTTGCCACGAATATGTTTGGCTTAATCAAAGTAGTAATGAAGCCAATTATATAAAGAATTTAGCTTACTCGCCATTTTTTCGTCCGCTCTCCGCTACTTAAACCAATCTGAGGATATCGCTATCACTTTTGTTTACATTTGCGTGTCTCTTCATCCAGCATTTTTATAGCCTTAAAATCAACGTTTAGTAAAAAAAAAATTAAAGCGTGAATAACGGGTATTCATCAACAATGATGTGTAAACAGCTTCGAAATCGGATATTCATTCCCTTTTCTTTATTCCTTTTTTTCCTGGTTTTCTATGGATTAAAAGGCGACTATCGTTTTTGTAATTTTTTGTTGTCATTGTGACTGCTAATATTTTGTTGTTTTTGTTTGTTTTGATTTTTGGTTTTTGACTTTTGATTTTTTATTTTGTTTTGTTTTGTATTGCTCAGAAACATGCATCATCATCCGAGTCCACGCTTGACCGATATCTGTAGACCCGGCCTAGGAATCATAAAGAGTAGAGCTCCGTGTAGAAGTCCTGCTCAACACCTTTCATTTGATACTAATATTGCTCAGAAACATTCCGGGTTAATCCGGGGTCACATTTTGACCCATATTTGGGGACCCGACCTAGGACTCACAATGAATAGAGCTCTATGTGAAAGCCCTGCTCAACACCTTTCATTTGATACCAATATTGCTCAGAAATATTCAAGGATCATCCGGTCCTCATTTTGGCCCATATCTCGGGACCCGACCTAGACATCATAAAGAATAGAGCTCTATGTAGAAGCCCTCCTAAACACCTTTCATTTGATACCAATACTGCTCAGAAACATTCAAAGATCATCCGGGCCCTCGTTTTGACCCATATCTCGGAACCCGACATAGGAATCATAAAGAGTAGAGATCCGTGCAGAATCCATGCTCAAGGCCTTTCGTTTGATATCAATATTTCTCAGAAACATTCAAGGACAACCTGGTCATCGTATTGCTCCATATCTCGGGACCCGACATAGGAATCATAAAGAGTAGAGCTCCGTGTAGAAGATCTGCTCAAAACCTTTCATTTGATACCAATTTTGCTCAGAAATATTCCAGGATCATCAGGGTCATCGTTTTGACCCATATCTCGGGACCCGACATAGGGGTCACAATGAAAAGAGTTTCATATCGAAGTCCTGCTCAAAACCTTTCATTTGATACCAATATTGCATAGAAAATTAGGTAGGTAGGTGTAGGTATGCATATCCATACATTTGCATACATGTTCAAACAGGTTGGTCCTTTTTATTTTGCCTATTTGTCGCATTGTTACAGAAAACACCAACAACAGCAACGATCTTTGCATTTGCACGGTTATCATGCAAGCATTTGTAAGTACATGTGTATCTACATACCTACCACTGACAATGCCAGGCGATTCACACGGACACAGCAGCGCACTAACACAAATGTCATTTACGGTTTACGCGTAAACTTTACCTGTTTTTCGAAATTACGCGTAGCTACAGCAAAGATGTTTACACATCAAAAATTACAAAGCCCTACCGCTTCAACATTTGGCTATAAAACATGAGATGGCAAAAAAAGGATAAATGAAAAACCAAGCGTATTCACGCGGCTTAGATAACAAATTAAAGTTTGTTTGTTTGGCCATTGAGAAGTGTTGCTTGCCGCAGCACATTCACTTTTCAAATACATACACAAAAACATGAATGTATAGCTAACGAATTGGCATTGTTTTTGTGTTTTCGTAGAAGTTGCAAGCTTCAATAAGCCTATCTTCTTCTGCGCGGTTTTCGTAATTTGCCACTTAAAATAGCGGCTGATTTTACCTAACCAAGGTATTATCTAGTTTGTGGTTTCTTTTGGTTGGAATGGCAGAATAGCGGGAATTGGTTCGAACTAATTTGTCGCTATTCATCAGCGATTGGCGACAACAAACAATTTACGCACTAAATGTAAAATGCTGCAAAAGCTATAGTAATTGAGTTAATGCAATAAATATTTGTGTGTAGAAATTTATCACGAGCGTGCTGATTGCTTATTTAATGTTCAAAATGCTAATAAAAGCAAAATGTTTAGTAAAACTTGAAATATTTTAAATAAATTACTACCCTAAGTAGAAACACACCTTTCCGCACCAGAGTTGCCGAACCAATAAATTTAATTATTATTTTATTGGAGTCTTTAATCTCAAAAGATTAGAATTTTTCACAATCAATTTTTATATCGTTGGAACCAAATCCTACCGACATACCTTGATTGCCCCCGAAGTTTTTGGAGGGTGTTCTACTTGTTCAGGAAATAGTTCTTCCGTGAATTCTAGCTAATTATACGTGGTTTATATACTTGAGGAGCTATCCCACCCTAGAAACATGCATGTCAGGCTTAACTTTTTTCATATATTTTCTCATCTACATATTTAAGAAGAGCACGGTTCAACTATCTCATTTGTAGTTCAGTTTCGATGGCAAATATTTGACTATTCTACTCAGAAGGATGTTCTAAAACCGGCAACAATATGCACCTAAATATGTACATTAGGCCGTCGCGACTTAGCATCCAATATATTTTGCCAACTGTATAAATAAAATACATCTAACAATTTTGTGGTTCGTTAAAAGTAATTAGTAATTAATAATGACTTAAAAAACATGGTGGGCATGTATGGATTGCTCTCAGTAGCGCATCCATTTATTGTAGTGCATCAGCAAAGTTCTGTAAATGATTTCCTTTTGAGGCGTACGAAATTGGTTGGTCTTGCCGTCAGGGCTAGAAGGAGTGGGTTGGGGTGAGCTAATATTCTCATTTTGTATGATGCAGCATACTTTCTGATTTCTTGAGAGATAGTAGGTATCTTTAGGTCACGATGTAGTTGGTCGTTCGTGACGTAGTAGGGCGCATTTACAATCATTCTAATGGTTTTCGATAGGAATCTTTGGAGAATCTCTATATTTGAGTTTGCTGCGGTTCCCCATAGCTGTATGCCATAGGTCCAGATGGGTTTTAAGATAGCTGAGCAGGAGTTTGTTGTCGATTGATAGTTGGGAGTTTCGATTCATGAGCCAATAAAGATTTCTCAGTTTTATACAAAGAGCTTTTCGTTTGGTGAATATGTGGGTTCTCCATGTTAGTTTTCTGTCGAGATGCATACCCAGGTACTTTGTTACGTCACTTTGCGGTATATCAATGCCATTGAGTTTTACGGATGGGCAAGTGTTACGTCTAGTGGTAAACGTCACTTGAACAGATTTTGATTCATTTGACTTTATCCGCCAGTCTTTCAGCCAATGGGTAATTTTATTTAAACTTCTTTGAAGCTTGAGGGAGGCCACGTTAGGGTTGAGGTCTGAAGCCAGTACAGCAGTGTCATCGGCAAAAGTGCCGATAGTGACTCCTTCTGCTATTGGGAGGTCGTATGTGTAAAGTAGGTACAGTATTGGGCCCATTACACTACCTTGCGGGACGCCTGCTAAGCTCTCGTAAAGCTCAGACTGCTCTGCTCCTTCTTTGACGAAAAAGTAACGATTTTTTAGATAAGATTGTATAAATAGAAAGTAGCTTGTAGGGAGAGTATTTTTTATTTTATAGAGCAGGCCGTCGTGCCATACGCGATCAAAAGCTTGGGATATATCTAGAAAGGCAGCTGTACAGTATTTTTTTTTTTGCTCAAAGGCAGAGTAGATTTTCTCGGTAAGTCTTTGTACTTGTTCAATTGTTCCGTGTCCTCTTCTGAAACCAAATTGGTGATTAGGTATAATGTTATGCTCTTCTATTTTGGGTAGGAGTCTTTTAAGGAAGAGAACTTTCAAGACTTTTGAGACAATGGGCAGCAGACTAATGGGTCTGTAAGACGCTGCCGTATCAGGGGGCTTTCCTGGTTTCAGAATCATTTTCATCTGAGCGACTTTCCATTGAGGGTGTATGAATGCAGTTATTAGTACTGCATTAAAAAGTTGGGTGAGAAATTGTATGCCTTCGTAAGGTAATTGTTTTAGTACATTGCCATTAATAATATCGTACCCAGGAGCTTTCTTTGGGTTGAGCTTCGCTATTACGGTTTTTACCTCCGATATTGCGAATCGTTTTATGGGGAGGTCCATTTTATAGGGATGACTCAGAGTATTTTTCACTTCTGTTGTTGTGCTTAGTGGGGGTTCAATATCATGTGGCGTGCAAAAGTATTTGCTTTCTTTGCGTCACTTTTCGCCCATTCGTTATTTTCCATTCGTATTGGAGAATTGTAGAGAATCGGCCTTTTTAGCTTAGTAGCAGCTTTCCAAAGGGAGTAATCAGTTGCAGCTGTTCCATCAACATTACTGAGATATTGTTGAACTTGTCTGTTGTGTTCAATTTTGAGGATATTTTTGAGTTCTTTGGTGAGAGCATTCAATCTTTTCTTGTCGTCGGGGTGACGGGTTTGTTGCCATTTTTTCCTTGCGAGTCGCTTTTCTTTGAGCTTAGCTTGTATGTTGTGGGTAACGCTTGTCCTTTTTTGTCTGATGAGGGTGGGAGTTGATTTCCATGCAGCTTGTTGGATGCAGCTGTTAAAATGTTCGACTGCTGCCTCTATATCTTCAGCAGATTTCACGGCTAATTTGAAGTCAAGATTAGACGTGATGATGTGTCGGAAGTATTCCCAATCAGTCCAAAAAATAGTCCACAGTACCCACATTCATATGATTTTTTTTTTTTTCATATCTTCAGTACCTATTTATAAAACGATCTCTCAGTTTAATACCCCAATGTCTTTGGCTTGAGCGGAGGGTTTCTAACATATAATCGTATTAACCCTAAGTGCGCAATTGGGCTCACTACCATCCAGTACTTAGTTTATACCACCCTAATGTAGACTTTTTTGCCTGCATTTAAACGCCGACAAAAATCATTAATCTTTTGTTAAAGAAATATTTCGAACGCTTCAGTAAAACCCGAAATAAGACAAATTCAACTTTCTGCACGCTGTGGCCTTTTACTTAAGTACATTATATAAAGATTTTTTCTGAAGAGAACCCTAGTGAAATTTTATGGCGAATAATTTTCTACAACATATCAAGCCTTTATCGACCTTAAAATTTTTCTGAATTTTAAAAAAATAGCCCTCTAGTAGTAATGCTAGGTGGTTGAAAATTTCGTTAAATTTTTTAAACCTTTTAGACTACATTTATGACGAAACCGAATTCAGTTTCAAACTTAAGCTTTTAAAATTTTTCAAAAAAACAGGAAACACTTTGAATTCCAAATTCACTTTTCCGGTTTCATTTTCAACCTCAATTTTTTCCTCTCAAAAAAAATTTATTAAAAAATGGAAAGTTCCAAAGCGAGACTGGAGCCAGGGCCACTCAAATTTTAACCAATTTCATGTTGTCTGCCTTAACCCCTGTGTGATCGTACTACATGTGTGTAGCGTATCGAGTATTCTACTTGATTTGCAAAAACTTTTTTCTTGCGATACGGTCTAATGTACATACATAAGTAAGTTTATTTATTACCTAATTTTTGGTTCCAAATATGCTTAAAATGAATATGTTTTGTTTAATTTAGTTTTATAATAAATTATTTCTTATTATTACCTAAAAATATCTTTAAATTTAAAAAAAAAATTCCTTTATAAATCTTATATTAAAGATGTTCTACATATGGTAGAGCGCGCTACTACTAACGTCACAAATTGAGGCGCGCTTACTGGAGTGTTAATGCTCAAAACTTTAACCCCCTCGCCCCCATCGAAATTAATTACCGTCATCGTAGCTGTCAACATCATTTCTAATAGCCGTCAGTCGTAGAAGTCCAAAACTAAAATTTTTCGTTACAACTTACACTTGCCAAATGGTTAGCCAACATTTCCAACACAAGCGATATTATGGAATGGCAGAAAGCTTCGCTTTCACTTAACGACACGGAAACACAACCCTACTGAATTGCTACTTGTAGATAAACTATGTTAAATTGTGGTATACTTTAAAATATAATTTGCTGCAAAAATTTAAATTATTTTAATGAGAGCAAAAAACTCAATGCCAAAAGACTTATCGCAGAAAATTCCTACTTCGCAAGAGTAAAGTGTGTAAATTTTCACTTGCTCTATTGCAAATAATTAAATTTGTTCGTTAGTTATGAAATTTGCCACTTCTTCTACTTCTTCATCGCCGTCGTCGTCATCGTCGTCATCCTCAACAAAAACAGGAACCTTTGCACTGAGACAAATACTCGCACATACACACACGAACACGCGAACAAGTAGCTTGTAAAACACAATGTTCATTTGTTTCATAAATTTTCTATGCAATATTCGAAAAGTTCGTAGACTTAACGACCGCCACTTGGGGCCCGGCTTAATTTGCCTGCTTGCCTTGTCTATTGTTTTCAAATGTTGTTGTTTTTTGCACTTCATCTCCTGTTTTCTTTCTATGTACTTTGTTTATTTATTTATTTTTATTTTTGTATTTTTGCTTTGCTTTTGCAGCAAGTCTTCCTTCCACTCTATTGTATTTATTTTCATTTTGCGGAAAGCCGCATCTTTGTGGATGGATGTAACTGGTATTTCTATTTTAGATTTTATATTTAAATATATATGTATAAGTAGGTATGTAGATATATCTGCTGTTGCTGCTATGAAAGCGCTAGTTTCTTTGTTAGCTGTGCAGCCTCTTTGTTTCATTAACTTCAATAGCATAACAAGCCTATTTACATCGGCAGCTTCACTTCACTCTCTCAGCAACCTTGGCTCGTTTTTATGAGGCTTCATTTGCATTCAAACAAACTAAGCAGATTATTGCTTTAGTAAAACAATAGTCAAGTACCTACCTACCACTAGTATATATTAAGTATTAATGCAATAATCTATGATTAAATTTAATTCTTTGTTCTTTATAAATACAAACACAAATAAAAAGAAAATATTTATTTTGCAGACTTTTCAATTTAATTATAATTAAATTTCAAATAAGCAATGGACAATGAGAAAAAAATTTTAATTTTATTGTTAAATGGCGCAGTGACTAACTACTTAACTTGTTTATGAAAGAATTTTTTTTAATTGCAGCTTGTGAAATTAAGTTTGAATTATTTTGCTTATGGCAGTTTGAAGAAAAGTTTTGCATACATATGTATTTTGAGTGGTTATATTTGAAATCATTGCATATTTAGGGTGGACTATTAGTTAATTTTAATTTACTCGCAACAAGATTTATTGCAATTGGAAATACGAGTAAATGTTTTAGTTTAACGTTGTTTTTGGAACAGCATCTATATCTATCTATCTAGAGTTCAAGTTGGCAATCCAGAAATCTTACTTCTTTTCCTCCGTTAATATCACTGGACCACGAATTTCAACTTTTTCTCTTTACCAGAAACGCCGTTATGAAATTCGTATGTAAAATCACCCCCTGATTTCGAAAATCGTGTTCATTTTTGATTCTATAGTACCGTTTTTGAGATATTTGCAATTTACCGTTATTCAAAAAAACCAAAAAGATGGCTCCCCTTAGTTACGTATATCTCACGAATGGGTCATGCAATTGCAAAAAAGTTTAAAGAATCGCAACCACAATTTTTTTTCCAGATATTTTTTCTTTACGTAAAGCTATGTTTAATTGGAAAAAAAGATGAGCTGTCATCGAAGAAAATCGATGCAAAACTACGTAAGTTATAAACGGTCAAATAAAAATACCAAGGTTGCGCAATTTCAACGTATACCTCAAAACGTATGTATGGTATATAGAAGAGTGAAATATCTAGCTATGCTCTGTTTCTATTCTTTCCGATTCTGTAAACTTTTTTGCAATTGCTTGACCCGTTCGTGAGATATTCGTAATTAAAGGGAGCCATCCTTTTGGTTTTTCCGAATAACGAACGATAAATTGCAAATATCTCAAAAACGGTACCATAGAATCAAAAATGAACACGATTTTCGAAATCAGGGGGTGATTTTACATACGAATTTCATAACGGCGTCTCTGGTAAATTTTGGCCGTCGACCAGTGTATTTAGACATATCCGTGTTTATATCGAACAGTAGCTTATGTCGCCAGGCAAAATTTCAAGGCATTCGTAACTTTGTGATCGTGGGATATCAGTTCACCACACAAGATTTTTAAATGAAATCATTGAGACTCACGCTGGTTCAATTGCTGAGAAAGAGTTTTAAAAAAACTGCAGAATGTACTCTCTGAGATGTATTTCTTTCAGCTTTTCGAAACTAACTAATTTTTTCCTTAAGTAGACTTAAGCTATTGTTCCATATTAAGATATATTGTACACAGTAAGAGGTAATCTGAAAATATGTATCCGTATTTGGGCATTCAGCCTCCGTAACCGGAAATTAGGCTATATCCCGAAAATGGATTATCCGAATTTAATTCTGATTTTATATCTGGATTCAGCATATAATTCTGCTTCTACTCGATGTGCATATTGGCCTGGTTATTTTTTTGTTGATTTTTTCCCAATTTTTATTTTCAAAAATCCGTCTTGGTCCATAAAAACCAAATTCCGGAAAATCAAAATTAATTTTAGACAAATGTCGTGGAGGAGTTTTCTACTCAGAAAAATTAGAGAAATCCGAATTTCAATGGTGCGATTTAGGTTACAAAATCGCTCCACCACAATGTATAATCTATGCGTCATAACAATATATGCATGTGTGAAATTAATTTATTTTGATAATTTTAACTGCGACTACAGTTCTATATAATCTTGTTTAAACAGCTTTAATCTCTTTGACGAAAGTCGGTTTAACACGAATACGACATATGTAGATGATCGGGTAATTTGTTATACAATCTAAGAGACCCGGAAGTGTAAAAGTAGGGAAAGTGCTGTAGATTCTTTGCCGGTGCAATAGCTAAATTTTGACTACTCGCTCGTGGATCGCAATTGCCAAAAGCTATATTTTGCCTTCAAAATGCGGAAAATTTCGTTAAATTTCAAAAACAAATTCAGGGGTGAAAGGTTAGACTTTATTATTTCGAAAGCTTACTCGGTCTTATACCTCAGACACACATGTGGTATGAATATTATAATATCAGTACTATGATTTGGATATAGTATGATAATTTTCAATTAAACTACAATATCAGGGTGACACATATGTGGTATAGATCGCAATATTATTACTATACTACGATGTGTGTCTCTAGCATAAGGGTCACTGATGCGTAATATTAGCTTCAAATTAGTGGTCGGAAAAGTTGTGAGAGAGATTGCGTTGGAGGGCGCAGAGTGATTTCCGCTACATTGGTTCTGCTTCAGATTCTCTGATCGCTATACTCTTATACTGTACTCAATCTAGAATATGCCATTTTAGTTTGGAGACCAAGTCACAAATGTTATATTTCTAAGATTGAGAGGGTTCAAAAAGCCTTTTTAAAATAGCTTCATGTTCACTTAAATTAAGTGAACCTATGCCATCATATAATTCCCGACTGTTCTTAATTAATCTAAAGACATTGGAAGCAATCAGAACAATGCTCTTACTTTTTGTTTTCAACATCAAAAAAGAGGTGATATTGATTGTCACTTTCTTTTGGAAAAAATGTACTTTAAACAGGGTCCCTGTAACGCTTATCATTTTTATAAAAAAAATAATTTTTAATCGTTATAATTTGATTTTTATTTTTTCGGTCAAAAATAATTTTTATATCTGGATTTAAATTTTTCCGATGAAACTTGATCGATATTTTATGATTTTTATTTTTACGATCAAAAATAATTTTTATTATTGGATTTAAAATTTTCCGATGAAACTTGATCGATATTTTATGATTTTTATTTTTTCGATCAAAAATAATTTTTATTATTGGATTTCAATTTTTCCGATCAACTTTAATAAATATTTATTTATTATTTTTTCCGATCATAATAAACTCTAAAAACTTGTTTCTTTTGTACCATACGCTCTACAATTAATGCGCTAACATAAATTTTGTTCTCAAATAGAACTGCGCCAATTTTCATTATAATTGGTTGGAAAATGCGTCCATAATCGCCGTTGGAAATTACTGAACGGAACAGAGCTATGGCAATGTGCACGCATAGATGTGTTCCTATGTGTATTCCAAACTTACCAAACAATTCTGAACACAACATGCATAATGTTGGCAATCGTCAACTTCAGGCCACCAAATATAGAATAAACTAACGTTTGAAAAAGGTTATTATGATCGGAGAAAAATAAAAAAATATTGATTAAAGTTGATCGGAAAAATTTAAATCCAATTATAACAATTATTTTTGATCGAAAAAATAAAAATGATAAAATATCTATCAAACTGGATCGAAAAAATAAAAATCATAAAATATCGATCAAGTTTCATCGGAAAATTTTAAATCCAATAGTAAAAATTATTTTTGATCGAAAAAATAAAAATCGCAAATAATGGTTATTTAAAAATTTAAAAAATAAAAATCTTCAGAATAAAGATGAGGTCACATTTGAATAGAATGCGCTAAAATCATTATATCGGCATACTTGCATTTTATTGTTAACGAAGCTTTCATAATGATTTTTCCATCCGGAGAAATGAAAATAACGATTAAAATCGGTCCCTGACTTTAAACCCTATAGCGTAATCTCGAATTCTGTCCAACTTGATTTTTAATCTTCGAAAAGGTTTCTTTTGTTTTAAATTTTACACATTTTTTGTAATTGTTGGTTCTGTTTATTAATAATTTTTTTTTTTAGTTATTCTTATTATTATGTAAATAGTATGTAAGAATATCTTTGCTCATAACCTAAATAAATAAATATTTTTATATTATTTTGTATTTGCTTTTTTGCACATAAAATACATGAGACTCGAAAAAGACACGCAAAATGTAAAATTATTATATATTTTTTAACGTAGCTCTACGACTAAAAGGACAAAGAGCCATTTCAGTTAAAAAAGCGTTTTATTTTTTATGATTGTTTTTTTTTTAACATTTTATATACAAGCTTGAAAATAAATAATAATTTAATCGAAATAGAAAACCCCCAAATGCATTTGTCACACATTATCAAGAAAACGTGACATATTAATGTCAGCAAAGGAAATATGAGCTTTTTTTTTTGAATTTATTGCGGAGGAAATGTGAAAATTGGCAAAGCTTTGAATGCGTGCAAATATAATAAAGAAATTTATATTATAAATAAATGTCGTAGTACAATAAATAATTCGATTGGCTACGCAAAAAGGAAATGAAGAACAAAATTAAATTTCAAGACAACAAAAAAACGCACATTATTAGATTATCGTATAAATGGCAAGAAAAAATATAAACATACGAATTATTATATACAATGGTATGTATATGAACATGGTTAGAAAAAATAATGCGCATTTAAAAAAAAATCAAAAAATAAAAAACAAGATATTCTTTACCGCGTGACAGTTACTTGGCTGCTGAAAACTTTTTCATATATAAATATGTATGTATATAATATGAAACTATAAATGATGGCGAAGATATGCATATACATATTTATATGTATGTATGTAAATAGCATTCAACTATGACCAGGGCCGTGCGCAGGAATTAGCCTTGGGGGGGGGTTTTAATTTTGGTTTGCATTCGCATACATTTTTCGCTAAGATAAACATATTTGCTGAAACAGATATCCAGACCCATACACCATAAATTTAAATGTTCTCTAACTTTTCTGAAACTCATTTTGATTCATCAAAACCTAGTTAACCAGGTCCTGAATAGTACACGGATAGAATTTTTTACTAGAATCAATGCCGAGACAAGAAAAATTAGACTTGATTTTGAACTTAGAAAATAATTTCTTAATATCAAGAAAATCCAAGAAAATTGGATTTTAAATAAATAAGTAAAAATTTTCTTGCTTCAAGTAAAATTGGATTTTAAATAAATAAGAAAACATTTTATTGCTTAAGTAAAATTGGATTTTAAATAAATAAGAAATATTTTACTTAGGGTAAGTGTTTTTTTCTTGTTTTTTTGAAATAAATTAAGAAATTATTTTTTTGTTGCAAGTAAAACTTTTCTTATACGAGCTTAAGTAAGTAATGCGAGAGACACACATCGTAGTATAGTAATAATATTTCGATCTATACCACATATGTGTCACCCTCATATTGTAGTTTAATTGAAAATTTTCATAGCATAGCCAAATCATAATATTGATATTCTAATATTCATACCACATGTGTGTCTGAGGCATAAGAAAATATTAAATATTAAATTAAGCAAATATTTTCTAAAAATATTAAAAACGTAAAAAATAAGGAAAATGAAAACTAATCATGAGGGATTAGAAAACCATAATTAGTCAACTAGTATTTTCCTAGGACTTGTTTATTGAAATGACAACATTTTATTTAATATAAATGAAGATGCAAATAGTGAACTCCTTATACCAAATGCTTCACTAACAATCTGAGAATTGCCAAAATATTCAGAAATATGCAAAGCGGATGGAAAATGAAAAAAAATACATGTAACTTTGGAAATGCAAATTCAGAAAGAAAAATTTTACTTCGCTCAAGAAAACGTTTTCTTATTCATTTTACATTTTTTTTCGCTGTATTTTGTTGTTCCAATTCGTCGAAACACAATTTTCTTAAATTCTTCTTGATATTAGCAAAAAGATTTTCTTCATTTAAGTAAATTTAAGAAAAGATGTTCTTATTTATTTAAACATTTTTTTTTCAACATTTTTTTCTATTGATTTTGTTAGTGTTCTTGAATAAGAAAATAATTGTCTCATTTTTGGAAAACTGAATTTCTTATTTGCAGTAATAATTAAGTAAATTTTTCTTATTTCCCTAAAAATTTTCTAAATTGAGTTCAAGAAATCATTTTTCTTGATTCAAGTATACAAATTTCTTTCCGTGTACTGTTTACAGTACTTGTTAATTGAAACTGCTCACTGTTTTCACAAAATGAACATTTTTTGTTATCAGTACAATTTTTTTAAAAATGCCAAACGAACATATGCTACACAACTTTGTAATTTCGGAAAGCTCCAAGTGCAATTCAAAGTGCCGAACTTATGTATTGGCCAACCTTATTTTTTGCAACTTTTACCAATTCTTCTTCCGTAAAATTATTGTAACTAATATTGTCAAAAATTATGAGTCAAAATTCAATTTATAAACTGTATTTTGAAAATTTTTGCAAAATCATTGCAACTTAGATTTGGTCATGGGGGGGGGTTTTAACCCCCAAAACCCACCCGTGCGCACGGCCCTGACTATGACTAAAAGAAAGAAAGCTGTGTGTTAAGGAAGTAAGGCTAGCAAACCAGCAGCCAGCAAGTCAGCCAGCCGGAATCAAAATCATTTCTCTGTGACACCAATAAACTTTCGTTGGCGACAAGCGCATAAAACACACAACGCCTGCTGCACTGGCTTAGGTGGCTGCCTGGAGTTTGTCTTGTCGCCGGCGCGCTTGACAACGCCTTTGGCAACACAGCAGTCATTGGCATCAGCTGGCAGGGCAATGCTTTAAAGAAGGGAAGCAAAAAAGGCAGTTACAAAAGAGCAAAAATACTTTTTTTTTTAGCTTTTTGCGATGACCACTTTTTATCATGCTATACACCTACATAAGTATATACATATGTATGTATGCATTTCCATACACTCCCGCCTCAAACCATTAGCTATTACTTAATATATACAAATATGTGCTCTCATATGCATATTCATTTTCAATGCTTCTCACTCACCTGGTTTGTTGCTGTTGCCGCCGCCGCCACCATTGCCAACTGCAATCTGTTGTTGTTGTTGTTGTTGTGTCTGCTGCTGCTGTTGTTGTGATTGCGGATGTTGACCGTTGTGTTGCAAATGCGACTGTTGGCCACCAACGCTACCGCCGCCACCACCGCCTCCGACGCCGCCACCGCCACCACCATTGGCAGCAGCAGCAGCGGCAACAGCTGCCGGATGTATGGCAAGCAATTTTGCTTCCGGTGGCTTATGTGGACCCATAGTGATCTGCGGCGCCCCCATCGCTATGGCGGGTGCTGGCATCATCAGCGTTGACATGGCCAGCATAATTTGTGAATGAATTTTGTCGGTTGGATGCGAATATGTGTATGTGTCTGTGGCTGTGGCTGAGGCTTGACTACTTGAAATCGCACTATGTGAACACTAGCCGTGTGGCCGTGGCTGTAGGTTGTGCGGGTTGGATTGGCCGGCAGACGCGGCGTTGGGGCGATGGGATATTTAAAGCGAGACAAAGCGCTGGAAGAGGCCACTGACTGACTGGCTGCTTAAGTGAATTGGCGCGTCTGGACGTTTATATATTTTTAGCTATTTTTTTTCTTTATTTTTTAGTTATTTTTTGCTTTCTCAGAACAAAAAAAAATCAATTCAAAAAAATGCTTCTTCTACTTTTGCCTTCAACACTTTTACTGCAATCGGTTGTGCGATTCTATCGGTATGTGTCGCGCTGTGTGCTATTTCTGTGTCTGCGTGTGAATGTACAAAGGAGTGGATAGATATTATTCAAAAATATATTTTTTTGGGTGTGTTTAAACAAGTCTATGCGCTGCTATTTGTATGTGCATATGTGTGTCTGTTTTGGTTGAACTTGTACTTTTTTACTTATTGATTTATACTATCTTTAGTTCTAAGAGTGTGTCAACAGATATCTACCGGCTTGAGCTGCTTCCAAGGTGATTCTATTTAGTTAAAAAATATTTGTCTGCTGCTTCACTTTCCTTTTAGTAACTATTTTGTTTGTATGTGTGTGTAAGTGTTTTTTTTTTTTCTTTTTGCTTACGTGTCTTTATTTGTGTTTGCGTGTGTGAGTGTATGGACGTTAACTGTTGCCTTTGTTTTTCGTTTCGTTTGCTATTTGAACTTCTGCTTCTGTTGCTGCAAAAGTTCGTCGTACTTTAATTTATAGCACTTTTAGTAGAAAATCTGTTGTTGTCGGTTGTCGGCGTCGTTGTCTGCTATGGCTATCTTCTGCTGCTCGCTCTACAACTGTCGCACCGCCTGCTGCCTCTGCTTCAGTATAATTCTATTTTGGGTGCTTTTGTTTTTTGTATTTTTTTTTTTTTGAGATTTTAGTTTGCAAAGCGTCTGCGACGTTAGATTTATAATGACAATTTTACCAATGTTCCGCCTTTTTGTACAAGTGCTTCTTTGTCTTTTTTGCCTACTTGGCTTTTGTTCTTTGTCGCTTTTTGTATGCTTCTCTCTCTCTCTCTCTCTCTCTCTCTCTTTCTCAACTCGTTTTACTTATGTGTTCTTCACACAAATTTCATTCACCTACAATAAAATTTTCACTTTTCTTATAGTTTCAAATTGGTTATATCTTTTTTGGTCTGATCACACACGAGCGTGTGTGTGTGTGTGTGTTGGCTGTGGAAGCTGGAAAGCTACTAGGTCGAATTTGGCCTGTTGGTTGTATGTATATCTTGACTTTCAGAGTGCATTGCATACAATTCCTTTTCCACTTGCACTCGTTAGCTCGACTTTTACTTTAACTGCTGCATATGTATAAAAAAAATCTATATATCGTTGGCTTCGTGAGCAAATGTGCTAAGTCCAATTTTTTTCAAAATTGAGATTTTAATGCAGTAAGATAGTACAACTAAAAATACATCGTCTGCCAAAAAGAAGTTACCATAATGGCTGTTTTTCATGGTGTAATGCAGTGTTAAGCAAATGTGCTAAGTCCATAAAAAATTTTTTTTTCAAAAATCTACGTGCTAAGTCCAGGTGAAAATAAGAAATTATTAATTTTTTTTTAATTTGTTTTGTAGAATGATATAGAATTATTACTAGATTGCTTTAATAAGCATGGCTTGGGACTGCAAATGTTAATAATTTGCGGGAGTGGCTAGCTTTCCCACCAATTTGATATGCAAACTAGTTTGCGGTACTTTTTACATTTTTATTATACATTTTAACATTTTATTATATTTTCTATAGTGTGGGCGTGGCCACACCCATTATCAACAGTATTATCTCTCATCAGACCCAGCCTAACAAATTCTTGTTAGTGCAAAATTTCATCCCTTTATAAGATGCCACGTTACACGTCACAAGTTTCCAAAGGGAGTTTTACAATTTTTTTTTTAAGTAGGCGTGGTTACAAATCGATTTTGCTAAAATTTTACTACAAGTAATAAAATTACATATGTACCTACACCAAGTTCCGCCGTAATATCTGAATTATTTGTCGAGTTATGGGCTCCGAAATCTCTTAGATTCACGATGACACGCCCATTTTCAAAAATATGTATGGTTTCTAGCTGATTAAGAGCTTTTAGGCCGGTTATGAAAAAAAAACTAACAGTAAAGTTCCTTTATTCTCCTAAGCGTTTCGGCGTTATCATCGCCTTCTTCAGGGAGTCTATTTTATTTGGAAATTGCAAACAAATTAAAAAGGTTTCTGTTTTTTGTCCATAGTTGGACTCATGCCGCAAACTTTCAATGAATTATCTTCATATTTGACAAAGACGTCGCTTAAAATGTTTTTATTAGGCCGCTTTATAGTTCCCATATATAAAAGTGGGCGTGGTCGTCCACCGATTTGGACAATTTTTCGTCCAATCGTGTGCCTTAGCAAGTAAATCACGCTTTTCAAATTTCAGCTATATATCTACTACCGTTTCTGAGTTAATGATGACTTATAAAACTTTTAGAATTTATCCTTTCATAAGTGGGTGTGGCACCGCCCATTTTCGAGAATTTCAATTTCTTTATAACGGCGTAAGCTCATTGCATGGATGGAATTTCATCCATTATCACCTTTTGCGTGGTTTTCGATATATACTATATGGGGAAAGTGGGCGTGGTTTACATCCAATTTCGCCTATTTTCAATACCAACCTTTCCTGTCTAGTTAGGAGCCTCTGTACCAAATTTCATCAAAATATTTCAATTTTACTACGTAGAGTTGAGTATAATAATTTGTGAGAAAATGTGCTAAGTCCACCTAAAAAAAGAAAATCATAGAAAGCAAATGTGCTAAGTCCTAAAGAAGCCCATAACTTTGTACAAGCTTTATATTAAAATGTGCCGATAACTGGTATTTTAGCACGATCATCTGAGGAAGAAAACTGCATTTTCAGATTTTTAAAATAGTAACAACAAAAAAAGTTAGGAGGTTTTTTGTCTCTCCTGAAAAGTTACCAGAAATGGACTTAGCACATTTGCTCACGAAGCCAACGATATATATAAAGTAAGAGAAAACACCATCTACATACATATATTTTTCGTGATTTTGTTTGAATTTGCTTTCGTTGCTTCAACGTTGTTTTCTATACATTGTTCTGTCTTGCTTGCTTTGGCGCTCGCTCTGCTTTGCAATGCTTTTACGCTTTATTTCTCTACATAAGTCACTTTCTCATATGGAGTGTGTTACAAACAAACACAAATTCATGCTGTTTGTATAAAGAGGACAAGAACACTGCAATATGCATTTTATATGGTCATTCAACCGCAAGGCAGCTGAAGTTGCATATGGTACATAAATGTTACGTATACGCAACCGCCTACGCTAAATGCCAAATATGTATTACAAGTGTATATGAAAGTACATATTATGTACCTATGTATTACAGTTAAAAGTTTAATTTTTATTAAATTTTAATACGAAACTAAGCAGTTTCTTTTTTTAATTATAAACAAGTGTCACGTTTTCATGCATTAAATATGTTTTGGCATTCGTGACAAAAAAAAAAAAAATGCGCCGTAACACAACGCTAGTTAATTTTTAGGATATATTCCTCTTTAATGAGATGCTAATTTTTAACAGCGCGCGTTTCACAAGCATCAGCTGTCACTAATCACTGTCAACACTTGGCGCACGTGTTCGAAGTAAATGCCGGCATATTAAGCATATTTTTTCGCGTTTTTTTATTTCTTAAACGCCCTTCTCTCACCGCATTCACCGCGTATGTATATAGACGCTTAGTACCTACTCAAGCATTATTATTATGGCGCCTTTCAATAAAATATTTATTTTGCTTATAACTGTTATGTGATTTTGACTTAATTTTAGTAGGTTTTTTTATTGCTTTGAGTAAACAAAAACCATTATCATAAAATTCTAATGAACAGCAGGAGGTTTAAGCTGAAAATGTGTTCATTGGTGGTGGCGCACGCAATGTTTTTTAGAGTTTGAAAGTAAGCTGTTTATGATGCCACTTGTTTGGGCGAGCGATAAGAATCTGCTTATGTAAAACTTATTCGCAAATAAGTATAACACCAGCGGTTATTAATGATTTTGATAAACACGTTTTTAATGAATCGAATTGAAAATTAGGAAAAAATATAGATAATGAAAAAAAATTATTTTCTAGAAACACCAATAATTGTGTGATAATACGGTATTCAAGAGAGCTTCTTTTTACCAAAAATGTTATAAACGTGTATTTATTTATTTAACGAGCACAGGTTATTTTTTTTATTATTTATTTATTTTTTTTATATATTTTTTTGAATCTAGAAAATAATTCTAAACAACTTATTGTTTACAAAATAACAAGCCTTATTAAACTTGGTAAATAATAAATAAAAAATAAACCATAATATATATAACAAAATATTAGGAGATAATTAAAAATGAGAAAAAAAAAAGAAATTGAAAGTTCATATCTGTATTAAAAGTTTTAGCTTTAACTGATTTATGCATGCTGTTTTATTTACTTTCTTTAAAATATTTTAGAAAACTTAAGAATTACAAAAAAAAATGTTATTTTAAATTTTCCAAAATTTTTTAATAATTTAAAATTTATAGCAGGAAAAATAAATACAAGATTTTTTAAAAACACATTTTTTTAGAAATTCTAAATAAGAAAAATATTAAAAAAAAATTTTATATAAAAACAATTTAAATTTAAGTTTTGCAAAAAATATTAAATTTAAAATTTATTTAATACTTTTTTTTAGATAAAAAAATCAAATTTAAATTTATAAAAACAAAATGTTAAATAAATTGCTAACGAAAAAATCATTAAAGAACTGTTTATATAAAAAAATACTAAATATTAATTTTCCAAAAAATATTAAATTCAAAAATTTAAAACATAGCAGAAAAACAATAAATAAAAAATTGTTTAGGAACAAAATTTTTCATAAATGACTAGCGAAGAAAATTTGCAAAAAAATATTAAATTAAAAATTTATAGCAAAAAAAAATGAAAGTTTTTAAAAATTAAGTTTTTCATAAATTGCTAACAAAGAAAATTATTTAGTAACTTTTTTATATAAAAAATATTAAATTTAAATTTTGGCAAAATTAAATTAAAAAAATATACAATAAAAAAAAATATTCATAAAAATTTTCATGAAATATTCACGATTTTTGAAAAATGTAGATCTAAAAAAATTAAGTTTTCCAAAAAAATTTTATATAAAATTTGTGTTTTATAGCGGAAAAAATTTATAAGCTAAATGTTTCCTAAATTACTAACGAAGAAATATTTCCATTTATTAAATGTAGAACAAAATATTTATAAAAATTTATAAGCAAAAATAAGTTACTAATAAAGAAATGTTTTAATAAATTAAACATAGAAAAAAAAAAAAAAATTATAAAAAATTTTCTGCGCCTTTATTATCTTTGCTATTCAGAAAAAAAAAAAAATAAAGGATATTAGTTGTATTCACATAATTTGCTAATTTTTAATAAATTTAAATGCCCCTGTGAAAACTCATCTATCAAGGGCTGTGAACACAATTATTTCGGTTTGTAAACGAATGATGGCTTAGCAACCTAATTCGCCTTGTTCATAGATGTAAAATGGCGAGCATATAACAATATGTATACATAAAAAGATAAATATATTTAGCTGATAAACTTATCACTTTCTATGATGAGGTACGCTTATTGAGTAAATTGAGAAAAAAAATGTATCGCTTTTTGGTACGCTGAATTAATTTGAAGTATTATTTCGTACTATTTTCGTATTATTTTTTGTGACTTATGAGACAAAATAAAACAAACAAAAAATATAACATTATTTTCTCTATAAATAACTATAAACTACATATAAGGTTTTAAAAAAAAATACTTTATTTCAATGAGACCAACGGTATGCTCTAAATTTTTCTTTCCACTCAAATCAAATTTCTAAAACTAAACATGTCCCAAATGAATAATTTAAAAGCTTCTAATTAACTTCTAATAACACTGCTTCCTTCTACACATTTTTGCGTCAACGATTGCCATATCATGAAATAACCATTCACTGTTTTAATGACTTTATTGCCACAAAAAGGAAACGTTAACTTTTTGTTGACAATTGAAAATATCACAACTAAAAAACTAGGAAAATATTGGCAAAAATTCGAAATTACTTCAAACAAATCAAATTTTCTGCTACTCGTGCTACCGAATCAACATTTCATTTGCAAATTTTATTTATTTTTATTTTTTATTTTTTGCTCTTGTTTAGGTACGTTTTCTAGTTGTCTTTTGATAATATCAAAAAGTTGATAGTGATAACTACGAACGCACGAACAGACCGCAAAATTTTAACCCCAAACTTAAAACGCAAAGCGTACGTACTTAACCGTTAGGCGACGCTTTTCTTACTGAAACGTAATGCATTGGTCATAATTGCAAAATCGTCAGCGTTCAAACCGACAAACGGCAAAGCCAAAGCAAGCCAAAACATCGAAATGTATAAGGACAAACGGCGGCAGCACCAGCAGCAGCAACGGCGGCGGCAGCGGCAGTAGCAGCCAGTCATGCCGCTGCTTGTATGAAATACTCGCTCGCTCGCTGGTCGCTGTCGTCATCGTCAACTTTCAAGTGAAAGCAGCGAATGCAGCGAAGTCCAAAAATCGTTCAAAATATTGGCGCTCGACTTTTGGCGAGTGGTTGGCGCTGCTCCTGCCGCTGTCGTTTGTGAAATCCAAAACCAATTGTGTTCTCAAATTGCTGTGCAAGTAAAATGAATGAGGTGTTTTATTTAGTGTTGGAGAGAGAGAGAGAGCATTTAACGGTTTTCAAAATTCGCGTCATTCGTAGATTTTGAAGTGTTGGCTGCAAGTATGCTAGCGTATGCTAGTGTAAAAAATTGGGCTTCTATACATAAGTCCATTTGAAAATAATGCATACTTTCAGAATATCAATTTCGTACAAAACCAAGTTTTTTTAAGAAGCAACAGCTTTTTTAATTTTCGAAATTTCGAACATCATTCGATTATCCTTTTCAAATCGCAAGCATCCTTTGAAGCTTTCGTTTGCTTTGTGAAGTTAACCGCTCGTTAATTCGAAAGTTTTCGAATATCTCAGGAAAAACAGCCACTCTCTCTCTCTCTTTCACCTCTCTCAGTGTCAGCTCGGCACTGCCTATTCGCATAAAATATTTATGAATTTTCGCTCTCATTCTCGCTACTTAACTTGCAGTCGCTTCTTCTCTCTCTCCCTCTCGCTCTCTTTTTTGTAAATTCGAACGGTTTGTGCTTCGTATTGTTACCAAAAAACATTTGGTATTTCGCAATTTCAACGCGAAAATTTTGAACTGGTAGCATAGTTGTTGCATTGTCAAGCAAACAAACAAGCACACACTTATCAACGTACTCCTGGCACCATACAGAGGCAGCCCGTTGAAGGCAACTTTCATCATCGTTTGTTGTCGCCTTCGTTACCATTAACCTAAGCGGTTGGCTACTCGCTGTTTGTCATTGCATGCATAACTGTGTATACTGATGTGCATATATGTATAGGTATGTATGTGTATGTGTATATTATGGAATGTTGTTGAATCCTTTCGGTAATCGATTGCACATAGTGCGCCGACTCCGTACCTCCGAATCTTCCAAAATGTGTGAGTTTATTCGCGTTTCGCTTGCCTTTCGACACAAAACGATTTCATATAAAATAGCAAAAATGTATTTATAAGCGTTCGTGTGTGTGTTTACATTATCGGCTTTTCTACTTCTTCTCCATCGGCTTCCTCTTCATCTGCTGTTGCTTGTGTTGCTGTGCCTGTGCCTTTGTCTTTGCATTTGCATTTGCATTTGCTAGCCAAAGCTAGCTTTTGTGGTCTGTCGGAATCCTCTGGTGAATACAACCATAACGCACATTTGCTAGACTTCAGAGCAGAACAGCACTGAAGGGAACAGAACATCAAAACGACAACCGACAACCGACAGCCAACAACCAACAGCACAGCAACTACCTACGACAACTTGCATTCGGCTAAGCTTGTATTTGCTGCTGAAACTTGCTGGCTTGCTTTTTGTTATTATCCACCTTTGTCCATCGCCGCCGCGCCGCTTTCGCTTCTGCGTTCCAATTCTTTTCATCATGATGCTAGCACACTTTTCCCATTTGTGTGTTGGTTTTGGTTACGGTTTTTCTGCTTCTGCTTTTGTTGTTGTTTTTGCTTTTCTTTTTTTTTTTTTTTTTTATTTTCTATAATTTTGTTTTTGTGGTTTAATGCCACAAATTCGCAAGCGTATAAAATGAACTTCTCGCCTTTGAAAGCATGCAACCAGCGCCAAATGAAAGCGGATTGTGTGTATGTATGTACATACATATGTTTATATGTTATCCCCATAGCGCTGCTCTGCACGTTTGTGTGTGTTATTTCATGTGTCATTTTACATATATGTATGTATGTATATATAGAATTAAGCATGTATGATACAATTCTCTATAGATTTCTATGCATTAGCATAATTTTTTGCATTTTTTTTACTTGTCTTTGATTTTCTGCAGTTCAGTGTACTCAATGTTTACATCAAAAAGTCGGAGCATGTGTAGAAAAAAAGAGAATATTTCTTTTAAGTTTATTGATATTAATGCACATTCATACGTAAGTATATACTGACAATTACTTAATATTTCTTTGAAGTATTTAAACAAAATTATATTTGCCAAATTGCCCAATTGCGAAAGTCTTTCTTTCATAGGTGTTTTGTGTACGCTTGATTTTCTCATTACGCCATTTTCATTTGTTCTTTATTCACCACACCAAAGCGAACGCTGACTTTGGTGAATAGTGTGAAAATTTCCCCCTAAAAACTGTTTTTTATTTTTATAGCAAGTGAATATGACTTTGGATCTTCTTCTTTCTCAACATGTATAACAGTTTATGGCTTTTGGATTAGCTGGAAAATATAAAAAAAGGATATTATTATAATTTTAATGCAGTATAGCACGGCAACCACCATTACGATATATTATGCCTTTTCTCACACTTAGGCAAAGGGCTCTTTCAGCTTTCTTGTTCCAAATTTCAAATGGATTAAACGCCACCTTCTAGGTGTGATAGTCCTTTATTTGCGAGCATAGTACACTCAAAAAAAAATTACTCAGATTATGGAAAAATGGGAATGATTCGGCGCTAAAGACATATTTCCATATTTTGATGTACAATTTTCTTTAAAACGTGGTTTTTATTCCTTGATTTGAAGAAAACCGTACATCAAAATATGGAAATATGTCTTTAGCGCCGAATCATTCCCACTTTTCCATACTCTGAGTAAGTTATTTTTTCAGTGTACGTTCACATACCTAGAGCTTTCTTTCATCTCAATTAATTCAACTTAGATGTTATCGAAGTGTCCGTTACGGTACCGGTATAGTACCCAGTGATGGTTTTTAGCTTCTTAGCTCCTAAACTAATGTGTCTATATGAGACCCGTTCCGTAATAATCCGCCCAACGCCGCCTGAATTGTTTAGTCTCACTTTAGCAGATAGTTTTCCCGCTGCGTGCCCTGTTTAGCCCTAAGAAACTTTCTGTATCACGGAATACTAAATTTTCTACGCGATGTGGTAAGTTAGTTGACTCAAGGATTCTAGCAAATCCAAGCATTGTCCTTTTTGTATCTCGAATATACAGTAAATGTTCTTTTATAAAATTATTTATACGAATATTTAAGGCAATCGACAGAATATGCTAACAAGTGTTTACTAGAGTGAACAGTTCTCAGATTTTAGGTTTCAAAATGCTTTAGCGAATCCTATTTACATATTTCTATATTGAAAATTTTCGCAAAATAAAATCATGCTGCCATGTGGTGTGACTCATGCATATTTGTTTAAACGTTGGATCGAGATTTTTTTTTGTTTTGCAGGTGCGGGTAGATGTTTGAGCGGATTGCTGGCATGGAACGCCCCACGCCTTTTCCAAATCCAGACCCAATTTTCCCTTTTTGCACCGGATGATTGTGATATATTTGGATATTACTTTTGATGTTACGTCTGCGGTAAAAAAAAAATCATAAAAAAACTAACTCACTTCGCACAAGAAAACTCACTAAAAAAATATATTCTTACCTATGATGGTTCGAAATTAATTTAAAGCAATTAACTGCTTCAGTTAAAAATGTATTTAAATGTTTAAATAAAACTTTTGGAAAATTTCTCACTTTACATTATTTAACTTTTATTTCTGCGTGCTGCTTACTCCAAGATCTCGAACGAAAAGAAAGATGAGTTAGCTGCGGCATTGTGAGTAAGCTCGGTCTGAGATGCCAATTATCGATATACGCATATCGGGAAAACATATGTTTCGAGTATACCAGTTTGAAATATCGTACCAAGGTTGGGTTCAATCGGCAAAATTGTTACAACAAGTTATAACAAGAGTGGAAGGTTTCGGTATTACTCTAAACTAATACTTACACCCTCTGTGCAAGTTTCATCAAGCGACTGAAGTTGCTTCTTCACTCGCGAAAATTGTTAAATTTTTTTTGTACACAAAAACTATGGCTGTCGTGTATACTTCATTTGTATTACTATTAATTAACTATTGCTATTGCTATTAATTATGAATTCCTTTATATTCTTAAAACTGATTTTAGTTGAGTATTAATATGTGTATACATTTACATACTAAGCATCTATCTATACACTGGCAGATACATAAATATGTACATACCCTGCAGGGAACTCAACAACTAGTGAGCAAAATTTCTAGTTCCGAACTAGCGAAAAGGTGTCGAAAAGGAACTAGATGAATTGTAGTTAGACCCTCTCCAGTTCAGAAGGAGTGAATTGAGTGACCATTATAAGACACACTTTGATTTGTATGCAATTTCGAGGTCACAAAAATTCTATGCAAATATTTCGTTCGTTCAATTGCCGTCCGTTTTGTATATTTATGCAATTCTCAGATGTTTAGTGAAGCATTTTATATAAAGAGTTTTCGATTTCCATCTTAACTTGTATAAAATTATGCTTTTCCGATCCCTCAGGCTTATTTTTAATTTTTTTTATTTTATTACTTTTTAAATATTTTTGTATATTTTTATTAAATAAATAAATAAAAAAATATTAGTTAAAAACAAGTAAGGAAGCCTAAGTTCGAGTGGAATCGAACATTAGATACTCATCTGTATGCTTTCATTGTTTGTTTGCGTTTGTTCGATATAGGGTGTATTTTATATAAAGCGAGTGCGCATAAAGTGGGCGTAGCCACGCCCATTTTCAACATTTTTATCAGTCATCCAACTAAGCATATGAATATTATTCTTTGTGCAAAATTTCATTCCTTTATGACTTCTAGTTACAAAGAAGTCTTGTTACAAATTCCCAAAGGGTGTTCCAGAAATATCTTTGTTAAAAAGTAGGCGTGGTCATAAACCGATTTCAATAAATTTTTGCGTGTCTATTAACACAAGTTATAAAAGTGTATTAACCAAGTTTCGTCATAATATCTCAATTATTTGTCGAGTTGTGGGCTCTGAAATCTCGTTGATTCCTTTGTCTGAAAAGAGGCGGTGCCACGCCCATTTTCCGAAATTTTTCTATTTTATGTTTTCGATCTATTGTAGAACTCATGCCACAAAATTTCAATGAATTATCTTTATATTTGACAAAGATATCGCTTAAAATGTTTTTATTAGGCCACTTTATGATACCCATATATAAAAGTGGGCGTGGTCGTCAACCGATTTCGCTAAAATTTCGAACATGTATTACTACAAGTAGTGAAAGTGTATAGACCAAGTTTCGTCATAATATATCGATTATTTGTCGAGTTATGGGCTCAGAAATCTCGTATATTCCTGCTTCTAAAAGGAGGCGGTGCCACGCCCATTTTCCAAAATTTTTGTATTTTTTGTTTTACGTCCATAGTTGGACACCTTCCATAAAATTCCAATGATATATCTTTATATTTGACAGAGATATCGCTTAAAATGCTTTTATTAGGTCACATTATAATACCCATATATAAAAGTGGGCGTGGTCGTCAACCGATTTTGGAAATTTTTCGTCCAAACATTTGCCTAAGTAAGTATATCACGCCTACCAAATTTCATCGATATATCTTCAACGGTTTCTGAGTTATGACTCATAAAACTTTCAATGTTTGCCCCTTAATAAGTGGGCGTGGCACCGCCCATTTTCCAAAATTTCACCATATTTCTTCATAAGGGCCTGAGCTCAATACGTGTGTGAAATTTTATCACTCTAGCTCTATTAGTGACCGAGATACAAAATTTCCGATTTTTACTATATAGGGGAGGTGGGCGTGGTCATGGTCCGATTTCGCCCATTTTCAATACCATCCGTTCCTGTCTTGATACCAACTTACATTTCAAATTTCATCAAAATATCTCAATTTTTGCGCGAGTTATCGTGCTCACAGACGGACAGACGGACAGACGGACAGACGGACAGACGGACAGACGGACAGACGGACGGACATGGCTCAATCGATTTCTCTTTTCACCCTGATCATTTTGATATATATAAGTCTATATCTATCTCGATTATTTCATTCTGTTACAATCCACCGTTAGGAAATCAAAACTATAATACTCTGTGTACTAGTACAGCTGAGTATAAAAAAAATAAAATAAAAAAAATAATCACCCACCTCGACACCGACAGGATTCGAACCCGCGCCCCTCAGATTGAAACGCACATCCGTTTTCCATCGCGCCACTTGCTTTAAGCGTGTCAAATGCTGCTCTTAAGTGGCAGACACAAAACTGTGGAATTTGTAGGAATTTTTTATCTAGTTCAGAACTACCGAGATTGTGCCAACAAACGAACTAGAGCAAACTGTAGAATTTAGTACTAGTTCAGAACTATCGAAAATGTAGTGCAGAGGGTGACAATTGACACCGCCTAGGATATCGCCGATTTAAATTCGCCAGTTGATATTAACCTGCAAAAGAGATTTGGCTCGCACCAGTAGTTGCGAAAAATATACTGGAAGCGACCTAGTTCGGAACTAGAGAGTTTCCCTACAGGGTATATATATCCACGTACATTGACAAATGTCACTCATACGCCATGTACTTACAAATTTACATTAGTATCTACAAGTGCATATACGTATTCTTGATTTGCAATCGTTTGTCATAAGCATAATTGTAAGTGTATTCAATTGCATTTATATATACATACAAATACATATGTATATTCATATGCAACTTAGTATAATTATATTTTATGTCCATACTAATCACGCCCATCTATCGGCTATTCAACACGACTTCATATGGACATTTAGACCATAGGTGGCCAGAAATTAAGCATAAGGGAGCCACACGACAACAACAATAAAAATTGCAACAACCTTCTTCTCGGAGTTATAAAAATATTATTTTGCCAAATAACGGTTTATTGCAACAACATACATAAAAAAATCATACTCCCATGAGCACTTTCTATTCTTAGATGTCGTTTTGAAAAGAACAAATGTACAATGTACCTACATACATACATATGTATAGATATTCTGCAGCTAGGCATTCAAATATTTTGCTAAACAACTTGAACGAGGTAGCAGATATAAATGTACAACCATATGTACATATGTATGTATGTATGAAGGCGTAACTACACAATGAATGTCGATCGAAGCTGGACCGTTAGGTTTGAGTGCTCGCCGTGACGATGATTTCTGTGAAAAAAAGAAATGTGTGTTATTCTGTCGAAATTGATTTGCTTATTGTTGGGAGCCACTCGGAGCCACAGCGATGTTGTTGGGAGACAAACGGAGTCACTGGAGCCATTGGGTGGCCATGTATGATTTAGACATTCATATATAAATACATACATAGGTACATTCGAATGCATGTCTGTTATGCTTCCATATATCGTCGTACAATACAAAAACTGGCACATTTAAAATTTCTGACGAAATTACAAACTTTTGTACGAAAAACATCACATTTGTCTTTTAGCCCACGAAAAGTAGCACATTTGACTTTTGGCCGACGAAAAGTAGCAGTAATTACATACTTTTTTTACATTAAAATTGTTGCTGTTTAAACGAATTTGATAGTTTTCGTCAGCCAAAAGTCGATCTTGTTACTTTTCGTCAGCCAAAAGTCGAATTTGTTACTATTCTATCTCTATCTCTATCTCTATCTCTATCTCTATCTCTATCTCTATCTCTATCTCTATCTCTATCTCTATCTCTATCTCTATCTCTATCTCTATCTCTATCTCTATCTCTATCTCTATCTCTATCTCTATCTCTATCTCTATCTCTATCTCTATCTCTATCTCTATCTCTATCTCTATCTCTATCTCTATCTCTATCTCTATCTCTATCTCTATCTCTATCTCTATCTCTATCTCTATCTCTATCTCTATCTCTATCTCTATCTCTATCTCTATCTCTATCTCTATCTCTATCTCTATCTCTATCTCTATCTCTATCTCTATCTCTATCTCTATCTCTATCTCTATCTATATCTCTATCTCTATCTCTATCTCTATCTCTATCTCTATCTCTATCTCTATCTCTATCTCTATCTCTATCTCTATCTCTATCTCTATCTCTATCTCTATCTCTATCTCTATCTCTATCTATATCTCTATCTCTATCTCTATCTCTATCTCTATCTCTATCTCTATCTCTATCTCTATCTCTATCTCTATCTCTATCTCTATCTCAATCCCTATCTCTATTTCAATCTCAATCTTTATCCCTATCCCTATCTCTATCTCTATCTCTATCTCTATCTCTATCTCTATCTCTATCTCTATCTCTATCTCTATCTCTATCTCTATCTCTATCTCTATCTCTATCTCTATCTCTATCTCTATCTCTATCTCTATCTCTATCTCTATCTCTATCTCTATCTCTATCTCTATCTCTATCTCTATCTCTATCTCTATCTCTATCTCTATCTCTATCTCTATCTCAATCCCTATTTCTATTTCAATCTCAATCTTTATCCCTATCCCTATCTCTATCTCTATCTCTATCTCTATCTCTATCTCTATCTCTATCTCTATCTCTATCTCTATCTCTATCTCTATCTCTATCTCTATCTCTATCTCTATCTCTATCTCTATCTCTATCTCTATCTCTATCTCTATATCTATCTCTATCTCTATCTCTATCTCTATCTCTATCTCTATCTCTATCTCTATCTCTATCTCTATCTCTATCTCTATCTCTATCTCTATCTCTATCTCAATCTCAATCTCAATCTCTATCCCTATCCCTATCACTATCCCTATACCTATCTACCTTTACCTTACCGGGACCGTCCATCACCATCCGGGCCCACTACTTTAGACATCTCTGGGAAACAGCCTTAGAAATCACAATGAAAATAGCTGTATTTGGAAGCCTGCTCAACGCTTTTCATTTGCTACCAATATCGCTCGAAAATATTCAGGGGTTATCCGAGACCACGCTTTGGCCCAAATCTTGGAACCCGGCCTAGGCATCACTATTTAAAAAGCTCTTTGTTGAAGTCCTCCTCAACAGATTTCATTTGATACCAATATCGCTCAGAAACTTTCCAGGGTCACTTGGTCCCACGTTTTAACCCATATCTGGGAACCCGGCCTAGGTATCGCAATGAAAATAACTTTATGTTGAAGGCCTGTTCAACACCTTTCATTTGATACCAATATTGCTCGAAGACTTGCTGGATCGATCTGGGTCCTCATTTAGGCCTGTATTTCGGGAAGCTCCCACTTTTTCCAAATTCTATATACCCTACTATGTGCACTGACGCCACATGAATCTACTGTGAAAATTTCATAAAGAACGGTTGGCTACTTTGGGAGTTTATAAAGGACACACATCCACAGATGTACACATACACACATACACACCAATTTTTCCAGTTTTCGAACTTTTCCGGAGGGATTTTCCAAAATTTTCTTCCGTACGAACCATCTCCTCGAGAATACGAACAACTGACAAAAAAATTTACAGAAATCGGCCCAGCCGTTCTCATCTGATGAGGTTAGTAACATTTTTTACACCATTTTTATATATATAGATTTAATAGAACTCATACTTATTCCATTTCGAAAAATTTATTATTATTTTTGTGAATTTAACCCTAATCCTCTAAAGTGAGCCTCTCAGTCTCACTTTAAAGTTTAAAAGAGAATTATTTCTAAACCAAAAAAGATTTTTGTCTGAAACCTTGGGTATTCCTCCATCTGTGTACATAATTTATGAAATAATTGTGATCTTTGGGCTATTTACGTATTTTAATCATTTTGTTTGCAATCGTATAAAATAATATAATAATAAAACAATGGCGCTATTATAACTCTGACGAGTTTTATGGCCGAGCTTCTCTCCCAATTCGAGGTGTGCTCCTTTTTGTTTTTCCTACTAATTGGGTGGACCTACAGTTTTATGCCGTCTCCGAACGGCGAATGCATTTTTTGTGAGAAGCTTTTTCGTGGCAGAAATACTCTCGGAGGGTATGCCGCCCACTGCCGAGAGGTGACCGTATAAAATAGTTACGAAAAACCGAAAGTGAGCCTCGGAGACTCACCTTGAGTATCTTAATCGAAATAAGCTTACATTTCTAGAATTCAAGTAAATTTTGAATCCGTTGTTTGCAGACTTTATCCAGTGAGGTTTTTATATTGTGAACTCATCACACTTTCCCCGGATTTTGGTGAATTCGTCGTATATCACCATAGGCCTTTAGAACATAGGATGTCATAAAATTTTGAAGACCGGCGAAGTCAGCATTTTAAAAAAAATTTAAATCCTATCATTTTTATTTTTACTGAGATACTAAATAACGGAAGAGATGCGTTCAGATGGAAAAACGAACGATCAACTGATTTTTTGCGTAAGTAATTTCACCACAAACATCGCACGTTAAAAATTATAAAATTGAATGCAGAAAAATATAATTGGGGCGATTATATGAAAAATATATTCATATTCATTTGATTCATAGTTTTTATTATTATGTGTGCAAAAACAAATCTATAACGGATGCAATAAAAACGTTTGTAATGAACATTCAACAAGTACTAAAATTTGTGAAAAATGTGGTTCATTATTATCCCCCTATTTTATGAAATTACCTTTTTTATACTTATATACTTACTAAAAAAAATTTCTTAAAATGTATAAAAATGCTTCTGAATACATTTCTGCATAAATAAAAGTAAAAAACAAATACCAAAATAATGTATTTCAAAATTTCCCCATAGGTGAGCCTCAGAGTCTCACTTTCGGTTTTACGTAACTTTTTAAAATTCGGCGATTAGGGTTAAATGAGCTATTGGCCATTTTTTAATGAAGAAAAATTGAATTATTTTTTTATTTTTTTTTTTTTTTTGTTTCCTACAACGAAATATTGCATAAAATAAAAAATTTAAATCGGGTTGATTCCATTTCAATTGTGAAAATAATACTATTAACAGATTTTTGGTAAATTTTTTTCTCAGCGTATATTGCATTGTGTGTGTATGTGTATGTACTGCTGCGTGCAATTGTTGATAATATTGGTGATTGTTACAGTTACACATTAACAGTTAAAATGTGACAACAATATATAAAACTGTCAACCCGAACCACGATAACCACACTATTGTTAATAAATACATGCAAATGTATATAGTAGGTACATACATATATACTTTCAAACGCAGACGTAATGATGTTTTCATTGTTGTGGGGCACATTCAACATTTTGTCAGCTAAAGGCACTCACTTCACCTCGACTCTTTGTTTGTGCGGGTTTTTTGCAGGCGGACAGAGGCATATGTACGAACATGTATGTATGTGCAAGGGGCTACTATGTGTTATTTTTTATAAATGTGTCAGTAATTCAGTTGTACAATAAGTTACTATTGTTTCTTCTTTATTATCCGCTTATTGCTTTGTCATTATTAAAATTATAAGATTTTTTTCAAGTCTTATTGTTTCGGTAAATTCATATCGACCCTTTTGCGCGATTTTATCAATTTTCTCGAAATATAATTTTGATGCAAATTTGTTCTACATCCCCCAGCGCATCACCTGCTAAAATATTGTACCTGAAATCCTTATAGTTGTGACAAAAATTTTCTTTCTTTTTTATCGTAAGGGACAATGTATACTTTTTTCTTGAGCTCGAATTTATCGTATCGCCCATTTGGAATATAGCTAGTAGGAAATCGAAGGTGTAAACTCTCTTATTCACGATATTACCATGACCCCATCATTGCAAATGCAAAAGTATGCAATAAGACACTTGTATTTTTCATATGCAACCTTTTTTAAATATTATCGTAAGGGACAAAATTATAATTTTTTTTTTTAAACTGCAAATTTTTTCAAGAAAAAAAAAATCAGATTCAGTGTATTAATTAACTATCTAATATCATGTTCAGACATAAAAATTAATTAAGTCAATTGGGCTTGATTGAACATCTCTAGATTTGGTGTTCAGACATATTTAATTTACTTGGCCCATTTAACAGGTCGGCTCAAGATACATACACACATACACGCCGTGAGCTGAATATCAAACTCTCGTGACCTAAATGTCAAAATTGCAAGGAGGACGAAATAATTTGACATTCATCTCACAATTTTTACCAATCGTAAACACGAATGCATGTATAAAATAAGCAGAAATAAAAACAAATTTGATAGGTGATGAAGAAGAACAAGAATGCAGCTGATCTGACGAACCAACCTGTTTAGTGGACACTGACGCTAATCACATTTCTCTTTTCATGACATTTCATTTTACTTATGAAACAAGCCTTTTAACAGGGTTGCATGCAGAATTGTTCTTCATTAACAACTCATTAATTTCTAATGAAGCATTAACTTGGTCAATTTTTGTATGGTAAATTGAGAATCATTGAGCTTGAAAATTGAATGAAGGCTCTTAATGTTCAATTAAGGTTGTGTCTGAACATAACATAATCGCGTGTTCAATTTCATTTAAATATACCAATAAAAACAGTGAAAAAAAAAAAAAATGCTCTCCTGTAAAATTTGCTTTTGTCCCTTACGATAAAGTCGCACAAGGGGGTCGATATGGCAAAATGTAAATATAAATTTATAAATAAAAAAAAAACTTATGTTTCTTTATGCCAAGTCAGTGTAAGTATTTTCGAATTTGTGTACAGAGTTAGCTAATTACACTGTGCGACAGCTCTTTGCTGGACGGAATAATTCACATAAAGAACGAAATACCACTGTCCACATAATAAATCCCCCCTACCGTTTTGCTTCCTCAGGTAAATTTTTGTTTTATTGCCATTTCTACTTTGCGAAATTTCGTCTGAGTGATTTTTAAATAAAGAGAAAAATGTGCTAAAACACATATACTTGGTATAGAAATATTTTGTTAGGAAATATACAGTAAAATTGCACGAGCTTTAATTCCATGGAAGACTTTAGCTCGTTTTGACCCCATTTTAACAAAGTCCGAAAAAAATAGTATTCTGAAGGTCGATAGAGAGTTAAGATGTTCTAGAAAATCATACGCCATAATATTTCACTATGGGTCGTCTCAGACAAAATATTTGTAAAAAGAAGCTAAAAGAATTAAAACTATAAACAACTTTTGCTTTTTAACTGCAACTAAAATTCTCTAAATCTCTACCTGAAAATAGCTTGATGTCTAATCTTTTGCCTATCATCCATGTATTCACTACAGCCAAAACATAAAATTGACTGCAATTTACTTTTTTTGATATTCTTTTTATTTTAATTGTTATTTATTAGTGCTTGAAAATTGTAACCAACATGCTTTCACTTCGTGCCCGTAATTTCGCTTGGCAGCCTTATGTATGCAAGCAATTTTTTTCACAAGCACGTGCATATATATAAATACATATGTATATGTAAATATACGTCCATCATAATAATCACCATTACTAACATTATTATTTCTTTCAGCGTTATTTTTAATTTTCATATATATATTTTTTTTCTCTTATTGTTTGAATAATACATTTTTAAATACACGCAATACATTTTCCTCCACCTTATCCCTCATTTCCCTACGCTAATTACTACTTTACATCGCAAAATGTATATATGTATCTAAATATGTATGTATGTACGAAGTAGCATAAAATATTTGCTCGTTTATTGTTCACCGCAATCCATTTATATATGAACCCTTTACCCACCTCCCCTTAAAAACGTGGCTGACCTGACCATTCCCTTGTGGTAGTTCAGCCCATCTTCATGGATATCCATTTTGCATATAGCGGCACCTGCTGTGACTCCACTTGTGTGCGCCACATACTAACATACGGAGCGAATTCCTTATTTTATATATATGATAAATATAGCAATGATAATGTTCTCCACTAAATTGCATACAATTATATACTTTTTTCTAATAATTTTTTTTTTAATATTTTTATTTTTTCTCGTTTTTATTTCACCTTTTCTCTTGCATACACACGTGGCACAAAAAAGAGTGTGCTTGCTTTATTCTTAGAATCATTTCACCCTTCGTTGTACGGACCGTCTTCCCTCGCCCGCGCCAACAAAGAATGAGTTGGCATTGTTTGTTTGCTTCGCTTTTTACATTTTTAATTGTTGTGGGGTGACAACAGCAACAAAAGCAACAACAAAGACAACAACATCATATGTTATTTTTAGCACACACGCGCTCAAAGACACCAGCGCACACACACATACACATACACGCGCACACAAAAGCGACAGAGTAGTGGGCTTTTCGCCATTCCAAGCGTGTCAGATGCCAACAGCAGCAACAACAACAACAACAACAAACTAATAGACCCGCGAGCCAGCTCACCAGCAAATGAAATGAGCTAGTATTGTTGTTGCTTTTTTTGTGACCAATTCCTGCTACATAGGTATGTGTTTGCTGTTGTTGTTGTTGTTGTTCGCTATGCATTCTTTCTCTTTTCCTATGTATGTATGTATGTGTGCATGTGTTGACTTTTTCATTGTTGCTACTTATTGTGGTGCTCATTGTGCGCAATATTGTCGCTTGCCATTGCTGTGTCATTGTTTTTGCTTTTGTTTTCTTGAAAGTCATTGTAATGGCGTAAAGTGCTTCATTAAAACCAAATTGCATAATGTGCTAAATTTTCTTGATTTACCGCTGCGTCGCCTGTTTCCTGCAAAAGGTTAAGGCTTTTTTTCTTTGCATTTTTCTTCTTCGTCTCTTATTCTTTTTCTAAGGTAGATAATTTCGACTTAATTGGATAATAGGACGCTTTAAGTTCTCTCTTGTTTTTTTTGTATGAATACCAGATTTGTATGTACGTTTGCTTCTCTTGTATTGTTTTACTTATATAGATTTTTATATATTTGTATATGCTAATGAAATCTAACTACTAACTACTCAACCATCGATCGTGTTCTTACTTAAATTTTTGTGGACGTAATATCCATGAGTCAACAATATTTGGATATGGAGATTAAAAAGCAGGCTTGCAAACAAAATTAAAGCTGAGACTGCGCAAAATAATTCAGGGGAAATTGCTGCCCATTTCATCCGCATTGTCTAATGAATTGCCGACACGCCGCAATGTCTGAATTTGCTTTTCCTGCAAAACTTATAGGACTCTGCCGAATGACGTTGACTAACACCACCAGCTCTGTTATAATTGGAAAGCACTTCTACGAGCCCTTCGAGACCAAACGACGTTTCAGACAAGGTGACTCTCTTCGTCTATTTGGGAACCCCCACTAACACCAAAAACAATGTCAGCACGCAAATCTAACGAAGAATCACTCTTGCCAATAAATGCTACTTTGGACTAAGTAGGCAATTGAAAAGTAAAGTCCTCTCTCGACGAACCAAAATCACACTCTACAGGACACTCATCGTTCCAGTCCTCATGTACGGCGCAGAAGCATTGATTATGTCCGAATCAGATGAGGTGGCACTTGGAGTATTCGAGAAAAAAGTTCTTCGGAAGATTTATGGACCTTTGCGCTTTAGCGAGGGCGAGCATCGGAGGATATTTAATGATGAGCTGTACGAGCTGTATGCAGGCATCGACATTGTTCAGCGAATAAAAATCCAGGAGCTGCATTGGGTAGCCCACATCGTGAGAATGGATAAAGGTGCTGCGGCCCAGAAAGTATTTCCAGCGAAACCCAATAAAGGCAGCAGAAAATGGAGACCTCCGTTGCGTTGTGAAGATCAGGTGAAGACTGGCTTATCCTACTTTGTTATTTCCAATTGGCGCCAGGCAGCACGAAACAACCGCGAATGGCGCTCTTTGTTAGACTCAGCCAAAATCGTCTAGACAGTGACGCGCCAAGAAGAAGAAGAAGAAGAAGAAGAAGAAGAAGAATGAGCCACCTACTGCCAAAGTTGCTTTCTTAGAACTAAAATGCGATTATAAATTTTTGTAGTTTTTTTTATTATTCCTGTATTAAAATTTTATTCGTTTTTCGTGTTGTTGCTTGTCTTCCCGATTCTTCTACTTCTATTTTTTTCATTTTATTTCTTCTCTTTCTTTTTTTCTCTCTTTTAATATTAATTATTCCTTTTTATCACATTTATTCCTTGTCTTTTTTGTAATAATTATAATGCTTCTTTTTATTTCTAATTTCCCTACCAATTTTAACGCAGTTCTTTTCGATAAGTATGGCTTTCGTATCTATTATAGCTACTATTTAACTAATATTAGAAATGCTAAAACTTCCTTTTCATACAAATAAGCTTTAAATTTAGGGCGTGCTGTTACAACTTTTTTCGACCCTGTCTAATGGCCATATATTAAAGTCCTTTAGAGTAATTATGCGATAGATTAAGCAAAACAAGTTTAACACAATTTTCAAAGGTTTACATAAATGTAAAATTAATTGCTTCGATTAAGACTACGAAATGCATACTCGTATTTATAATAATTTTTCACATCACAATCTTACTGGTTATAAAAATTGATGTACTACCGCCTTCAGCTCTAAAAATTTATTTGCATTGCGCACTAAATAATTTTTCTTATTATAAACTCGTAATGAAAATGTCAAGGCATATTTCATGGGTCTCATTTATAGATATATGTACACGTGTATATATATATAAATGTACATAAGTTAATGCATTGTGACATCGACTTTATATCTACACACCACATGATTATATGCATCGGGAAATTTGTTACTTTGTAAGCAGCAAAGCCTGAGCCTCTCTCCATCGAATTTACTGCTGTGCATATGCAAACATACACATACACATATATATAATACCTATTTTTGTAATATGGGTATTTCCATGGTGACGAACGTGACATTCGTAGGGATTCAACGGGAGGAAAATTATTGATAAATATACATATTAATTTTTTAATGTGGCCTTTGAATAGCTCTTTACGAGCACTATGTTTAGTGAAAATGTTGGGTCTACAGCAAAAAACGTTTCAAAAATATTTGCAAACAAACACTGGTTGGCAACGTGACACAAAATATACGCCATTCTCAGCTACACCTATGAAAAGGCGAAATTCTGCGAATGTTTTGCACATTTTTTTAATGCAAGTTACTATAATTTAATCAGTTTGATTTACTTGTATTACTGCCTTCGTTTTTTCTTCTCTTCAATTATTGTGTACTACATAATATTATAAGGTACGTAACGTAACGTTCGTAACGTGACATATAAACCTCGACTGAAGAAATTACTTACATAAACTCATTTTTCAGTTTTTATTAAACGAAAAATGTAACATAAATTTTTATTTAGAACATTTTAGTACATGTAGAAAAGAAATATATATTATCAAAATAAATTTGCTATTACTGAAAACGGAACATCTCTGTAAAGAAATAATCAGTAAGAAAGGGCTGTCCTGAAATTGTCAATCACTTTTTATTATAGCCCTAACTTTGAAAAATCTAAATTTGCTTAAGATAATGATAATTCGATATCTCCTCTTAATTAATAAAAGCTAAAAACTTGGTTTTGCATTCATTTTACATTTCGCTCGCGGTGGACCTCTCAGCGGAAATACCCATATTAAAATACATTTTTACATTTTCTTCCATACATACCCACATCTACCGCATTTGGCTGACTTACTTACTGCATGCTCCAATCTAATTCACTTCCTTCCGTTTGCTTCTTTGCTTTGCAAAAATTATAGCTTCGCTTAGATGATGGTTGGAAAATTTTATTATTGGCGGCGGCCATAATTTTGCATCGTTTTTTATAAAACGTGCAGTGATTATGCTATTTTATAACGCCGTTACGCCATTACGCCATCACTCACACGCATTTACGTATTCTCTGCGCTTTATTTTTAAGCGTTTTATATTTCTTTTGTAGTTTTTTGGTTTTTTTTCTGCATTTTTCACATTCTCTTTTAAAATTCGAAACATTTTACTTATTTTGCGCTACATTAAATATTGTATTTTGTATATGGTTTGGCGGCAGGCGCAGCCTCACGAGCACAAATAGATGCACACTTTACACTTTATTTTATTAGGGTGTCGCTTAAAGTGTAACTTTTACTATTTGTTAAAAGGTAGGTACGACTGTATTTGCCTTGATTTCTTCTTATCTATTATATAAAAATGAATGTGTGTGTGTGTGTGTCCTTTATGGACTCCCAAAGTAATCAACCGATCTTTTTGAAATTTTCACAGCAGATTCACGTGGTACTAGCGCATATCATAGGGTATATAGAATTTCGAAAAAGTGGGAACTTCCCATAGAGTTATTTTCATTGCGATGCCTAGGCCGGGTCCCCAAATATGGGTCAAAACTTGGACCCGGATGACCCTCGAATGCTTCTAGGCGATATTGGTATCAAATGAAAGGTGTCGAGCAGGGCTTCAACATACAGACATTTTCATTGTTATTTTTTGAGTCGGTTTCCCAGAAATGGTTCAATTAGTGAGCTCGGATGTTGATGGGTGGTCCCGATAAAGGTAAAGGTAAAGGTAAAGGTAAAGGTAAAGGTAAAGGTAAAGGTAAAGGTAAAGGTAAAGGTAAAGGTAAAGGTAAAGGTAAAGGTAAAGGTAAAGGTAAAGGTAAAGGTAAAGGTAAAGGTAAAGGTAAAGGTAAAGGTAAAGGTAAAGGTAAAGGTAAAGGTAAAGGTAAAGGTAAAGGTAAAGGTAAAGGTAAAGGTAAAGGTAAAGGTAAAGGTAAAGGTAAAGGTAAAGGTAAAGGTAAAGGTAAAGGTAAAGGTAAAGGTAAAGGTAAAGGTAAAGGTAAAGGTAAAGGTAAAGGTAAAGGTAAAGGTAAAGGTAAAGGTAAAGGTAAAGGTAAAGGTAAAGGTAAAGGTAAAGGTAAAGGTAAAGGTAAATGTAAAGGTAAAGGTAAAGGTAAAGGTAAAGGTAAAGGTAAAGGTAAAGGTAAAGGTAAAGGTAAAGGTAAAGGTAAAGGTAAAGGTAAAGGTAAAGGTAAAGGTAAAGGTAAAGGTAAAGGTAAAGGTAAAGGTAAAGGTAAAGGTAAAGATAAAGGTAAAGGTAAAGGTAAAGGTAAAGGTAAAGGTAAAGGTAAAGGTAAAGGTAAAGGTAAAGGTAAAGGTAAAGGTAAAGGTAAAGGTAAAGGTAAAGGTAAAGGTAAAGGTAAAGGTAAAGGTAAAGGTAAAGGTAAAGGTAAAGGTAAAGGTAAAGGTAAAGGTAAAGGTAAAGGTAAAGGTAAAGGTAAAGGTAAAGGTAAAGGTAAAGGTAAAGGTAAAGGTAAAGGTAAAGGTAAAGGTAAAGGTAAAGGTAAAGGTAAAGGTAAAGGTAAAGGTAAAGGTAAAGGTAAAGGTAAAGGTAAAGGTAAAGGTAAAGGTAAAGGTAAAGGTAAAGGTAAAGGTAAAGGTAAAGGTAAAGGTAAAGGTAAAGGTAAAGGTAAAGGTAAAGGTAAAGGTAAAGGTAAAGGTAAAGGTAAAGGTAAAGGTAAAGGTAAAGGTAAAGGTAAAGGTAAAGGTAAAGGTAAAGGTAAAGGTAAAGGTAAAGGTAAAGGTAAAGGTAAAGGTAAAGGTAAAGGTAAAGGTAAAGGTAAAGGTAAAGGTAAAGGTAAAGGTAAAGGTAAAGGTAAAGGTAAAGGTAAAGGTAAAGGTAAAGGTAAAGGTAAAGGTAAAGGTAAAGGTAAAGGTAAAGGTAAAGGTAAAGGTAAAGGTAAAGGTAAAGGTAAGGGTAAAGGTAAAGGTAAAGGTAAAGGTAAAGGTAAAGGTAAAGGTAAAGGTAGAGGTAAAGGTAAAGGTAAAGGTAAAGGTAAAGGTAAAGGTAAAGGTAAAGGTAAAGGTAAAGGTAAAGGTAAAGGTAAAAGTAAAGGTAAAGGGAGAGACCCATTATAACATAAAAGCTTTTGTTTGTCGCTGCGAAGCGGGACGGGTATTTGCTAGTGACTAAATAAAAAAAGTAAAAAAAATGAGGAAACATCGGCGACAGAACCCAACCGAGCAACGAGAACGAAACGAATGATCTGCTCATGCTGAGTAGGAAGATTTACGGATTAATTTGGTATTATATTGAGATATTTACGACCTTCATGGCAGTTAAATCCCTAAAAACTCGTACGAAGAGCTATCAGCTGTTGTGTCGCTCTGTGTACCACCATGAGAACAAGTAGGTACATAAATATGTTGTTAAACACGTGTTGCACTGGGGTTAGGTTGGAAACTAAAGGCCAGTACATATGCCCACGGTGATACCACGAAAAAAGATTAAACTGCTCTTTAAACCACCATTCGAGAGCATAATAAATATCATCTATAAGCACAGGTTTTAATAAGTAGGTGGTTTTGGAAAGAAACCATAGGGATCGCATTATCTGCGGTAGAAGTTTGTTTTCTAATTAGACGATTTTCAGTAAGCATTAGCATCAAGTGAAGGATTTCTTTATCGAACATAACGGTGAACCTTACTTCAGCACTCTATCGAACAAAAAATTATACAAACACGAACGTTGAATCGGCCTTAGAGTCACCATAATATACATACATACGTATGTAAATTTCTTTTAAAATCCACCCCTACGTGAAAAAGATAACTACATATAGACGTTCATAAATACATACCACACTTACTTACTTTCTCACATACCGAGATTTTCATACACAATAACTCATGCAAGAATTTCCTTAGCTACACAGCTTGCTTGACTTACTTTGTGGTTGAGCTTATAACGCAGAAACACAGAGCGACATATTTACAATTAAACTAACCCCATACTACTTCTTCGGCTTTAATGGTATCACTGATGTCTAAACTCAAACTAGTCAGCAGACTAGAATATTGAGGTAAATTGACTAAGCGCAAAGTAGTATGATGCTAATGCTGAGGCAGAGAGAGTTCAACTGACTTATACTGTGTAGCTGTTTTTTTTTGTTGGACTCTGTTCAATCCACCTATTCTCAGATGTTTCATAAAACATTCCACATACACAGTGTATTATTACAGCTTGCGGAAAAATGTATTTGGTCAGCGAAATTACACACAGAGAAAAAACTAGTAAATCTAACAAAGTTGACTTAGTTAAAAAAAAATTGTATGGGGCACAAGAAACTTGTATAACTCGTCAAAGTACTTACACAATTTGTACCCGACCATGGAAAACAAAGCTTAGTTGATTTATTACCCAAGCACTTTGGCTACCAAAAAAGGAGTTGTTTTGGCTAAGTTAACCTTTTTTACTTTTATTTTTTACTAAATTACTTTGCTGAATTTTTTACAAAATTATTTTCTTTAACCTTACGATTACCAGAGATTTTCATGTACGATGTTTACCAATACCCACCCGGGTGACCCATATACATATTCTTGCATTACGATCGCTTTCGCGTGCTTTAACTTTTTATTGCCCAAACATATTTATTACTATTGTAAAATATAGGCCTGTGAATGATTAAAAATATTTAAATTAACTATATTTTGTGAAATTAAGCCAACAAAAACCACAAACATCCCGTAATGGGTGTATATAAAGTAAAAAATTCAAAATTTTGAATCCTAAGGCAAAGGTTGAGTGAATAATACGATTACGACACATTAATTATCTACTTGAATTTGGCGTTGAAGTATTCAAATCTAAAATACCATTATTCAAAAAAAAAATAAAAAGATCAAAACAAGGCGAGCGAGTTGTGAAGGACTTTGTTGACCCGTAAAAGGATTCCTGTAGAAATATCGCCATATGTAACTTTTTTTACTAAATTGTCATTAACCAAAGATTAGTGGGATGATGTTTATGGTGGAAAGAATAAAAAAAAATAAAATATGTGTATGTGTGTATGTACATATTATATTCTAAATGAATTCAACCCGTCAGGAGCATGAAAGGAGATTTACTATGGCTTTGGCATTATATTTTAATGCTCTAGATCAGGCATCGGCACTTTCATCCATATGAGTAAATAAAAAACATCACACAAATTTTAACCAATGTAGTGGACACCACTCTGTGCTCCCTAACACAATATCTTTCACAATTTTGCCGACCTTGCTTCTATAAGTAGCAACACATGATGCATTTATAATATACGGAGGAAATCAACCAAGTAATATCAAGGTTCTTCAGTCACAGGCTTTCTCAGAAAGCTCTGACATATCTAAATTATGCTGAAGTCAATTAGGCATAATATTACTGGAAGATTCTACATAAAATCGGCAATCGTATGTATCTTAGGAACTATTTGCTAGAAAGAATGAATTTATCAATGTCCTTCCTTATTTCTAATAAAAAGGACAACCTTCCAGCAGGCTGATGAGAGTAAAGATGAAAGGAAAATGTTATAAGTGTTGTGATATGAAAATTAAACCAAACACTTAACAATTATGCATAAAATGCAATAAACCCATTTGCGATGAACAAAGCATCAGCCAAATAAAATGCATAAATTGTTGTATAGATCCTTCGGCATTTCGCTTGGCTTGAAATAAATTTTTATTCTATACATTTTCTATAAACTTTATAAAAGCAATCAAAGCAAATTTTTCCACTTACCCCAACAATTAAAAATTGAATTAAAATAAAAATTTCGTGCTAAGCACTAAAAACTCTTTCAAGTAAAATTGTTAACGTTGTTTGGTATATACATAAAATAAATACCAACAACAATGTTCACTGCGAACTGCCTACAACAAAAATTCAGCACGTTTGTGGAGAATATATGCAAAAGCATATACACACTAACGTTAATGTTGAAAATGGAAAAGGCAAAAGTGGGGAAAATCCAACAGCTTGCACAGAGTCTCAATGGCCGAGTGTGTTTATGCGTTGGGTCATTGCGGCTGAAGATGGAATGGACTCGGGTTCAATCCCCGGTGCATCCACTTCCGAAAAGAGTGCTGATGATCGAAAATGGTTTTTCGTGAAATAGCTATACACTCAACCTTCGCTGTAAATTGTTGTTGAATTTTTTTCCACTTACCCCAACAATTAAAAATTGAATTAAAATAAAAATTTCGTGCTAAGCACTAAAAACGCTTTCAATCAAAATATAGTTAAACAATAAATTTATAAAGTTATAGCAACAAAAATATGTGCATATACACGTCTTTTCATAGGAAAGTGTACTGGGTCACCCGGGTGGGTATTGGTAAACTACGTACATAAAAAGTCAAAATCGCAAAAAAAGCATATTCCAGATGAAAGAAAAGTTCAAACTTGTTATTATCTGAAAGAACTCGAAAAATTGATCAGTGAGTAAAAAGCATTTTAAAATCGGTCCAATAGTTGCTGAGTAATCGCAAAAAGAAAACGCAAAAGGTCACCCGGGTGGGTATTGGTAAACCTAAGGTTAAGATGACGAAAAAAATTAGTAAGTAAATTATACCTAAGTTTTAAGTTGGGTTATATGCGATTCTGAGTTGATTGTACAATAGTTTTTCTCTGTGTGTAGATACTTATTTCGGAGGCAAGAACCTGACAAATCGCCTTCAGTGAAAACACTTACTATGAATCTTGACTAGTCGATCAAGTGGTATGACTCTGATATGAATCTTGACTAGTCAGTCAAGTGGTATGACACTGATGTGAATGCTGACTAGTCAGTCAAGTGGTATGACACTGATGTGAATGCTGACTAGTCATTCAAGTGCTATGTTGCTGATTTGAAGGCCATCATGGGCCACTTTGTAGAAAATCGCCGTGTGAAAAAAAAGAGAGATGGCTAACTATTTGAACTGTATGGTCAACTAGTTATAAATTAGCTTACAAGTTGATTTGACTGCAGGGTTATTATGCTTGTATGAATGTGCGCTTATATATAATTTTGCATATTGCACAATATCTGTAACACCACTGCACTATATATTTTCGCTGTTTAATATTCGCAATAAAATTTTTGAATTATTATTTGCTCAAACACATTTTATGTGCATTATTATGCGCGCTGCTTGATTTTCCTATTATTTTATACAAAATTTACATAGCGATTGTGTGATGTGATGTGCTGCTAACACGTACTACAAACATCTATATAGTCATATGTATTTAGTTATGCACATAAATATTCAAAATTTATCTACTAGCACCACTGGATTGTGCCGCCAGTACTTTGCATGTGCCAAGTAATGCTTTTGGTCGTGCTCTGATGCAAATAATAAAATATATTACATACATTTCTCTATAAACATTTTATTGCATACATACATATAGATACATATGTATATAGGCTACTTTTATATATTAAACATATGGTGACATATATACAAATGAATGCTGGCATTCGTAAAATTAGTGCTACGGTTTATTATTATGAAAACAATTTAAAATATGTTTGTGTAATTGTGTAATGGTAGTTTTATTTTCACTATGTCACCAGATACATAAACGAGCTCTGAAAGTATTTGAATATTTTCATGATCGGCTAAACTGCAAAAACAAGGCAAGCAAAAGGTGAAAGCATACCGAAAGTTATGAGCTAACGACAGCGGAAGGCAGTGTAATGGTAGTTTTATTTTCACTATGTCACCAGATACATAAACGAGCTCTGAAAGTATTTGAATATTTTCATGATCGGCTAAACTGCAAAAACAAGGCAAGCAAAAGGTGAAAGCATACCGAAAGTTATGAGCTAACGACAGCGGAAGGCAAGAACTCTGTTCGAGCAGTAAAGTCATCATCAACTGGGTACCTGTACATCATGGAAGCGAGGAAAATGACAGCGCCGCACACTGGTCTCATTTGTATGGAGGGTGGGACAAAACTCAATTTCTTGGAAACGGATGGACCTACCGAAACCAAATTTGGCACATTGGTGTCCCACTATACGACTCATCTTTCAGAAAAATTAAAAGCATATACATATGTTGTAATCGACGCCCACCACTAACACTAGTTTACAGCCCAAAAAAAAAAAAACAAGAAAACCAGGAATGGGGGAGGATTGAATTAGGTTTTTGAGATAACGGTGGATTTGTGTTTTTTTGTTATCACTTCATTCAAAAATTATTTTCTCTGAAATTACAAATGCGATAAACGCAAGCAGTATCTCGTTCGAAAGGCAATTAAAATACGCATCAAACGACATACAACTTGTAGTGGTCTAATAAAAACTCGCTGAGCGAAAGCTGGTCAAAGTCAAAATTGTGTGGATTTTTTGCGATTTTTGAAAAAAATTTTGATTTTCAAATTAAGTTTTTATAAAAAGTTGTAAAAATAAGGAAAGTTTTATTATTTTAAAAATTTTCCCGTTTAATTGGAAGGATTTTAAGCGTAATATCAGAGAGATCCGATAAATATTTTATTTTTGGCGATTTTTTTTTTGTGAAACAAAAAGGATATTTTGAACGAAAAATTTGGTTAGGTGACTTAACTATGTGAAAACGACATCATAGGTCAAAAGGACATTAGAGGAAAATATAGAGCTTCCAAATACTAAATTAATGACATATCGATTTTAAAAATCCGATGTCAAATAACAAAGTTACAAAAAAAAAATTATTCCGCGATATTTCGCGGGATCAAAAAAAAAAAAAATTTTATGGAGAGTGAGACCAAACTCAATTACTCAGATTTTATCGAAAATATGTACAAAAATCGTAAAAGGGCAACAATATTTTGTATAGACTAGTTACATTTAATATGATATTTTAAGAAAAAGGGAAAACAAGAGAAAAATGTATAAACAGCCTTCTTAAGCGAAGACTTGAAAGAACTCAAATCTGCTTATAAGACCTGGTCCAGGGGGGTCCTTAATTGTTAAAAGTTTAAATGAAAATGCTAATGCTTGAAAATTACGCTATATATATAATATGTACAAAAATCGTAAAAGGGCAACAATATTTTGTATAGACTAGTTACATTTAATATGATATTTTAAGAAAAAGGGAAAAAAGGGAATAATGTATAAACAGGCTTCTTAAGAGAAGACCTGAAAGAACTCAAATCTGCTTATAAGACCTGGTCCAGAGTGGTCCTTAATTGTTAAAAGTTTAAATGAAAATGCTAATACTTCAAAATTACGCTCATAGAAAAGCCGAGATTTCTTCATCTTGTATTTTGCTAAAAATAAATTGTTTTCACTGTTTTCTTCCGCTAAATCATGAAACATACGTTTTTCTTGCCTTTCCGTAGTTATCCGCATTTTTTTTTAGCACTGAAACTTGAAATATCGCAAAAATCATGATACACTTATTTACACAAACTTTTTCCAGAAAAAATTTTTTTCAAATGTGTTGACTTTAAATGAGCCAAAGTAACATTTAATGGTGGCTATTGCGTATAGAAGGAGGTTTTCCATAAAATTCAATATATTTCCCACGGAAATGCATGAAAGAAGTTTCTTTTTCAAGCACCAACGTTTTTGACTTTTGTGTATGGGGGCTGACCAGTGTGCCCTGACGTACTAATGAAAGTTAGGGCGGGGATAGGATACACATATGAATGCTGACAACATTTACACCCTCTCAATTATTTAAAAGTACGTATAAGTCTTACAAAAGTAAAAAATGATGGCAATTGTATGCAAGTATTATTCCTAGTGGAACCCGCATAATCATGCTTTGATCCTAAAATTTATTTTTGTACGTAAAACCATCGCACTTTTCTTTGCTTCTCACGGTGATATGAGTAACTTTTATTTTTTCAAGCAAATTTCTGCAGTACATACATTTTACTTTGCCCACAAAACGAGCTTTATGTACTTATAGTAGTATTCTATTACGGAAGAAAAATATTACAAGCATATCCTTTTTCACTAAAAACCATAATCTCCATCTCATTTCAATACGATGCCTTAACCACATGCACCAATTCATTTGGCAATAATATGGCTGGCCGTACCAAGTGCAATTGAATGAGTATCCTCTAAAGCACTTCCTGCAATATTTGTTATCCTGTCTAAGTCGATACAAATAAATAATATGTATAGCTATGTATATATGTCTGTTTATAACTGTATATATTTTAGAAAGATTTCCAACTAGATTATCATGCCATCAAATCTAAATGTCTTTATGGACAAGTAAAAGGTTGCGGTTACTGAGAGATTGCAGGGCAGAAAAGCTAACAAGAGCAAATCTGTAAAATTGATAGAATGGAAAAATCTAGGATGTTACAGTGCATGCCGACAACATCATAAGAAATAAAAATTGCATACCTGCATACATATGTATATATGTTTGTAAGTTACTCGGTAATATCAACATCGTTTATTCTGTTCTCTTAGCCGCTCAGTCAGACCAGCAATTTCAAAGTAAGGAAAGTGAAAACCGCAAACTGACTAAAAGTGCCAGGTGGTCAGTATTAATATAAATGCATTTAGTGGATGGTATGCAAGTGGCTGAAGCTGAAGTTTTGGATTGTAAGTGTACAGATGCTCTTGCTCAAAAAAAAAAGAAAACTATGGGTTTGGATTGATGCAAATCGTAGTAAGAACCATAATACGTTTCAGGGTCTCTTCGTTTTAACAAAGCCACAGTTTTTGTAAATACTTACTATTTTCGGCGCCTTCTATCTCTGCCCTTGCTGTGGCTAAGTACCAAAATAAGTTATTGTAAACGGAGTTAAAAATTATACAGGTAAATCTATTGGAAGATGTATGCAATTTCCGAGGAAAGACGTGAGAATAAAAATCTTGACGATTTCAATAATTTTTGTCGAATGTTGACTAAATAGATGCTTTGGCAAAGCACTACCGAGCAGATTCTTTCTGACAAAGAACGCATAGGTATGCCGTTTAACAGCTAACCCTTCAACAGCACATCTATAAACTGGCGAGTGATAGATGGCAATTCTGGCCAAAATGGGATCACAACAAGCGATCTCGTCAAATATGTACCCTAAGGAGAGAGGAACGTGCCTCTGCCGCAGAAGCTGCAAGGAAGTTGAGGAAGAGGAGACAATCAAACACCTCATTTGCCACGGCCCGACTATTAAAAGCGCCAAACGACGCTCTCTTCGGACTCCTTTTCTGCATAACCTTTTTAAGGTAGCATGCGTCGACGTAAAGGACCTGGTGAACTTCATAAGGTCTTCAAACTGGTTCAAAAAAGAGGAGTAATCTGTTTTCTTGTAGCATCACAATGGCCCTCCATACTGGCCTAAATGTGCCAAATATGTATATGAATATGAAGGCTTTTAGTATCCAACGATCGCCTTAGACTGATACGATCTTTGATGAGTTTCCGCTCAACCAACTTAATTTAGATGATAGCGGAGAAAACGATATCTGGCTGAATTTTGTTTTCCATTCAAAGAAGGAAATGAATCTAAAACATCGAGTGCTAAAATTGCATCTTATTTACAAGCCAGTCGGGCCTTTTCCTTGAGCACTATGTGGATAGGACCTTAAACCGAAAGAAGACGATAGTTACAATTTAGCACTGAAGTAAGAGATTTTTATCTTATTACGATTTTCGAACGTATTTTAGTTACTTTAGTTATACATACTTGATATTGTGAAACAATCAGGCTAAATCGAATCTACATATCGCACCCTAAATCACAAAGTGACACAACTCAAAATTCAAAAATTTCCAGGAGAGCGAAGAAACTTTTATTTTTTATAGGCAATGATGTGGAAAAAGGCCACGTACAATCAGAGCTGGGCGCTAAGGATTACGATTACATTTTGATTACTTACTGTAATCGTAATCGTTAAATTTTTAGGATTACGATTACTGTAATCGTAATCATAGAACATACGATTACAATTACAGTAATTGTAATCGTAAAATTTTTAGGATTACTATTACTGTAATCGTAATGGTATATTCAATGATTACGGTTACAGTAGGTACTGCCTCAAAATTCTCAAAGAAAGCAACAATCTTTACCAAAATCACATTCAGGTATTAAGCAACTAACTAAAATTAATAATACATAAAAATAAAATAGAGATTCTCTTGAACTGTACATCGAATCTTTTCGCCTCATAAGCAGAAAATTAAATATTTTTGAAAAGGAATTTTGAAAAATATAAATTTTCGGACCAAACTAGTAAGCGCCCAAAAGGAAGAGAGGTGATATAGTAAACCGCTGTGCGACACCCCTTAACCATCTCCGATCGGGACCATAGTATATATTTGGTATCCTTTAGTGCAGGACTATCGATTTTGGGCATTAGATGTACATGAAATTAAATTTAATTTTTTCAGTCTCCATAGAGTTTTCTGAAATTTGACCCCTGTGCGACACCGCTTAGCCGCTTAGCTCTCCGATCGCGACAAAAATTTATACATGATATCTTCGGCTATATTAGCATCGACCTTGGTGGTGAGGTTCACGAAATATGATACGCAATTTGTTTCCAAACGTTTGGGGACCACCCTAGTATACATATATGTACATTTACCCATTTGGCCCAACGTTACTACAATCATCAATACTTTTCTCCTTACATTTCCGTTATGGAAGATAACAACTTCCATGAATATGTCCCATGACTATGGCCGCCTTTGCATGAATGACTTTGTATAGTAAGAAAAGCAATGAAGCGAAAGCGTCAGGTTTTCATTCCGAGCCGCATGCTTCTTTCATATGGTCGTTATTATAATCTTGTTTGGTATTCACCATGAATGGTAGCATTATTGTGGTGCTGAATATACAGCTGCCTACCATCTAACTTGGTTATGTACTTCATTCGTATACATTTTTCTGTTTCGGTTTACTCTTCTTAACTTCTACTTTAACAAAAAACACATTCCTGGGGTTTGTCGATACGAGGTATTGCAATTTAAACGACGATATGTAAACGTTATTTAACTATGTATAGCGTACTACTAATTTAATTTTTATTATAAATATTTGTCATACATATCTAAATACATACATACATATCGTCGTACCATACGAAAACTAGCTCACATTTTTTTCTGGCTGACGAATACAAGCACATTAAATTTTTGGCTGATGAAAAGTAGAAATTTCGTTTAAAAAACAACAATTTTAATGTAAAAACAATATATACATACATATGTTTGCTACTTTTCGTCAGCCAAAAGTCAAATGTGCTATTTTTCTTACATACGTGTATACAAACTGTCTATGTAACCACATATGTATGGATATATGTACATATGTATAAGCAGTTAAGGGGATGTTCTGGTAATGTATAAGAAGTTTTACTGTACAAAATATAATTAAATCGTAATCAAAATTTTTCCAATTACAATTACTGCAATCGTAATCCTAAAAATTTAAAGATTACAATTACTGTAAACGTAATCATAAAACGTACGATTACAATTACTGTAATCGTAATCGTTAAATTTTTAGGATTACGATTACTGTAATCGTAATTGAAATTTTCGCGATTACGATTACTGTAATTTTAATCTTTAAATTTTTAGGATTACGATTACAGTAATCGTCATCATAGAACTTACGATTACAATTACTGTAATCGTAATCGTTCAATTTTTAGGATTACGATTACAGTAATCGTAATCATAGAACGTACGATTACAATTACTGTAATCGTAATCCTTAAATTTTTAGGATTACGATTACAGTAATCGGAATCGTAAAAATTTCAATTACGATTACAGTAATCGTAATCTTTAAAATTTTAGGATTACGATTACAGTAATCGTAATCAAAATGTAATTGTAATCCTTAGCGCCCAGCTCTGCGTACAATAATTATTTTTCAGTTAAAAAGTACTCTGATGGAAAAGATTTTTTGGCAGTCGCTAGAGAAATATTTTGTGTACCGATTTATGAAAGAAACCCGATTTTGAAAAATTTTGAGTTGTGTCACTTTATGATTTAGGGTGCGGTATGTACAGATACAGATATGCAGATAAATACCCATTCACTATTCATGAAGCTATTTTTTTAAACTTGAAAGATTTCTTTTTTTCGATATTCTCATTGCCTTGCAGTTTTTTGCATGGTTAAATCTTATACACATATCACTTTTTATAATTTTTTTTCTCTGTGAAAATCCTTTTATTTTCACAACCACCGATATGTCTAGTTAAATTTTTCTCTGCAGTCTAGTGCTGCTTTTATTTTTTATTTTTTATTTTTATCTTTTATTTATTTATTTTTTTTTCTTGAATTTAATTTTTTCAACTTTCTTCTATGTATTTTTTCTGCTATGTTCTCCTATTACTTTAGCGACAATCAATTTTTCTTCATCACAAAATTGCATTCTTCATTCAGTCGTACTTTTCGAGAAATGTTGTTCTTCTCTCTTCGTCCATTTTATCCATTCAATGCAGTCTCATTCATTTGGCGTCGTCAATGGTTTCCTTGGCACATTCAACCAAATCATTCACCCACACAAACACACACACTTTCACACGCTCACCGTCGTTCGCTCACTCAATCAGACAGTTAGTCATTCATTTAATCATTTCCACGTACATAGCTTTGTGGTAATAGGTGTTGCGAGTAGTTTTGTTTTTGGTGTTTGTTGTTGTCGTTGTTTCTGTAGATTTCATTCCCAAAACTGGTAAAATTTTCGTAGTATTTTATTTTTGGTCACACTGATGAAATTGCTTTTGGGTGCACATCATCAAAGCCAAACCAGCTGAGTCTTTTGTCTCTTTCTTTCTTATGAATTTTATCTATAAGTGTATTTGCTTGCTGTGTTTGTTGTGTTTGTGGCCAGTTTTTAACTCAATTCCATAACCAGCGCATATAGAACAGAAAATTTTCACACTTTACTCATTTCCGCATCCGTCATGAACGACGAATGAATGAATGAACGAACGAATTGCCATTTCATTTGCGCTCTTTCCTTTGCAACCATCTTATATGTATGTATGTATACATATTTACAGATCACAGGGTGTTAAAAAAGTTATCAAAAACATAACCTATTTACCTTTCTAAGTGCATGTAACTAAAATTAATGGACAAAAGGGGGAAAGACAACCGTACAAGGCGTTCCTAGAACTCCATGTGGCCATCGACCATACTAAAGTCTGTGCCAAAACATATTTCTGAAATAAATAAATAAGACAAGGGCACTCAAAAAAAAAATTTCTCTCGATCAAAGACATAATTTTCCTTATTTTGAACACGCGTCCCAATACAAAATTTTCTTTGTTTTGTGTAAATTTTCTCAAAAATGTGGAAAAAACATAAAAAAACTTTCAAACAAATTCGTTTTTGTATGGGAATTTAATTTCTCAAAATTAAAGAAATCAAGTCCTCAAATCAAGGAAAGTTGGGAATGGAATGGCGCTTAAAGAATTTTTCATTATTTTAATGTATGAATTTTTTCAAAAACAAGTATATGAAACCATGGTAACGCATGTAACAACAATCTTATATTATAAATGTGAAATGGAAATTGTGTTTAAACTCAATTGGCGAGAAAACCGCTGAACGGATCCTCACGAAACTTTGCACATCTAGGTATTTTCACCCGGTAATTGCTATAGGCATATTTTTAATCTGATTAAAAGTCGGGGATGGGCACCTCCCATACAAAATTTTCCTTTTTTTCGTAATATCTCTTGAAATATTTGTACTAGAATAATGAAAATTTTTGTGAAGGAATAATACAAAAATATATACTCAACAGATAAACAATTTAGGTCTTGGTAAAGCAGGGATGGGCACTCTCCTCCCATATAAACTGAGAATTTCACATCGAAAATCTCTGGAAATATTTGTAGTAGGGTACTGAAAATTGGTGTGAGGGCATGTGAGATAACTATGTATTAAACGGGTAAAAATGCTAGGTCTTGGTAAAGCAGGGATGGGCACCTCCCATACAAACTGAAATTTTCACATCGAATATCTCTGGAAATATTTGTAGTAGGGTACTGAAAATTGGTGTTGGGCATATGAGATAATTACGTACTCAACGGACAAAAAAAAAAATAAGAAAACTATCTTTGACGTCAAGAATAATATTTTTGTATGTAACTTTTTTGGACTAACTCAATATGCTAATATTTTTAAAAGCACGTGGTGTGAAACCCGCGGGTAACCTCTAGTATTTTATAAACCTTTTAACATGTTTTAAGGAAAATTTACTCAAAACAAAGAAAGTAGTGTTCAAAATAGGTAAACAATTTCTTTGACCCCTCCATATATTTTTTTTCTCTCAGTGGGGTAAAAATTTAAATAAACATATTTTAAATGAATATTAAATAACAGTATGCGTTTAAGCGCTTATGTGGGTTCTTTTTTGGTGACATTTTTGCGATGCTCGTATTTAAATAAGAAAAAAACAACGATAACCACTTTTCACATATACAATAAAACTATTTACGCAAAAATTTGATTAAAAATAAAACATCACTTGTAAATTTTTGCATCACCTTGCAATGCATTTGCGGCTCATCTCGTGCTGTGTGCGCTGACATGGCACTGACATGGCACTGACATCGGTCATTTTAGTTTGGCGTTTGGAACACATTCAATCGCTCCAAGTCGTTTTCTGATGATATTCCATCTCATAACATTCGTCGTTGCCGTGTACTACTGTTAGCTTAGTTTTTTTTTTTTTTTTTTGAATTTAATCTAATAAAACGTTAGCTTTCATTGAACAATCACACTAACGGCATACACCCGCATGTATATCCAAACGACACTTCCTTAGTTTTGTGTGTTCATTAATCAACTTACAAATCTTACCACATCACATTACCGTTCAACAAAAAAGAAGAAAAAAAGAAAAAAAAACAAGTAAGGAAGCCTAAGTTCGAGTGGAATCGAACATTAGATACTCAGCTGTATGCTTTTATTGTTTGTTTGCGTTTAATGGAAACACGTTGTACTTTATATAAAGTGAGTGCTGCATAGAGTGGGCGTAGCCACGCCCATTTTCCAAAATTTTTATCAGTTATCCAACTAAGTATATGAATATTATTATTTGTGCAAAATTTCATTCCTTTACGAGTTCTAGTTACAAAGATTTCACGTTAAAAATTCCCAAAGGGTGTTTCAGAAATATCTTTGTTAAAAAGTAGGCGTGGTCATAAATCGATTTCAATAAATTTTTTCGTGTCTATTACCACAAGTGATAAAAGTGTACACACCAAGTTTCGTCATAATATCTCAATTATTTGTCGAGTTATGGGCTAAGAAATCTCGTATATTCCTGCTTCTAAAAGGAGGCGGTGCCACGCCCATTTTCCAAAATTTTTGTGTTTTTTGTTTTATGTCCATAGTTGGACTCCTGCCATAAAATTTCAATGATATATCTTTATATTTGACAGAGATATCGCTTAAAATGTTTTTATTAGGCCACTTTATAATACCCATATATAAAAGTGGGCGTGGTCGTCAAACGATTTTGGCAATTTTTCGTCCAAATATTTGCCTAAGTAAGTATATCACGCCTACCAAATTTCATCGATATGTCTTCAACGGTTTCTGAGTTATGACTCATAAAACTTTCAATGTTTGCCCCTTAATAAGTGGGCGTGGCACCGCCCATTTTCCAAAATTTCACCATATTTCTTCATAAGGGCCTGAGCTCAATACGTGGGTAAAATTTCATCACTCCAGCTCTATTAGTTACTGAGATACAAAATTTCGGATTTTTACTATATAGGGGAGGTGGGCGTGGTCATGGTCCGATTTCGCCCATTTTCAATACCGTCCGTTCTCGTCTTGATACCAACTTGCATTCCAAATTTCATCAAAATATTTCAATTTTTGCGCGAGTTATCGTGCTCACAGACGGACGGACGGACAGACGGACAGACGGACGGACATGGCTCAATCGATTTCTCTTTTCACCCTGATCATTTTTATATATATAAGTCTATATCTATCTCGATTATTTCATTCTGTTACAATCCACCGTTAGGAAATCAAATCTATAATACTCTGTGTACTAGTACAGCTGAGTATAAAAACAGTAGCAAAAGGATAAAAATAAATAAAATAAATGTAAAAAAAAACAAGTAAAAATAGAGAGTTAAAGAGTTGATAAGAGGAAATATTTTGTACGTAAAGACGTTCGGTAAATTAAAGCGCCAGACGGAAGCTGTTGAATGAGAATGAATGTTTCATTCAAGTAAGGATTTTGCAAAATGTATTGAAGTATATATGGATGTATGTATGTATGCATGTCTAAAAGCAGATACTTAGATGTATACATACGTACATAAGTATGTAAGTTCTGTGCATAAATACACATGTACCTAAGTAAGTTGGCTAAGTAAATGACTGAGCAGCTCTATGCGTAGATACGACAAGACGAATTGGCGCATTCAGCATCACTTTTCTTCTTTCTTGTGGCTTAAGATTTACCAAAGACGCTATGTTTTACCTTAACTAAAATGTGTTTAAAAAAGGAATTACCTATGTATGTATGTTGGGGTTAGCCTTGTGACTTGTGTGTTTAACACCAAAGCTGGATAAAAGATGATTAACATTCAAATAGAAAATTGAAGTTGGTTTTTTTTTTTTTTGATAGGTAACTATTTGTTGGGTGCAAATATAAATAGTGTAATTTAAGGTATTAATTTTGTATCATTCTACAAAGATGAAAATACTTATAATATTTTTTTATAAAACATATAATATATAAATTTGCAAATAGCTTGCGTTTTAATTAAACTTTTGTATGTGAACCAAACAACAAATGTAAATACTGAAACCACGCATAAATTTTGGTTATATTTGCTAATACATCAAAACTTTTATACAGTTCATGGAAATAAATTAATGACCAAATTAATGAGAAGGAAGTGTGACTTAATTAATAATAATAATACAATGGCGCTATTATAACTTTGTCGAGTTTTATGGCCGAGCTTCTCTCCCAATTCGAGGTGTGCTCCTTTTTGTTTTTCCTACTAATTGGGTGGACCTACAGTTTTATGCCGGCTCCGAACGGCGAATGCATTTTTTGTGAGAAGCTTTTTCATGGCAGAAATACTCTCGGAGGTTATGCCGCCCACTGCCGAGAGGTGACCGCTGCTCTTAAAAAACCCAATAATTGGATTTTTACTAATTAGAAAATTGTTTTGGTGTTTTTCTCGGACCGTGGTGTGAACCCGAGACCTCTGGCAGAGCAGGCGAGCACTCTACCCACTGCACCACAGTGGCCACTTAACCTTCATGTGCGCGGGATATAAAACTTACGTACCCGGTCGGCTTACTACATTTGTAGTAACTACGTAATTGCATGCAAAACCAATGTAATGTTAAGAAAAAAATACTTGTATGGTGTTTTTTTTTACTTGAACGTGTGTAATAAGCTTTTTATTTAAAAATATTGAATTCAGGTGATAATTTTAATACAAAAAATGTTTTAATTTTCAGAGTTGAACAGCATTTTCCCAAAATATATGTTTCGGCAGTGCATTGCACACTGCTTTTTTGCACCAACTACAGATTTTTCGTGTGTTGTTACGACTTCCTATTTCATAGTATTGACAAGGTAGGATATTTTGGTTGTTTATGGTTGGAAATATCAGGTAAAATAGATGAATCAACATTAGATGTAGCAGAAAGGGATCGATCCAGTGCCATTTCGATAGCTTTACGTGTTTGATGGAATCCCAGCACCCGGGGAACTTGAGAGCGCTGTTCAATTGCTGGCATAAAAAGCTGCTTAGACAAGCTTCGCAAGAACTTTCGTCGCGCGTCTATGCGACGGTTATATGGATTGTTTTCCGAGTAAATGATGCAAGTGCACTTATGTCCAGCATGTTATAAAACATGTGTGAGGACCAAATTAAACAACAACAATTTGGCCCACACAAAACAAACCCCATGGAAAAGCAACACAGCCGCCCACGACACTAACACGGCAACACAGCAACACAACGATCAAACACAACAAGTCTCAACAACACAAAGAGCGAACACAACACGTCACGGCAATACGACGATCAAACACAATAAGTCAACGCAACCATCCGAGCTAGCGACAGCGGACACAATAGCTATAAATAGAGCGACACAGCACTACGGCAGTGAGTCAGCACGGAGCCGTGGTTGCGACCGGAGCTACTAGTGAAGCGCTTCTTGATTGTAGATCGGTTCTACCAGTGCAATCAAGAATAGTTTCACAGAGCGAGTCGTGGTTTAAAGTTTGTGGGCGTGACGGTTCTACCTCCAAACACCGCTTTAGATCACGCGCGAAGGTCCCCCCGCGACTATAGACAGGCGACGCACGCCCGTACGTGCCGACGTAAACCGCGCCGCGAATATACCACGAAGCCGCGACGCTAGCGCCCGAGTGCCAAAGCGCAGAGACACCTACGCCGGTGCCGTCACCGTTAGCAGCGACGCCAGCGTCAGAGTTACGCCCAGTGATGCCAATATTCTTGGACCAAAAATCCCTACGGCATGCCAAAAAATTCCCTATTTTTCCCTACGCTAACAAAATTTTTCCCTACAAATTTCCCTACGCCGTATTTTCTCTATATTGACCTACACACACACAAAATTGATGCAAATAAAGTTTTTATTGAAGACGTACGTGACACGCATACATAGAAATTTTTATGTTTCTAAGCATATTTTCAAGAACGTTCTTTTCATGTTCAAGGAAATGAAAATTTTCCTTTATTCTTATTCGCTCAGAAGCTGATTTCGGAAGAGTATTTAGAAGCTCGAGGCATACGGGTCCAATATATATATCGTCGACTGGCAATGTTTCGTGAGGTGACCTAATCAATCCTTATTTCGTTTTTTTTTTTTAATAAAATTTTGAGTCAGCTTATAAAATATTTTAGTTTACTCCAAATAAATTTCATGTATTAACGGCTTTTCGGTTACCCCTCACTGCAAACCATCTAATGCGACATAACGACAAAGAAACCCTTATCGCAATATACAAAGCAATCGGCCGGCCGGTCTTGAACTGTGCATCGCCAATATGGTCGACGGAGACTTTCAGGACGCAGTGGAAGAAATCTCAAGCCTGCCGAAATTCGGCGTTACGTACCGCTACGGGAAGTCTACTCATGTCGTCGGAACATCACCTACATCACGGGGCACAGGTGCTCCCAGTTGAGAATCATAACATCACGCTTAGCAAACAGTTTCTCCTGGGATGCTACCGCAGAGGTCATCCAAACAACCATCTACTGGAGCCCGAAACGCATAAAATACATAATCAACCACTAGACCCCACAACATACAGGCAGGCAATAAAGGAGATACACAACGAAACAGTCTCAACCTTCGTTTCAACCCGCCCCGCGTACATAATAATTAGATACCAACCACCACCAATAGCTGCAGAAGAACTAGAGTTGTCCAGAGAAACTCGAGTCACCTTATCACAATTAAGGTCGGGCTTCTGTAGTAGGCTCAATTCCAAAGGGCCAGAATCGATCCAAACTTATGTCCGGCATGTGGAGAGACGCCGCATGACACACAACACCTCCTTGCATGCCACTTGAAACCAACTAACTTAACACCCTTGACCCTCTGCACAAGCCCAAAAGAAGCTGCAACATTCTTGGGCCTTCCGTTTAGTGAAATTGATGACAATTTGTGAGCAGAACTCGTTGGCTAAGCAGGGCTTAGTAAATCTACAAAAAAAAAAAAAAAAACAACAACCCTGGATTAGGTGTTTTTGTGTGAACGAAGCTAACGAAACAAAAAACTTTTGCTCCGAGGCCCTGTAAGCAGGTTAACGAATATATTGCCAGATCAGGGCTGGAATTCTGTAACTTATTTTGCGACCGAAAAGCGCAAAATCTACCGACACAAAAATTACCCTCGATACCTCTGCGATGATTATCGGAAACAACTGTCCAAGTATACTATAGAATTCAACCAAAATATCCTACAGAATAGCCTGATCGCAAAACTGATCGCAAATTTACAATATCGATCCAAAAATTGTCGCCAATTTCTTTACAGAAAAGGCCCACAGAACAAAGTACAATTTTGAAATATTGCATTCAATCATGCAGAAACATTTTATTTGTACGTAATAAAAATATTAGGTTCTTAGAAAAAATTAATTCGTGGCAAAGGAAACGAAAATTTTTAACTTCAAAAATTCCCTACATTTAGCTAATTTTTGAAAATCTGTCCGTTTTTCCCTACACTGCAAATTTAAGGTCGAATTTCCCTACATGTAGCCTCTTTTCCCTACACTTGGCATCACTGGTTACGCCAACACACGCATCCACTAACGGGATCCACCTAACGCAACCCGACCGGCCCGTTAACGTCATCGTTGGCCAGCTACGCCAGCGTCAGGGTTACACCAACACACGCACCTACTAACGGGATCCGCCTAACGGAACACAACCGACCCGTTAACTCATACCCTAATAAAATAGAAAATATAAGAAATGAATTGAAGTTATAGAAAAGAGAATGTGGTTAATTTATTGTACATATTTAATGATTTAAGGAGTGAATAAAATTACATGAAGACAATTTGCACGGCGTCCCAAATTTACAAATTGATTGTAACCGAACCCTGGACACGGCGAGTATACCCCAGCAACTATTGAAGAAGCAACGGGGCAACAAGAGAGCTTCGTTACACATGGCCAAAGGCCAACGCAATGTTTTGCGTTTCGTTGAATGTGCAGAAAGCATTTTATCCATTGCGTCGACACCTCCTTTGTTTGCATTGTAATCAAGGATGTATTACAGCTTGTTTTTCTTTTCAGCTACAATTCAATTTGTCAAAGGTGTGCTGGCAAGTAATATAACTGCTCTGCCTCTTTTTGGAACATAAGATTCCAAAGAAAACTTTCCATCGAGAAACCCGAAAATGGAAGATTCTTCAGCACGATTGCGGTCAGCCTTCATTTCATATGGTACAAACGTTTTATTTTATTTTTATTTATTGCGAAATCGAGTTCAAATTTTCCATGCGTGTACACATGCACACACACAAACGAACTTCGGTAAGCTAAGCGAAGCGACAGTTATAAAAAATAGTGTTGCCACAAGCTGAAGTCAACTATAAAATACTATTTTGCATACATTTTATATGGTTACTACAAATGTAGTAAGCCGGCCGCAAGATGATGTTTTTTTCAAGTAGGGTCTCGACGGGTAGGCAAATAATAGTTCGAGTGATTTATACTCTTAATTGACTTTGATTTGATAATCAGGAAGCTACTAAAAAATTCGGGCATTGTTGTTTCGGAAAATTTTTTTTTATCTCACTTTTTTTTACAATTTACTACAAATGTAGTAAGCCGGGCACATGAAGGTTAATTATAATAACGAAAACCTGTGACATTTGGTTGGCCTAACAAATTTTATTCATATGTAAACATCTTTATTTTGGCTAACTACGAATGATTTCGAAAAAAAAGCGTAAACGATCTTTGTGTTAGTGTGCCGTTATGTCCGTGTAAATCGCTTGATATCTCAGTGGTAGGCACAAATATACTTGCAAATGCTAGCACGCATAGACATGCAAATGCAAATATCAACAGCAATAGAAACAGTAGCAGCAACAACAACGGGAACCAGCATTTACACCAAAAATAATTAATATCAAATTCCAACGAAGAATCACTCTTGCCAAAAAGTGCTACTTTGGACTAAGTAGGCAATTGAAAAAACGTTTGGAGTCCTCTCTCGACGAACAAAAATCACGCTCTACAAGACGCTCATCGTTACAGTCCTAATGTGCGGTGCAGGAGCATGGGCAATGTCAAAATCAGATGAGATGGCACTTGGAGTAATCGAGAGAAAATTTCTTGGGAAGATTAATGGACGGTTGGGCGTTGGCGAGGAGGAGTATCTAAGAAGGTTCAGCTAACAAGATCCAGTGGCTACATTGGTAAGATTATTTCTTGAGAATGGATGACGCTGCTCCGGTTGTCTATCGAAACCCGCTAAAGGCAGAAGAAAAGGGAGACCTCTACTGCGTTAGGAAGATCAGCTGAAGACCGACTCGTCCTCCTTTGGTTTTTTCAATTGGTGCCAGGCAGCACGAAATAGAAACGATTGACGTCCTTTGTTGGACTCGGTCAGAATCGTCTAGATTGTAGCCGGTTACGCACAACTAAAGACAAAGAGTGAGAGAGTCGGCAGTTGCATCGAAGCCGTCCTTCATGAACAAAAAACTCTGCCAAGCCATAGGCTAAACATATTCATATAATATATATTTTTTTTTAATATGTGTTGATTACGTGCATGAACTTTAAAATACATATGGAGATCCTGTGTGAAGCTCATATCCGGGATTTCAGTATTATTCGCTGTTTTTCCTTGCATACCAATCATTATATTTTGCTATTTTTGGTTATTCTCTAAAGATTATGTGATATGCGTATGTGTTTTTATTTTCTCTTATGTTGTTTGTGTGCGTATGTATTCGCCTAAATTCCAAATTGCATTTATCACCTACAATTGACTTTGTTGCCGGCGTTTATTGGCAAACATACGCGCTTATATTTATTAATAACAAGTAAGGAAGCCTAAGTTCGAGTGGAATCGAACATTAGATACTCAGCTGTATGCTTTCATTGTTTGTTTGCGTTTGATGGAAACACGGCGTATTTTATATAAAGCGAGTGCCGCATAAAGTGGGCGTAGCTACGCCCATTTTCAATATTTTTATCAGTCATCCAACTAAGCATATGAATATTATTCTTTGTGCAAAATTTCATTCCTTTTTGACTTCTAGTTACAAAGATGTCACGTTATAAATTCCTAAGGGTGTTCCAGAAATATCTTTGTTAAAAAGTAGCCGTGGTCATAACCGATTTCACTAAATTTTTGCGTGTCTATTAACACAAGTTATAAAAGTGTATAAACCAAGTTTCGTCATAATATCTCAATTATTTGTCGAGTTATAGGCTAAGAAATCTCGTATATTCCTTTGTCTAAAAAGAGGCGGTGCCACGCCCATCTTCCAAAATTTTTATATTTTTTGTTTCCGGTCTATTGTGGAACTCATGCCACAAAATTTCTATGAATTATCTTTATATTTGACAAAGATATCGCGTAAAATGTTTTTATTAGGCCACTTTATAATACACATATATAAAAGTGGGCGTGGCCGTCAACCGATCTTGAAAATTTTTCGTCCAAACCTTTGCCTAAGTAACTATATCACGTGTACGGAATTTCATCGATATATCTTCAACGGTTTCTGAGTTATGACTCATAAAACTTTCAATGTTTGCCCCTTAATAAGTGGGCGTGGCACCGCCCATTTTCCAAAATTTTTGTGTTTTTTGTTTTATGTCCGTAGCTGGACTCATTCCACAAAATTTCAGTGATAGATCTTTATATTTGACAGAGATATGGCTTAAAATGTTTTTATTAGGTCACTTTGTAATACACATATATAAAAGTGGGCGTGGATGTCAACCGATTTTAGCTATTTTTCGTCCACACGTTTGCTTAAGTAAGTAAATCACGCGTACCAAATTTCATCGATATATCTTTAATGGTTTCTGAGTTATGACATATAAAACTTTCCATGTTTGACCCTTAATAAGTGGGCGTGGCACCGCCCATTTTCCAAAATTTCATCAAATTTCTTCCTAGGGTTCCGAGCTCAACACGTGGGTAAAATTTCATCGCTCCAGCTATATTAGTGACTGAGATTCCAAATTTCCGATTTTTTCTATATAGGAAAAGTGGGCGTGGGCGTGGTCATGGTCCGATTTCGCCCATTTTCAATACCAACCGTCCCAGTCCCCATACCAACTTGCATTTCAAATTTCATCAAAATATCTAAATTTTTGAGCGAGTTAGAGTGTTTACAGACGGACGGACAGAGGGACAGACGGACGGACAGACGGACGGACAGACGGACGGACAGACGGACGGACAGACGGACGGACGGACATGGCTCAATCGATTTCTCTTTTCACCCTGATCATTTTGATATATATAAGTCTATATCTATCTCGATTATTTCATTCTGTTACAATCCACCGTTTTGTGATTAAAACTATAATACTCTGTGTACTAGTACAGCTGAGTATAAATAAATAATAGCTTAAAAAACTAAAAAACACGCTTTAATCTTAAAAATGGTACTAAAAATTGAGAAATAATTTAATTAGAAACAAAATGATGAACGAGAATATAAGTATTTAAGGAAAAGCGTGAGGGTGCTTAGTATGTCAAAACATATTTCAAATCGCTGTTTTTTTTACAAATATTTTTATTTTGACTTTTTTGAGATTTCATATAACGTACTGTTTAATTTCGCAACTAGGTATTTATATTTTTGTACTAGTTGTACGAATCGAATATTTTCATGTTCAAATATTATTGAGCACCCCCACGCTTTTCCTTAAATACTTATATTTTCGTTCATCATTTTGTTTCTAATTAAATTATTTCTCAATTTTAGTACGATTTTCAAGAATAAAGCATGTTCTTTAGTTTTTTTAAGCTATTATTTATTTTTAACTTTTTAGTGAAATTTTTCATTAAAGGATGTTTTATGTGGACGCAAGAATAAAAGTAAATTTTTCACATACATTTTTTCCTTATAAAAAAAAACATTGGTCATGGGAGCTCAAAAATGAAGCCTAAACGAAAAAATATCAACTATCTTTTCATGCTTGGGTACGACAGAAATGCGCCTTATGTACTATGTGTATCGAAGCAAAACTATTTCAGTTTTTAATCGGAGATATGCTCTTCTTTATTCAGTCAGCGCTCCAAAATATTCTCATTGTCCTATAATCACTTCCATATTTTTCTTGTATACGAAAAATAGTAAACAACTTCTTGAAAATAAAAATAGCGAAACACATGTGAAAGTTACCAAGAAACCAACAGCGAAAAAATAACCTATTTTGGTAATTACCAAGTTCGGCAACCGTGCTATAAATAGAATTTGAACAAACAAAAACAGTTCTTGCTTTGCATACATATGTATGTACATGCGGTTGATTTGATTGCAAATACAACAAGTAAGGAAGCCTAAGTTCGAGTGCAATCGAACATTAGATACTCAGCTGTATGCTTTCATTGTTTGTTTGCGTTTGTTCGATATAGGGTGTATTTTATATGAAACGAGTGCTGCATAAACAGGGCGCAGCCACGCCCATTTTCAAAATTTATATCAATCATCCAAATAAGCATACAAATATTATTGTTAGTGCAAAATTTCATCCCTCTATGACTTTTAGTTACAAAGACTTCACGTTACAAATTCCAAAAGGGTGTTCCAGAAATATCTTTGTTAAAAAGTAGGCGTGGTCATAAACCGATTTCAATACATTTTTGCGTGTCTATTAACACATGTTATAAAAGTGTATAAACCAAGTTTCGTCATAATATCTCAATTATTTGTCGAGTTAAAGGCTAAGAAATCTCATATATCCCTTTGTCTAAAAAGAGGCGGTGCCACGCCCATTTTCCAAACTTTTTTATTTTTTGTTTCCGGTCTATTGTAAAACTCATGTCACAAAATTTCAATGAATTATCTTTATATTTCACATAGATATCGCTTAAAATGGTTTTATTAGGTCACTTTATAATACACATATATAAAAGTGGGCGCGGTCGTCAACCGATTTTGGTAATTTTTCGTCCACACATTTGGCTAAGTAAATATATCACGCGTACCAGATTTCATCGATATATCTTTAACGGTTTCTGAGTTATGGCTTATTAAACTTTCAATATTCGCTCCTTAATAAGTGGGCGTGGCACCGCCCATTTTCCAAAATTTTTGTAGTTTTTGTTTTATGTCCATAGTTGGACTCCTGCCACAAAATCTCAGTGATTGATCTTTATATTTGACAGAGATATCGCTTAAAATGTTTTTATTAGGCCCCCTTATATTTCCTATATATAAAAGTGGGCGTGGCCGTCAACCGATTTTGATAATTTTTCGCCAAAACATTTGACTAAGTAATTATATTACGCGTACCGAATTTCATCGATATATCTTCAACGGTTTCTGAGTTATGACTCATAAAACTTTCAATGTCTGCCCCTTAATAAGTGGGCGTGGCACCGCCCATATTCCAAAATTTTTGTGTTTTTTGTTTTATGTCCATAGTTGGACTCATGCGACAAAATTTCAATGATAGATCTTTATATTTGACAGAGATATCGCTTAAAATGGTTTTATTAGGTCACTTTATAATACACATATATAAAAGTGGGCGTGGCCGTAAACCGATTTTGATAATTTTTCGTCAAAACATTTGTCTATGTAAGCAAATTACGCGTACCAAATTTCATCGATATATCTTCAACGGTTTCTGAGTTATGACATATAAAACTTTCAATGTTTGACCCTTAATAAGTGGGCGTGGCACCGCCCATTTTCCAAAACTTCATCAAATTTCTTCATAAGGGCCCGAGCTCAATACGTGGGTAAAATTTTAAAACTCTAGCTATATTAGTGGCTGAGATACCAAATTTCCGATTTTTTCTATATAGGAAAAGTGGGCGTGGTCATGGTCCGATTTCGCCCATTTTCAATACCAACCGTCCCAGTCTCGATACCAACTTGCGTTCCAAATTTCATCAAAATATCTCAATTTTTGCGCGAGTTAGAGTGTTTACAGACGGACGGACGGACGGACGGACGGACAGACGGACGGACGGACGGACGGACGGACGGACGGACGGACATGGCTCAATCGATTTCTCTTTTCACCCTGATCATTTTGATATATATAAGTCTATATCTATCTCGATTATTTCATTCTGTTACAATCCACCGTTATGTGATTAAAACTATAATACTCTGTGTACTAGTACAGCTGAGTATAACAACAACAAAACAGAAAGCTTCAAGCTTCATTTTTGAGTGAATTTATGCATTGAGTTTATCGCCATCGCTATGAGCGATCGCTGGCTGTTGTGCGTTAGTTCGCTAGCTATTTGAGTGGTTATACGTTTTTCTTTGAACATTTGTTTGTGATTTGAGAAGAATGAATTTTTGAGCGTTCGTGCACTCAAAAAAAAATTACTCAGATTATGGAAAAATGGGAATGATTCGGCGCTAAAGACATATTTCCATATTTTGATGTACAATTTTCTTTAAAACGTGGTTTTTATTCCTTGATTTGAAGAAGATCGTACATCAAAATATGGAAATATGTCTTTAGCGCCGAATCATTCCCAATTTTTGCATAATCTGAGTAAGTTGTTTTTTCAGTGTGAGTGAGTTTTTCCGTACCCTGAAAGCTTGTTACTTATTGGCTTGTATACGGGAGTGAATTGAAATTCGTAGAGGCTATTTTCAAGAAAGGTAACACAAAAGCCGCAATGAAGCATAAAGTATACTGTTGAATGTCCTACTATGTGATGCCGTTGGGCTGTTGATGTCATGTTTCGAGTCCGGAGGAGAATAGAAATAATAGAGAGAACACAAAAAAGTGAATGTTTGAAAGATATATATATATATATATATATTATAATTATTTAGTTAAGTAAATGTTGCAACTTTTAGGATGGGATGAAGTTACATACATACATACATACATACATACATAAATACATACATGCATACATACATACATACATACATACAGGTGAAGCTAATAAAAGCGTGTTAAAAAGAAAACAGATCCGCATATGTACGTGTAAATTTCTACGCACCAGGGTTGCGTGATTTTGATTTGACTGAATCACTAATCAAAAATATGTTCTGATTCTTGATTTAAAATATTTTCAAATCAAAGATAATTTTTATTTGTGATTCGTTTCAAAAAAAATCAGAAATACCCTTTGATTCGTGATTCAAACTATTTTCAAATCAAAGATAAATTTTATTTGTGATTCGTTTCACAAAAGAATCAGAAATACCCTTTGATTCGTGATTCAAACTATTTTCAAATCAAAGATAAAATTGATTTGTGATTCATTTCTCAAAATAATCAAAAATCTTTTTTGATTCTTGATTCAAACTTGATTTCAAATCAAGATTCTTAATAAATTTTTTGATATGCTACAGCATATGCTAGCATTTCTGATATGCTACAGTATTTTTGATTCTAAATAATTTTTTGATTCGAATAAAATTTTTGATTCGAATCAAATTATTGATTCGAATAAAATTTTTGATTCGAATCAAAAATACATTTTGAATCAAGTTTCGTAATAAATTTTCGATTCGAATCAAATTTTTGATTCGAATCAAAGATATTTTTTGAATCAAGAATCAAAAAAGATTTTTGATTCTTTTGAGAAATGAATCACAAATCAAATTTATCTTTGATTTGAAAATGGTTTGAATCACGAATCAAAGGGTATTTTTGATTCTTTTGAGAAATGAATCACAAATAAAAATTATCTTTGATTTGAAAATAGTTTGAATCAGGAATCGAGTTGATTCTTTATTTGAAAGTTGATTTGAAATCAAAATAGATTCGAATCACGCAACGCTGCTACGCACACATGCATACATACTCGTACATGTAAGCATAATAAATAAATTTGTACCCATTTGTGCGCAATTATGACTCGTCGTAATGATGTGAAAAAGCGACTATACATACACATCTATATATAAAAAACATAAAAACAGAAACAAGCAAAAGAACAAGCTGCAGCAGAATAAAGAAAAAATTTACCAATGAGTTGCTGCCGCATATATCCGCCTCATCTGCTACCATTATACGAATATGTATCACCTGATACCACCTGCTGTTGTCTATTGAAAATATACAAACTCGCACATTCAGGAGTAATTTGCCAATGTGTAGCTTGTGAATTTCCTTTCTTATAAGATGTATTTAGAAGGAAGCATTTTTTCTCGAAAATATGTAAGAAATTTGTGTGTGTGTGCGTGTGTGTGTGTACTTGTTCTACTGATTTCATGTTTGTGCCCTGTGGCCTTTAGCTGTTGTACTCTTGCTGCTGCTGTTGCTGCTTCTTATGCTCATTAAATACCAACCTCATAAAAAATTTATGACCGACTCGATGACACAACATGGTTCACCTGTACATATCCAACTACAATAACTGATTTGATACAAATGGGCGAGTTGGCAGGGATATACGTGCATGCGTCTGTGTGTGTGTGCATTACAAGAGAATCCCGCTTAGCTCTAAAGTAAAACTTCTCACAAAACAAGTCAACCGCGTTGTCATGTCATGTACTTAAATTATAATCAAAATACTTTTTTGTAACCTTATTTCTCCCTGAGGGCCGCAGCAAGTAGCAGCAGCAGCAGCGGCAGCGGCAGCAACAATACATAAAATAAAGCAACCGAATAACATTCGAATATTTATTTTATAAGAGTGTAGAGGTACCTTTTCGTACATACTTACCCTGCAGGGAACTCAATAACTAGTGAGCAAAATTTCTAGTTCCGAACTAGCGAAAAGGTGTCAAAAGGGAACTAGATCAATTGTAGTTAGATCCTCACCAGTTCAGGAGGAGTGAATTGAGTGACCATTATAAGACACACTTTGATTTGTATGCAATTTCGAAGTGACAAAAATTCTATGAAAATTTTTCGTTCGTTCAATTTCCGTCGGCTTTGTATATTTCTGCAATTCTCAGATGTTTAGTGAAGCGTTTCATATAAAGAGTTTTCTATTTGCATCTTAACTTGTATGAAATGAAATGTTCCCCTAATTATGCTTTCCCGATCCCTCAGGCTTATTTTTAATTTTTTTTATACTCAGCTGTACTAGTACACAGAGTATTATAGTTTTAATCACATAACGGTGGATTGTAACAGAATGAAATAATCGAGATAGATATAGACTTATATATATCAAAATGATCAGGGTGAAAAGAGAAATCGATTGAGCCATGTCCGTCCGTCCGTCCGTCCGTCCGTCCGTCCGTCCGTCCGTCTGTCCGTCTGTCCGTCTGTCCGTCCGTCCGTCCGTCCGTCTGTAAACACTCTAACTCGCGCAAAAATTGAGATATTTTGATGAAATTTGAAATGCAAGTTGGTATCGACACTGGGACGGTTGGTATTGAAAATGGGCGAAATCGGACCATGACCACGCCCACTTTTCCTATATAGAAAAAATCGTAAATTTGGTATCTCAGCCACTAATATAGCTAGAGCGATGAATTTTTACCCACATGTTGAACTCAGGCTCCTAAGAAGAAATTTGATGGAATTTTGGAAAATGGGCGGTGCCACGCCCACTTATTAAGGGTCAAACATTGAAAGTTTTATATGTCATAACTCAGAAACCATTGAAGATATATCGATCAAATTTGGTACGCGTGATGTACTTACTTAGGCAAACGTTTGGACGGAAAATAGTTAAAATTGGTTGACGCCCACGCCCACTTTTATATATGTGTATTATAAAGTGACCTAATAAAAACATTTTAAGCCATATCTCTGTCAAATATAAAGATATATCATTGAAATTTTATGCCAGGAGTCCACCTGCGAACATACAACGAAAAACACAAAAATTTTGGAAAATGGGCGTGGCGCCGCCTCTTTTTAGAAGCTGGAATATACGAGATTTCTGAGCCAATAACTCGACAAATAATTGATATATAATGACGAAACTTGGTGTGTACACTTTTATTACTTGTGGTAATACATGTTGAAAATTTTAGCGAAATCGGTTGACGACCACGCCCACTTTTATATATGGGTATTATAAAGTGGCCTAATAAGAACATTTTAAGCGATATCTTTGTCAAATATAAAGATAATTCATTGAAATTTTGTGGCAAGAGTTCCACAATAGACCGGAAACAAAAAATAGAAAAATTTTGGAAAATGGGCGTGGTACCGCCTCTTTTTAGACAAAGGAATATACGAGATTTCTTAGCCTATAACTCGACAAATAATTGAGATATTATGACGAAACTTGGTTTATACACTTTTATAACTTGTGTTAATAGACACGCAAAAATTTATTGAAATCGGTTTATGACCACGCCTACTTTTTAACAATAATATTTCTGGAACACCCTTTGGGAATTTGTAACGTGACATCTTTGTAACTGGAAGTCACAAAGGAATGAAATTTTGCACAAAGAATAATATTCATATGCTTAGTTGGATGACTGATAAAAATTTTGAAAATGGGCGCGGCTACGCCCACTTTATGCAGCACTTGCTTTATATAAAGTACCTACACCGTGTTTCCATCAAACGCAAACAAATGATGAAAGCATACAGCTGAGTATCTAATGTTCGATTCCACTCGAACTTAGGCTTCCTTACTTGTTATTTTATTACTTTTTAAATATTACTCTAAATTTTATTAAATAAATATATAAAAAAATATTAGTCAAAAAAAAAAAATTAAAAAAAAAAAATTATCATCCACCTTGACACCGACAGGATTCGAACCCGCGCCCCTCAGATTGAAAGGCACATGCGTTAGCCAGTCGGCCATCGCTCCACTTGCATGAAGTGTGTCAAAGTCTGCACTTAAGCGGCAGATGTAAAACTGTAGAATTTGTAGGTACTTGTAGTTAGTTCAGAACTATCGAAAATGTGCCAATAAACGAACTAGTGTAAACTGTAGAATTTAGTACTAGTTCGGAACTATCGAAAATGTAGTGCAGAGGGAGACAATTGACACCGCCTAGGACATCGCCGTGTTAAACTCGCCAGTTGATAACATGCAAAAGAGATTTAGCTCGCACTAGTAGTGTCGAAAAATACACTAGAAGCGACCTAGTTCGGAACTAGAGATTTTCCCTACAGGGTACTTACCTACATTCGTACGAGTATGAGTGATTAAATGGCATTATGGAAGCACCAGGCGCCAACCAAAGTGGGGACGGGGGCGAGTTGAAAACGAACTAAAGCAGAATAATGGTATTTGGCAGCAAAGGTAAAAGATTTTTTCGTTATGTACCTCTTACTGCTGATTTTTTTGGTTCCGTTTTTTTTTTTTGGAAGTTACTATACACAATGGGGAAAACTACAAACAAACTAAAAATTAATGAAACTGTAAATAAGAGTAGATAATAATAAAATTTCAATTATTTGTGTATAAACTGTACCATTTTTTGTTAAAATCACATCTCTATCTATTTATTGCATAGCTCCATTCGCCGTTCCACAAGGCAGCATCCAAGGCTCATTGCTATTTGCTAATGTTCTTCTATATTTTAAAGACTTCAAGATTTGTTCTACAATTTCAAATACCTCCGATTCTGTCATAGGTTACTCTTTATCCTTTTCTAAATTGCGTTATGTTGTCCTATTTCAGACTGAATTGACGGTACTCAGCTACTCTCAACGAGTTGTCTGATTTCCGTGTAGTCTTTGACTCGAAATTTTTTATTTATTGTCTCAACATTGTTAAATCGTACTCGTATCTTTATTTAACGATGTAGCTCCAATTTCACGGATACTAAACCTTAGGTTTCTTTTTTGTTGTTTGCTTTTCCGACGGGGTAGGACTGCGATGTATTGTGGGACGAATTTCCGTCATCCCTTGTCAAGTTCGATTTGGATTCGATAAAATATACTGAAGATGGCACATAGCCGAAACCGGTTCATAACCAAATCAAACTCGACAAGGGATGCCGAAAATTCGTTCCAAAATATGTATATCTTAAGTGGTTTACCACATCGCTTTTACTTTCTAAATTTGTATATGGTGAATATGGTACTGTTATTTCTAAGTAGTCTGTACCTTCCTTGCTCTAAGATACTACTAAATGAATAATTTTGAAATAAAAAAAAAGGAAAAGTACAACCTGAGTGCTTAGCGCCTATTCGAAAGCAGTTATCAAGAAACATTGCTGTATCTGCCTTTCAACACATCTGAGTATATAATAGTCCCTTGTCAAGTTTGTTTGGAGACAAACCGGTTTCGGCTAATATGCGCCATCTTCAGTGTCTTTTTTCGCATATTAGCCGAAACCGGTTTGTCTCCAAACCAAACTTGACAAGGGATGACGGAAGATCGTTCCACAATACATCATATTCCTACCCTGTCGGAAAAACAAGCAACCAAAAAGTATTTATATAATAGTCCTTCACAAACGTGCACTGACTTTTTATGCGCTTCAAGTTTTTTTTTTTTGTGTTCTTTGTAATTATGTTACCTACTACAAGGCCTGTTGCTTTCTTTTGCGTCAGAAGCGGCAGCAGCAGCTTTTCCAAATGTCAACATAGTTTAAAATTCTTGTATTGGGTGCTCGTTTAAACATGTAAAGATCCTTTAATTTTGTTTTTTCTCTTTTTCACCGTTATTCATTCGTTATTTATGTTCACTTCTGTGCCGTTTACTGCAACATCAACAACTAAATGAAAATCTCCAATGACTAAAGAAAAAAAATTAACTATTTATTACATGTTTGTTATTTCTTTTTACAGTTTTCTTTTCTATATTCATTGAACTATACTGCCGATATCTTTTCAGTGAGACTTGCATCAGGTTTAATGCTTAAATCAATTTAAATTATTATTATTTTTTTGTTGTTTCAACCATCTGCTGTCAGTTTATTTGTAAGAGAAAGGCTATGTCGCAGTTATGTCTGCCAAATTCGGTTTGGATTTAACCCAGCTTGGGCTGAGGCCGTGCTGTAGTGAATGTATACTAGTACTCTGCTTTTTTCTTGACGGAAATTAATCCGATTGTAGTCTTTTGGCATCTAATGAAATAAATTATCGCAAGAAAACAACAAACTGTCAATTCCTTACATTAATTACAGCGAGCACAGGCATCTCTATTTGAGCCAGAAGCAGCATTCAGGCTGAAGCAGATTTTCATAGGCTGATGATGGCAGTGGAGCCAAAACATTTCTTCTATTCTTCATTAAACCATTCTTATATAAGACCTGAGATTGCGATTTTCACCCTGAAGGCATTAACGTCTAAATTTGCTATAACCTATAGCTAATCTGTGATTAATGAATAATAAAAATAGATAAACACTATATGAAATAGTACCTGTATTCATATAAACATTTAGTTTTGGTAATATTTAGTTCCAAAAGTTCTCGCCCAAATGCTGCGATAAATAATAAGCACACATTTTTGTGCAAGCGATTTAGTTAACGAATGCCACTATCTTCTTTCTCTGCTCATTTACTTGCTATTCTACATACCTAATTCAATTAATCCAACGTGTATTCTTATTATGCATACTATAAAGCTCACTAATTCCTTAACTAAATAAAACACTTCCTTCCGTACGTACATACGTACGTAGAAAGCAAATATATTTAACTCTTATTGCTCACATGCACACACTCACTGCTATCTTCAGAGATAATTTGTTTATATTTTTTTGTTTGAAATTCTTTTGCGGAAATTCTTAGTTAAGCGACGAATATGATTTTCCCGCTTAAAACAACTAACTTTGCATATCATGCACAATGGCTTATATGAGTGGAAGTAACTAGTTTCATTCATTATCTGAACTGGTATATGTTAAAAGATGATGCTGAATATGTAAAGTCGTCTCTTCACGACCAACAATTACGCTCCAAAAATAGATCATCGCTCCCATCTTTATATAGAGCGCTGAAGCATATTCAACATTAGATGAGATGGCACTTGGAGTATTAAAAAGACAAATGATCTTCGGAAGATTTATGGCCCTTTATGCGTTAACAACGGCGCGTAGATATCGAAGGAGATTTAGTCATTAGCTGTACGAGCTTTACGCAGCCAACGACATAGTTCAGCGAATAAAAATTCGGCAGGTGCACGGGCTAGGCCATGTCATGAGTATGAATGCAGTGTCTCGGACACAGAAAGTATTTCTATGGACACCCAACTGCAGGCACGACAGTAAGAAAAAGATCTCCTTTACACTGAAATGATCACGTTGAGATTGATTTATCCTCCTTTCTAATTGGCAACATCTAAGAAGGAATTCTAATATGTTTTAAAAAATATTTTCCATTGTAGTACGACGGTCTTAGTTTCGGCATATTACCTTAGAATTACTGAAATATTATATATACATATGAATGTACCCAGCCAGCAAAATCATCGTAAACGAGCTCGTAAGCTGATGTTTTCTCGAAGAAAATTCTAATAAAATATCGTTTACGAAATCCGTTACGATTCGCAAATGTACGGTCCCTTGCTGGCTGGGTATGTATCTATGAGTGTACAAATGTATTTTCATTTTTATATTCTCAATTTTTCCCAAAGTTTCTCAAAATGTCAAATGTTGTTTGTTTAAGTTTGCATGTATGTATGTATGTGTGAACGCAAACAGCCCACCATAAAACTGAAAGTTTTCTTGCTTGTCATCATGATCTTGCTGAGTGAGTTGTGCTACCACTACCACTACCACTTCCACTACCAACATCAACAGTTTATTCTGTTCAGCGAATTTTGTGCGAGTACATCCTATTAGCATCATAAGGCTGTAGCGGCACATACACACATTCACATCCATACATAGATACCTGTCGTATGCGCGACTTTCATTTAAACCATAGATGGCCAAAACTATCACATTCAAACATTTCTATTTTATGAAGCGATGAGAGAATGAGGAGAATAAGTCGCTCACGCGTCTCGTCAAAACAATGTTGCCAACATTTCCAATTTATGCGGAAAAGGGAATTTTAAGTAGAAGGGATTTTTTATAATGCAAATAGTGCGATAGGTAAATCCTGTCAAATATGGCTGCACACTCTTGACCTTGTTTGCCAAAACATTTTAATGTGCCTTGACAAAGGTCTTTAAAAAATATTCCGTCGGTATACGGGCGCAACTCTTTCGCAAGAGCTAAAGCAATCATGTAAGAGGCTGTTTTAACTTGTTTGCTCCAATTCGGTTCACAAATCGTATTGGGAAGTTCTTCTTTCAACGCTCTTTTAATCGCAAAACCAAGCTTTCTATCTTCATATTTAATACGCCATCGTAATCCCTGGCATAAATTGTCCTATAATGGCGTCCGACAAAAAATTTGGTCGCCCGGGCGATATCACTATGACACTCCAAATATTTTGCCCCCTTTTGTCCTTTGCTAATTACTAAGAAATCTGTTTCCCAATTTAAGTTAAACATTTTTCGCAGCAACCTGATTACTTGAAAGTAGCGCGTCGAATGAGCACGATCACAACAAAACCGTAGTGTCGGCATCACTGGTTCATACAAAATGCTTATATGTGTGCGTTAGCAGTGAAGCTTATCTTGTGTACGTGTGAAAGCAGAAGAGAAAAAATTGGCACGCGTGCCTATGGGATGGCCATCTATGATTTAAACAAACTAAAACTACGTATGTATGTACGTACACGAATTTTCGCTGCCATGACTTTTAATATTTACAGCAGAACGTAGTGTGCTTTTGGGTGCTTTTAGCTTGTTAGTTGGATGCATACGAGCATACGAGTATGTATGTATGTACATCGAGCTTGTTGCAAACAAAAAACACAGCTCACCTCATCACGACATCTTCACTAGATACTTGCTTTTTTCGTTTTTTTCTTGTTTTTCGTTTTTCGTTTTTTCTTTGCTATTATACTTCGACTTCAGGTCTTACGCGGCACATCACATCTGTTTCGAGAAAGAATAAGTACAAGGGTAAGTTCAAATTTTGTTTGCAGAAGAAGCTGAAAGCTGCCAGTGTGCGTTGTTTCCTGCAATTAGAAGTGTTCAGTTTTGTTATAATATTTTAATCGGGTATATGTTATGCTTTTCCTTAACATTACCAGCTAATTATTTTTCGCAAGGAGTCAGAATATGTTATACTTTAATTAAACCAAGTTCAGCAGCAGCGAATCTTTCGTGTTCTTGTGCAGCTACAAGGATTTAATGCGCGCTCACGTATGTACATAATTATGTTGTGTAGTGTTATTTCCCTTTTTTCTTTGGCTAAATGTCTTCCGGCTTAAAGTTGGTACAAATATTCTTTTTATACTTTTTGGTTTCAATAGATGCATCTTTCTAGTTGGGGAAAATAAATATACTTAATAAAAGTTTAAAACTAAAATATAATTAAAATATTTTTGGCCACTGCTTGGAATATCTATGAGAATAGCTACATATCTTAAGTTGGGAAATATTTTAATTTTGAAGCAGTGATTAATTGTAATAAACTTACATACTCGTACATAGATAAGAGTATATATTTTCTAATTTGTGCAATTATGCATCCCATTTTTATACGCAATTTTGTAATTTTAAATGCCATGAAATGAAAAATGTTCTGGGTATTGTTAGGGCTAAAAAGAATTAAATTATTTCCCATATTCTTCAACACATCGCCCAGTATGAAACGAGATCACGAACAATTATGAGCAGTGCTCCCTAAGAAGCGTGGAATTGTTCCTGTACTGTCCATCTTACATTACATATCTTATGCCGGAGAGCACTTTGTACATGGCTCACAAAAAGAGGAATCAAACCGCTTTCTAAATAATAGCAATAAAATTAACTCTGATTAGCATCTTTCATTTGATACAAATATTGCTCAAAACATTTCGGTTCCATTCGGGTCCATATTTGGGCCAAAATTCCGGTAAGCGTCCACTTTTTCAAACCGCATCTTATGTACAGAGACCGCATGAACCCACTGTGAAAATGTTACAAAAATCGATCGGATACTTTGAAAGTTCTTAAACATAGATGCTCATACCTATGCCCTTGAATCACATTTGTTTTTGTTTTTCCCCCCAGACATAGGCACAGATACAAATTCGCCCTTTGAATATAAAAATAAAATTTTCTTCCCCTGCCATATGCCCTCAGGTATAAAAAATTTCAAATGAATGTGATTGAGTTTCATATGGGAAGGGCGAAGTTACGTTAGCTTCGCCCTTCCCATATGAAGCTACGTTGGCGTCGCCCTTCCCATATGAAATTGAAAATTACACTAACAAATTGAAAATAATTTTTTTTTGAAAAAATTGAATTCTTGAATTGAAAAGCGACGTAACTCAAAACCCAAATAAATATAAAATAAATGGAAGAAATGCAAGAAAACCTTTTTCTTTAAAAACGAAGCTTTGAAGTAGAACCTTGGGTAAGGAAGAAGACTTTTGCTGGGAGGAGACTAACATTTAGCAGTCCCTAAATACGTTATTTATGGATTCAAAAAATTTTGAGTTGTGCAATTTTTTGATTTAGGGTGCTATATGTAGGCAAACGAAAAAACTGAACAAAATTTCAAGTTGGTATTGAAAAATGTGTGGCAAAAGTGTATTTCAAATTATTTGAAGAAAAATAAATGTAGATTTTAATAAGAAAAATAGGAATTAGAGCTTTTTTTGCTGAAATATTATTGCGAGTCACAGTCTATGCTAATTAATTATAGGTACGTATATAAATTAATAATTAAGGTAAGTTACATATATGACAGAAATAAAATATGACAAGTATCCACTCATAAGAAATGAAATTTTAAAATACTTATCCATGTTCGGAAGCACTTATATTTGCGAAAAAGCCTTTTCTAGCCTTAAGTTAATCAAAACAAGCCAAAGAAACCTTTTATCACAAAAGCATTTGGAAGCAATTCTGCAATTATCCACCTCGGATTCGACAATAAATATTGACAATTTATTAAACAGCGTTGAACAAACTTATCACTTATTGTTATTATGTAATATGTAGATACATTTTTTATATGTACGAGTTCATATCTTAATTTAATATAAATAAAATATGTTGTATGTAAAATTTTCCAATCGTACAATAAAAATTTACTTGTAGTTTGTAACTTTTTTTTAAATCTAACACAAATTTTTTCTGAGTTCACTAATAAATTTTTGTAGATGTATTGGAGTTTCCCCATTCAATACGAGAGCGTTGAGCACCCTTGTTCTTAAACATCACACGCTCACACACGTTCCAAACCAAAATATAACTGAAATTGTAGGTAGTGTTATATTACCGTACATTAGCTTTAAATTTTATTGGTTTGTGTATAACTATATAAATGTGTGCGAGTATGTGCATACAGATATGAATATATCGCTGTTTTAACTTGATAACCGCCTAAGTAAGAATTTCATAACCGCGTAACCGAGAATTGTGCCAAAAATTAAAATTGAATTTCTGATACCCAGCTCTACGACTTCAGAGCTTAGAAGGAAATATAGAGGCTTTCCAAACACCAAATTTATGCTATGGATCGATAGAGCTGGGCACCAGGAAATCAAGTTTGGCAAATCTGATTTTCACCACAAGCGGTTATGAAAGTTTCACTTAGACGGTTATGAAATTTCAACGACGATACGTAGGTTATCAGGTTGCTTTCGCCATATGCAACAAAATATAGCGGCAAATGTAAATCAGAGATTAAGTTTTGCACAGGTCATTTGTATTTACGTTTAAAATCATGCCACTAATATATATTAAAAAAAAAAACAGGAAAAATTAAGAATTGTTTGTTTGTTTTTTTTTTTTCAAATTTGTATACCTATCTACTGTATATCTACTGTATATGCCTGCATATGGCTAGCGTAGAACTAAACTGGTATATCTAACATTTTTTCGGAAATCGAGTTATGCACATTTTTGAACTTGAAAATCATAAATTTATCCGTGCAAAATTGATGTAGGTCTTATTTCTTCACCAAAGTGTCCAAACGATATAAATGTCACTTTAGCATTCACGTCCTTTTGTCATTTCAAGAAATTCTAAAGTGGTCCAACTAGCATAGACTACCATAGACCAGTATGATCTTACACCAGATGAGTGGATGGAATTGGTTAAAAATTGTAGAAAGCATGCTCCTTTTGATGTTAATAATATGGTGGGGAAATTTATGTCATTTGATGAACGACGGCCAATGTTCAGGGCCTACCAAAGTATAGTAGACGACGCACATTGGGGTATTTAATCAATCTGGGCGGCCAAAACTCTTTTTTGGCTTTAAATTGTTAATTATGTTACCCATGGTGATTTCAATTAAATTTAACATACAAAAAAAAATGTGGCTTTACATTTTTAAAAAGTGATGTAGTGAGACCAAACCGACCTCAGATTTGGATTCAGAACGTCGAAATACATGTTAGTAGGTTAGGTCGATGAAATGTGCCATTTGGGGCTTTTTTAGCTTTTCGCAATTTTTTTATGTGGTGGGGTCATTTTTCCCAACGTGAAAAATCGCCTGTTTTTCCTAAAACCGGAAAAAAACCGGGACCGATCTTTCTTGAACTCAAAATAACAGGGAACAGACTATCTAGAAAAAAAAGGTTCAGTGCCGGGCAATTTTGGGAAATTTTTTTTAATACATCATTTTTTAAAAATGTAATTAAGAAGACGCTAACAACTAACTAAATCTCAAGGAACATGAATTTTGTATTCGATTACCTGTATTATAAGAATCCATAACAGTATTCTAAAAAACTTCACTTAAAACAGTAAAAATATTAATTGGAAATGTTGAAACTTTAAGAACGTTATAAAATGCCGCGAGAAATACACGAATGACCAGACTTTCATTGACTGTAAAAACTTTGTGTTTGAGTTTTGAGAATAAACTTTTATTGAAAATGATGCGTTAGGGTCCTGGCCTACTAAAAAAATTTTATTTTTTGGAAATCGGGCCAGTTTTAGGAAATGAGGTTTTGGCCGCCCAGATTGATAAAATACCCCTATGTGCGACGGTGGAAAAATTTCCCAAATGCGAAAGGTAAAATTTGTCAAGGGTGAATCTGTGATGCAGTTTAATGATGATTATTGTGAAACATATAAATCCGTCGTTATAAAGAAATCTAGCGTGAACCTACATGATTTCATAGAGTTCTTGCAGAATTTTACACCAGATCAGGGCAGCGACATACGCGTTTTGAAATTCAAAAAAATGCAGGACATAAAAAAAAAGTTGAAATTTGTACCACCGATTCATCACCCCTTTTACCTGTCTCTCCACATGTAAACCGCAGAGATGAAACAGAAAACAATCCAGAAGATTTTCTACCAGCCCGCCGTGGAGAAAACTAGGTTACTGTTACTTTTTATGCAGAGGTGATCATTTACGAACATGTGTAAGTTATTTTTGCAATTAAAGTACTTCCTTTCACATATTTTTTACTTTATTCATATAATTTTCAATTTGTAGTTCAAACTTCCTTAAAAATTGAAATTCTAAAGTGGTCTATGTAACAAGTTTTCTTGTTACATATAAATATTATATAAAAACGTTTCTATAATAATTTTTTTTTTAATGCAGAATGTTAAGTTAACTATTAAGCTAATATAATAATTTACAATATTCACTTAACATACATCAACAATCGCACACCGCATTAAAACGCGTTTCATCTGTTTTCTCCAATTTTGTATTTTGTTAGATAGACCAGTTTAGTTCTACGCTAGCCATATACATATATTTATAAACCGCTTTAGCATAGCAGACAGGCGCTTGTCTAACGTGAACTTGTCCCGTGTTCTGATCCTCGTCTTGACAAATATTGAAGTTATCTATAAAAATTTAATGGCCCATAATCGAAAACGTTAAATATCTTCTTACAAAAATCTATGTAGGACCACTCTATGGTAAGAAAACACCACCTACATTAACTGAATACCGCAAACCTAAGAAGAATATCGGCCTTACATTCGGTAAAGTTGTGCTGGCGATAGACTAAACATATCGCACCCTAAATCAAAAAGTGACACAACTCAAAATTCAAAAATTTTCAGGAGAGCCAAAAAACTATTTTCTTTAAGAACAGGCCACTTAAAATTCTCATTTTTCTGTCAAAAGAGACACTTATTGAAAAAAAGTTCATTTGATACCAATATCGTCCAGAAATATTGACAAATAAATAGACTTGATTTTTATAGCTGACCAAAAAAAGAATAAAAATCTGAATAACGGTTATTCAAGCCCAAAACACTTTTTTGGTTGCCATAACGGTTATTCAAGCCCAAAACAGTTTTTTGGTTGTTATAACGGTTATTAAGGACCAAAAAAATTTTTTTTTCATGATAATGGTTATATATGACTTTTACCCCATTTCTCTCATAACCGTTACGTCCCTGCAAAAAACTCGATTTCGAAAAATTTTGAGTTGTGTCACTTTATGATTTAGAGTGCGATATATGTAAATACTTATGTATAAAACTAATATATTAAACATGTGTATATGGAAAGATGCAAAAACGCATGTACATTAATGTGGTCCTTAAAGCAAAATTAGCGATTTGCTTTGGTCAAAGATACCACATAAGAATGTTGGTCTCGATCGAAAGCGGTTAAGGGATGTCGCAAAGGGGTCAGAGTTTAGATATCCACCATATCGGACCACTGTGAGACACCCCTTAACCGTCTCCGATCGGTATCAAAATTTGCATTTGGTATTTTTGAGTACAGGACAATCGATTTTGGGCATTAGATATACAAAAAATTAATCTTAATTTTTTGAGTCTCCATAGAGTTTTCTGAACTTGGACTCCTTTGCGACACCACTTAATTTTTTCCAATCGGGACAAGAATTTATATGTGGTATCTTTGACTATATTAGCATCGACCTAGCGGTGAAACTGAGGAAATATGCTATAAAATTTGTCGCCACACATTTGGGGACCACCTTAATGTATATATGCCATTGTGAATTTATGTAGGCGATTTTAAATAAATTTTTCATTAAATTTTTCACAAAAATTTTAACTAACCACGCACCGCAACATAAAATAAAATTTCTGTGTACATACTCTGCATGTACATATGTATGTATGTATGATATGTGGTGTATAAAGGTTTATCTATTAGGGTTTGCATTTAGCGCATGGATTTATTATTTATGACAGGATATGAAGGATATGGTACCTAAATACTAATTGGTCGGTTGCATTAGATAAAGTTTGTATATTGAAAATTGAAAATAATCTGATAAATCTAGTTAGAAATTCAAAGTATATAGTTCAAAAAATTAAAGCGATGGCTGGTGTACTTCTACAGCTGGAGATTGTATAATGTCCTCTCCCTGGATACGCACGAATAGAGAGAGCTCTTTTCGGGTAACCAGGTGATCAGAGCTGCTTTCGTCACTTGTGTACCCCTACTGATTTTTTAGAAGTAAAATGTGAAATTTTTACTTTTTCCACTGTTTTATTCTTTTTTATCGCAAAGAGTCTGGTCTGGTCTGGTTCCGTTTTTTTTTTGAACGATATATGTACAGAGCGCTCATCCTTCAAATTCATGCAGCGTAAAAAGTAGAACTCCAGATTTTTTTTTTCGAGTAGCCCGAACAAATGTTGTTCAAATGCTCGAACGGTCGTTTGTTTGTTTATTACCCGTATGTTTGTATGGGTATTTGAACAATTCGGGCATTTTGAAGCTTGTTTTTTTCTTTTGTTTATCATTTTTTTTCTTCTTCATATGTAGTTGTTTTTATTTTTGTTTTTTCGATACACATTTTTTTTGTTTGTAAGCTCCAATGCTCGAATGTTTGTACGGGCATTTGAACAACAAACGGGCTTCAAACAAAAACGATCAATTCAATTTGTTCGATACCCGGGTATCTAGAGCTCTAGTAAAAAGGGATATGTTCTGCTTCGAGATCACAGCCTCGTTCTTAGGCAGTGCTGCATCATCCTTCGTAGTATGTTTACCTTTCTTACTTTACTCCTTGACATATACTACGTGAAGGCATTAAATTTCTCATCATAAAAATAATCGTTATTATAATTTTTTAATTCATTACTAACACCGTAGATAATGGAATGGTGCTCATTGAAAATGTAGCATCCATTCCTGCGTGGTTTGGCAAACTTTATGCTGTAGTTGTATTCTTTATAGGTATTTGCTTAATCCCCTTCGCGGGCTTTAGCCAGTTTTTGCCTTTCAGAGCGACATAAAAACAAAATAAAATGTATTTGCATAGAGATAAATCTATATTTATATACCACCATATATATATATGTATATGTATATTTATGCGTTCACACATATGTACATATGTATATATATATATGGCATTAATTCGCTGCTCGCCAAAAGCGGCTCTTTCGCCATTTTTGAAATTGTCAAAAAATATTTGGTTTAGGCGCTTTTTCTGCTTTTTGTGTCGTCGGTCATTGAGTTGCGCGGCTTTGTTTGTTGGTCGCAGTTGCTTTCTATGACACCATAGGTTTATTTCTTTTATTTCTTTACCATCTCTTATGTACATATATACATACATATATACATATGTGTATTTGTTAGTTTTCGTTATTGTTGTTGTTGTCGTCGTTATCAGATGCATCTCTATTCATGGGTACGCGCCTACAAATGAGTTTTTATTATTTATGAATCGGACATATCTCAGGCTTATCTCTTTATTATAAAGTTTCATACGTACATACATGCTTACTTATATATATTTTGCGTAAATATATTGAACAAACATGCACATGCATATATGTATTCTGTGTATAGCCACTAGTGCATATTGTACAAATTCATGTGTACATACATAACTCAGATAAGATATCACATGCCTAAAAGCGTATATACTCGTATATAACGTGTATTGTTTTTGGAGATATCAGTTTGCATAACCCAGCAAAAATCATTGGATTATATGCTCCATCTGTGGTAGGTTGAGTACTTTCAAAGTGTCCACTAACATAGCCCAAACGACCGATTGATGTATCTGCATCGGCTCGTAGTTAGCCGAACATAACAAAAACCAAATGCGTATCGCGACGACGACGATATGTGTATACATACATAACTACATACATACATATGTTTGAATGTATACACTCAGAAAAAAAATCATCAACAAGATTCATGTAAAATTAACACGATCGATCTTTACACATAGAACAGCAACAATTTTTTTCAAATTACACGATATTTGAAACATGATTTTGGCTTTGTAACTGTCATCTAAAAATTTGGTAAATTCAACCAAATTTTATTGTTGATACAACATGAAGAAATTTTAAAATATAAAAGATGATTCAAACATAAAATTTTATTCCTAAATGTCATTTGGAATTTGGGTTATTTAACATGACGAAAGTGTCAATATAAACTAAAAAAAATGTTATAAAAATGACGTCCCAATTTTAGTGTTAATACAACATGAAAACAAATGTGAAAACAACAAGAACCACAATTAACAATAAAATTTGGTTGATATAACACGAAACAATGTTCAAACATAAACGTTAAAAAAAAATGTCAAAACTATTTTGAAACATACATAATTTTTTTGATCATTTGAAGTCTGATTTTCGTGCAAAACGCAAATTATTTAAAAAAAAAGGAAAATTTTGTGCCGTGGCAGTGATGCGAGTTTAGCATCATTGTCAGTTCGCGATAGTGGGTTTTCGATTTATATTTTCAGTTTGCAGGTGAGTTAAAAGAGGATTACATTTTTCTTTCTAAAAGTATTTAATGTTCAATATTTTATTTTTCCTCTTCATAGGTTGCAATATCACAAGGAGGGTTTTTAGCGAATGGGGGTTTGCGTGCAGCATGCGGTTGTTGTATTAGCGGCCAAACATTACTCGGTGCAAGTGATAGTACTATCGCCCATGTATAAACTATCGCCGGTACATTTGTGTTCGTATGAGAAGGACGCCTTCAATTTGGTCAGTTGTGCGGGTGATGTACGAATGTGCTAAATTGAAGTGATGATTATATATTTTATGTTTTATATGTTTTTTTATTTAAAAAAATAAATTGTACAATCAACAAGACTTTCTAGTTAATTTAACAATAAATTTAATGTAAAACCAAAAAGATGTTATTGTTAATTCAACAGGACCATTTCGTGTTAATTTAACCAGCTTTTTGTTAGTTGGACCAAGTATAGTATTTGTTGGGTTATGTTTACTTTTTATGGAGCTTTTAGGTCGCTATTTTTCATATATATGTAAGTAAAAGCTTTCGCTTTTCTTTTTACTCCGACGCGTTTCGACACCTTTGGCGCCTTCCTCAGGGAGTTCTTTATTAAACACAAGAAAACATAAATACATGTAGTAATATTTAACAAAATTATTACAACAAAAACGTACCTGAATATTGATATTTTTTTATAAATAAAACATTGATGTCACATTAAACAATTAAATACAAAACATACATATTTACATATCTACATATACATATTGCACCAAAAATCGTCAGCTGTTGTCAAGTTTCATTTTAGTACTACTTTATATGCGCAGCTGATTTTGTCGACGTCCTCTTTGTGATTTATCGCGCTTTGTATTTGTTGCTGTATTCGTAACCCTTCCAATGTTAATCGTTTTCTTGTTTTGTTCTCTACATCTAGAATGCGTGCATTTTGGAAGTCTGCTGTGTGGTTGTTGTTAGTCAGGTGTTGGGCTAGTGCAGTTGTTATTTTTTTTTTTTTTTTTTTTTTTTTTGCGTCTGTTTTGTGTTCGTTGATTCTGACCCCCAATGCTCTTTTTGTGGTGCCGATGTATATTTTATTGCACTGTTCATTTTCCTTTCCATTGCAATTGATCTGGTATACCACATTGTGTTGTTGTTCCTTATTTATTTTGTCTTTTGTTTTTGAAAATACTGTATTAATTGTTTGGTGTGGTTTATATGCATAATTGATTTTGTTGTTGGTAATAATTTTGTTTAGCGATTTTTTATCCGTTAGTCCCGGTAAATATGCTATACTTGTAAATATTTTGTGGTTTTCTTCTTTTTCCTTTATATTCGTGCAGCTTTCTATTGTGTTTATTGTTGTATTCATCCATCTTTCAGTTAATGCGTCTGGATATCCATTTTTGTATAATATGTTTTTGATTTTCTTTTAGTTTTCATTTATGAATTCCTGGTCGCTTAATGTAAAGATTTTCTTCATTATGTTTATTACTGTGTTTTTCTTTTGTGTAAACGGATGGTTAGAGTGAAAATTAATTATTCTCAATGAGGCTATGGATTTCGCGTACCAATTCGTTTTTATTTTACTATTGTTTCGTTGTATTTTTATATCTAGAAAGGGTAGTGATTATTGTTCGTCTTCTTCAATCGTAAACTTAATTTTTGTATGTTGTTGATTAAATATCTTCCTTATATCTTCCATGTCTGTTTTCCTAATTATCGCAAAAATGTCGTCTACATATTTTTTTATGTATTTAATTTCTATGCCTTTTGTTTTTAATTCCTGTATACTGTCGTCTAAAATCTTGTCAAGTATTATATCCGCAACGGTTGGGGATAGTGGATTCCCCATAGGCATTCCATATACCTGTTGGTATATTGTTCCATCATATTTGAAATAGTTGTTGTCACGTAAGCAGAATTCTAAGCTGGATTGAAATTGTTTCCTTGTCAATGTCGTGTGTTTTTCCAGAAAGGGCCATTTTTGCATAATTGTCCGAATCGCTAATTGTACCGGTATATTGGTGAAGAGTGAAACTACGTCAAGGGATATTAGGATTTCTTCGTCATTAATGGATATTTTGTTCAAATTTTCTTTTATTTGTAACGAGTTTTTACCAGCTTTTATTGTAACATTAACTAGTTAAAATTGTAAAATCAACAGGAAGACTCAATACTTTTTAAGTTGTCATCCTGTTAAATTAACACTTGACAGTAGTGTTAAATTTACACGATTACATGATGGCATACATTAAGCATCGTGTTGAAAAAAATTAACCACAAAATTTGTTGATTTTTGGTTGATTTCACACTATTTTGTTTTGGGTGTACACGTTATTCGTTGTCGTCGCGATAAATATTTAGTTTTTGATGTTATGTTCGGCTAACTGTTAGGTACTCCATCAATTAATCCAATGTAGGTACTCCATGGATTAATTTGATTTTTATGCGGGACTGGAGTATATACTCCATTGCAATGACATGCAATGTTAAATGGACCATATTTTTTGTATGAAATGTGGCAACTTATGGAGTAATCGGTTGGTCCATAGAGAGCACTCCATCGATTAGCGACTGGAGTACTCGGAATTTTTGCAGAGAATCGCCACACAAACACACATGCATGTATATGTATACATAAAAATATATGCGTATATATGTACATACATATGTGGATAAATACCAAAAATGGCCGCAGACAAAGTTGCAGCAGCCACAAAATACAGACATTCATTCGCTTCACTTTATTGAGTTCGATTCGGCAGTGCGGCAGCAACGCAAAGCTGCTGAAACAACTTAAGCCTTTGACATGCGTCACCCATAAATCTTGGCCGTAAACATACATACAAATAAACATGCATACACACATACATACGTACATGCTAATAAACACAACAAAAAATCAACGCAAAGCAAGTGCAAGTGAGTAAACGAACATATTGAGCGCGTACAGAATTCAGAACGAAATGTGAAAGTTTAACCACACTTCTATCTGTAGATCTACATTAAATACATATGTAGGTATCTATATATGTACTATATACATACGTATATTTACAAATGTTTTATGCATGCATATACATACATACATATGTACTATCTATGTGCGTTGTCTTTTTCATGCAAAAAGTTTGCTAAATACAGCCAATTTATAATCCTACAGTGTTTGAATATAAATTGTAATTTTAGTTTCACAGAGCTAGTAGGTGCATAATATGTACATACATATGTATTATTGACCTGTAAATATTTGCGGTTGTTTTAAATTTAACTAATATAATATATATAAAATGTAAATAAAACCACTATAGAATTTTGAAATTTATCAAAGCCCCACACCTAAAAATTCGCCCATATCTAAATAGGGGTATTCGCTATCCATAGCATAACCCTAGCACGTAGCGCGGATTGCACGGATTGCAAAGTTTTACAACGCACAACAACAAAATACAGGCGCACAAAAATATGCTAGACCTCAAAAATATGCTACACCAAAACCTATGTATATTTATTTGCTATGAAGTTTAGGAAATTAATTGCGACCCTGCGTCAGCTGACATTTGCCAATTGCTAATTTCAATTTCAATTTGATCATTCGAATTTTGCTTAAAATGTTATTTTTTGTGTATTTATTAAATTTACTAAAATAAAATGATTTATTTATTAAAAAGTGAGTGATGAACGCATCCCTTTGGCTAAAAAGAAAAGCTGCTTCTTAAAATTTCCTAAGACTGTGCAATGGGGTGCTATCGATGTGTAGCATATTTTGGTCTAGGATATTTGCAATCCGTGCTATCTTGCTAGGGATAGCGAATACCCCTAATGTGTTTAGCGTCCAAGTAACTATAGCTCCGAAACTGGTTATACAAGCATATAATATATATAATACATATAACCATCAGTATCCACAAAGCATGCTCTTCACGATAATGGTTTCCAAAAAACAGATTGACAATAAGAAGTTTAGCATGGCAACAAAGAAGTGTAAGATATTTCTCCCTTAGCGTGTCTGTGGAATTTGGTATTGCCACGTAGAATTTTTGTTATTGTTTCGAAACAGTTGGGATTATTCCTAGAGCTTTTAGAATCAGATCTCAAATCTGATACTTAGGGTTCATTAACTGAAAATGTGACATTTAACGTATACGTTGTCGAATCAGCCAATGCTGACAGTTGAGTGCATTTAAAAACATATTCTGTTAATACACACCCTCATATCCAACCACAAACGAAGTTTTAGGGCTGCCAGATTCTGAAAGAAGTACATATATTTTATGCATGCCCTCTTTCTTTTATAATATATATATTTTATATATATATATATATATTATGTATGTAACTGTGATCCATATATTTCAGTCTATAACTATTTATGCCCAATTGTAGTGTTTCAGTTGCCATTTGCTGCTGCTCAAAAACTCGTTCCATCTTTAGCCGTAAATATGCTTTTTAAGCGGCCATGTTTTCTTTTTGTTTATTTTCGTTTCTTTTTTTGCAATTTATAAATGCATTTTGCTTTTACTTTTTATGTATATATGTATGTCGTCGAAATGCGATTCAGTAGGCAAACATTATGCATACCTACATACATGTATGTACGACATATGTATATAATTTATGCAATTGAATTCATATGATTTTGGTTGTCGTCGGTCGTAAATATGTAAAGACGCTTATCGTGTCCCCGATTCCAAACGATTTTTCAGCGCGAAATTATAGCAGCGACAAGAAGATGATTACAATTTCGACTGCAGCGCCTTTTATTAAGTACGCGGGAATATGTATGTAGGTGCGGAATGGTGGGGAATGCACAGTGTTACCTGCGCGCATGTGTATCTACATATTTTTGTTAAACACATATGGATTCGATTATTTTTCTCAAAGGTATAAACCTGATATATGTATGGCTAACATACAAACCCTTCCTTTTCAGAGTTTAATTGTTTATCAAATTTATAGAGTTTTTCGACATCTTCTCCTGTGGAAAGCTGAACACGGTGTGTATTCAACCGAAACCAATTATTTTAGCGGAATAGTTTCTGCACCAAATTGTAACTTAATACATCAGTTTTGTAACGAAATATTTTTTTAAAACATTTTACACGATTTTTTTTTAATCCTTTTTAAAAGTATTTATAACATCTGGGTCGACGCAGTCCAACGTGCAATAACGGCAATACGCGTTATATTACTTGTACATTGATTATACAGCAGACATGCATATAAATATATCCATATGTATTTGTGCAATTAACATTAATGTTCCTATGAAAATTTGCATTCAACTTTCCCTGCAGGAAAGCGAAAAAGTAGTGATGAGACCCATCTCTCCCTGTTTTAGTATTAAGATAGTGAAAAAGGAACTGCTTCAATTGTTATAAGATACCCAAAAGTTCTAAAGTAGACATTTCTGAATAAAGAAAACCTTTTCACAAAATCTAACATATATTTATTTCGCGCACTTGTTCAGCAGAACTAGCAACTTTTGCTACAGTAATATTATTTCCGACTGACGCCAGTGCACGCTGTGTAAACATATGTGTGCCTGCGTTTGCGTTGTTTCGGTAAGTACGCGTCGTTGCTTTAATGAGGGGCGGGCCTTAAGTACTTTAAGTGTTATAGGTATGCCTGCCGTTGTGATGCATTTGCATCTGCAATTGCAATGTATTTTTAGACATGCAACAGTAGAATATTTTTGAGCCGAATTATCGAATAGATGCATATTTGTTATACATACGTATATACACATGTATTTACAAAGAGATTTACACATGTACCCTGCAGTAAATTTGTTTCACTGCTGAAGGATCAGTGATGATTCTTTGTTGAATATTCATCACTGTCGTCATAACTCAGTATATTTTTATTTGTTTTTGTTTATTTTTCTGAGGAAAGCAAACCATTTATATGAAAAATTCAGCAGTCTTTATATGAAAGTATTCACTGATGCCTCCTCGTCATAGGTGAATTGCATCAGTGATTCATTAAGGATTCATTGCGGATTTTTACTGCAGGGTATGTATCTCGGTATAAAATTCGAACTTACGCTGCAGTAAAAATCCGCAATGAATCCTTAATGAATCACTGATACAATTCACCTATGACGAGGAGGCATCAGTGAATACTTTCATATAAAGACTGATGAATTTTTCATATAAATGGTTTGCTTTCCTCAGAAAAAAAAACAAGAACAAATAAAAGTATACTGAGTTATGACGACAGTGATGAATATTCAACAAAGAATCATCACTGATCCCTCAGCAGTGAAACAAACTTACTGCAGGGTATAAGAGTATTTGTATTTGTATTTTGATTTTTTTTATAATTTTGTGTTTCATTTTCATTCTCTGATCGCTCTTCGTATATGCATACTAGCTGTAAACTGCCAAGCTTTGCCTTGGCCCACCTGCTATTACAGGAATTAGAAGCGGTACACTTCAAAACAAATGGAAGTACCTGAATGACCGAGCTTTCCTCGAGCTGCAAGCTTCAATAAAAGTCAAATAACTTTTTGGTTGCTTGTTTTTCCGACAGGGTAGGAATATGATGTATTGTGGAACGATTTTCCGTCATCCCTTGTCAAGTTTGGTTTGGACACAAACCGCTTTCGGCTAATATGCGCCACGAACGAAAGAAGACACTGAAGATGGCGCATATTAGCCGAAACCGGTTTGTCTCCAAACCAAACTTGACAAGGGATGACGGAAAATCGTTCCACAATACATCAAAAGTCAAATAAGTTAAAAAAGTGAGCTAAATATTTATATTATCGAAAGTTCGCCCCTTTTCATGTCGTTATCACTTTCTTCTTCATATTAGTCTCGCACTCTCTTTTAAACCGCTATTCCCTTTCTCTTCCCCTTTCTCTTTCATTACCGTTTCCGCTTTCTTTTCTCTTTTCCGCCACATTTTCCCTTCTCTTTCCTTTTCTCTAACGATCTAACTTACCCTTCTTTTCTGTCACTCTCCTTTTCATCCCCCCCCCCTTTCTTTCTCCTCCTATTCCTTCTCCCAGATACTGTCCTACACACTATCTCTTCTGCTTTATACAGCAGCCCTGGTCAACACCTTTCATTTGATACCAGTATTGCTCAGCAGTATTCCGGGGTCATCTGAGTCTACGTATTGACCCATATCTGGGGACCTGGCCTAGGAATCATAATTAATAGATCTCCATGTAGATGCCTGCTTCTCATCTGGTTCTAGTTTAGCTCAGAAAAATTCCGGGGTTATTCGGGATTTTCACCAGTCATTCAGAAATGCTGGTGTGTAACTTTGGTCAAACTCCTCCACGCGTTTAGGCGAAAGCCGGCGACAAAGGAATGGCCCAGGTTTTATATATATCTATTTTGAATCATGACCAGCTTTGCAAACACAAATACCGAAATTAGTTGGAAGAAAATGGAACTAAAATTTCTTGTATCATGTGTGGTAACATTAAATATATTTTTACTAAATTTTGTTTTCTCTTTTCCTCTTTTAATACCATATTATTCATGTATAGTCCTCTCACGCTTCCTCGATGGCCAATCTCAGCTCTAGAAGAGCCTTTTAACTAACTTTTAACGGAACTAAAGGCGTTTTATTTTCTTCACAAGTTAGATGTTGGCCTTCATAAGTCATTTCCGTTATATCCGTAAACACTTATGGCAGTCAGTTCATCCTATTACAAATCCTGTTTTCAACCATTAGCCAGAGAAGAATGAGATGAGAGCAGTACATATACATATATATGAGAGAAGTACATATCGACGGCTGAGAATAAGATCGCCCTATTTCAAAAATTGTTTCAAAAACGCCCTATTTGAAAAATTCTTTCAATAACATCCTATTTCAGATTTTGCTTCAAGAACGCCCTATTTGAAAATTTGTTTCAATAACGTCCTATTTCAGACAATTATTCAAAAACGCCCTATTTCAGAGAAATATATATAGAATTTTCATTGAAATAGGGCGTTTTTTAAGCAAACTCTGAAATAGGACGTTATTGAAACAATTTTTCAAATAGGGCGTTTTTGAAACAATTTCATGAAATAGGGCGATCTTATTCTCAGCCGTCCATATACTCGTATTCTATTTCCAATATTGTCTACTTTACATTTTTCATACAATTTTCAGCATATTGAATTTATTCAGATATCATAAATTCTTGCAACAATTACGTCTTGAAAATGTGTATTATTGAAAACACCCGTAAACACAAATTTTTTTACCAATTTAATCTACAATTTTTTTTTTATTGTGAACCACATGTCAACAAAAGTATAATGCATTATTGCTGTCAGCATTTCCTGCAAAACGCTAAGGGACATAGAAAAAAAAAACAAAAAAACTGTTGAAAATGAAATGAAAATTTTTAAGTGGGGGAACGGGCTCATGTTGTGTACATAAAAAATTAACAATGCCATCAAAGCGAATTTACGTACTTATGTCCTTATGCTGATTACACAGAAAATCTTTTCAAAGCCTTTAACAAATACGCACAAGCGTAAGCGACTTAATATTACACATTACATATTCTATGTGTGAATAGGGCGAGTTGCTACTTAGTTAGTAGTTACATAGTGAATACATAGCACTAAATAACATGACTAGAACATGAATAAATTTACATGTGTATAAGTTCGTTTACACACAGACACATATGTAGTGGTTATGTAATGTATGTATATAGGCATGAGCATATGCGGCATGAGCCGGCGATCATAAATTGCTGCGTATATTTGTCCTTAAATTTTTTTTTTTTTTTTTTGGCTTACTGCCGCTTACTAAGCTACGAGAGTTTTTCGCTGGCGAGATAATATTGAAAGGCTGAAATAGTTGGCTGGCTGGCTGGTTGGTGGGTTGGTTGGCACAACATAAGCACGTACATAAGCGCTTGTGTAAAAAGTGGTATGGGCGCATTGATGTGCACTTAAAACATTCTAACCCAAATAAGTGCCGCTAAGACTATTCAAAATATTTACTTAATATGCTCCATAGTGTAACGGTTTTTGCTTTTTGCCTTTTGCCTTTTTTACATTTGCTCCCAAAGTTGAGTCGGCTGCTGCGCAGAGTAGGTATGTAAAGTTTGATTGTGGCTTTTCTTTGCCGAGTTTGGAAATTCCTTTTAAGTGTTTGTGTGTATATGCACAGCAAACGTGTGAACTCGCCTGCAAAGCGCAACGAGCATGACCCACAACTAGCACAAATATATTTCTAATTTAATTTAATTCATATATTATAACATATATACATAAATATGTATGTATATTTAAATTAGGGTGTTGTTTCTTAACTTTTTTTACCGCAAAGTCGGAGCAGAGTGAAAAATTTTTTTTAAAAGATGAATTACAAAAGTTAATGAAAAAGGCAGAAAACCGAAAAGTAATTATGTTTTTTTTTCATCATCATCCTCATCTTAATCATCAACACCATCATAATCATCATTCATCACTCATTATTCCTCATTCATTTTCCATCATTCGTCATTCATCATTCCACATTCAACATTAATCATTCATCATTAATTATTCATCATTCATCATTTCTCACTAATCATTCATTATTTATCATTCATCATTCATCAATTATCATCCATCAATTATCATTCATCAATTATCATTCATCATTCACCATTCATATGTAATTCATAATTCGTAATTCATCATTCATCATGCACTATTCATCATTCATCATTCAACATTCATCATTCATCATTCATTATTCATCATTTCTCACTCATCGTTCATTATTTATCATTCATCATTCATTATTCATCAATTATCATTCATCATTCATCATTCATCATCATAATTCATAATTCATCATTCATCATGCAGTATTCATCATTTATCACTCATCATATGCCATTCATTAATCATCATTCATAAATCATTATTCATGAATGATCCATTCATAATTCATCATTCATCCACAATAAGTCATCACTTACGATTAATCATACGGCACTCATAATTCGTCATTATTTTTCATTTTCAATGATGAAAAATAAAATAAAATTTTTGGCGCGCAACGTTATATACCGAAATACATTTGCACCCCAACACGTTTTTGGGGCTATTGCAGTGGCTGACTTAGGGTGCGAACAGAGTGGGCGCTGATGCCGAGCGGAGCCGAGCTTATTGACGCTTATTTTCATGCGAGAAGAAAATTTTCTATAACACAGTGAATGCGAGAATCAGCGCTGAAATTCTGTTTATTCCATGTGTTTTGCCTTTATGTGATTTAGTCTTATTTTTCATTTGTGTTTATAAAATTGCTGTACACGGTAATGGATTCATCTGATGAAGAGTATTTTGCTTCTCCTAGTGTGGTTAATGCAATTATTATCACAAAAGAATTTGGAAAACATCCAATTACACTAAAAATATATCAATTTGGTGGATTTCATCATTTATATAATGATTTAAGAAAATATCCAGCTAAATTTCTTTAAAAAAACAATTAAAAAACACGATTTCACGCTAAAAAGTAAACATCAACAATGCAAACAAGCGCGCAAAACGCTTTGAAACTGTTTTTCTCGCACTCATCGGCTTTGCTCTCTGCTCTTGTCGGCGTTCACTGTGTTATACACAAGCTTATTTGTATTGACTTGTATGTAACCAGTTTTATCGCACTGACAATCTCGGCGCGGCTTTCAGCGCCCACTCTGTTCGCAGCCTTAGACACGTATTAAAACTAAAAAACACTAAAAAAACATTTTGCGATCCTTTTGTAATCTTGATCCTCTATTTCGGTTTATCAACTCACACACACGTATAAATATTCACCGTTGCATTGCACAGCAGCCCACCTAGTCATATAATATAATATCTACATATGTATGTATGTATGTAGCATAAATGAAGGTGTAATGTTAAATCATATTAAAATAGGCGCAAAGTCTTAGTACTTTCATCGCTGAACTGATTATTCATATCCCCATAGCGAATTTGTATGTTTATTTATGTATGTACGTATTTATAAATGTTAAATAGTAAAAGTAAACATAACACAAAAAGCGACAAGCGACAAAACTCCTTATATACATGACCTCCTCTCGGTTTGCCAACTACTATACCTGCCGCCAAAATACTTATCTAGATGTAGACAGAAATGTAGGCTGGTCCATAGGCGCTACGGAACGTAGTATGACCGAACCCTACATACAAAAATCACAAAAAAAAACAACCAAATGTGTAAGAAGAAGAAGAGAAGTAGGAGGTGGCTAGTTTTTTCGAGCACGTTTGAGATAAAAAATTTACCAGCAAATTGTTACACCTCTACACAGACGCAAAAGCGCACTTGCCGCTGCTTCTTCACACACGCGTATTTTATTGTGATAACTTTGACAGTTCAAATAGCATTACCAACCTCCTCCTTCTCCTCCTCCACGTGATAGCTTTTGAAGGCATTTCATGTAAAATTCTGCGGCGTAAATTGTATGTGAGAAATTTTGAATAATTTTCGTTTATTCCGTTGGCCCTCTGAAAAACTATCTATCAATTTTACTATGTACATATATAGTTGTATGTAGTTGTGTGTTTATGAGCTGATACCCAGTAGAATAGGGGATCATACTATGAGCGATTATCGAGCTCACGGAGTGTCCAAACTTCGAACAAAACAGCAAGCGGCTTTTTACATTGCATGTCTTAGGTGGCCAGGCATTTTGGCTTCAAAAAAAATGGCACCAGATAAAAAAAAACAAAATAGGGAATTTGTTTACACATAAAGAATATCCCGTTTTGCTCTCTTAGTTGCTTGGAAAATGCTTTCTTTTCTTGTGCATCCAGAGAGCGTGCGCTATATTTGCTGCTGGGTATGGCTGACTGGCAAGGCTTTTGTCTACCGCTTTTTGCATACGCGCAACCAAAATATGCAAACTTGTTTTTGTGTAAACCGATTCAAGTATGTGATGCATAAGCATGCATACTTCAAATTCTCGGCAAGTATTTAGAAGATGCTTAACGAAATTTTGTAAGACAAGGTTAAATATTTTTTATGTAACAACATATCGCCCGTTTTATACAATAGGGATTTAACTCGAAATTTTCGATTTCTGGGATTTTGCCATATATTTCAATAACTGGGTCGTGCCTTTAAGTCTATTCTTATAAAATACTCAAAAAGATAAAAATGGCGGAAATAAAAGTGATTTTGTAGTTAGCCGTAGAAGGAAACTATGTATATGAAGTTATAAAAGTTTATTTGCGTTTTCCCAAAAAAATTTTTTTTGAGTTAAATCCCTATTCCATAAAACGTGCGATATATAAAATTTTGGTTTACATACATGAATATACATACATATTTAATTTTAAATTTTATATCTATGCGTCATGTGTCATGGCAGTCACTTATGCCTCAGACACACATGTGGTACGAATATTATAATATCAATAATACAATTTGGTTATACTATGAAAATTTTCAATTTAACTACAATATGAGGGTGACACATATGTGGTATAGATCGTAATAGCATTACTATACTACGATGTGTGTCTCTAGCATTACTAATTTGGATTATCAAACTAATGTTTGGAACCCACTGAAGAACATTTGAAAGCGTATTTGATAACAAATGTATGAAAAAGAGAATATGAGTATAAGGCGCTTATAACTTCAGGCGGCTATCAGCAAGGAAACTTGAGAGGGAGTTCTTTAGTAAAATATTTGCAATGATCTTATTTGAAGAATGTATTGAAAGAAGTACGACAGCACCTATATTTGTTTCAATGTTAAAGTGTTTATAAAAGTCATTTCATTCTGAAGAATTGTCACTTTATTACCCATATAGAATGTACCAACCAAGCCAGTCTTAAATATATACTTATATTTTAATTTTACTACACATATATTTACTTCATATTGTACATGATAATGGACCGTAGTCAGTTAGTTAAAGTATCTACACATATGTTTGGCGAAAAATCAAATAAATTTTCTTGAATTGCTATGTGAGAGGAAATGATGCTCCACTTGGACGTGCGTCAAGAATATTTTATGTGCACTCTAGCCGAAGAAAGAATTTTTACACAAAAAAAGCATACAAACACAAATACAAATATAAATAATAATAATAATAATACGCAATGCCGCAGTCATAAAATTGCACAGGAAAAAAACAAAAAAAAAATAAAAAGTAATAAAGTAGGAAAATTTACAGGGTGTAATGCAAAAATGTCAAGAGCTAAAAAAATTAAGCACATATGCTATAAATAAATATGTGTTCCAGAGCTTGTGGCTACGAACAAGCTACATAGAGTTTTACACGTTTTTCTTTTTCAAAGGAAACCGTAACCACATTAAAAATACAGCTAAAGCACAGACTGCAGTCAAAATGGCAACACCTTCCGCTGGCCGGCGCTAAAACAGCTGCTGCTGCTGCTGCTGCCTCTGTTACAGCTGTTGGTGTATGTAACTAAATATGTATGTATTAGAGTATATTATTGTTGTTTTTGCTGTTGGTTTCAGCATTACAACGCCTTTTCCGTTTGCAATGAAAACTGGCTGCCAAATGTTGCATTTATTTTGTTAGCTTCCGACAGACGATTGTCGTGACGTACGGGCAAAGTACTTTATATAAAAAATTAGACACACAAAAAAAGAAAGAAGCGCAATAAAATTATAGAGAAAATTCTATACATATACAGACACACACATACACATGAAACAGGAAGCAGCAGCAGAATGGCGCGCGTTTGATACGCATGGCTAATAGCAAAAGGTCACTCATACGCACTGTGGCACCCGACAGACAGAGCAAGCATAACTAGGGAATATAGAGTTGATTTCATCACTATTGCTATAACTCTTCAATTTTTGCAGCTCATATTCTGAAATTTAGGATTCGGAGCATTTATTATACACAAAGCGCTGTCAGCGAAAATCATCGATATCGCATGACTATAACGTAGAGATCGCATGCCGCGATTTTGGTCTAAAGAAAAAAACTGTGCATTCTAGTTCTGCCACACCGAAAGCTAAATTAATTTTTAAAATAGCAAGTAATTTGCAAGAAAATTTAAGATATACTTATTATAAGCAGTCAGAGATAAATGCGAAAATATGCGGGATTGAGCATTCGGCCTACAAAATCGGAAATCAATTTTAATTCTGATTTCATATTTAGATTCAGCATAAAATTTTGGTTGGATTTGATGCGCATATTGTCCTGGTTAATTTTTTGTAAATTTTTGACTTTCAAAAATCCATCTTGGTCCATAAAAACCAAATTCCGGAACATCAAAATTAATTTTGGATAAATGCCGTGTAAGAGTTTTCTATTCAGAAAAATGAGAGAAATCTTCGTTTCGATGGCAAGATATTGGTTAGTAAATCGCCTTGGCCTAATGTATGTACAGAGCTGGAAACACAAAAGAGAGCATGTTCTGTTTCATGTTTTAAACAGGGACCGGGAGTTTTATTCCTTTTATAATAAAACGCCAAAGAAAAAATTTATATTTGGAGGAATATTTTATTTGGACAAAAATAATCAGTCAACTCGGAGTTTTATTTTTTAGGGACAGCTATAAAAAGTGGCCGCTGTGGTGCAGTGGGTAGAGTGCTCGCCTGCTATGCTAGAGGTCTCGGGTTCAAACCACGGTCCGAGCCAAACAAATTTTTCTAATTAGTAAAAATCCAATTATTGGGTTTTTAAGAGCAGCGGTCACCTCTCGGCAGTGGGCGGCATACCCTCCGAGAGTATTTCTGTCATGAAAAAGCTTCTCACAAAAAATGCATTCGCCGTTCGGTGCCGGCATAAAACTGTAGGTCCACCCAATTAGTAGGAAAAAACAAAAAGGAGCACACCTCGATTTGGGAGAGAAGCTCGGCCGTAAAACTCGTCAGAGTTATAATAGCGCCATTGTATTATATATTATTATATTATAAAAAAAATTAAAGCGTGAATAACGGGTATTCATGAATATTGATGTGTAAACTGTTTTGAAATCGGATATTTATTCCCTTTTCCTTATTCCTTTTTTCCTGGTTTTCTATGGATTAAAATGCGACTATCGTTTTTGTAATTTTTTGTTGTCATTGTGACTGCTACTATGTTGTTGTTTTTGTTTGTTTTGGTGTTGGGTTTTTGACTTTTGAATTTTGTTGTTTTGTTTTGTATTGCTCAGAAACATGCAAGATCATCCGAGTCCACGTTTGACCCATATCTGGAGACCAAGCCTAGGGGTCACAATGAAAAGAGCTTCATATCGAAGTCCTGCTCAAAACCTTTCATTTGATACCAATATTGCTCAGAAATATTCAAGGATCACCCGGGTCCTCCTTTTGACCCATATCTGGAGACCAAGCCTAGGGGTCACAATGAAAAGAGCTTCATATCGAAGTCCTGCTCAAAACCTTTCATTTGATACCAATATTGCTCAGAAACATTCAAGGGTCATCCGGGTCCTTCTTTTGACCCATATCTTGAGACCCGACCTAGGGTTCACAATGAAAAGAGTTTCATATCGAAGTCCTGCTCAAAACCTTTCATTTGATCCCAATATTGCTCAGAAATATTCAAGGATCACCCGGGTCCTCCTTTTGACCCATATCTGGAGACCAAGCCTAGGGGTCACAATGAAAAGAGCTTCATATCGAAGTCCTGCTCAAAACCTTTCATTTGATACCAATATTGCTCAGAAACATTCAAGGGTCATCCGGGTCCTTCTTTTGACCCATATCTTGAGACCCGGCCTAGGGTTCACAATGAAAAGAGTTTCATATCGAAGTCCTGCTCAAAACCTTTCTTTTGATACCAATATTGCATAGAAAATTAGATAGGTAGATGTAGGTGTGCATATCCATACATTTGCATACATGTTCAAACAGGTTGGTCCTTTTTATTTTGCCTATTTGTCGCATTGTTGCAGAAAACAACAACAACAATAACTTCACTTCGCTTCGTTGCTGTTGTTGTTGATATTTGCACGGCTATGCATACAAGCATTTGTAAGTACATTCTATCTACCTACCTACCACTGTCAGTGCCAAGCGATTCACACGGACGCAGCAGTGCACTAACACAAAGGTCATTTACGTTTACGCGTAAAGTTTACCTGTTTTTCGAAATCACTCGTAGCTACAGCAAAGATGTTTACACATAAAAAAATTTGGTGTTTTATTTTTTAGCACCAGCGGTAAAAAAAATACTTGGTGTTTTATTTTTTAGCTCCAGCGATAAAATAAATACTTGGTGTTTTATTTTTTAGCCCCAAAATAAAACTCCAGGGCCAATAACTAGCGAACCGCTTAACCGAATTGCATAAATTTGGTATCAGATCAAAGGTGATTCAGTAAGCTTTTAATTGGTGGCACCCATAGTAAATTGGGAAAAATTAAAAAAAATAGGTGGCAACCTTGGTTTGAGTGGTAACCTTGGCATGGGTGGCATCATTAAAAAGCTTACTGAATTGCCTTTCGTCTGATACCAAATTTATGCAATTCGGTTAAGTGGTTCGCTAGTTATTGGCCCTGGAGTTTTATTTTGGACTTAAAAAATAAAACACCAAGTTTTTATTTTATCACTGCCCTTAAAAAATAAAACGTCAAATTTTTATTTTATCGCTGCCCATAAAAAATAAAACGCCAAATTTTTATTTTATAGCTGGCTTTAAAAAAAAATTAGAAAAATTAATAGGGTCCAGGTTATTGATTCTGGAGGTCCTGGGATAAAAGTAAAGTGAATGATTTTTCCCAAGGACACTATCTAGCCCTGGAGTTTTATAACATCGAAAAAAAAATATTTTTTTATTTTCGGTCCCTGGTTTTAAACAGTCCGAAAGCACTACCACCACACCTCATAATCTCATTTATACTCTTAGTGATCAGAATAAAATAAATATTAACCCTTATCCTGTATTCAAAAAAAGTTACGTACCTGACATAAGTGGGTCAATTTTGCCCAATAGGCGAAATATGAAATTTTGGTTATAATTCCAGTTTTTATACTCAGCTGTACTAGTACACTGAGTATTATAGTTTTAATCACATAACGGTGGATTGTAACAGAATGAAATAATCGAGATAGATATAGACTTATATATATCAAAATGATCAGGGTGAAAAGAGAAATCGATTGAGCCATGTCCGTCCGTCCGTCCGTCTGTCCGTCCGTCTGTAAACACTCTAACTCGCGCAAAAATTGAGATATTTTGATGAAATTTGAAATGCAAGTTGGTATCGAGACTGGGACGGTTGGTATTGAAAATGGGCGAAATCGGACCATGACCACGCCCACTTTTCCTATATAGAAAAAATCGGAAATTTGGTATCTCAGCCACTAATATAGCTAGAGCGATGAAATTTTACCCACGTGTTGAGCTCAGGCCCTTATGAAGAAATTTGGTGAAATTTTAGAAAATGGGCGGTGCCACGCCCACTTATTAAGGGTCAAACATTGAGGGTTTTATAAGCCATAACTCAGAAACCGTTGAAGATATATGGATGAAATTCCTTACACGTGATATAGTTACTTAGGCAAAGGTTTGGACGAAAAATTTTCAAAATCGGTTGACGGCCACGCCCACTTTTATATATGTGTATTATAAAGTGGCCTAATAAAAACATTTTAAGCGATATCTTTGTCAAATATAAAGATAATTCTTTGAAATTTTGTGGCATGAGTTCCACAATAGACCGGAAACAAAAAAGAGAAAAATTTTGGAAAATGGGCGTGGCACCGCCTTCTTTTAGAAGCAGGAATATACGAGATTTCTTAGCCTATAACTCGAAAAATAATTGAGATATTATGACGAAACTTTGTTTATACGCTTTTATAACTTGTGGTAATATACACGCAAAAATTTATTGAAATCGGTTTATGACCACGCCTACTTTTTAACAAAGATATTTCTGGAACATCCTTTAGGAATTTGTAACGTGACATCTTTGTAACTAGAAGTCAAAAAGGAATGAAATTTTGCACAAAGAATAATTTTCGTATGCTTAGTTGATCGACTGATAAAAATGTTGAAAATGGGCGTGGCTACGCCCACTTTATGCAGCACTCGCTTTATATAAAGTACCTACACCGTGTTTCCATCAAACGCAAGCAAACAATGAAAGCATACAGCTGAGTATCTAATGTTCGATTCCACTCGAACTTAGGCCTCCTTACTTGTTAAGTATTCTTTTATTTAATAAATATTAAATTCATTTATGGAAGTACAGAAAAAAGTGTTCTTAGGTTTATTTTAAGCCAATAGTACTTCCGAGCAATGTCTCAGAATAAGCTTTTCAAATTAATTTTTTGCAGCTATCGCATTTGTTCGACACCCCCAATATCTTACAAATATAATTATAAGTTACTTTGAGAGATAGTACTAGTCTACAACCCCGATGAGGGCGTCGAGAACTATGCGATATCCAGTCGAGTTTCGAAAGGATCCATCCTAGTCCTTATCTTTTGGAAAATTATGTACAATGGGGTCCGAGAGCTGGAATATCCTAACTCTGTAGAGCTTCTAGCCTACGCAGATGACCTCATAATAAGAGGAGTCGCAAATCACATAGAAAAGCTCAGGCAACCATGGCCCTGTAGCTCGCGGAACGAACAGAGGTAATGCTATTGAGCGCAAGAAAAGTGTGTGAAAATATGTGAATCTCGGTTGGGTGGTGCGAGTAAACTTCGTAGCCATCAATAAAATATCTTGGTGTGGTACTGATCAAAGGCTGTGCAACTTGATACAAGCTATCGAAAAAGGGTAAAAAAACATGTGGCGATCATGAAACTATGATTACCAATAAAGTTTGTGTGCGGTCAGCTCGTCGACGTCCGCTAGTCAGGGCAACAAACTTCGCCATTCATGGCCATTCTAAGACCGACAAGTGAATTTCGAACATTCTTTGGTGATGCTAGTGGACTTAACCTTACGATTACCAGAGATTTTTATGTACGAGGTTTAACAATACCCACCCGAGTGACCCATATACATTTTCTTGCATTACGGACGCTTTCGCGTGCTTTTTATTGCCCAAATATATTTATTACTATTGTAAAATGTAAGCCTGTGAATGATTAAAAATATTTAATTTAACTATATTTGGTGAAATTAAGCCAACGAAAACAACAAACAACCCGTAATGGGTGTATATAAAGTAAAACATTTAAAATTTTGAATCCCGAGGCAAAGGTTGAGTGAATAATACGATTACGACACATTAATTATCTACTTGAGTGTGGCGTTGAAGCATTCAAATCCAAAATAGTATTATTAAAAAAAAAAACAATCAAAACAAGGCGAGCGGGTTGTGAAGGACTTTGTTGACCCGTAAAAGGATTCCTGCCATATATACCTTTTTTTTACTAAATTATCATTAGCCAAAGATTAGTGGGATGATGTTTATGGTGAGAAGAGTAAACAAAAATAAAATATGTGTATGTGTGTATCTACATATTATATTCTAAATGAATTCAACCCGTCAGGAGCATGAAAGAAGATTTTCTCTGGCTTTGGCATTATATTTTAATGCTCTTGATCAGGCATCGGCACTTTGATCGATATGAGTAAATAAAAAACATCACGCAAATTTTAACTAATTTAGCGAAAACTGCTCTGTGCTCCCCAACACAATATCTTTCACAATTTTGCCGACCTTAATTCTAGAACTAGCAACACTTGCTGTATTTATAATATACGCAGTAAATCAACCAAGTAATATCAAGGTTCTTCAGTCACAGGTTTTCTCAGAAAGCTCTGTTATATCTAAATTATGCTGAGGTCCATTAGGCATAATATTACTTGAAGATTCTACATAAAATCGGCAGTTGTATGTATCTTAGGAACTATTTGCTAGAAATAATGAATTTATCAATGTCCTTCCTTATTTCTAATAAATAGGACAAACTTCCAGCAGGTTGATCAGAGTAAAGATGAAAGGAATATGTTATAAGTGTTTTGATATGAAAATTAAACCAAACACTAGTCAATTATGCATAAAATGCAATAAACCCGTTTGCGATGAACGAAGTATCAGCCAAACAAAATACATAAATTGTTGTATAGATCCTTCGGTATTTCGCTTGGCTTGAAATAAATTTTTATTCTATAAATTTTCTATAAACTTTATAAAAATAATCAAAATATAGTTAAACAATAAATTTATAAAGTTATAGCAACAAGAATATGTGCTTATGCACGTCTTTTCATAGAAAATTGCACTGGGTCACCCGGGTGGGTATTGGTAAACTACGTACATAAAAAGTCAAAATCGCAAAAAAAGTATATTCCAGGTGAAAGAAAAGTTCAAACTTGTTATTATCTGAAAGAACTCGAAAAATTGATCAGTGAGTAAAAAGCATTTTAAAATCGGTCCAATAGTTGCTGAGTAATCGCAAAAAGAAACCGCAAAAGGTCACCCGGGTGGGTATTGGTAAACCTAAGGTTAAAGATTGATTACCAATATCAACAGTTTTGCGGATAGAGAGCAGTGTCAGCCCATATCCACCTTATTCAGTTCCTTAGCCGGCATGATGGTTTAGGGCCTAGCTTTGTGGATGGAAGCACAACGTTAGTTCTTCTTGTTCTTTGTATTGCTACGCTATAGAAGACGTTGAACACGTCTTTCCCCCCGCTTATCGGCTGTGTTCTGTCGTAAGGGGCGACTAATGTACACTGACTTACAAGGTTGATACTGGCTAAAAAATCGTTCACATGACAGTCGGGCTAGCCTCAGAAAGAACCAGTCGCTGAGCAATCCGAATACATCCGGAAAAGGACTGTTACTTGCCCTACATTTTCTGCACTCCTTCGTGGAATGCCTTAGTGGCTATAACAACAACAATAAGTCCCCGGCGCCGATATTAGCCCAAGTGAGACACTGAGAAAACTCCATGTCATACGATGTATTACTTGGGCGTTGATTCCATAGGATCGGCTTCGGGCGGGAGTAGGTTTCGACGCTTCTCGTAGTAATAAAAAACACATAAACCAACCGCGTGTTCCATTGATATTCATAAATTTCATAAATTATTTACTTCTTTTTCTATTGGGCAATTTTGACCCACTTATACAATATACGTAACTATTTTTTGTAGAGCCTATCCAGTGAATGATAAATTTAAACAAAAACATGTTTTAAGTGTAGTTTTCCTAAATAATAAAAGTCAAAAAGTTTCACCAGAATATATGAATCCTATAAAAAGATATGCAACTTTCAAAGTCGTTTGGGCAATTTTGACCCACTTATACAGGATAAGTGTTAAAAATATATTTTGCCTGAAAGCTTTTTATAGCTTAGCATGAAAATTATTTAATTCAAATTTGTTTGTTATCACGGGTTCGATGCCCGTGAGCAGCGTCCACATCCGCAAGGAGGGCTGATGATCGAAACTGGTTTTTCGTGAAAAAGCTACACACTCAAACTTCGCTGTAAAGCTGTTGATTTTTTTTTTTTTTTGCATTTAGCCCCACCAATATATTTTCCTCAACCCTTATACTCATATTCGCTTATAATTTAAATTGAAATTCCTACATTTAACACATATGTATGAATGCACAACTTTCAAACTCACTATTCAATTGCACATTGAACAAGTCATTCAAATATATTGAGAAATTGTTAAAACCCACTTTCGAGTAGCCCAAAAGTCACAAAATGAAATGAATTTTATACATATTTTGAACTCTTTCACCAATTTTCTTTCAAAACACTTAACCAAGACATTTCACGCAGATGTGAACTTTACTTGAGTCAAGCTAAGAAGTATAAATGTATGTTCATACAAAGAAAATATAGTAACTATCAGCTTTGTAAAAGTTCTTACAGAGGCATTTAAGTGTACTAACACACAAATGAAAACGTATAGATGTGTGTTCATATGAATACTTACTTAGCTATTTGTAGTTTGTGATAAGTGAGTATTTGTGCGTTTAAGTTAGTTTAAATATGCCAGCAAACAAATGTGGCGTGGCAAGTGTTACTGATATTCATATGCAGCAAATACTTGTATTAGGCGGTGGGTGTGTATGTGTGCGTGTATTTTATGACTTCTCACAGCATTACCACCGCATTGTCTGACAACAACCAACAAGCAAACATTTGGTATATGGTCATTTAGTTACTCTCTAATCGTTTTGCCGTACGCAATTGAGTACATTGACCATTACAACCACTACCACATTCAGCACTCTACATGAGATACGCAACTTAAGTTGTAGGTATACATATTTTTTACACACAAGGACACAACAACAACCGCAGTTGAAGCTTCAATAATAGGTATAAATTATTTTCCTTAGCATTTATTTACTTCTCAGCGGTCTTAGGGCGGGGCATATGAGCAACATTATTTACATTTCAAATCAAAGCGATGATGTTCCTAAATCTTTTTCGCGGTTAAAATCACAAAAATATGATATTCTTTATATTATAATTTGTGCTGACTAAATATTGAAATTTTGTATAACGTTTGGGACGGGTTGTTTTGGTCTATTATTTGCAGAGTGCGAATTGCTTTCTTAATCTTAACCCCAGCGCGCCTACAAAGTTTTAGAAAGACCAGACGCGATCCAACAACTTGCTGCAACTAAAAATAGTGATGCATATTTTCCTTATATCAGAACAAATAATAAGTATATTTGTAAAGGGGCTATTACTTTGTAGCTTTGTGTTCGTTAAATGGATCAGGCGGTTCCCCGACTTGCTTGCGGTTGGCTAAACTTTGTCCAGCTGTGTAGTAAACGACAATTGTTGAAATGGATAAGTATGTATGTACGTATGTATTGTAAATTCGGCGAAATGCTAAATTGGCCATTCAAGTGACGCAGATAACGACAAAATGTAGAAACAAACAAAGTATGCGGTGTGAGTGAAATATTTGTATCTACATTTGTATGTATGTAGTTGAGGACAAAACTCAAGCTAAGATGCAGCTAAGCTAAGTAATTCGCAAAATACTTAGCTATGTAGTAGCTATATGCCTTATGTATGTACTTGAGAATATCTTTAATTGTAATAGCTTTTCTAGGCGTCATCTTGGTTTTGAATTTCGATTTGGGCTCAACATTTCATTCAGCAATTTGGACCACATTGTTTGGCGGCTTCTTAAGTGCGGACATACAAATTAATTGGAGGAAATGATTATGTGCACCCAGTTGTGGTCAAATCAATAAAGTTTAAGGGAGAGATGAAATGAAAATTGTTAAGCCAAAATTTGCAGTTGTGGATGTTAATCGCATTGTTTTGGCTTTTACTTTGATCAAATAATTAATAAATTTTATTCAAATTTTATAACAAGGGAACTATTAAATTGAAGTCGAATATAAGAAATTCTCGAAAGTGTAACACTTTGTTCCTTGAATTTTGAGCACCGTTAGTATATACAAATGTCGGTGGTGCTATAAATGAGAAATAAAAGTAGGTACTTATTTCCTACAAATGTAGATATGCTTACTAGGACGGATAGATTTGTATGGAGGAAAGTTTTTCTATATGGTACCATGGAAATTTGGATTCTTCTCATTTTGCTGAGTAGAAAACTCTTCCAGAATGTTGGCCTAAAATTAAGTTTTATGTTCCGGAATTTGTTTTTGTGTACTAAGACAGATTTTTGAAAATCAAAAATGAACCAAAATCGCCAAATAATACCAGGCCAATGTGCGCATTAAATTAGATCAAAATTTTTCGCTGAATCCAAATATGAAATCAGAATTAAAATCGGATGAGTTGTTTTTGAGATACATATAGCCTGATTTCCGGTTTTCAAGGCTGAATGCTCAAAATGGCATATTTTCGCCAGTATCACTTGCTGTGTATAATATATCTTACATTTTCTTGCATTTTACTTCACATATAGTAATATATTTTATATTTTAAAATTATAATTTAGCTTTCGGTATGCCCCCATTCTTTTTAATATCTACATACTAGACTTATTGCATAAAATAGACAACATAATAGCATTTGCCGATGATGTCGTTATTTATCACTCCGATAGTTCAATTACTAACATAAACATAAATCTCTAGAGTAAATACAACACTGTTGAAGAATATACAATAGATTGGCAACTCGAAGTTAACGCTAACAAATGTGAAACTGTTCTGCAACTCAAACACTAAAAAAAATTGGAAAAAGTTTCAAATTATTTCGAACGAATCCAATTCCATAATTAAACAATCCGAGAGAGTGAAATACCTTGGCATATATCTTGGTAAATTTTTATACTAAGTATAACGATCACATTAACTACCAAATAACGAAAACTACTAAAGCGTTCCGTGCTTATAAAAAAATGTTCTCGACAAAATTTTTGGATAAAAGGTTGAAATCTATTATGTATCAAACACTTTTAAGACCTATACTTACGTACGGATGCCAGATTTGGTTTAACATATCACCATCATACATGGAAAGACCGAGAAAGTTTGAACGTAAAATTTTGAGATCCTGTACTTCCTTATACAGGTCAGCACATAGTAATTATACCAAATACATTTCGAATGCGAAGGTTTATAGTACAGCAAAAGTACCGAGAATTGACTGCCACATAATAAATTTGACAAGGAGACATATACTACGCTGCCTTAACAATGACAATAACACACTGATAAGTGCACCCTTCTATGAGAGCGAAGAATAATTTTCCCTTACAGTTAGAAATGGATTTACACCCTCAGAATCATTCCTTTACCTTGACAGGAATTTATTTATACAAAATAAAGATCACATACCGATAATCTATCACATTTTTAGAAGAGCCAATATGAAAATAATTACCTCGAAAACACTTAATACAGAAAACAAACGTTTTAATACATATAGAATAGAAGCATCTTCCATCATAAGACAATGCTGGTGGCTAAATCATATATAACCACAACACCTGCTCATGCCGGACATCCGACATAACTTTCCCTTATTTAATTTTATTTTTTATTATAAATATTTAATCAGGCATTGTTTTTTACTGTTTTTTTTTTCTCTGCAACATAATCTTGGTTCATACAAGCTTAAGTTAAAGCGGTTACACATAAGTGTTATCAACTAATAAAATGTTATATTATATCATATGTAGCCCGCCAAGTACATGAGAACTCGTCTAGAGTCATTGTATAATTGTATTCTTAAATGGAAACTATTGTTTATTTTAGTATATAAGATCATCAACATCGAAATAAATAAACACTAATAAAAAAAACAAGTAAGGAAGCCTAAGTTCGAGTGGAATCGAACATTAGATACTCAGCTGTATGCTTTCATTGTTTGTTTGCGTTTGTTCGATATAGGGTGTATTTTATATGAAACGAGTGCTGCATAAACAGGGCGCAGCCACGCCCATTTTCAAACTTTGTATCAATCATCCAAATAAGCATATAAATATTATTGTTAGTGCAAAATTGCATCCCTCTATGACTTTTAGTTACAAAGGCTTCACGTTACAAATTCCAAAAGGGTGTTCCAGAAATATCTTTGTTAAAAAGTAGGCGTGGTCATAAACCGATTTCAATACATTTTTGCGTGTCTATTAACACAAGTTATAAAAGTGTATAAACCAAGTTTCGTCATAATATCTCAGTTATTTGTCGAGTAATAGGCTCGTAGATTTCTTTGTATAAAAAGAGGCGGTGCCACGCCCATTTTATAAACTTTTTTTATTTTTTGTTTCCGGTCTATTGTAGAACTCATGTCACAAAATTTCAGTGATAGATCTTTATATTTGACAGAGATATCGCTTAAAATGTTTTTATAAGGTCACTTTATAATACCCATATATAAAAGTGGGCGTGGTCGTCAACCGATTTTGGTAATCTTTCGTCCACACATTTGGCTAAGCAAATATATCACGCGTACCAAATTTCATCGATATATCTTTAACGGTTCTGAGTTATGGCTTATAAAACTTTCAATATTTGCCCCTTAATAAGTGGGCGTGGCACCGCCCATTTTCCAAAATTTTTATATTTTTTGTTTTATGTCCCTAGTTGGACTCCTGCCACAAAATTTCAGTGATAGATCTTTATATTTGACAGAGATATCGCTTAAAATGTTTTTATTAGGCCCCTTTATAGTTCCCATATATAAAAGTGGGCGTGGCCGTCAACCGATTTTGATAATTTTTCGCAAAAACATTTGCCTAAGTAAGAAAATTACGCATATCAAATTTCATCGATATATCTTCAACGGTTTCTGAGTTATGACATATAAAACTTTCAATGTTTGACCCTTAATAAGTGGGCGTGGCACCGCCCATTTTCCAAAATTTTTGTACTTTTTGTTTTATGTCCGTCTTTGGACTCCTGCCACAAAATTTTAGTGATAGATCTTTATATTTGACAGAGATATCGCTTAAAATGTTTTTATTAGGCCCCTTTATAGTTCCCATATATAAAAGTGGGCGTGGCCGTCCACCGATTTTGATAATTTTTCGTCCACACATTTGGCTAAGTAAATATATTACGCGTACCAAATTTCATCGATATATCTTTAACGGTTTCTGAGTTATGACATATAAAACTTTCAATGTTTGACCCTTAATAAGTGGGCGTGGCACCGCCCATTTTCAAAAATTTTTGTATTTTTTGTTTTATGTCCGTAGTTGGACTCCTACCACAAAATTTCAGTGATAGATCTTTATATTTGACAGAGATATCGCTTAAAATGTTTTTATTAGGCCCCTTTATAGTTCCCATATATAAAAGTGGGCGTGGCCGTCCACCGATTTTGATAATTTTTCGTCAAAACATTTGTCTAAGTAAGCAAATTACGGATACCAAATTTCATCGATATATCTTCAACGGTTGCTGAGTAATGACATATAAAACTTTCAATGTTTGCCCCTTAATAAGTGGGCGTGGCACCGCCCATTTTCCAAAACTTCATCAAATTTCTTCATAAGGCCCTGAGCTCAATACGTGGGTAAAATTTTATCACTCTAGCTATAGTAGTGGCTGAGATACCAAATATCCGATTTTTTCTATATAGGAAAAGTGGGCGTGGTCATGGTCCGATTTCGCCCATTTTCAATACCAACCGTCCCAGTCTCGATACCAACTTGCATTTCAAATTTCATCAAAATATCTCAATTTTTACGCGAGTTATCGTGCGTACGGACGGACGGACGGACGGACGGACGGACGGACGGACGGACGGACGGACGGACGGACGGACGGACATGGCTCAATCGATTTCTCTTTTCACCCTGATCATTTTGATATATATAAGTCCATATCTATCTCGATTATTTCATTATGTTACAATCCACCGTTATGAAATCAAAATTATAATACTCTGTGTACTAGTACAGCTGAGTATAAAAACGAAAACTCAAGATTAGTCATACGCGATAGGCTACTACTGGAAGCAAAAAAAAATTATTAAATCGCCCCGGCCTAATGCTTATGTACTTCAATTCAGGAAGCAATAAACTCTTTAGGTCATATAATATTAACGTATTAATAACTCAAGAGAATTCAATATATGTTAATGCCAATTGTGCCCTTTCCTACTTCCGCTTAATTTTAAATAGCACTATCACCAACTTAAAAAAAAATACAAAGAAGAAAGTATCACGCCTTTAGTAAACACGTACATACCATTTAATTTTATGATAGTGTTAATTTGTAGTGTATTTTTAATAAGAGAATGCGACGTACATGCAAAATTTTTCATATAAATTTTGACGCACATTATATTAACTAACACACATACTCGCATATACATATGTATATACATACATACATACATATTCATGCATGAGGATGTGAATAAATTTCGGTATGTTGGTTGCTGCAACCACATGACTTTGCATAAATGTATGTATGCACATATGTATGTATGTCTGTCTGTGCGAGTACCGCATCAAACCCCCATTCACCATCTTAAACATGTATGTATGTATGTGGGTATTTTATGTCTCACACTTGGGGTGTAGATATAGTGGGTCACCTGTTTGCCGTCATTTTCATTTAGGAGCACTTTGGGTTACCTCACTTAGGCAACCAACCAAAAATGGAAAATTTAACAACTTCTGCTCGTTTTGGTGCTCGAAAGAGCGGAAGTAGTTGTATGTGGCGCGGTTGCGGGCGTGCGGAGGATGGTGTGATGTTATAAAGCATCCAGCCAGCCAAACCAGCCATGTAGCAGCAATTCAGTCAGCCAACCACTAACAACAATAGGAAGTAGGTACTCGTGGCAATAAAGCGTATATGTGTGTGTGTTTGTTTGTGTTTGTGTGAATTGTATAATATCTGCTGATCCTTGTTGCTTTCTTTACCTGCGCTTGCCCTGTCGTTGTTGACTGGAGTTGTTGTTTTTGTTTTTGTGGCTGCTGTCCTTCTGCGATGCGGGAAGTGTATGATTATGTTTTCGGTGTTGAGGTTGTTGTTATTTCTGCTTGTGTTTTTGCTGGCGGCTAAAGCTGATTTGCTGTTTCGTTTTTGTTGTTGTTGCTGTTACTGTTATTGTTATTTTTGTTGTTATTCTGTTATTGTTATTGTTGTTGTTGGCGTCGTGTTCATTTACTTTCGCCTCTACTTGAGTGTTGCTTCTATTTCACTTCCCCACCCCACACGATGTCCGTCTTTCCTTCCCCACCCTTTTGATCGGCTTGCTTTGCCGTTGTTGGGCTTGCATCTACATAACTACCGTTAGCAGAAAAACACACATTCATTATAGCATTATGTTAATGTGAGCCGTGTTGGCTGTTTGTTATTTTTACATGCAAAGCGAGTGTTTGTTATGGTTGTTATAATGAACTTGAATGTTTTGCATTGTCGCCCCCTCCCCGTCTTACTTGCTGATTATATGTGTACCTGCTAATGTAGGTGTGTAGATGAAAGTTTTTAATCTGTCCAGTCTTCAATTAGAAAGCTTTCTCTTGTAATGCAAAAAATAATTACACAAATTTTTATGTAAAAAAATATATACATAATTCTAAATATTAAGATATACCTCTAAGTGCACTTTGGTAATGCAAAAATTATAATACTAATAAATTTAAATTAGATGATTTCCCACTTATCACAAAAAAGCGCTACAGACTACTTGACAGCACGAGGACTTGATTGTGGGTTATATTTTTGGTAAATCATGCTTCCTTCTTGGCCACACGGAGCTTTGTAAGACTTTTTACAGATGTTCTCGCAACTTTTATCTACAAATTTTTTGTAACATACAACTGCCATGGTTTTTGTGAGGATTGTAATCATTACAAAATGCGAATAACTTTATAAACTAGATTCTTAGAAGTTTTGCTCCCTAAGTTAGCTCAATTTTATCCTAACAACGGTACATATATATATACATACAAAGGTATGAGGTTTATTCGGTTACAATCTATATTTTCTTTCATTTTTGTTTTATTCAAGAAAATAAATGAGAAAGAACGTACTCCATGTTTTATACTTCCATATGTTTTATAGTTCAGAACAATGCGCAAAGGAAAATACTTGATTTCTTTTTTGTTGTTTGCTTTTCCGACAGGGTTGGATTGCGATGTATTGTTCCACAATACATCGAAAATACTTGAGTTTTCCGCTAGAATGGACGCCACATTTATAAACGTGATATTTATACATTTTTTATAGCACACACACACTATGAAAACTTGCTATTGCATAATTGCCAACTAAAAAATCCAAAGCGGAAAGTATTTCCGTTAGATGCGATCAGTTCCAGCAGTGGCAGCAGCAGCCGCATAGTACCAACAGGCAAACAAATGGTAGCGGTTAAAATATCAACAACCGCTAACAATTGGTCATGAAAAAGAAAAACAAAAACAAACATAAAAACGAGAACAAAAAGAGAAACAAAAACAATAAAATAAAGAAAAAAAATAAAATAAAAACAGAAAACATAAAACGTTGGTGGCCATTTGCCACAGTGTTGACCCGCTTAATTTATTTTTGTTTTCCCTAGTAGGTACGATTTGTTGTTGCACTTCACTTAACCCTCCGTCTGACACTTGGTTCCAGCCAGACCTTTTTCATTTTCAAACTACGAAAAAGAGTACTATAAATTGAGCTAGATGCTTGAAATTTCAGGTAGCTTACTAAAATTTAATTTTCAACAAACCTGTAAAAAAAAGTACGTTGATATCTCATATACTAAGCTAGTTATACCGATATGTTGACTAACACATCACATTCGGTACACTTGGGTCTGGCTGGACCCACATACAAATTATATGGAAATGAAAGTGTGTGTACGGGTTTTGCTTAAGAACTTCCAAAGTATCCTATAGATTTTTATGAAATTTTCACAGTGGGTTCATGTGGTCTCTTCGCATAAGATGTGGTTTGAAAAATTGGACACTTCCCAGAATTTCGGCCCAAATGTGGTCCCGAATGGCTTAGACAATATTGGTGTCAAATGAAAGGTACTAATCAGGGCTTGAATATAGAGTAATAGATAATTTTTTAAAAGTGGACGCTTCCCGGAATTTCGGCCCAAATGTGCACCCAAATGGCCCCGGAATGTACTTGGTCAATGGTGTCAAATGAAAGCTAATAATCTGAACTTGAAAATAGAGGTAATTTTATTTGGTTTTTCTAACCTGGTTCACAAGATATAGATGAAACGTGGATCCGAGGGCCCCAAATGTTTTTTAGAGGTAGAGATACTAGTCATATGTACCTATATGTAGACAGAGGGAGGGTTCAGCGCAGCGAAGCGGGACGGGTATACCCTAGTATTCCTATATTGTTTACCTAATATGAAGGAGTGGAATCGTTTGCATATTTTTCTTTTAAATTTATGAATTATCGGGGCAATAGATATTTGCCTTTTAGTTTATATTTTTCAGTTCTGATTTTGTGGTTATTTGATAATAATAATAATACAATGGCGCTATTATAACTCTGACGAGTTTTATGGCCGAGCTTCTCTCCCAATTCGAGGTGTGCTCCTTTTTGTTTTTCCTACTAATTGGGTGGACCTACAGTTTTATGCCGGCTCCGAACGGCGAATGCATTTTTTGTGAGAAGCTTTTTTCATGGCAGAAATACTCTCGGAGGGTATGCCGCCCACTGCCGAGAGGTGACCGCTGCTCTTAAAAAACCCAATAATTGGATTTTTACTAATTAGAAAAATTCTTTTGGTGTTTGGCTCGGACCGTGGTTTGAACCCGAGACCTCTGGCATAGCAGGCGAGCACTCTACCCACTGCACCACGGCGGCCACACAAAATTCCTATATTTACGCGTAAATTCACTACAACATTCCGAGGCCATTTCGGTACGAAAAACATGCCTCCATCTATCTATGTGACTATTCCTATCTCTATGTATTACTACTCGTATCGCTTACAAATATTCCGAGGTTAGCGAATACACGTTTTGACCCAGCATAGATATCTCATTAAAAATAACCTATATTCAAGCCCTGATTAGTACCTTTCATTTGATTCCAATATTGCCCAAGTACATTCCGGGGCCATTCGGGTCCACATTTGGGCCAAAATTCCGGGAACCGGCAACTTTTTCAAACCACATCTTATGCGGAGTGACCACTTGAACCCACTGTGAAAATTTCATAAAAATCGATTGCATACTTTGGAAGTTTTTCAACATCACACGCACACACACTTTCATTTTCATACAATTTGTATGTGGGTCCAGCCAGACCCAAGTGTACCGAATGTGACAATCGAAATAAGTGTCTGACGGAGAGTTAAGAGGGAGTAAGAGAAATTTAAATTCTGTTGCAACTCGTCCGTGTCTATGGTTTATTTTTTCATGGCCACAATCAGGTAGATGACATCGGAAAACAAAGTTCGCCGTTGACAAATGCAGTGTGATGGTTACACAGGTTAACAGTGGGAATGTTGTGGTAGAGCAGCAGCATGAGAATAACATATGTATACATATGTATTTGTATATATAGTTATGCAAACAAATTTGGGTAAGACGAAGGTTCGGTTTGGAAAGCATCGGTAGCCAGTGACATTAGCAGCATAAGTATATATGCCTTAGAAGGCTTCATCGTGATAAAAAGTGTAGTCGCAGGTTTCCAATCAAACCAGAGCAAAGTTTTAGCAAATTTTTGGGAGTTGAAGACTCTTAGCTCAGGTTGGGTTACGTTGGCCAAGATCCTGTGACCCCTCACATAGACCACATTTCGAGGCCTGAATAAACTATCAGCCTATTTCAAAACTTGTTTCAAAACACTCTTTATAAACATAATTATCCTCAAGAACGTCCTATATCACAATTTTCTTTAATAACACCCTATTTCAGAAATCGATTCCAAAATGCCCTATTTCAGAAAATTAAGTTAAGTTAGATTCCCCACGATACAGTGATCCCTTCGTGTAGGTCACATATGGTGCTTAGTTTTAATATTTTGTGTATTTTCTGAAGAAAATTTTGTGTATATCACCCACCCGAAATATTATGAAAGACACCTATAGCACACCCCGTAGTGAAGGGCCTTTTCGATATGTTTATCCAACATCATGACAAGATAAATGCGTTTTATGCCTTTTGACAGGCACCTCGAACCATGACACCTCCGCCCCCGAGTCTTGAGGGGACCTACTAGACCGGACAACAGCCTTTGCTAGCCTTCCGTGGTCTGCCCCCGCATCCTACCCTGGCGCAAGCACCGGGAACAGGCATCGGGGGGCCCATTGCCCAGGCAGCAACTTCTTGGAGATTACATCCGAGGTTTTTTGCCGCCCTATTTCAGTAAAATATGTATGAAATTTTCTGTGAGCTTCGGTGTTTTCGAATTCTGAAACAACTTTTGATCTTTAACTCGGAAGTCGGTATGCTTTTTACTTGATAAGGGATGATGGAAGTTAGCATTGTTAGCATTTCTGCGCGCCTTTTATTAAGATCATATGAGTAGTGAAGTGGCGGAAAGCGCCGAGGGTGTCATCCTATCAATTAAGATAATATATTTGAAGCGATTCGCTTTTCATTTCAAACACATTAGTATTACGATGTACCTACTATTGTGGAACGAATTTCCATCATCTCTAAATTCAACTATTTTATAATTATAATTAAATAGTGCTTATTCAACTTAAGATCTCTTATTAAGTTCGATTTGCTTACGGGGAGCGAAAAAGATGTACTGAAGATGGCACACTGCCGTAACCAGTTTATAACCAAACCAAATTTGACAAGGGATGACGGAAATTCGTTCCACAATTATTATTAAGTTATCTTTATTATTTTAAGCTGCACTTCGCAATCAGCTTCAGTTAATATACAAAACAATTATCGAAATGAAGTCATTACCTAACAAAGCGTGTTCTTACGTGTATATAGCTATTTATAATTTTCGCCACTTACGCAAATTACTTCTTTAAGAAATCGCTTCAGAACAGCTTACAAAAAAGGAGACGAAAAAAGCGAAATGAAAATATTGATAATGGGATAAAATGAAACGCCAACGCGAAGCAAGGGATGCTTATATACATACTCTGAAAAAAATACCCGTAGTTAAACCAACAACTTTCGGCTGTTGAATCTCCGTCTTTGATTCAACAGCAAAAGTATTTGTTTTTACAGCAAAGTTTTTGATCCAACAATTTATTCAAAGACTGCCGTTGTTGTTTCAAAAACTTGCTTGCTTTTAACAAATTTTCTGTGAGAAAATATTTTTTTGTAAGAAAACCAACAAAAAAATAATGATGAAGAGAAAAATCCAAACAAAAGTTTATTTTTAGCAACAATTTTCTCCCCGTTGTTGTGTTAAAAGCAAAAGTATTTGACCCAACAGTTTCCGTTGTAAACAAAAGTAATGAGAACAAATTTTTTTAAATTTTGTTTCTACAATGATCCATATAATTCATGGATTCTTTTTTAGGAAAAGGGAAGTATAAATAGGTTACTACACTTCAATATAATGTTGAATGTTCCACTATGTGATGATTGGATAGAATTTCAGGTTGATGTCATGGTTCGAATTCGGAGGAGAATATAAAATAAAGAAGAAAAATCAGAATAAGAAATAAAGATAGCAACCAGTGAATGATAAGAAGGAGAGAAGAATAGGAGAACAATCGGAGGCTACATATTTGCAGTTGGGACCCGGGCGGAGAGAAGATGAAGAGTAAAATGCAAACAAAAATTTATTTTTAGGTGAAAATTTTTTCCAACAATCTCCGTTATTGACTTAAATCAACAACGCTCGCATCTTTGAAACAACAACGGAGCGTTGTTGGGCATATTTCAACTGCGGAAAGTAGTTGATTTAACAGCGAAAGTCTTTAGATTTACAACGTTTTTTTTTTAGAGTACATACATAAATATAAATGCATTTTAAAAAATCCAATCAACAGCAGAAAAACAAAAACATTTGAACGAAGAAATCAAGGGCGCTTATGTTGCTGGAAATGCTGCAACAAATGGCCAAACTAGGCGTACATACTTATGTACATTTGTACTTATACATACGCGCTTGGCAATGCTTTCGGGTCAACAATTGAGCACAGCAATATCAGTTAGCAGTTAGCAGCTGTTCCGGCGGAAGTCAAAGATTTTTAAGCGATTATGTTATAACTTACACGCACACAAACACACAGCAAATGAGCAGCGCATTTAGCAAAAAGCATCATGATTGGATAACTCCTTCTCGCTAAAGCCCGCTAAATCGCTACTCGCCGGTACTTTACTTTTTTGTTTGGCCGTTACAATTCCAAAACTGCACTAAAATGCGCTTGCCACTGCGGCGCTCTAAGCATTTTTTGTTGCCGTTCCCGATGAATATCACCCACACGCTTCTGACATTTATTGCGCGAATGCTGCTGCTGCTATCTACTACTTACTTACTTAGCGTTGTTGGTGTGGCTGACTTGCAGCAGCGCTTTAGGGCATAGTCAACTGGGTGCAAGGAATTATGAGAATTTAGCAAGAAAATCAACGATAATTGCAAAAGTGATTGCAACAATGAATGCGCCGCCGAAATTATTGCTGTGCTTAAATGTGATTGCCATGGATGGGTATAAAATTTTACGCGCTTACAATTGGAAAACTTTTAATCTCTTACTTAGATCAGCGCAAAAGCAAACTGCGTGTGTGGGTGTGTAGAAATTAATTGGAATGGATTTTTGGCGAAAAGAAAAATTATCCTTTAACCCTTATATAGTGTTATTGTGGTAATTCTGTGAATTGAAATTGATTTGAAATTTAAAAAGTTTTTGTGTAATTGTAAGGTAAACTAAAAATAAATATTTGAACTTTTTAATGCGGAGATATATAGCTGCGATTCAGAATGGGGTAGGATACTTTGGTATAAAAAAACAGTTGATGCAATTGGTACTTAAGTTACTTAAGTTATAGATCGGCAAAATTACGATAGAGCTTGTGTTACTAAGCGCAAAGCGATTTTCGTTACATTTGTTGAAATGCGCGCGATGTTTCTTTAAGCAAAAAGTCAAGCTACGCCGAAGGGTACATGAGTACATTTTTTAAAAAAACTAGTGCTCGAATAGTACCGATAACAATGTGCACCAGCCTCTTCGGTCCATTGAACTACGATTTTGTCTGAGGGGACCCGTGGTGAAATTTTATGGCGAACAATTTTCTAAAACATTTTAACCCTCTATTGACATTCAAAATACTATTTTTTCTGACTATCTAAAAAAGGCTCAAAAAAAGCTATTTGTGAAGTGTTAGCTGGTTAAAGTATTTTACGAAATTAAAGTTCGTGTATTTTTACCATAAGTTTCCTAAAAACATATTTCTATACGAAATGTATATTAACCCTTTTTTATTTTTTTTAAACCACTCAGAAGAAATTTCGCAAATTTAAAATGGTAATAAAAAAAAAAAAAACAATTTACCCCAGGAAGCAAAACGGTTTGGGGGTTTTAATATATGGAATAGTCGCCTTTCGTTCTGTGTGGGAATTTTTTGCCCGAGACAACAGCTCTCAATTCGCGCCGCAGTGTAATATAAAAGATCCATATGACACGAAATGACTTTGCTATAAACTTTAACTTTCTCTGTGCTTTAAGCTTCAATAATTTTCTTCACTTGTCCGCATTTTAGCACATCGCACCGTTTGCACAAATTTAATTTAATACCATCGCATAGAGCATAATTTGTCATATTCCACTGCATTGAGATGCTCACGTTAATCGGTTGTCTTTTCATGGAATCTAAAGGAAATACCGAATCAAAATTGAATTTCACTGCATTTCTTAAAAAAAAACACGAAACATTTTCATGTTCAGCGCCAACACATTCTTTTACGACATCAATTGTGTTCCATCATTAAATTAGGAACAATTTCAAGCATCTGTTTTAAAGCTTCTACAAACATATAATAGTTTTAGGAAAGGGTGCACTTGTATTTTGCTTACAGCACTTCTAATTTAACGTGTCGTTGAAATGTTGATCAAATTGGACTTTTAGTGTGAATCGTAAAAAAACTTAAAGTGCACATATATATATATGTACATACAAACATATCTACATACAAACATAGCTATGCATGTCCACCTAGCAATTCTATCATTTATGCTCGCATTTCCTCCAACTGACAGCTCACTGGCCTTTATTTCGCAATGCTCAACTCCATACATACATATGTACACATGTATATACATATCTACATATCGTCGGCCTCCTGCCAGAACCACGAATGTGCTAAAATGAAAATGTTGGGAAATCGAGTTTTAAAGTTTATTCTTCTCGCAAAATTTGAAAAATTTGTTTCTAATATAAAAGTATATCTACAAATTAGAACCTTGTTTAGCTCGATGCCCTGATATAGTTTTTATGCATCTATTCCTTCTAAACTTCGAGATTTGGCACATTCGTGTTTCTGGCCCAACGAAAACCAAGAAAATTCCTTGAAAATAAATTTCCAAAAGTAAGTAAAACAAATGCATTCAATTCAAATTCATATTTTATTTGTGGAACTATTCCTAATCTTCAAAATCAGAGTGCTCTGAAAGGTCAGGCTCAGGTAGGGCATCGCGAACTCCGCTGTAAGCCTTCAAATTTTTATAACAATTGTGGTATTCCTTTGGAATCGCCAAGGTTTCGTACATGTTATTTAAATATTTTGCTTTCGCGTCAGCGATAGGTAATGTCTACGAATAAACGGGCGTGGGTATTATTGCGGAGGGCCACCAATATTCAATGGCAAATAAGCTACTAAAAATTTTGTTTCAGAATAATTTTTTTTTTCTAAAAAAATGTTGTAGAGTTAATCTTTTATATACCGTCGTACCATTTAAAAAATCGTCGTGTAGTTGCGTATGAACTTGAAATGGTTTTGGAGAGTTACATGCCCCTCTGATGGTTTGCGTTGTACAGCTCCATTTTCTATGGTATATACCGCCAGTTTTCGAAGGTAAATATTTGCCCACAAGGTCCTTTTGGCATATTTAGCACTGATTGCTAATCAAAAATTAGTTTACGGAATAGCTTTGTCTTCATCGCGCAATCGGCGAGCTAATATTTTCCGTTCAAGGTGCATTTGATTGCCTTTTTGCCACTATTTTTATAACAATTTGAAGATTAGAAGCGAGGTTCGGAAGAGCATAATCCTGAGCCTAACTTTTCAGAAGACTGATTTTGAAGATTAGAAATAGTTCCACAAATAAAATATGAATATGAATTGAATGTGTTTATTTTACTTACTTTGGAAATTTATTTTCAGAAAATATTTTGATTTTTGTTGGGCCAGAAACACGAATGTGCCCCATATATTTTTGGAAATTTATTCTCAAAAAATTTTTTACATTTTTTGTTGGGCCAGAAACACGAATGTGCCCCATATATTTTTAGAAATTTACTTTCAACGATTTTTTTACATTTTTTGTTAGGCCAGAAACACGAATGTGCTTCCTATATTTTTTGAAATTTATTTTCAAGGAATTTTTTACATTTTTGTTGGACCAGAAACAGGAATGTGCTTCATATATTTTTTGAAATTTATGTATTTTCAAGGAATTTTTAACATATTTTGTTGGGCCAGAAACACGAATGTGCCACATTCGTTTTTCTGGCTCAACTTTTTATAACTGATCTACACATTCGTGTAACTGGCATTGAAAATTTTGGTGGCTTCCAGTGCACAAAGTTACTGGGGGTTTTACTAAAATGTAGAGCATGCACAGATTGATCAGGAAAACCGCTTAACTCAAAATTGGAAAAATTGCACATTCGTGGTTCTGGCAGGGGGCCGACGATATGTATGAACGTAAACTATAAATACTGAACTTAGAATAAGAAAACAAATGCCATGACACTGGCGGGGGTAGAAGTATGCAACGCGCAGCACTGAACGCGCCGCATATGGCAAGATATTCCCTTGATTGTAAAACATAAAATCGGACATTCGGTGATGAGCAGTTTTTATTGTCCAAGTTATAGTTGAATTATATACATACATATGTACATTGTACTAACCCTCACGGAAAAAAAAGTTAGTTGCTAAAATAAATGTATTAAAAAGTGATTTACATTCAACTAATTTTAAAGTAGCTTAAAACAAATGCAGCGCGGGACAGTTTCTTGTTTATATGTACATATGTATATGTAAACACATGTTTTCAGATCTAAGTATGCCAAGATTGTTTCTTCCTCTTTTGGTTACCGCTTTTCAGCTTCACTTCCCATTAAACACTGAAAACGAAATTCTCAAATGGAGAAAATATTGCTTCATATTTATCATTTGAAAATTACCATAAATTCAATTGTTTCTCAAATATTGTTTATCAACTTAAGAACAATTTGCGAAATTTGAGGAAAATTTGTTTCGCATTTTTGCCATTTCTTGAATTTCGACATATTAAATGAAGGATTAATTTATTTATATTAAACTACAAGTAAAGTAGTTTAAAAGAAAATCAATATTAAGTTATTTATTTTAAACTACTATGTAGTAAAGTAGTTGAAAACAAATGCAGGATAGGGTAATTGACTGCTTGCTATGACATCACCGTGTTAAAAAAGTTTGTTCATTACAAAGGAAAAAGTCACAGTTTCAATTAGATGTTATTGAAACAAAGTAGTTTATAAAGTTATTTAAAAGTAATTGAATTTCCTACAGGGAACGTATAGGCACTTGTATATTTATTATTGAGGATTGTTTGTTTGTACTATGTACAATTGGAGTATCTAACCTTTAAATTTTAAGCGGCAATTTGAATAACAAATATTGTATATGTCCCAATAGAATTGCTTGGTCTGTAAATGATCCATAAAACTACAAAACTAACATTAAATGACAGTGTTACCCAATCGGGATGCCAGCGATGTGGTAGACTATGACCTCTAAAGTTTCCAAGCTAAATCAATATAGGTTTTAAGACTAATAATGTGTAATTTAATGTATAAAATATTGATCAGGGACCGAAAATAACGGTTATTTTTTTTTTGTGTGGTGAAAAGGTTACGCAAAAATTACCTTTATCTTCATTTGGTCCTTAATAACCATTATAAAAAACAAAAAAAAACCGCTTTGGGCGTTAATAACCGTTATGGCAACGAAAAAAGTGTTTTGGGCGTTAATAACCGTTATGGCAACCAAAAAACTGATTTGGGCCTGAATAACCCTTATTCAGATTTTTATTCTTTTTTGGTCAGCAATAAAAATCAAGCCTATTTATTTGTCAATATTTCTGGACGATATCGGTATCAAATGAAAGGTGTTGGGCAGGGCTTTTACATAGAGGTGTATTTGTTAAGATTCGTAGGTCGGGTTCCCAGTTATGGTGAAAAAGTGGACCCGGATGCCCTGGAATGTTTTAACCCATATCGTCCTAATGTTCGATAAATCGAACAGCAAATTTCAACATTTTTTATTATTTTTTCTGATCTGTTTTTCAGAACCTAAACCCAAAATTTTGATGTAGTTTAATACTGTGGAATATTTTCTGTAATTGAAAATAAATATTTAATTTTAACCCCCTAGCTTTCTCTGAACGGGGCGTTTAAGAAAAACCCTTAATTTTAATATGATTTTGAAATTGCCAAAATATATAAAAAATACCAATATTAAATAAAATTTAGTATACACCTCATTTGGAAAGAAAATAAAATTCAAGTTTTAATTTGAATTTTATTTGCAAAGTCAATAAAACGAACAGCTCATATATTTAAAGTTAGCTGTTCGATTTATCGAACGCTGGGCGTTACTCAGTGATTTTTTTTCCTGAGGACCATAGGCACTGTACGAGCAAACGGTATTGGTGGTGCATAATTAAAATCTGGAAGAAAACTCGAAAAATGAAATAATGACTTCTGTTTTGATACCCAGAACAGTATTTTGATTTGTCGTTGGCAGGATAATAGCGGGGTTGCACTTGGCACATATTTCGAACAGATCCTGCCAATGGTGTCTGTGAAAGAATGGAAGAAACAGAAAACCAACAATGAAGGGAAAACTCTATACCCGGCCGTTATGTGAACTATAACCAGTCCCAGCTAATAAAGAATTACAATATAGGGATTGGCACAGTAGATCTGAACGACAATGAAGCACAGAATTATCATATTGCAATGCGATCCAAAGAGTGGTATTGGCCTTTATGGATTTCGACTTTAAATTCAGCTATCGTCAACGCATGGAAGCTAGACTGTTTCATTCGCCGTTATTTAAAATAAATATTCTCCCCCAACAAGATTTTAAGGTGGATATTTCACATTCTCTGCTAATGACAGCGGATGACGAATCCAAGGACTCTGAGGATATGGAGGTCGCGACAAAAGGGACGTAATGATTGACCTGGATTTTCAAATGATGCTCATCCGAGAAATCTGCAGCGAATCAAGGGACAATATCTCGTAGTCAAAATCGAAAATAATAAGAAATGGAGATACAAATTGTAAGACAAACCAAGTTCCTTTTTGTGCAAGAGATGCCATTTTTCACTTTATACCCATTGTTTTGAGTCATATGTATCATTTAAATAACCAAAAGTAAATTAATTTTGACTTAAATATCTTATTTTTCTGTTTCACTTATCAAAAAATAAAATATGAACAAAAAAAGGAACATACATTTTCTTTTGTTCGCAGGAAGAAAAACCCATAAAAATGTATACAGATAGGCCGAGTGTTCGATTTATCGAACACATGATATCTCAAAAACTAAAATTTTAATAATTTTTTTGGTAACAGATTTGAATTCAGAGGCTCAAATTTACTTAAAGGTGAAAATTTCATCAAGATATGCTTCAAAAAAATTTGCTTAGGACGATATGGGTTAAGCAATATTGGTATAAAATTAAAAGAAGTAATCACAGCTACAATCCCTGCTCAACACCTTTCATTTGATACCAATATCATCCAGAAATATTGACAAATAAATAGGCTTGATTTTTAATGCTGACAAAAAAAAAATAAAATTCTGAATAACGGTTATTCAGGCCCAAAACAGTTTTTTGGTTGCCATAACGGTTATTCAAGCCCAAAACACTTTTCTGGTTTCCATAACGGTTACTCAGTCCCAAAACGGTTTTTTGGTTTTTATAATGGTTACTAGCTGTACCCAGCCAAGCTTTGCTTTGGCCCACTTCCTAGTATAGGTACTTGAAGCGGAAAACGGCACACTTTAAAATATGTTGGAAGTCTCTAGAAACCGAAATTACCTCGGGCTGCAGAGCTCAGCTCAATTCAGATAAGTTAAAAAAAAGTGAAGGAAAAAATTGATATTTTCAAAAGTTTGCCCTCTTCATGTTCTTATCCCATTTTTCTTCGTATTAGTCTCCAACTCCCTTTCACTCTGCTTTTCTCTTTCTCTTTCTCTTTCTCTTTCTCTTTCTCTTTCTCTTTCTCTTTCTCTTTCTCTTTCTCTTTCTCTTTCTCTTTCTCTTTCTCTTTCTCTTTCCCTTTCTCTTTCTCTTTCTTTTTCTCTTTTTTTCCATTTATCTTTCCTTTCATTTCCGTTTTCTTATTCCTTTCCCGTCACATTTCCGCTTCTCTTTCTCTATCGCTCTTTCTTACCTCTCCTTTTATGTCTTTCTCCCCCCTCTTATTCCTTATCTAATTCCCTGTCTTACTGTCTCTCTCCCCATCCTCTTCATTCCATTTTTATTCCCAGTCTCATTACTCTTCTTCTTTCCCTAGGAAACTGGGTTTAGCATAACATACCCTGCATTCCACTTCTCATTTCATACCGTCATTGCTTAAAAACATTCCGTGGCTTCCAAATCGTCTCTATTACCCATAATTGGGTATCGGGACTAAGAATCACTCTGAAAATTTCTATATAGCAGACCCGGTCAACACCTTTCCTTTTATATCAGTATTGCTCAGAAGCATCACGGGCTCATCCGGGTCCACTTATTGACCCACATCTGGGAACTTGACCTAGGAAACATAATGGGTACGCTATCTGAAGACTTTACCAAGAAATCGTAATGGGTACGGCTCTACATGAGAGTCCGCTCAACACCTTTCATTTGGTACCAATATCCCTAAGATATATCCCGGTGTTATCCGGGTCCACATATTGACCCGTATCATCCCACATAGGAATCGCCATGCGCCGTGATTAAATAACAATATCGATGAGAAATTATCCGTGGCCATCCGAATCCACATTTTGACCCACATCTGGGGACCTGACCTAGGAATCATAATGAGTTCATCTCTATGAAAAAACCCTACCTTTCAGCTGACACCAATATCTTTGAGCAATTTTCTGGGGAAAACTGGGTCCACGTTCATTTGGTACCAATATCCCTGAGAAATATCCCGGTGCTGACCCACACCTTAGGACCCGACCTAGGAATCGCAATGAGTTCATTTCTATCTAAAATCCCTGCTCAATACCCCTCATTTGATACCAATATCGCTGAGAAAATTTTCGGGGTCATCCGTGCCCACGTTTTGACCCATATCTGGAGACCCGACCTAGGAATCACAATGAGTACTATTCTATGTAAATTCTCTGCTCAACACCTTTCATTTGATACCAATATCGCTCAGAAACATTCGAGGGTCATCCGGGCCTACGTTTGACCCATCTGTGGAGACCCGACCTAGGAATCACAATGAGTACTATTCTATGTAAATTCTGTGCTCAACACCTTTCATTTGATACTAATATCGCTCAGAAACATTCGAAGGTCATTCGGGTCCACGTTTTGACCCATATCTGGAGACCCGACCTAGGAATCACAATGAGTATTATTCTATGTAAATTCTCTGCTCAACACCTTTCATTTGATACTAATATCGCTCAGAAACATTCGAGGGTCATTCGGGTCCACGTTTTGACCCATATCTGGAGACCCGACCTAGGAATCACAATGAGTATTATTCTATGTAAATTCTCTGCTCAACACCTTTCATTTGATACTAATATCGCTCAGAAACATTCGAGGTTCATTCGGGTCCACGTTTTGACCCATATCTGGAGACTCGGCCTAGGAATCACAATGAGTACTATTCTATGTAAATTCTCTGCTCAATACCTTTCATTTGATACCAATATCGTCCAAAAATATTCAGGGGAAAGCCGGATCCACATTTTGACCTTTTGACCTATATCTCGGGAACCGACTTCCGGATTTGAAAAAAATATGCATATAAACCATCTAGGGCAAGGTACTAAGCTGGTGTGTAAATTTGGTCAAAATCCCTCCACGCGTTTGGGCGAAAGCCGGCGACAAAGAAATGGGCTTGATTTTTATATATATATAGATATAGATTAAGGACCAAAAAAATTTTTTTTCTCATGATAATGTTTAAATATGACTTTTACCCCATTTCTCTTATAACCGTTACGTCCCTGCTATTGAGGTCACTCGTTGCTCGAAGTTATTGGAAAAAAATTATGATGGTTAACTTTCATCACGTTGACATGCAACGGTTGACAACGTAAAGCTCGATATGTTACACTAAACGTTATGCGCCTCAGCAGTAAATACAGGAATAGCACTGTGAGAGAGCACTTTTGGGGGCGGGGTAATTTCCACAGAGTGCGAAAGACAACTATTCATATTGTAAAACCCCCAAACCGTTTTACTCCCTGAAGTAATAATTTATTTTATTGCCATTTTAAATTTGCGAAATTTTGTATGAGTGAAATAAATAAAGGAAAAAAAGAGTTATAATACATAACGTATAGAAATATGTTATTAGTAAGTATATAATAAGATTGCACAGGCTTTAGTTTCGTAGAATACTTTAACCTTCTAACACCTCCACAAAGAGAATGTTTTGACCCCGGTTTAGATAGTCCGAAAAAAAATAGTATTTTGAAGGTCGATAGAGTATTAAAATGTTCTAAAAAATCATTCTCCATAAAATTTCACTATGGGCCCGCTCAGACAAAATCGTAGTAGAATTTTATGGCGTACAATTTTCTAGAACACTTAACCCTCTATCGATTTCAAAAATAATATTTTTTCGGACTATCTAAAACAGAGTCAAAACGAGCTATTCGTGAGGTATTAGCTGGTGGTATTTTTGCCATAAGTTTCCCAACAACCTATTTCTATACGTTATGTATTTTTACCTTTTTCCTTTATTTAAAAATCACTCAGGCTAAATTTCGCACATTTAAAATCGCAATAAAAAAATTTTAGCCAAGTGACCAAGACTGTTTCGGGTGGGATAGTGGAGTTTTATTCTGTGTGGGAATAGCTAGATATGATTAGACAACATTTCGGAACAAAGAACTGTTGTTGTCGAATTTTAAACCAAACAACACGCAAAGAACCACAAAGATTCGTGCATAGATTTAAGAAAATTTTCAAATAAACTACACACCCTATACAAATATGTACATGTGTGTATGCCTCGTTTTATTTTATAGATACAATACTTACATATACGTGTATGTAGATATATGTGTATGTGTGTCATGTTCATATGTGCTGATGCTATGCAGTGTTTGCATAGTTCCAACAGCTGTGTCAGTAACAATACAGTTCGACAATTAAATTCCTCTCAACGCCACCAAACACCCACACACATAGCAATCTCACAAAGCAAGAAGTTTCATTTATGTAGCGTGGCTGACATACCAAAAGTTCACATAATCATACATACATACACAAGTTTGTATGTTTGCATGTTCTACGTGCATTTGTCCGAAATTTTCAATATGAAATATTTTCGAATTTTTATGATTGCAATGCGTTAGCAAATTTCACACTCTCGACTGCAAGCGACATGCAATTTTACTAGCGTTGGTTGGTGTCGCATGTCGTTGAATTGAAACGGTGCGGTGGTTGGTTGGTTTATATTGAATTCCGAAATTGTGCAAGCATTGCAAAAATGAACAAAGATATCTTGAAATTAGTTTGAGGCATTTTCCGAAAGCAGAAAAAGGCAAACATTAGCAAATAAAAGCAAAACAAACTAAAGTATATTTTAAAACAGCGGACACAAAGAAAATATTTCCATAAAACCGAGTCTTTTATTGGCTTGCTGGAAAATTGAGTTATGCGCTCAAGGCCGAAAATAGTATTAAACTCAATTCCATATACTCAGAATTTATGTATGTATGTATTTAACCGGTTTGTTTTTTAGTTGCTTTATGAGTTAAATTTTTGTTTTTAATTTTCTGTGCTTTCCAATTTTTGAACCAAAAAAAATTGGGTTGGCAGCGCTGAGGTGAGGGTTGAATTGAGGGCATTGAAACTATTTTGCAAAAGTTGAGCTCATTCTCTTTTTGAATTAAACATTTATACTAGAAAATCAAGTCAAATGATGCATATAACGTATGACTAAGTCAAAGGCTATTCATTCTTCTTTAATTTAGATTTTATTCTTACCTAAAAATTAAATTGTATTCACTGCTGAGTATTAGCTTCCACAGACATTTTGCACTTTTGCCTATTACGTCTAACTTAATAATACTGACTTCGGCCACGTGTCATTTTGAAAGCTATCTTCCATTCCTTTTCCATGAAATTGACGTCGTTTTCTGGAATAACTGCCTCAAATGCTAACTCATGTCATGACCAAGCAATCTAAAGGGTTTCTTGATGAAATGAAAGTAGTATAAAAAGGTATTTTAAATGAAAATTAGCACAACAATGATTTGGTTTTTGCATTGCGGCATTTTTCTACACTTTCATGCTTATGCATACATACAGATTAGGCTTTTCCTCAAACTCTCACTTTGTTCGTAGAAAAAAAAGAATGGAAAAAAATTAATAATTCAACAAAATATGTACATTAAATGTTAGCATTACTGGGCTGTCACATTTAACGCTTTAATAAATAAAACAAAAAACTAAAAGTTGCTTCATACATTTTTTTTGTTTTCGTTCTTTACATTTAAGCTACAAATAAGAAAGCATGAACTGCAGCTAATATAAACTTTTCGCATGCATCACTTAACGACACACAAGTGCGCTGCAGCAGCAACATAACAACTCTTGGACACAAATAATTTAGGACTCACAGTCTAGTCAAAATGCTAGACTAAAATAGCCAACTAGCAAGTGAGCAAGCAAAAATAACAACAAAAAAAAGCTATATAGAAAAAGTTTGTAAATTGACATCACTCCAAAAACCGGAAAAAGTGACAAATATATGTATGTACATATGTACGGTATATGTATTTATAAGTAAGGAAAGTGAAGGAAACCCGAGAAGCGTACAAAAGAAACCCCAAACTCAAGTGAACAACTTAAAACTGTTCAACATGTCGTATGAGCGACGTAAATTCGCTAGAAAGTCAGAAGCCACACGGACGGTGTTGCCAATAAACGCACACACACACACACACACACATGCTCATACTCGTATTGCAGTCGAAAAGTGCGGCAACACATTAACACAACAGCTAGGGCAGTGGTCAGATGCTTTTTGTGTCATCTACATACAGTTGAGTGTGTGTGTGTGTGTATATGAAATCTTACAACAAAAAAATTAAATTTCAAATAAAACTTGCAGTAAAACTGCGAAAAAAAGTCATGCAACTTTTCGATTGTGTCGCAAACAATAAAGTTGAATATCCTTTGAGCGCGTCGCAACAGCAACAAGCATAGCAACAGCAGAACTCAACAGCAAAAGGAAGCTGTTGCGACAGAGCAGCAGCATAAGAAGAAGAATAAGAGCAGAAGCAGCAGCAGCAGCACGGACAGCAGCCGGAACTGTGGTAGTGCTCGCTGCTCCTGCAAAAAGTTCGAGCGTAAAAATAAAGTTTACTTTAAAGCGTTTGCGACAAAAATTAACGAAAGCGATTCGCAAAAAAAGAAACTGCATAAAACATGGAATATCTGTATGTACACTGGTAGTAGATACCTACATATATGTCTATAGGAAAGTGTATACGCGTACATACCTATATATATTTATAGTCATTGTTTTAGCTGTGTTGAATTGCGGTTTTATTTTTCAGTTAAAAGCCCAGAGCCAAAAAAAAAGTGTACAGCAAAAAGTGCAGCACGTCGATCAAAAACAGTGCGGGAATATTCGCAGCAAAAGTCGGCAACCGAAATTCACAATTGCGGCAAAGCAACCGCAAATAAACAGAAGAAAAAAGAAAAGAAAACAAGAGAAAATAAAAAAAAATAATATAAAAGCAAAAGCAAAACTCTTCAAAAACTGAAAAAAAACCAACTCAAATAGCGCAAAGTTAACAAAAAGCGCAATAAAAATATGACTAGTCCACCCCAGAAAATATTAGCAAAAAGAAAACTTTAAATAGAGGAAGTGAATTTTTGTGTTGTTGCGGTGCAAAGTTTGATGACATTTTTATTTAAACTGACACATATCGAATAGTTTCCTTCCTAGGGAGCAAATTAAATGTCGGTTGAGAATCAGAGCAGAATGTGAATTAATACATACATATTTAAATCTTTTTTCTGTGCAATGCACCGCTTGTAGGAAATTGCAATCTTTTTGCTTTTGTTTGCAAGAGAAGTAAAGTAATTATGTATTTTGTATATCTAGATTAGGTGAGTTTTTTTTTGTATGGGATTCTTTTAACCTTCTCAGATCCTCCCTCCGGCACCGGAATATGAAAATAGGATGTTTTAGAGTAAGTAAACTGAAAAAAAATTTCACGTTTCCAAAAACTGGATGGAGCTACACCGAAAACCGCGCAAATTCCCAGAATTTCAAGGTATGTTTAGATTTATGTCTAAAAAAAGTTAGCATTTTGGTAGACGTATTTCTCCGTTTCTGAGTATGGAGGGAATCACCTCAACTTAAACTAAATTATAACGTAATAATACTGCAGAGCTTTATGTACTTACTTACATACATACATATATTTGAGGCTAAAAGGGAATTGACCTGAAAAAATGGCTTTATATGTAGCAAAAAAAAGACGTTTAGTAAACTTTTTTTAGGTTTTTTATTTAGCTGCTATTTGGTCTTGTTTTGTATCTGAAAATTATTTTCGACGATGAGTCAGAATTTATAATTAAATGAAACCCATACAAAGAAAAACAACTCAGTATTTCATAGACACGATCATTATACAATCAGTAAAGCAGGAAGTTAGAGAAGTTAAGCATAATAATGCATTTTACTATTATAATACAACTAGCTGGACCCTCGCGCATCTTCCGCAAAAAATAATAAAACATACGGCGCCAGTCGATATAGTTTCTACTCTCACGCCCATTTTAAAATTTGGTTTTATGTCTAGAGTGGAACTTATGGAATTTTCAATGAATTACTTATGTATATGTTTGACAAACATATCGCATAAAATGTTCTATTATACCTACATATATATATGCATGTGTATTATATTTTAATATATTTTACATATATTTTTATACTCAGCTGTACTAGTACACAGAGTATTATAGTTTTAATCACATAACGGTGGATTGTAACAGAATGAAATAATCGAGATAGATATAGACTTATATATATCAAAATGATCAGGGTGAAAAGAGAAATCGATTGAGCCATGTCCGTCCGTCCGTCCGTCCGTCCGTCCGTCCGTCCGTCCGTCCGTCTGTCCGTCCGTCCGTCCGTCCGTCCGTCTGTAAACACTCTAACTCGCGCAAAAATTGAGATATTTTGATGAAATTTGGAACGCAAGTTGGTATCGAGACTGGGACGGTTGGTATTGAAAATGGGCGAAATCGGACCATGACCACGCCCACTTTTCCTATATAGAAAAAATCGGAAATTTGGTATCTCAGCCACTAATATAGCTAGAGTTTTAAAATTTTACCCACGTATTGAGCTCGGGCCCTTATGAAGAAATTTGATGAAGTTTTGGAAAATGGGCGGTGCCACGCCCACTTATTAAGGGTCAAACATTGAAAGTTTTATATGTCATAACTCAGAAACCGTTGAAGATATATCGATGAAATTTGGTACGCGTAATTTGCTTACATAGACAAATGTTTTGACGAAAAATTATCAAAATCGGTTTACGGCCACGCCCACTTTTATATATGTGTATTATAAAGTGACCTAATAAAACCATTTTAAGCGATATCTCTGTCAAATATAAAGATCTATCATTGAAATTTTGTCGCATGAGTCCAACTATGGACATAAAACAAAAAACACAAAAATTTTGGAATATGGGCGGTGCCACGCCCACTTATTAAGGGGCAGACATTGAAAGTTTTATGAGTCATAACTCAGAAACCGTTGAAGATATATCGATGAAATTCGGTACGCGTAATATAATTACTTAGTCAAATGTTTTGGCGAAAAATTATCAAAATCGGTTGACGGCCACGCCCACTTTTATATATAGGAAATATAAGGGGGCCTAATAAAAACATTTTAAGCGATATCTCTGTCAAATATAAAGATCAATCACTGAGATTTTGTGGCAGGAGTCCAACTATGGACATAAAACAAAAACTACAAAAATTTTGGAAAATGGGCGGTGCCACGCCCACTTATTAAGGAGCGAATATTGAAAGTTTAATAAGCCATAACTCAGAAACCGTTAAAGATATATCGATGAAATCTGGTACGCGTGATATATTTACTTAGCCAAATGTGTGGACGAAAAATTACCAAAATCGGTTGACGACCGCGCCCACTTTTATATATGTGTATTATAAAGTGACCTAATAAAACCATTTTAAGCGATATCTATGTGAAATATAAAGATAATTCATTGAAATTTTGTGACATGAGTTTTACAATAGACCGGAAACAAAAAATAAAAAAGTTTGGAAAATGGGCGTGGCACCGCCTCTTTTTAGACAAAGGGATATATGAGATTTCTTAGCCTTTAACTCGACAAATAATTGAGATATTATGACGAAACTTGGTTTATACACTTTTATAACATGTGTTAATAGACACGCAAAAATGTATTGAAATCGGTTTATGACCACGCCTACTTTTTAACAAAGATATTTCTGGAACACCCTTTTGGAATTTGTAACGTGAAGTCTTTGTAACTAAAAGTCATAGAGGGATGAAATTTTGCACTAACAATAATATTTGTATGCTTATTTGGATGATTGATATAAATTTTGAAAATGGGCGTGGCTGCGCCCTGTTTATGCAGCACTCGTTTCATATAAAATACACCCTATATCGAACAAACGCAAACAAACAATGAAAGCATACAGCTGAGTATCTAATGTTCGATTGCACTCGAACTTAGGCTTCCTTACTTGTTATATATACAGATGTACATACGTGTTCCCTGCCGACTTGGGTAATTTTTTTTCCACACGTTTGCCTTGGCAAGCAAATCAGTAGTCCAAGCTTTTTTTTACTTATAAATCTTTGAAAATTTGCTCCTCTTGGCCCATTTTTCAAAATTTCAGCACGTTTCCTCATAACGGCATAACGTCATTTCATCACTCGGGCTTTATTAGTGACTGAATTATCATGTTTTACGTGTTTTTCGAAATACACACATATGCCTTATTTTCAACCCCAACTTTCTCTGTTCCCATTAGAATCTGTGTACCAAATTTCATTAAAATATTTATATTTTTGCGCAAGTTAGAGTGTATACGGTCGGACGGACGGACATGGTTCAATCATTTTTTTTCATTCTGATCGTTTTGATATACTCGTATATATTAAGGTGGAGTGAAAAATTTTTTTTGGAAACTCAATTTGTTCCAAAGCCAGAACGGCACCTTTCTAGCCCAGAAATAAGCCTGTAAAATTTTATTGACCTACTCGCATGTTTAGAGGTGCCCCCAGTCCCGTAAAGTTGAAAGCAACAAGCACGATCTGGTACAAATGTGAAATTTCTAAAATTATGAAATCAAAAAAACGAAGTATGAGGATTGATAAACAGCTTAAGTTGAGTATTAAAGTGAATTTTTTTTTTTTGGAAACAACAACAACAAAAGTTATTAAAGGTCAAAATTTATATTATGCATTTTTTAAATTGCAATTACTTAAAAACTACTTAACCGATTTCGAATCCTTGTATACCATTGGATAGGTATTTTGATTCCCTTTAATTTGATATGCATTTTATGTGGGTTCCATAACACTCCCCCCTTTTACCCCCCTTACTTCTCATATAAAGTACCACGCCCAATAAAACACCGCTTCGCATGCATAGCTAATTAATACCTTTAAAACGATGCCTTACTTATTAATTTTGGTAAATTATGTGAGCAGAAAAATGGATTTTTATAAAACACCAATTAGAAATAATATATATGATTATTTTGTCCCTTTGCTTGTAATTTCCTTCAAGGCAAATTGCATGTACTACTACCTATATACATACATACACATGAATGTATCTTTATACATGCACATGCCCATATATCGCACGTTTTATGCAATAGGGATTTAACTCAAAAAAAATTTTTTTTGGGAAAACGCAAATAAAGTTTTATAATTTCAAATAGTTTCCTTCTACGGCTAACTACAAAATCACTTTTATTTCCACCATTTTTATCTTTTTGAGTATTTTATAAGACTAGACTCAAAGGCACTACCCAGTTATTGAAATATATGGCAAAATCCCAGAAAGCGAAAATTTCGAGTTAAATCCCTATTGAATAAAACGGGCGATATGTACATCCCATATGTACGTAGATATTTATTTCCCCATTATGTCGTTGACTACATGAAATTATCAACCATTCAACCACATTTGGGGTGTGTCTACTAGCCAGCGGGTACTTGTATGTAATTTAAAACCGTCTTTTGTAAATTAAATATTACACCTGAAGGGGTATTCTCGAACACACAATAATATAATGCGCCTATAATAATAATACGAACGCACGCAGGCATTTAAACAAGCAAAATTAAATTAATGTGTATACACGAACAAACTTTTAAAATAAGGTGCGAATAACGATAAGCGCTGACGCGGACTGGACTAAACAAAAAAAAAAGGTGCAAAATGAGTGCTTTGATTTTGTTTGCGGCAGCGTAAAATTACTTAAGCACTGATAAGGTATAAATAATTAAAAGTGAAGTCCGATGGTTTGTAAATTTTTTTTGTGACATATTTCTCTTTTTGTTTGTAGTTTTAAACGTCTAGACGTCTTTGGGTTGCGCTGAGAGGGTATGCTTTTGATGTTTGAATTATGAAATGCGAATTTTGGTTTTTATTGCTGTGAGAATTTTAACTTTATTTAATTTAACATTCTGGCTGCCAAGACCTTTTTAGAATTTGATCGTTCTGTGCCAATGTCATTTGACAATTTTGGTCACCTGAGGAAAATAATTTTTTTGTTCTTTTTTGTTTCTTAGTGCCTAAAAATAAGTTTTTATTACTCGCGACTTTATTGTGGTCCCTACTTAAAAGTACACAGGGGCCATGGGAAATACACCGAAATGTTCACCACAGGCCAGAGAATCCGAATTCCATGTAAAATTCCATATTAAAATGCAGGAAAAGTGCGACGTGGCCGTGAAGTAACATTTAGGTGTCGCACGAAAAAATGCGACGTGGCTTGAGGGTAACATTTTATTTAAACTATTACTCATTTATAATTTAAACGCACAGAAGTTGCTTGTAGGTTTAACCTATTAAACCGCAAGTAGCATACCTCCAACAAATATATCAAAAGAAAAAAGACGCAAACTGTTATGTTGAGGAAGAAAGACGCAAACTTTTTTTCTTTCAAAGAAAGACGCATTTAAAATATTTTTCGAAAGAAAGACTCTTTATTTTTTTTTTGATAACGAAGAAAGACGCTTTATTTCTTTTTTACTATAAAGAAAGACGCATATAAATATTTTTAGGAAAGAAAGACGTATTCGATTTTTTATTTTTCTTTGTCAATATTAATGCTAATGCGTCTTTCTTCGTCGAAATATTTTATAATGCGTCTCTTTTCGTCGACATGTTTTGTAAAGCGTCTTTTTTCCCCGACATATTTTTAATGCGCCTTTTTTCGTCGACAAATTACTGACATGCGTCTTTCTTCTTCCGGAGCGACGATATGTACACGCACAGTACTTATGTAATCTGAAGCAAACAAAGAACACAACGAAATCCCATTGAGTGTATTTTCTGTTTTTTGTTTTTTTGCTCTACGCGTCATCTGTTTTACGCAATTGTAGCAGTGATTGAGCCAAAGCCAGCTTGCCAAGATTTTAGTCTGCTTGGCTTCTTGTGCTGCCTTGCAACCATCAAAGGGATCGAAAACTTCTTTTGCTCTTACCACATTTCAGCTTCTCCGCTTCGTTTTCATGCGCTTTTCAGCTTCTTTTGTCACCGGTAGACATTTTAACGCCGTGAGTCTGTTTACCGTTATATTGATTCGTATATATATGTGTGTGTACTTACACGTTGTAGTCACAATCACACTCATGTTGGTGTCAACGTATATAAGTTAATATTTGCGTTTTTATTTCGAATCAGAATTGTTGACTTCACAGCTGGAAATATACAAAGGAGCCTACGTAAGTATTGCAAATGTTTTCTTTCTTTTATTTGTCGGTTTTTATACTCAGCTGTACTAGTACACAGAGTATTATAGTTTTAATCACATAACGGTGGATTGTAACAGAATGAAATAATCGAGATAGATATAGACTTATATATATCAAAATGATCAGGGTGAAAAGAGAAATCGATTGAGCCATGTCCGTCTGTCCGTCCGTCTGTAAACACTCTAACGCGCGCAAAAATTGAGATATTTTGATGAAATTTGGAATTCAAGTTGGTATCGAGACTGGGACAGTTGGTATTGAAAATGGGCGAAATCGGACAATGACCACGCCCACTTTTCCTATATATAAAAAATCGGAAATTTGAAATTTTACCCACGTGTTGAGCTCAGGCCCCTATGAAGAAATTTGATGAAATTTTGGAAAATGGGCGGTGCCACGCCCACTTATTAAGGGTCAACCATTGAAAGTTTTATATGTCATAACTCAGAAACCGTTGAAGATATATCAATGAAATTTGGTACGCGTGATTTACATACTTACGCAAATGTTTGGACGGAACCTTGTTAAAATCGGTTGACTGCCACGCCCACCTAATAAAAATATTTTAAGCGATATCTCTGTCAAATTTAAAGAAATTTTGTGGCATGAGTTCTACAATAGACCGGAAACAAAAAATATAAACATTTTGGAAAATGGGCGTGGCACCGCCTCCTTTTAGATAAAGGAATCTACGATATTTCTTAGCCTATAACTCGAAAAATAATTGAGATATTATGATGAAACTTGGTTTATACACTTTTATAACTTGTATTAATAGACACGCAAAAATTTATTGAAATCTATTTATGACCACGCTTACTTTTTAGCAAAGATATTTCTGGAACACGCTTTGGAAATTTGTAACGTGACATCTTTGTAACTGGAAGTCATAAAGGAATAAAATTTTGCACAAAGAATAATGTACATATGCTTAGTTGGATGACTGATAAAAATTTTGAAAATAGGCGTGGCTACGCCCACTTTATGCAGCACTAACTTTATATAAAATCCATCAAACGCAAACAAACAATGAAAGTATACAGCTGAGTATCTAATGTTCGATTCCACTCGAACTTAGGCTTCCTTACTTGTTAGTGAACATATTTGCACTTTTATGGCGGTGTTTTCTACATATTTTCTTATAAATATTGACATGCCTCTTTATTTATTTGGCATTTGGTTTTTCTCCTTTCACGTTATTTCACTCTTTGTGGTTTTTCATTTTGATTGATAGTTTTGAGATATTATTTTATAGAAACATACATACATAAGTATTATGGTAAGAGTGGCATACTCCGTAAGTAAAGAGTCAAGTATTCAACTGAAGCCACCCAAACCAAGCCGTTGGGCTATGCCTATTGCCTGGATAGATTTTGTAACAGAATATCTAGTTAATTTGTACTGGTTTCGAAGAATACAACCAAGATGGCTTAAGGAGCTTATAAATTGAGCCGCATTTAATGCTGATTGAAATCCACTGAACAACTTTTGCAGATGCATGGGATCTTATCAGTGTGGCTTCAGACCTAGTAAGTCTACCATCAATCAGATTTTCCAGAAACATTAAGAATCTTGTATAACGAGAGTGTGCAACTGCTGGCGAACGCCGATGATATTGACATCATTGGCACTAAAACTCGCGGTGTGTGTGCTGCATTCTCCAGGCTGGACAAAAGAGGCTAAGAAAACGAGTTTGGCGGTTAACGAGGACAAGACAAAGTACCTGCCGTCAACATACAAAGCAGCAGTACGTCCTGGCAGAAACATCACTGTTGTCAACTACAAATTCGAAACCTTAAAGAACTTCGTTTATTTGAGAATCAGCATTAACAACAAAATAATTTCAGCACAGAAATGCAACGATGAATCACACCTACAAATAAGTGCTACTTTGGACTAAGTAGTCAATTGAAAATAAAATCCTCTCTCGATGAACAAAAATCACACTCCACAGGACGTTCAATGTTCCAGTCCTCATTTACGGCGAAGAAGCATGGACGACCGCAAAGTCAAATGGGATGGCACGTGGAGTATTCGAGAGAAAATTTCTTTGGAAGATTTCTTGGCCTTTGGGCGTTAGCGATGGTGAGTATCGACGTAGATTTAATGATGTGCTATGAGAGCCTTGCGCAGACATCGACTATGTTCTTACTTACTTACACTGAGAGAAAAAAAATATATGGAGGGGTCAAAGAAATTGTTTACCTATTTTGAACACTACTTTCTTTGTTTTGAGTAAATTTTCCTTAAAACATGTTAAAAGGTTTATAAAATATTGTTGTTACATGCGTTACCATGGTTTCATATACTTGTTTTGAAAAAATTCATACATTAAAATAATGAAAAATTCTTTAAGCGCCATTCCATTCCCAACTTTCCTTGTTTTGAAGACTTGATTTCTTTAATTTTGAGAAATTAAATTCCCATACAAATTCCCATGGCAACGAATTTGTTTGAATGTTTTTTTATGTTTTTTCCACATTTTTGAGAAAATTTACACAAAACAAAGAAAATTTTGTATTGGGACGCGTGTTCAAAATAAGGAAAATTATGTCTTTGATCGAGAGAAATTTTTTTTTTTGAGTGTACTTACTTAATTGGCATGTAACCGTCTAGACGATTCTGGCCGAGTTCAATAAAGCGCGCCAGCTATTTCTGTTTCGTGTAGCATGGCGCCACTTGGGAATACCTGGGGAGTCAGCACCACTGTCCACCTGATCTTTCCAACGCAGTGGAGGCCTCCCTTTTCTTCTGCGTTCAGCGGGTTTCGATAGAAATACTTTCTTGGCTGGAGCACCTTCGTCCATTCTCACGATATGACCTGCCCAGCGCAGCCGCTGGATCTTTATTCGCTGAACAATGTCGATGTCTGCGTACAGCTCGTACAGCTCATTGTTAAATCTCCGTCGATACTCGCCCTCGCCAACGCGCAAAGGTCCATAAATCCTCCGAAGAAATTTCCTCTCGAATACTCCAAGCGCCGTCTCATCTGCGTTTGATATAGTCCATGCTTCTGCGCCATACATGAGAACTGGAACGATGAGTGCCCTGTAGAGTGTGATTTTGGTTCGTCGAGAGAGGACTTTACTTTTCAATTGCCTACTTAGTCGACTATGTTCAGCGAATAAAAATCCAGCGGCCGCATTGGGCAGGTCATGTGGTGAGAATAGATGAAAGTGCTCCGGCTCAGAAAGTATATCTACCGAAATCCGCTAATGACAGCAGAAAAAGAAAACCTCCACTGGGTTGGGAAAATCAGATGAAGGCTGACTCGTTCTCCCTTAATATTTCCAATTAGAGTCCGGCAGCCTTATTTGAACAAAATAACTTATCGGAAAAAATGAGAGCCTATTCTAGAAACTCATTTACTCTATAAAAATTTCCTTCAATTCCATGAACCAAAGTTCTGAAACAATCGCTTCATTATTTACTGTCCTTGCTTTAAATTAAATAACTTTATGTGCGAAGCTACTTAAAGAATGGCTTTCTGCGTAATTAACTGGCATTGTTGTTGCTATTTTCGTACGGTATATTTTAATTATCACTAGAAACACCCATAGCTTGCATACACACATAAAAATCTTCCCTGCTGCTGCTGCTGTTTAGCCTTTCCCGCTGCCATTCCCGGCCACATTTTATGGGTTGGTTTACATGCGATGTTATTATTACTTTTGAGAGTCATCAGTTACGTAATGATTCTAAGGTTACTTACTTCTTTACTTACTTATGTACATACATATATACTTATGTATAGTTCATGGTGTGTGTTCCCTAAAGTGTGCCTAAATGCAAAAAATTACGGTAATTTTCATAAACAAGTCAGGCTAAGTGGTTGCTAGCGCTGTTGGCTGTTGGCTGTTGGTTGTTGTTGTTGTTGGCTAAATTCACTTTCACTTTGGCTAATTGTTACTTACCTGCAGGTGGTGGATAGAGAGTTATTTTTATTGTTGTTTTTGTTGTTGTTGTTGTTGTTGATGTTCTTGTTGTCATGCTATGCATTAAGGCACTCACAGAGTTATACAGACGTAAAGGCGGAAATATGTACAATACAAACATTTGTAAATTCATACATACATATACATATATATATATATACATATGCATATAGATAAAAGCTCGCATAGAAACATCTTTACATTAAAAACACAGTTTTACACACCCCCAAACACATACAAACGTTGTTCAGTTTTTCCATGTCAAGTTCGCGTTTGGGGTGGTGTCATAAAATTAAATACTCCTCTTGAGAATGCAGAAATGTTTGTTGGCGTTTGAAGCGTGTGCTTAATCGTCACACACATATATATACGCATTAATGATATCTACTTTAAATATTATATACTTAATTGAATTGGTCATATACCTACTAATTTTATATGTACCATTTTCCATTGACTGCTTTTGCAGGCGTTCACATGGCTTTTGGGAGCGGTTTGGTTGCGCGCAGTAAAAATCCAAGAAACAATTTTTAATTTAAACAAAACTTCCACTGAAAGAGGTGTACTATATTTTATGTTTTTGTTATTCAAATTTACTCTGTGAATTTTTGGTAGTGGTGTGCTTAACTTTTATCATATGTACTCTGAAAAAAAAAACGTTGTAAATCTAAAGACTTTCGTTGTTAAATCAACTACTTTCCGCAGTTGAAATGTGCCCAAAAACGCTGCGTTGTTGTTTCAAAGGTGCGAGCGTTGTTGATTTAAGTCAGAGATTGTTGGAAAAATTGTTCACCTAAAAATAAATTTTTGCTTGCATTTTACTCTTCATCTTCTCTCCGCCCGGGTAGACATATACGCCGCCGATTGACGCCGCCGCCGCCGCGCCATAATCCGTGAAATCGGCGTATCGGCGCGGCGGCATGCGCTGGCGCGCCATACCCGTATGGAGCGAGATGTGTACATATTTTCCTAGTTTTGCTAATTGCTAAGGTTCTTCAAAATTAAAACAAAGGAACCAATCGACGTGTTTTGACCTCAGGACCACGAAGCTGAATGCGGAAATGTTTTGTTTTTTGCCGGTTAAAAGTTATTAACAAAAACTTTGGCTGTTCCCTACTTTACTAGCCTCAGTCCTAAAGAATTTAAGCTACTGGAAAATTTCAGTTCATTGGCTTACATAATTTTTTCTCAGATACGGAACTTTTCTGGGATCTCTTCCATTTAGTCCTACTTCGCGAGGTCTGTTGCTAATTGTTCTACTCAAAACTGCACCATTTCAACCCTCCTTGATATCATTAGATGCCGAAAATGATTCCAAGCATTCCTCCAGAATCGAAAACTCATAGTTTGAACGTAAGAAAGTTGCTGTTTTTGAGTAGCCCTCACAGTTGTCGAAACTCAGCCCTATAGGGAATATTAAAGAAGAAGATGGGGGATCAAAAATGGAAAAATCAGCAAGAGTTATGGAAAAAAAAATTTAAGAAGCTTGGTACTTAATACCAGTTGCAAATTGCGCTGATTTGGTCAACCCTATGCCACGAAGAAGTAAGGAAGTTATAAAAAAATAAGGGAGCTTCAACTAAACATTAGTTTAAATCTAGCTGCAGCAGTAATATTGTAGTTTATTTGAAAAAACAATCGAATTTAAAATTTGTCCCTATTATTATTTCCAACCTAAATTATACATTTCATTATTTTTATTCATAAAAATTAAATTATTATACAAAAACCACCCCAGAGTCATTGAAGCATGTCCTCTCCGTGTGAGCATCAATATATGGTAATTATTATTTGGTCTTAAAATGAAATAAATGGAGAATTGCAAAATTTTGTCCCTATTATTTTTTCCAACACTGTATATACATATATTTATTTTAAAGTGCCTTATATATATATAAATATGTACATATGTAAATATATGTATGCATGTTTATTATCATACAAAATAAGCAAATGAATTTAAATTTACCCTTACATATGGATTTGTGTATATTCTTTAATATTTATTTTATATTTTAGTTTATGTAACAATTGGTTTTTGTTGTTAATAAAAAAGTTTCAACAATTTAAGGTGGAAATTAGTTTATTTATTCCACACAGCCAGCGCTATTAAGGTAACTAAATAAAATTAATATTTGAATAAGAATTGTAATTTGTAGATTTGGGGCAGGCGCGCCGGCGCGAAAAAGCACGCCGTCGTCGCCGCCGCCGCCGGAATCACTGTCGGCTTATATGTCTACGCCCGGGTCCCAACTGCAAATATGTAGCCTCCACTTATTCTCCTATTCTTCTCTCCTTCTTATCATTCACTGGTTGCTATCTTTATTTCTTATTCTGATTTTTCTTCTTTATTTTATATTCTCCTCCGGATTCGAACCATGACATCAACCTGAAATTCTATGATAGAATTTCTATCCAATCATCACCTAGTGGAACATCCAACATTATATTGAATTGTAGTAACCTATTTATACTTCCATTTCCTAAAGAAGGAATCCATGAATTATTTGAATCATTGTAAAAACAGAATTTAAAAATATTTGTTCTCATTAGTTTTGTTTACAACGGAAACTGTTGAGTCAAAACTTTTGCCTTTAAATCAACAACGGGGAGAAAATTGTTGCTAAAAATAAACTTTTGTTTGGATTTTCTCTTCATCTTCTCTCCATCATTATTTTTTTTGTTGGTCTTCTCACAAGAAATATTTTCTCACAAAAAATCTTTTAAAGGCAAGCAAGTTTTTGAAACAACAACGCCCGTTTTTGAATAAATTGTTGGATCAAAAACTTTGCTGCAAAAACAAATACTTTTGCTGTTGAATCAAAGACGGAGATTCAACAGCCGAAAGTTGTTGGTTTAACTACGGGTATTTTTTTCAGAGTATACATTTTATATACTTTCATATATATAAATGTATGTACGTGACACAATTGCTGCTCATAACTGCTGATCTTCGATGGTAACGGAAGGTAGCATTCCAATTCGAAAGCGGCATTTAAAATCGTAAAAGAGATGATGTGTGCCGTTTCCTTTTTTGTGGGTTTTTTTCAGGATTTGGCGTATTGTGCATATCTCGTCGAAGGTAGACTTAGCAGGTCTGAAGCCACACTAATAAAGTCCAATCAGTTTGCTGACGGTGGGCTTCAATATTTCGCACAATACACTTGCTAATACTTTATATGCGATATTCAGAAGGCTTATCCGACGATAATTGGCGCGTAATATGGGATTACCTTTTGTGTGAATTGGGCAGAGCACACTTAAGTTTCAATTGTCGGGCATGCGCTCGTCCGATCATATTCTGCATAGGAGCATGCTCCTTATCGACTCTTGCTGTCATGGTTGAATAGCTCAACTGGCAAGCGCTCGGAGCCTAATTATGCTTAAACCGAGATATTGCTATACCCACGTCGGCTTGATCGGATGGTGAAACATGTCTACCATCATCTGCTATTGAGGATTCTGTTCGTGCATCTTCCTCTTCAGCAATTTTACTATTACCGTTATCTAGCAAGGAGGAGAAGTGGTCCCTCCACAACGTCAGTTATTAGATCGTAGTTATCATTTCGGCAGTAATTTTCACTGGTCTTGAAACGCGCAGTTATCCGCCTGAATTTTTGATAAAATTTTCGAGTATCATATCATTCCTATCCGCCAGTATCTCAAGCTCCTCACATTCGCTAAGCCTCTCTTTTTCCTTAGAAAAAGGTGCCTCTCATCCCTCCTCACCACTCGAAAACAATCTCATACGCTTCGCGTTGCGCCCGCACACAATGTAGCCCTGTAGGCGGCGTTCTTTCTTTCCGAGACATTACCATTTAATTTATACCATTAGAAAAATATTCCAACACAAGTTTCGAAGTAAAAAATAATAAATAAATAATAATAAATTAGACGGCCTTTCCCTTAAGTTCATCTGTTTGAAATTAACTACTGCATACTCAAAAATGCTTTAAACGCTTTTCTTTTATTTTCATTTTTTTGCCATTTCATGCAATAATTTATAGCTTTTGGGAATTTTCGAATCACTTGCCAAACATTCACACGCATAAACCTTTTCATTTTTGTGTTGCCAATTAGAAATTTTTTATGCCAGTTTCACAATGCATGCCACTTTCTCGCCATTCAACTCATACTCCATAGATATAAGCAGTATATAGCAGAGTAGTGCAAGAAGTACTCATACTTTCAGGCCGCTTAAAAATCAGCTGTTTCCATATGTAAATGCTATTGCCGTATTAATACTTGCGGCCTTTCAAACAACAACTGCATTCTTCTGCCTTCAAGTGATGTTGTTTTTATTAATAACACTGCTCTACAGCCAAAAAATACTCTAAACGCGACCACCCTACCTATATTTAAAATCGGTCGCTGATTCCGAAAATCGGGTTCATTTTTAATTCTATGGGAAGGTTTTTGAGATATCGCCAATTTACCGTTATTTGGCCAATGGCTCCACTTAATACTGTATCTCTAACTCTTATAGTTTCTGAAATATTGACGATTAAATTTGAATTTTTTCGATTTTTTACGATTTTTTTAAGAAAAAATTGATTTTTGTCAGGCAATATCTTTAAAACCAATGTTTTCACCTTCGGTTTTACTCCTTTACGTGAAGCTCCATACCATTAGCAAAAAAATAAGCTATCAACGAAGAAAATCCATGGTAAAATGGTAAAGTTATAGGCGATCAAGTAAATACAGCCAAGTCGCGCAATGCCTCTGGACGGGTACATTCTATGCATATTTTACCAATACCTACACATCTGCAGTAGCAGCACATTGGCAGCGCAGTAGGTAACAGCGCATTTACGGGTATAACATGCATAGAATATACCCGTGTAGTACCATTGCGCGACTTGGCTGTATTTACTTGATCGCCTGTAACTTTTCCATTTTACCATGGATTTTCTTCGTTGATAGCTTATTTTTTTACTAATGGAATAGAGCTTCACGTAAAGGAGTAAAACCGAAGGTGAAAACATTGGTTTTAAAGAGATTGCCTGACAAAGTCAATTTTTTCTTGAAAAAAACGTAAAAAATCGAAAAAATTCAAATTGAATCGTCAATATTTCAGAAACTATAAGAGTTAGAGAAAAATGTTATAGGAGCCATGAAAAGGAAATTTAATTTTCTTTCGGTTGGTGCGTTAATGAGATATAGAATTAAAAATGAACCCGATTTCCGGAATCAGCGACCGATTTTACATATAGATAGGATAGTCACGTCCAAAGTACAGACAAAAATTTTTATTTTGTGATCCAGTGTAATTATAGCCCATACGTCATTTTGTATTTTTTTTTTTCGGTTCACTTGATAACGTAAGTAAATTTATCAGCTGATGCAAATCACTTCGGAAAACACAATAATCCATGCTCATGCGCGGCACATGTCTTGCTCGTAGATTTAATCTTTAACCCTCTAACGATTTCATCAAACCTCTTAAATTGATTTAAACTTTTAATCTTTATTTGGCATACGGTGGCAGCAGCAACAGCAACAATAGCATGAATAGCAGCAGCAACAACAGCAACAACAGCATGAATAGCACCAGCACCAGCACCAGCAACAGCAACAACAGCATGAATAGCACCAGCACCAGCAGCACTATATGAACCATGAATATTTATATGTTGCTGCATTTTGAGAGGCAGTGCTGCCGTGCTGCCGTACTGCCGTACTGCTACGGAAATAGATACTTTAGAATTTTTGGTTTGGCGCCAAATATTTTTAAGTGCACAAATTCAACTCAACCGTACACTCATTTGATTTGTTGTTTTTGCTTTTTTTTGGGCTGGTGTTTTTTTCTCAAAGAGATTTTTTGCGCCGCCACGCCACTCACTGTTAAGTTTTTCTGCATTATTAAATGAAAATTATGATAATCTCACACAGACTATAATAATAAATTTTCAGTTAGTTACTTACTTACGTACGTACGTGCACAGAAGTTTTGAAAGAGGCGAGGCGTTATTGGTCGCCAATGAAGGCTCTAGCGCTCAAATGAGTGGCAGCAATGTCTCGTCGAATGTGCCAACAAAAAAATAAAAATAAAATAAAAATTCATAGAATTCCGTGCAAGTGTATGCCAAAGTGCTGTAATGTGTTTGGGCGGGCGTGTGTTTGTGTGACAAAATTATGCAGGCCAATGAAATAGGCGATAATCTTAAGTCAGGTTTTTAAAAGTTTTCCAAATTATAAATTTCAATTAAAATTGACTTAATTATAAAGCTTAAATAAATTAGTTGATAAAGAAGTTGGCAATGTTTTTTTTTCTTTGTTTTTGCTGCAATGGAGTATACGTTTATCAGCAAGCTTTTAAGAGGATGTTAAGTCTTTTTTTTTGTCTAAACAATTCATTTAGATGAAAAATACCAAACCTCTGGTCTAATTAAATACATGCAAAGACCTATGTAGACCAAAATTTTTAAATTTAAATCGTTCCAGTAAATTGTGAGATGTTCTAAAAATTTAGAATAATACTTATATGGAGATATATGTAGATATATCAGCTATGTATCTCTTATGCATAATTCTCGCCCAAGTGGCTTGAGTTCTTTTCAATAAAAGTCAACTCATAAATATGTATATATGAAGCTTGCCACATGCTCCTGCTGCACGATGGATGTACAGGCTTAGAACGAACATTAGCAGTTGGGCAGAGAGAATGCACTCTGAAGTAAAAGATTAATGATTTTTCACCAAGTTGAACTTGCAGGCAAGAAAAGGGTACATTAAGTTGGCATAAACTAGGCACTGGGTGGAAGTTCCCCCAATGGCGTACATAGGGTTAATACTATTAGATACGATAGACTTACTTAAGTGTCTAACCCTCACTTCCAAGATGTAACACCTTGAGCGATGGTTTCATGCAAGTATTGCCTGTAGCGGAGGTAGGGTAGCTTTAGCGTGTTAAAGCCTCGTACTCAGGGGTGGCTTTCCGTAATTCGATATCGAGCAAAATTCGATATCGAAGCATTGTTTTTGCTTTCTGTAAACAGAAATATCGTCGCACTGTATCGAAAGTTCGTCAGAAACAATACGACACCGCCTTAGCTATCGTTTTGCTTTATCGAAGATGTCAACCGCAGAAAAATATAACTTCAAAATTTTAATATTTTTGTGGGTTTAAATTATTTCTTATCTGTTTACAAGTCAGAACACAGCTTTTAAAAAATAATAAGATAAATTCCGTGCACTTTTTAAAATATTATAAGGAAAGTTTTCCTATCGAAATACAGAAAGCAAAACGGTATCGTCGCTCGTTCGATATCGAATTGAAATACCGAGCCGACGAGAGTCGAATGTCGAATTACGGAAAGCCACCCAGGCTTTCCTCCTACATAAAGCAAACAAAAAACACTTGCACCAGATTCGGCGATACGTGCCTTTATTCAATCAAAGGAAACTGCTCTTAGAGAAAAGCTATTCGAAATATCTGCTGCCAAATGGAGGAGAAAAAATGCGGAATTAGATTTTCTGAGATGCAAATATATGTATATACATACATACATATGTATGTGCAATCATACTCCCTAACTTATATATGTGGATACATAGATACATATGAACGTCAATCAAATCAAATTGTGCATATACACACGTATGTATGTATTATGCATGTACAAGTGCATATATGCATGTGTGTGTAATATTGGTGTTTAGCTAGTTTCTCAGTTTAGTTTTACACCACATGCCCGCGTGAAAATTTTCATTCTAGCGGTCGCTATAATTAAAAGCACCCGCCAATTTTCGGCGCTATTGTGGAGTTTCTCGCATAGACGAGGGGGGAGGCGGGCCCAGTGTATTGAGTGCAACGCTTAGAATGCATACAATGTCGCCAGTTAGTGGTTGGGGAGGTGATGGTGAGGGTTTTAGCAACCACAATAAAAACAAAAACAACAGCAACAACAACTATATTGAAATAAATATATACATACAAAGTAATCAACAAACATGTTGTTGCTGTGTTGCAAAACGTATCCAAACATACATACATACAAACATACAGCCATGAATATATGGCCTTCTAACAACAGCCACGCCTCCACAAAATGTTGCTGCTTTCGTTGTTGTTGCTGCCCGTTACCGCCAACGCCGCTGCAAATGCCATGAAACTTTCTACCATTTCTAATCATCTTCAATGTTTTGGTCTTTTGAAAATGAAAAGTTTTACTTGTTTGTTATTGTTGGCTGTTAGAGCTGTGCGCGTTTATCGTGTGGCTGTTGGTGTTGATTTAACTACAACTACAACTACAACAACATATGTATATACACGTACACTTATGTACATCCATACATAAATAGAAAGAGTTGCTGCAATGTTTTATTGTTGTTGGCGTTGCGTCGCTGGTTTTTTGGTTGTTGAGGTTTGATGTTTATGGCCGAGAAAGTTTTATCGTAGCTCAAAGATAGCACTAACAATAACAACAACAACAAACACGAATAGCAAATGCAAAGTGCCAACTGCGACACCAAATATTAATTTCACCAGCGCATAGTGAATATTTCGTTGGTGGAGGGGGTTGAGGAGGAGTTGCAGAACTGTTAAACCATGAATGTTAAAGAAGCTAAAACTTGTAGCAACAACAAAAACAACAACAACAATAGGCAACACAAATTGTGGCAATGCGGAGCACTTGTGTGCGTCGTCAAATATGATGAATGGCGGGCGCCTAGAAATGGCTGGCCCCAAAAATGTTAAAGTGGCAAAATGTGCTGCATATGTACATAAATACTTACATATGTATGTATATCTACGTATATCGAGCCCTATGCACAAAAACGACGTATGAACAATGAGTTCGGATTTGTGCTTTTTTTTACGGAAATCAATAATTTATTAACACGCGCATCAGCTCCTAAAATTTCAGTGCTGTGAATTGTACCATTTCGTAGTTAGAGACTAAGTAAATTTCATGGCTAAATACAAACTATATGTAAAGAAAATTAAAAAAAAACCCGTCTCCTATAAAATATCCATTTTGGTTCATATGTCTTTTTGGCGCACAAGGCTCGATATGTGTAGGTATGTATGTAGAACTGCTGCTGCAAAGGCGCTGCGCGGTTTTCTTACCATCATATGCATTGTGTATACATAAAAAATAGTGTTTGTACACACAGTGGCGGCCCTAGCATAAATTAACTGGGCAAGCCTATGTATGATGCGTAGACATTATTTATTTGCTGTAATATCTGAAAAAAAAAACTGACTGCATTCCGTCACTGACTTTGTTTAAATTTGGTTTGCCTATTTGATTTTTTGTTTATATATATTCGTACCCTGGATGTATTGGAATAAATCGAGAAAATTAAGATTTTTAACAGGATTTCAAAATAGTAATAAAATTTACGACTATTGAAAAAATGCCCGCGATAATTTACAAGATGCGATTGAATCATTTACAGATTACTAGTGTACGTAATTGAATATGCCTTGTTTTTATAAATGATAAAATTTTTAAAGACAGCTACGTCTTACCAGCAAAATATTCGATCCCAAAGTAGGAACATGAAAAAAAGCAATTTTTATCGAAATTTATGAATTAATTCTAAATGAACGTGCTATATAAGTTTTTCACGAGGAGCTAATATTTTCCGAATTATAAGTGAATTTATATAGGTGCCTTTTGCATGACAGGTGTTATCCTTTATATTTTGTTTACCTAGGATTGTCCCATTATAGATGTCCTTTCTTTATTTGATGCTTTCTTCAACATCCCAAAGCCATCCGAGAAGATATACCAATCGAAAAAATTCGGACTGTGGCGGATACTAGATTTCGTCAAAACATGAAATATATAAAATCGTGGTTTTCTCAAAAAGTTACCATTAGGCGATTTGGGTTTTGACTTATTCTTGTTAGTGAAGCATTGACCTTTGATATTCTGCAATGATCTCGTGGGTGGCCTGCACTTCGTATTGAAATTTGTTGTACCCTACCGTGTTTCTGTTTTTAAAGCCTCATAAAATCCTATGTTTGGAACTATTAAAGCATGCTCATTAACACAGGTTGTGCTGTGATTGACTGTACAAACAAAATACACGTTATGGGGTGAGTTGGTGGTGTATTTGCGCTATTTTCCTAGAGTGCTTTTATGCGTAAGTGGTCGGATATTACAGTGGCGCTATATTATTGTGACGTTACGTTACAACGTGGTGCAGTGGGTAGAGTGCTCGCCTGCTATGCCAGAGGTCGCGGGTTCAAACTTCAGTCCGAGGAAAACACCAAAAAAAAATTTTTTAATTAGTAAAAATCCAATGATTGGGTTTTTTAAGAGCAGCGGTCACCTCTCGGCAGTGGGCGGCATACCTTCCGAATGTATTTCTCCCATGAAAAAGCTTCTCACAAAAAATGCACTCGCTGTTCGGAGCCGGCATAAAACTGTAGGTAAACCCAATTAGTAGGAAAAAACAAAAGGAGCACACCTCGAATTGGAAGAGAAGCTCGGCCATAAAACTCATCAGAGTTATAATAGCGCCATTGTATTATTATATCTATACATTAATACGCGAGATGAGTATTTAAGTAGTAAGCACTTTGGATTACTTAAATACTAAACACATTGCAAGCGTACAATAACCAGATTTTAAAGAAATTCGTAAAATGAAATAAACGAAACGAATATTTAAGCAAGCCGGGCTTTTCGGCTTGTATGAAGCGTTCGCCAATGATATGTATGTACGTACAAGTAAGTGTGTCTACAGTAACGGGCACATACTTAAGTCCATTTGAAACATATGCAGTTCTAACTTGTGCTTACCGCATAAGTCCTTCGGAAAACCAACTTAAGCAATGGCTCATAGATTTGGCGTTACGACGTGTCTTCTGATTATATTTCCTCTATAGAATTTTTTCTGCCCGTTTCCAAATATGTAACTGCCGTTGTAGTACGAGTGTTAATATTTGTCTTTAGCTAAACGTTTTGCTTTACAATTACTCGTCGCCATACATACGCATGCAGCTATACTAGTTTGCGTTTGAGTATGCGTCGCATTGCAATCATGCATGTGGAACGACCTCCGAAGCGTGTGCGCGCAAACGATTTACTTATACTAAAAACCGCGTTTAGCTGCGTGTTGGCGGCGGCACCCACGATTTATACGCGCTATGAAACATGTTTGGTTTTAACAAATGCACTTAAAGGCGGATTTAATGTTTCGCCTCACACACACGACGAACACGCACAACAACACACAAACATGCAACACAGCTTGTTGCAATAAATTGATAAAATTAGTTGTGTAGAGAATGGAAAAAGTTCAATTGAAATTTTATTAATTAAATTTAAGATTACCAGTGGGGTTTTAAGCAAAGTATTAAAATTCATGGTCGGTAGATAGCTAACGATGCAAGTGGGGGCAAGCGCAAAATAAAAGTTAAGATTATGAACATAAATTTAAAAGCAGGCAAGGGGCAATGGTTGCGGATGTTATTAGTTATGTATGTATGTAGATCTTATCAGTCGCATAAGTATATTTATGAGAAGGAAAGTGAAAAAAAGAAAGTCTGGATAAAGTTTAAAATAAACAGAAACTTTCTTCTGAAAGCAAATTCATATAGAGGAGATTGCAGAGAAGCTTTATACATGTGCCATTTAAGATACCTATATAATCATTGTATAGCATATCTGACTAACTTTTATCATAAAATATTAGATATCAGGCGCGGATCCAGGATTTCGGCAAGTGGGGGGGTTTGAAAATTTATTTTTTTGGAAGATGTTTTTTAAGGGCAGACGCTGCACATAGGTAGATTTTACGAATTTATGCGGCCAAAATTGAAAATTTTAAAATTGGTGTAAATACAAAATCCAAAATCGCTCTACGTTTATAATAGACCGGGCGATAATAAACCGGTCTTCTCGGCTTTTATAGACAACGGGGGTGTCCCTGCCACTAGTCGAAACTTATTATTCTCCCACTTTTTCGATTTTTTATTTTTTACGTATTTTAAGTAACCCATTTTTAAACGTAAATATTTTCAGTTTTAAGACAGTTATCAAAGTAAACATCATGGATTCGAGTGCTTCAGGTAAATATCATTATTTATTGAAGAAATCGTCAACCTAGCATAATAAAAGACCCACCATTTTGAAGCTTTTAAGCATATTGGCCTTTCTTGAAAAAATATTGTTAATTTTTTAATTCAAAAGCATTTTAGTTATATTATCGCCTCCGATCGATTACCCGTCAATTTCTCTACAGAAAAATGCAAAGCCAGAAATTATCAACAATGGATTAAAAATTGGCCTATTTGGAAAATTACCTGCTTTCGTATTTTTAGTATTTCCAATTTTTCAAAGTCAAAGAAATACTTATCATAAAAAGGGGCTAAGAATCCTAAAGCTACCTTTTTTAGAAGAGTTTTGAGTATGCAATTTTGCAGCTCATTCAATTTTAATATAACAATATGCAACATTCAACTTTTTGAAAATTTTCATTGCCTTTTCGGAAATTTTAATTGGAACGGTCTCACCCTACACCCTACAGAAAAAAACTTTTAAAATTGACGGAATTTTTCACAGCATTGAGAATTTCACTTTTTACACTAAAATTGGTTAGCTACATAACAGTACACTTAGAAATCTCCTCAAAATCTTCTATAAATTATGGCCTTGCTTTGAAATTTTTAATCCACTTTCAGAAATTTCTATGATTTTTCAGATTTTTTTCATAAGCTCAGAAATCCTGCTTAAAACGATTTTTATTGAAAAATTTTCTATATTTTTAAACTAAAATAAGAAAGTAAAATTTTCGACAGAACTCTTTGAAATAAATTTAAAAACTTTGGCGTATGATTTTTTTTTTTTGAGTCACTGTATATATTTTCATATTTGAAGTGAAAATATGTATATGTGCCTATGATTCGGAACAAAACAAAAACAATTGTGCTTTGAGTGCCTATGAGGTGAGCAGCCCTGATGTAGACAATACAATATTTTTGGCTGCATAAAACTTGAAAATCTACCTATGTGCGCTGGTGAAAATATGGACTAATACCACCTACTATTATTATTCTATATACTAGTTGCGCCATTTCCCGCACCTTAAAAACACCAAACTCAAAACCCTCCAAATTAACAATATGTATGTCATCACATAAAGTGCAGGAGATTTCAATTGAAGTTCTAAATAACATGTATAACGTATGTATGTATATTTTTGCATTGGTACGTGCGAATGAGTATCGTATGGTATTGGTGGCAAATTGATCATCAATTTCACTTACCCTTGCATTTAAAGCCAAAATAAATAAGAATATACATATGTAGTATGTAGTACTTTTTGGTTATATTTATATTTTTAATAGAATTTTTACTTTATTGAAGTTCTTGTGTTTATATACTCAAATTTTTAAAAGATTAATTTAAACAACAATTGCGAAATGCCTCTGAAAAAGGCAATTTCTCCAACGATTCAGACATTTCTGACCAAATTAATTCTGTACAATCCCGATAAAAATAGGGATAAGAAAGAAAAGAAAACAAATTTGCGATCTGGCAATTTGCGAATAGCATTTGACAAATTTGATTTTATGCACGTGTGTCCAAATGTACCTACATGAACTTTTTTCGCATGTAGGTACATATTTTGGATGTTATGTGTTCCAACCATTGCTTTTGGAATGATAGAGTTTTCCTTGATCAGTTTGGGAAACTTGGGCGCAGAATCTATAAAGGCATTAATTTGGGATCTATGATAAACCACAAGGCCGGGGTTTGAACCCCCAAAACCCCCCCGTGGATCCGCCACTGTTAGATATACATATATTTGTATATAATCTCATATTATCGTGTTTAAGTACTTAGATCTGATGAATCAGGATATCAGGTGGCGATTTTCAGAAAATTTCTACTTAGTTCATTCTCATTAAATTGGAAATGTGCAGTGCTGGTATGGTGTAAATAACAAAATAATTAAAAAAATCGATATTTGCTTTTTTATGCAAGAAGTTTTTACTTAAAATATCGTTTGCAAAAACTTTTAATATTTTGTGTATTTCCTGATCAGCAATGCCTTCTTTGGCGATCTTGCAGGTTGACAGGGTCTTCCGCTGGGAATCACCTTTGCGTATCAGTGCGTGATATATTAGAGGTTTGTAGTTGTTTAGAGAGGCGAAAATGTCTACCACATTTACTTGCGCTAATGATGCCCTGGCTTTGGCTAACACGTCCGCTAGAGTGACCACAAAACATATGGGATTTGCAAAAGTATTGAATTTTTTCGCTCCCCGCGCATTTTTTAATAGCTTGACAATAGAAAATAAGATCTGCATAAAAATCTGACCACCTGTAGTGGGAAATAGCTACGCGCATTTGACCTTAAGTTCAAAAATTGACCTAAAAATTATGCATGGCTTTAGAGACCAATATCTCTTTAAACAATGATATAATGTGATAATCATTTTTATACAAAATGAAACTGGGAACATATTCTCCATATGATATTTATACCTACAGTTATCCTTTCAGGACATATTGAGTTTTTTTTTATGATGTGTAAAACTACTTTAAATAACCTATTAAATGATGTATAGTTTATACAATTCTCTAGTTTTTAAATATTTATTTTTGCCTTTTTAACAAACAAAAAAAATTTAAATTTCATTTTAAGGACTCAATATGTCCTGAAAGGATAACGGTAGGTATAAATATCATATGGAGAATATGTTCACAGTTTCATTTTGTATAAAAACGATTATTACATTATTTCTCCGAAAAACATTGTTTAAAGAGATATTGGTCTCTAAAGCCATGCATAATTTTTAGGTGAATTTTTGAAGTTTAGGTCAAATGCGCGTGGCTATTTCCCACTACAAATGTTCAGATTTTTATGCAGATCTTATTTTCTATTATCAAGCTATCAGAAAATGCGCGGGCAGGAAAAAAAATCAGCACTTTTGCATTTGTGGTCAGTCTAACGTCCGCCCTCTCCATATTTGATCCGTCTGTAAATAAGTTGAACGTATAGCTATTGGGATTTCTTCCATCCGTTCTGTTCTATTATTACCCGTGGTCGACTGTTTATGTCGATTTGGGTAGTAACGTAGTCTGAGCTGCCGTTTAGCTTAATCTAAAGTTGTATTCTCCTTATTTTTTCCCACAAAAATATCGATCTCTGAATGGAAAATTGTTCTATTTCATATAAAATTTCTTTAGTAAAATTCGAAATATATGCTGAATTGGACTGTTTTTGCATCAAATTTTGAAATGCGGCGTTTTTAAATCAAGTTTTCGATTGGGGTGTTTTTAAAATAGTCGATCCTTTACTCAGCGGAGTATATGTAGATGGGCGTATGCCAACTCTGAGTGACTTTTTCCAAGGCAGATGAATTTGAATATTCATGTTTTTGGAAAATCACGTTTTCGCTATTTGACATATGAATTTAGGTTTGCACTACGCTTATAAATAAGAACATATCGAGAAAAATTTACTTAAAATCTAAACAGTTTGGGATTCAATAATACTTATTCCACTTTAGCTTAGGCATGTTCCTACTACCAAACACCAAGCTTAAAACTAACACCAAAAACTAACAATGATCGCTACTCTACTGTGCACATGCAAAAAACAATAAAAGAATGAATCGAGTAATTATTGTGTTTCAATAATTCTGTGTACTTAAAATTTCAAAAAAAAAAAAAGAACTCGCACATCAAAATTTGAGACAAGAAGCACTGTGTTTTTAAGTGACATGCAACAATGGAAATGTTCATATCAGCTTACTTGCAATACGCAATTAAAACAAAAAAAAACATCGAAAATTATGAAGCACAAAATCGAAATGTTCAAATAGTTTTTTTTTTTTTGGTTTGATTTAAACCAACGACAATGTGTTCTGTCAGTGCGATACGTGGTAACTGTTTAAATATTTGCTTATTCTTTGAAGTTTTTTCTTTCTTTTTTTTTTGTGAATTCACCTGCATACTCTCAATGAGTGTTTAGCATGAGATACGAGTGAAAGTTCCAAAAGAAAAACGAGCTTTTAACATTTATTGTGTACATTTTTCAGCTACTTAGGATGGGGTAAAATTATCATTGCAGCGTCGCGCCACGCCAAAGCACACGGACAACAAATGATACGTGTGCACATATTTCCCCATCAAAGTAACACTCATACATATGTACACATAGGTACATACATATGTATGATTGTGTATGTTTTGTGGCAAGCACTTTGGGCGAAGCGTTACGTAATTTATGCTCTGTCATGTGCGAATATGCCGCCGCTGCTGGTGCGTTATGCGGTAAAATAAAGGTAAACAGAAACACACACACATACGTACACATTTATGCTGAAAATGAACAAACAATGGCGTTTAAATAAAATTAAATATATTTGTGTATTTATCTGAAAAAAAAAACAATACACCTATCATTTTTGTTAAACCAAGGATAGCCAAGCAATTTGACTAACGGAGCAATACGACCGACGGCAATTTCATAACTTTCACAACAGCAACGTTTCCACAATGAAAACCCAGCAGTATTCGAGGTAAAAAGGTGTATATTCAGTATGAAAAATACCCTGAAATTGAGTTCAAAATTCATTGCTGAAAAAATAACTCAATACGCAGTAAAGCCATCAGGTGTATTGAAATATATGCTATGGAAGTTCTCCCTGCGTATTCAGCCATTTTTTCATACAGAAGCTCTCGCTTCTCGTTCGGCAGTTTTTAGGTAGTTGATTTTCGACATCTTTCGACATCTCTGTGTATATAAAAACGAAAGCGAAAGTTCAGATTTTAGAACTACATCTCTACTGAATATTCAGTAGGAAATATGTGCTGTTTTCCAGCTGATAAATACTGCTGGGAAGCAATAATTACAAAACAAACCATTCTATAATTAAATAACAAGGAAAATATTTCCTTAAGTGAACATAAACTCCACTTTTATTCGTATGCAACGCTTGCTTAATCAACGAAATCCAATAAAGCAATTACGCAATGCATGTTGGCCGATTGCAACGTTTGTTTCGTGTGTGTGTCATAGCGTAGCCAGCGCTCGCTTTGATTGTTGTTGGGAGCCAAAAGAGCCATTGTCTGACTATGCTTGGGTTAAACGACGATTTTGTCATTAGGGGGATTTGGCAGAGGAAGTTACGCTATAAGTGGAAGAAGAAATTATTAGGGCTTACGATTCGATCCCGAGCAGTGTCGAGAAATTCGAGGATTGAGAAAACCGAGACTCGGGTTCTCGATTAAATCTCGTTTCTCGGATTTCTCGATAACATATTATGTGTATTGTGCAAAAAAATATAAATATCGCTAGCCTAGAGTGCAAACTGTGTAAGTCCATTTTTATGAAAAAGTGTTTTTAAGTGTAGAAAGCTAGAAAAATCAAATACGCACCACGCTAAACAAGTCTGTGTTACTTGTCATGTTTCTACTCGTTGTTATTCAGTGATACGCAAATTTTGTAAGTCCAAAAAGCGAAGAAAATTGTGTAAGTCCAAAATTTTCATATGAACAGAAAATTTTTTTTCATTTTGAAATTTTTTAATTTTTTGTTGTTTGTCTCTCCTACAAAGTTTGAAAAATGGACTTACACAATTTGCACTCTAATGCCTCAGACACACATGTGGTAGAAATATTATAATATCAATACTATGATTTGGCTTTACTATGGAAATTTTCAATTAAACTACAATATGAGAGTGACACATATGTGGTATAGATCGTAATATTTCTACTATACTACGATGTGTGTCTCTAGCATAAGCTAGCGATATCAAAAATTCCTCGTATGTCATTAGAACGAAGAAATTTTATATTATGAAATTCTAATTGTACATATTTCACTCGGAATTTTGTGAAATAAACCTGGGAATGGCGTAAATGGCACATATTCTTACACATGTAAGCACATACAAGCAGAACAAGCTAGGAAATAGCATATTATGCTTATACCGCTATTTCTGCGATGTAGTTGAATGTCGAGAAGCTCGCGAGCCTTTCGAGATTTTCGAGATTCGAGAATCTCGCGAGAACTCGAGTCTTGCGAGAAATCTCGTCTCGCTCGAACTCGAGAAATCGTAAGCTCTAGAAATTATATGCTTTCATATGTACTTAGAGATTTGCGATAAATTTATATTTTATTCTTTTCCCTTTCCCTACGCAACCATCATCGAAAAGAGCTTTAGAAGCCCTTATTTGCTATTTCGATTTGATACCAATTTCGCAAAAAAAACATTTCGGGATTATCCAGGTCCACGTTTTTCGCTATACCTTAGAAACGGACTTCGACATCACAATGCAAATAGTTCTATGTTGAAGCCCTGCTAAACATCCTTGGCTCATATCAATATCGCTCAGAAATATTCCGGATCATCCCGGACCAGTTTTGACCTCTATCTGGAATCCCGGTCTAAGCATTACAATGAAAAGAACTCTATATAGAAGCTCTGCCAAACACCTTTCTTTGACACCAGGATTGCTCAAAAACTAGCTGGATCCATATTTGGGCGTGTATTCCGCGATGTATGGAATTGTATATATCCTATTATGTGTGATAGGAAAATTGGCAGAGCGTTGGTAATCCGGTATATCGATGCCGTCTGTCAAGCATATTACAGAAACTCCGCTGGGAATATGATGAGCGAGCCCGAGTGACAAAAAAATAGTGAAATATTTGGTTGCTCACAGAAAACCCCAGGACCGATATCTGAGTCTATTTTGGACCCGCATATATAGTTTGAGACTGTTTGTTTCTTAAGTAAGCTAGCCCTTCGCCATTAACGTTTTATGTAAAACAAGTAAGGAAGCCTAAGTTCGAGTGGAATCGAACATTAGATACTCAGCTGTATGCTTTCATTGTTTGTTTGCGTTTGTTCGATATAGGGTGTATTTTATATGAAACGAGTGCTGCATAAACAGGGCGCAGCCACGCCCAATTTCAAAATTTGTATCAATCATCCAAATAAGCATATAAATATTATTGTTAGTGCAAAATTGCATCCCTCTATGACTTTTAGTTACAAAGACTTCACGTTACAAATTCCAAAAGGGTGTTCCAGAAATATCTTTGTTAAAAAGTAGGCGTGGTCATAAACCGATTTCAATACATTTTTGCGTGTCTATTAACACAAGTTATAAAAGTGCATAAACCAAGTTTCGTCATAATATCTCAGTTATTTGTCGAATAATAGGCTCGTAGATTTCTTTGTATAAAAAGAGGCGGTGCCACGCCCATTTTATAAACTTTTTTTATTTTTTGTTTCCGGTCTATTGTAGAACTCATGTCACAAAATTTCAATGAATTATCTTTATATTTCACAGAGATATCGCTAAAAATGATTTCATTAGGTCACTTTATAATACCCATATATAAAAGTGGGCGTGGTCGTCAACCGATTTTGGTAACTTTTCGTCCACACATTTGGCTAAGTAAATATATTACGCGTACCAAATTTCATCGATATATCTTTAACGGTTTCTGAGTTATGACATATAAAACTTTCAATGTTTGACCCTTAATAAGTGGGCGTGGCACCGCCCATTTTCAAAAATTTTTGTATTTTTTGTTTTATGTCCGTAGTTGGACTCCTGCCACAAAATTTCAGTGATAGATCTTTATATTTGACAGAGATATCGCTTAAAATGTTTTTATTAGGCCCCTTTATAGTTCCCATATATAAAAGTGGGCGTGGCCGTCAACCGATTTTGATAATTTTTAACGAAAACATTTGTCTAAGTAAGCAAATTACGCATACCAAATTTCATCGATATATCTTCAACGGTTTCTGAGTTATGACATATAAAACTTTCAATGTTTGCCCCTTAATAAGTGGGCGTGGCACCGCCCATTTTCCAAAATTTTTGTACTTTTTGTTTTACGTCCGTAGTTGGACTCCTGCCACAAAATTTCAGTGATAGATCTTTATATTTGACAGAGATATCGCTTAAAATGTTTTTATTAGGCCCCTTTATAGTTCCCATATATAAAAGTGGGCGTGGCCGTCATCGATTTTGATAATTTTTCGTCAAAACATTTGCCTAAGTAAGCATATTACGCGTACCAAATTTCATCGATATATCTTCAACGGTTTCTGAGTTATGACATATAAAACTTTCAATGTTTGACCCTTAATAAGTGGGCGTGGCACCGCCCATTTTCCAAAACTTCATCAAATTTCTTCATAAGGGCCTGAGCTCAATACGTGGGTAAAATTTTATCACTCTAGCTATATTAGTGGCTGAGATACCAAATATCCGATTTTTTCTATATAGGAAAAGTGGGCGTGGTCATGGTCCGATTTCGCCCATTTTCAATACCAACCGTCCCGGTCTCGATACCAACTTGCATTTCAAATTTCATCAAAATATCTCAATTTTTACGCGAGTTATCGTGCGTACGGACGGACGGGCGGACGGACGGACGGACGGACGGACGGACGGACATGGCTCAATCGATTTCTCTTTTCACCCTGATCATTTTGATATATATAAGTCCATATCTATCTCGATTATTTCATTATGTTACAATCCAAGGTTATGAAATCAAAATTATAATACTCTGTGTACTAGTACAGCTGAGTATAAAAATAAATATAAAGTGATATGGCCTAAAAGCGAGAGCTTTCTTTTGGGAAATTGCTCTAGAATATAGAGTCCGCTATTTGATATACTTAGTATATCTTTTTGTAAGAAATAAAAGAAAATAATAGCGAGGAACTTCCCGGGTCAATGCTAAACGAAGTCGATTCATTTGAACTCGAAATTTTCGTCATTATAATTTGCCTTTGTTATCAAAAATATGTATTCATACGCATTTGAACATGTATAAGTACAAATATGTATATATGTACCCAGTTGAAATCAGATGTATTGATACACGAATTATGCATGCTGTGTGCATGGAAAAGTGCGTACAGAGCATGATTTGTGAAAATAAATAAATTTTGTTCACATAAAATTATGAATGCTGTATGCATGAAAAATATGAATAATTTATGAGTTTTCGGTGTGTATAATTTGTATATATACATGAAATATCCATGCGATATGCATGCGTATGCATTATAAATTTTTTAATGATATACATATCTACTTTATGATATTTTTCTTTCAATATACTGAGAGCTCCTTTTTTTTATTTTACGTTTTGTCTTGAAAATTTTCATTTTGTCAAAAATATTTATTCGAAAAAATTTCAACAATCATCATCGTCATCACCACTTTTTACTTATACGTAGAGATTCACCCGATTAATCGTTTGCAAAACCTCTAGCGTTAGCAGTTTGTACCGTCCCTTTGATATCCTCCTTTTGCATATTTGCGCAACTTAACGGGCTGACCATATCGATTTTGGTAAGAAAACGTACACATTGTGGACGTGCATTGTTAAAGAAATATAACGAGATGATCCAGGGTTAGTTCTATATCTGTTTAGTGGGACAAAAACCACCAAATTTATTTTCAGTAGATTGTATCTAACAGTTTTATTATATTCCGACATGTATCCACTCTTCAGTTTCATAGACATTGAATAACAATATGGCTATTCGTGTCAAAACATCTTTCAGGCTGACTCCCCACCATAATATGACCTTCAATCAAATTGCAATGGTTACAATATCTGTGGCTAAATTAAATTAATTATTATTTTTAATAGGAATTTTAATAATTCTATGAGAATGTTACTGAAACTGATTTAATGCAACATTCATACTACCCTATTAATGCAGAATTAGTACCTTTGTATGTATAAACGATCTATACATCCGATATATGCTGTATGAGTGATTCTGCATGCTTTCAGCATTTTTTCAAGAGTATGCATACAATATGATACATATGAGGGGTTAAAGTATGCATGCTCTCTGAGAAACCATACATGTAAAAAGGAAATAGACGAGCATTTATACTGGCATGCATACACAGCTCCAATTCATGCTTCCAAAATTTATGTTGTATGCATAAGATTCCAACTGGGTATGTATGTATGTAGTGGGTACATATGAGTGTCAACGTAATCGGCGTGTGTGCGGGCGGTGTTGAAGCTATTTATGCATAGTTGCACTGAGGTATTCAATTCAAATTCGCATGCAGCAAAATTCCGGCTTGACAAATAACTGGGGATTTTCGCGTTTCGGGTATTTATCTGGCGCGTTAGCGTGCGTTTTACCTAGAACAGCAATAGCGGAAGCAGCAACAGCAGCAAAAATTACAACAACAGCAACCAAAATGTATGCCCTGTAAAGAAAACGTACCTACACTTGATGTGACCAAATAAAGTTGACTTGAATTGTGTTGAAAAACTGCGAATGATATCCTTTCTGCGCTTGGCATTTATAAAATGATAGACAAGCGGATTCTTTCTTAAAGAATTCTTGTGACAATACCAATAATTTAGCACAGCCTACTTCTTACAGCGCTACTTTCTTCTACTTTCTGGCATAACTTTACAAATTTCTCTACAGGGAACTTGTGCTAACAAAAATCTGCACGAAAAATCTGCACGCCCACAATGGCAATAACATACCTGAAAGCATACATACATACATACATACATACATACATACATACATAAATACATACATACACTCATACAAACGTATGTACATATGTATTACCGCAAAGCGTTAAGCATCACAATGCGCTTCGTTGCGCACAGAGGCGGATTTGTTGGTTGGCTGTTGATGATGGCGATAGCTCTGCAGCAGTGGCGTTGGTGGCAATGGCGCGGTGACGATGGTGGCGGTGTTTGCTAGTGTTAGTGGCGGTAAATTCGCATAGCCACACTGCATCGAAATGCCGCGCCACTAAAGTGCAAATAACGCATGCAAAATAACAAGAAAAACACAAAAACCATGTGATCAGCAGCATTTTGTAAAAACACACGCACGCACACACACAAATATACTAACTAACACCACACACACATTCGGCAAGCGGAAGCAAACACGAATTAATGCTGATGTGAGCAAGCCGCTACCGCAATGCGCGAGAAATGGTGCGAAGCAGAAGGACAGCAGCGAACAGATGAATAAATGAACAAAAAATTAAACAAAGCTCCATTTATCTACCTTTTGTGTGTTATGTATGCACATGCAAATACATACGACATATGTATATGTATGTATGTATTTGCCAAAGACCGCAAATAATTGAAATCTGTGCAGTAAGTGGTGTTAGATAAGTCGGTTGGAGGGGCTTCCCACACGGAAACATTTTTTTTTACTAGAATCAATGCTGAGACAGGAAAAATTAGACTTGATTTTGAACTTAGAAAATAATTTCTTAATATCAAGAAAATCCAAGAAAATTGGATTTTAAATAAACAAGTAAACATTTTCTTGCTTCAAGTGTAATTGGATTTTAAATAAATAAGTAAAAGTTTTCTCACTTCAAGCAAAAATGGATTTTAAATAAATAAGAAGTAATTTACTTGCGGTAAGTGTTTCTTTCTTGATTTTAGAAATAAATAATTAAGAAATAATTTTTTTGTTGCAAGTAAAACTTTTCTTATGCGAGCTTAAGTAAATAAGAAAATATTAATAATATTCAACACTTGCAAAGCAGATGTACGTAAATCGTACACTAAGTGAGGTTAGATTGAATAGAGCAATGGCATATGTTCGAGCGGGGAATTTTTGGGGCCGGAATTCCTCATGAATTTCGGAAACGGGGAACAAGAGGCAGCCGGTTCTCAAGGTAGCTTCACTTATATGAACGAATGTGGAAAATGAATACGCAGAAATTAATTAATAATTAATTCATTTAATTTCAATTCAAATTTTTCAATCTTTACACTTCACTAAATTTGAGCACTTAAGTATATATTTGCGTATGATATACTTCACGGTATTTATTTATATACATATATACATATGGGGGTTGTACTCACCTGAGATGTCGTTGATGAAAAATCTGATGATCAAAAGAAGACCAACTGTTTTGTTTCCACCCCTTTTATAGGCACCACAGAAGGTGGAGCCAAAAACAACGGGATCAGCTAACAGGACTCATACCAAAGCGAGATAAAGTAACGAGTCCTGTCAGCTGATTGATCATTCACCATGATCTGTCAATCATGACTCCTACCAGCGACATCTCGGAGTGAGAGTTGGCGTAAACATGCCGCCCGCCTTGCAGCATCACTGCAATAATAAAAATATATATAACAATAAAAATTCAATCAATAGGAACTATACATATGTATATAAATATCTATAATTATTTAATACGGCGTGCGCCCTGAGAGCACGTATCCGAACACCGTGTTCTGTGCAGCTGGCCGCGTCGGAGTTGCCTCGATCAAGCCGGGACGCAGCATCGCGGCGTATACATCCGCGCCTAGGACTAACGATACGGCGCTCGCTCGATAGAAAGTCGGGTCAGCTAAATGCATGTGCGCAAAATCGTTCGCGACACGGGCATCAATCGTGCGCTCTGGCGTCGTGCGGCTTAGGATTGAAAGGATTTTTGCTCTTATGTAGAGCCGGTCATTCCGGCCTCTCAGAGTTACCTCGCAGTGGGTCCGGTGCCTGCTTAGTAACGGCTCGAATCGCCGCGCTAACGCCCTCGAAATCATCGATATTGGCTGTCCCGGGTCGATGATTGCCCGTATGGATATGATCCTCCCTCGTGCCTGCACTCGCGCCACCGCAGTGGGGATAAGGACAGATGAGCCCTGAATCAGCCGCGCTGGGCCTCGTATCCGTTGACGGGCGTCTCTTACCCCTCCTTGGTGACGATCTTGTGGCGGTGAAGGTCTTTGACGCTGGCGTGGCGCGCGTCTGCCCTGCGCGAAATGTGGTGGTCGCACTATTGCCGACCGGACGCCCGACAGTGGAGGTCTGGGTGCCGGCGCGTTGTCGAAGTGAGGCGCGTTGTCAAATTGGGGCGCATTCTCTGGGGGTATGTCGTCGTCGCTAGCGTCTATCACTAGGATATCATCTTCGGAGTCGTCCAAGTCTTGCGCATGGTATGGGCGTCGATGATGCGGTGGATGGATGGGTGCCTCTACGGCCAGTGGCACGTCGTCCTCATTTCGGGGGGTTTCCCCTAAGTGGAGGAGACTGTGGTGCCGCTCCTGGCATCGACTACAGTTTGCGCGTGATGGGCAGTTACGCGCCATATGGCGTGGCGACAAACAATTAGCGCAACAGCGGTGGAGGAGGACAGCGCGCAGTCTCTCCTCTGGATCCATACGTTGCAGTTGGCGGCAGTACATCAACGGGTGATTGCGGTGGCACACCGGGCAGCGACGTTGAGTCGCGAGAGTGTTGTTAGCTGATTGAGCGCGGACCATTATGCAATAATTTATTATAAAAATTCTGAAAAGATAAAAAGCTGAAAGGAGAGAATCGGTTAATTAATGGTTTCCATAGGTAGGCGCACTAGTTTGACAATTGGACGCGATATTACACCGCGCGCGGTGCGGATCTCCGCGACTCTAACACGATTATCACTTCCCAGGAACACCTTGACAACTCTTCCAAGTCGCCATTCATTTGGGGGCAAGTTATCCTCTTTAATGACTACCAAGTCATCAATTTCGATGTTCTGCTGAGGGAACTGCCACTTAACTCTTTTATGGAGTTCCTTCAGGTATTCGTCCTTCCATCGTTTGCAGAATCCTTGATGAATGGCTTTTATCTTTTGCCACCGGTTTACTATGGAAATTGGTGATCCATTGACTTCCGGTTCTCCTATCGCTAATAGGGGACTACCAATCAGAAAATGCCCTGGGGTTAGGGGGTCTGTCGACTCGGGATTGTCTGACAGTGGACTGATTGGCCTCGAATTTAGGCAGGCCTCGATTTTGGCCAAAAGCGTGGAAAATTCCTCCATGGTGAATCGCATGTTGTTAGCTATCTTGCGGAAATGGGTCTTGAAACTTTTTACGCCTGCTTCCCATAATCCGCCCATATGCGGCGCTCCAGGGGGTATAAAATGCCAGCTGATTTCTTGGTGGGCATAAGTGAGGGTGGTCTGTTGAGATGCCTCCTTAAGAAAGTTACGGAAATCCTGTCGCAGTGCCTTGCTGGCTCCAACGAAGTTTGTTCCATTATCCGAGTATACATTACAAGGGCAGCCTCGTCTTGATACGAATCTTGAGAAGGCTGCGAGAAACGTGGAGGTGGATAAATCGCTAGTCGCTTCCAGATGTATCGCCTTTGTTGCGAAGCAAACAAAAACGCACACGTATCCTTTTGTAATCAGACATGCCCTGCCCGTATAATTTTTTATTTCAAAAGGTCCAGTGAAGTCTACTCCAGTGTTTATGAAGGGTCGGCTTATTTCTGTGCGTTCAGGCGGAAGCGCTGCCATCAGTTGTTCTCGGGTCCTCTTTCTATAAATGAGACAAACCTTGCATTTATTAATTACATTTTTGATTAAATTTTTCATTCGAAGGATCCAATATTCAGATCTTAAAAGTCTTAGCATAAGCTGATTTCCACCGTGTAAGGAAATCGAGTGTGAGAATTTAACTAGAAGTCGGGAGAATTGGCAATCGTAAGGTAGAATAATTGGTACACGCTCTTTAGCGGGTATATTCGCTAAAGCCAATCTACCACCCGCTCGTATGATACCGTCTTTATCGAGAAACGGGTTGAGTGTTCGGATGGAACTTTTTGAGCCTACTGGGTTCGATGTCGCGAGTACGTTGTACTCCTCCGAAAAGCAGCGCCTCTGCGCTAACATAATGAGACGATTTTTTACCATTCGCATTTCCTCGGGGGTTATGGATGAGGTGTCCGCCCGAACAGTTAATTTGTGAACAGGATGCGTTTTGTGGTAAAATTGAAACACCCGTGCAATCACTCTCATGGCACGAGAGAAGTCTGAGAATCGTTCCAGAATGTCTGAGAGATCTGGAATTTTCGCCGTATGCGTTCGTACAACCTTTCGTTCTAGTTCCGTTTCCAATAGTAATTCGTCTGACCTCTGAGGCCACTCCGATGGTGGCGCTTTCAACCAGCCAGGACCTTGCCACCATAACATGCTCCTTGCTAACTCTTGAGGGGTGGCACCACGGCTGCCCAGATCCGCCGGGTTCTCAGCTGAATCAACGTGATTCCAGCTGCTAGTCCCAACCAGTTCGTCGATTTTTGCGACTCTGTTCGCTACAAACGTAGTCCAGCTGCAGGGTGGCTTTCTTAACCATGAAAGCACAATGGTGGAATCCGTCCATTTATAGATGACTGGCTGTGCGATGTTAAACTGTGGTAGTAAGGCATTGATTAATTCAGCTAACAATAGTGCACCACATAATTCCAGCCGAGGTAAGGATACGGTTTTCACCGGAGCTACTTTCGTCTTACCTACCAGTAAATTTACATACGGGGATTTACCTGATGTTCGTTCACATACTCTTACATATAACGCTGCTGCGTATGCTTTTTCGGAGGCATCGCAGAAACCGTGAAATTCGATCTCATCCCACGGAGTGAAATGAACCCATCTGGGTATTCTTATTTCTGATATATAAACATAGTTTTTAAGGAAATTTTCCCATCGTCTATGAGGACCTGAAGGGAGACTATCATCCCAGTCTATCTTCGTTAACCAGATGTCCTGCATTAAAATTTTAGCTTCTACTACGATGGGACCTAACCAGCCTGCGGGGTCAAATAATTTTGCGACATATGATAAAACTTCTCTTTTAGTATAGCTAGGCTTAGTGGGTATTTGTTGGACACTAAAATAGAACATATCGCTAATTGCATTCCATCGAATACCTAACATTCTAGCTTCGCTTAAATCATCAATTTCGAGAAACTCTTCCTTCAGAAGATGTTCCTTTGGTAAGGCTGATAAAATTTCTTTCGAGTTGGAAGTCCATTTCCTCAAGGGAAATCCAGCACTTTTCAGCGCTTCGATTAGCTCGTCGCGTGTCTTAGCCGCAGTCTCGCTATCGTGCGCACCTGCCAAGACATCATCAACATACATGTGTTGCTTGAGCACCTTTGACGCCAGAGGATATTTCAAACTGATATCCTCCGCTAATTGAAAGAGAGTTCGGATCGCTAAATAAGGAGCGCAATTGACTCCAAATGTGACCGTTCGAAGCTCATATTCCTGGATTTCCTCGTCTTGTGACTCCCTAAAGAGAATCCTGTGGAATTTAGTATCATCCGGGTGTAGGAGAATCTGCCGATACATCTTTTCTATGTCTGCATTAAATACATACTTAAAAAACCGCCATTTCAATAATAGCGCTATAAGGTCTGCTTGAAGAACAGGGCCGGGATATAAAATGTCATTCAGGCTGACACCGTTCGAGGATGGGCACGATGCGTTGAATACTACTCGTACCTTGGTAGTAGTACTGTCTGGTTTGATCACTGCATGGTGGGGTAAGTAATAACTATTGGAAGAGGACGCTGATTTCGTCTCTTTGCTTATTGGACTCATATGTCCAAGCGTTAAGTATTCCCGCAACACTCGGTTGTATTCCTCCTTCAGCTCCGGCTTCCTGGTCATCGTTGCTTCATTACGAACAAATTGAGCGGTTGCGCTGCTTCGTGAATATCCTAGTTCAATTTTTTCGGGAAATTCCTGTCGAAATGGAAGTGCCACTACGTAACGTCCTTCTTTATTCCTTATTGTTGTGCGCACATAATGACTTTCACATACTGCTTCTTCGGGGGTTGCTTGTTTTCTCATCGGCACCTGCTCTAACTCCCAGAATCGAGTCAGCTGCTGCCCTGATATCTCCGAAACCAAGGAGACACAACGCGACTGCTGGCAGTTAACAGCCGATATGGGAGCTGGACCGGTTAAAATCCATCCAAAAATTGTCTCCTGTGCCAACAGAGATCCCAACACGTTTCGTTTTACTTCATTACCTATCACCGCTGGGTACAGATCCGCACCAATTATCATGTCAACCTGTTGACTTCTGTAAAAGTTAATATCGGCCAATTTTATTGGGGGCAGTAAACCAAGGTATTTTTGATCTACTGAAAACTGGGGTAGGTTTCCTGTCAGCTGGGGTAAGATCAGGCCTCTTGCCTCAATCTTGAACAGGGGGTTGACAGGAGAACCTAAAACAAAGTTTGCGATTTTTCGCACTGTGGCCGAGGAAGTGGCACTTATACCACTCACTGCTGTATTGGTAGGTTGTGTTGGCAGATTGATGCGTCTCTGTAACCGTTCGGTGATAAAGGTCCCTTCTGATCCCGAGTCTAAAAGAGCCCTGGCCTCATATTCTACTCCTAGATGACATATGTGTACCATAGCTGTTCCTAGGATTACATTTTTTGCGTTTGCTGCAAAATGAGCGTTTACGTTCTCAGACGATGTTGGATTTTGAGACTGTTGAGTTTCGTTGTTCGTTGTAGGGGTACGGAGTGTGGAGGAGGGTTGTGAATTCCCACCCGAAGGGCGATGGAGGAGGGAGTGGTGTCGTTGGTGGCAGCTCATGCAGTTGAAGGTGCTGTTGCAATTCCTTGCCATGTGAGAGTGTGCCAAGCAATTCATGCACAAATTGTGTTTGCGAGCTACCTTGCACCTATCATCAACCTTCATTGCTAGAAATTTGGGGCAAGATTTTAATGGATGGGAAACTTTGGGACAGAGCCTGCATCCTGATTGAGTGTATTGTCCCACGTTGGCGGATACCTTTTTCTTCTCATTCGTGGATGTTGTGGAGCGATTTACGGAAGCTCGGGAAGAGCGGGCACCCTGTATGTCAGACACTGTTTCCAGCGTTTGAAACCTATTGGTGAGGTAGTTATCTAAATCTACCCAACTGGGAATTTCAGTCTTATTCTCGATGCTCTGCTCCCAAAGGGCTAAAGTGGCATCTGGCAATTTACTCGAGACTAGATATACGAAAATTGCATCCCAGTTTTCAGTATCAATTGCATTCATTTGCAAGACTGAGATGCAATTATTGACCGATCGCTGTAAGTTTTTAATTTCGGTTCCACGCTCTACTGTAACCGTCGGTAGATTGAATAGAATCTTCAGTTGAGTGTTGACCATGATACGTTTATTTTCAAATCTATCTGTTAGATTTTTCCATGCAACTAGAAATCCGTCATTTGTTAATGGGGATTTCTTAACTATATCCCTTGCCTCCCCACGAGTTTTCTGATTCAAATGGAATAATTTCTCTACCTGACTTAGTCGCGGATTATTTATGTAAATGGCGGTGAAGAGATCTCTGAACGAAGGCCATGCAGTATAATCGCCATAGAAAATTTCCGTATCGCATGGGGGTAACTTCATACCGGTACGGGTTTGCTGTACCGGGTCTGGAGGTGGGGGAGGAGCCACTGTCGAAGACACCTGTCTGATGAAGGTTAGGTTGTGAATAATTTCACCCATTAATGCTGCGCATGTTAGATACGCGGTATAGCAATTTTGGTAGCTATCTTTCGCAGATTGCATGGCCGATTTGCCAGCATCATCTTCGGCCAGGCCTCTCGTGTAACTACCGAAAGTTGTTTTTACTCTCTCCCAAAGATCCTTGAGTTCATCTCTTTGGACTTCAAGTGAGAAAGTGGTTTGATTTTCGTTTGGAATGTCATAGAAGTTTTTTTCAAACTCCAACAGTGCTTCACATGCGCGAGTGAAATCAATAATGGTGGCCATATTTAATGTTTTATCTCAAACTCAGATTATTTTTTAAAGTGTAAAAGAAGTTAAAGACTTTGGTGGATTTTAATCCCGATACTTTCCCGTATCTTCAGAAAATTTCCAAAAAAAACCAAACTTTTAGGGAATGTTCTAGTCCAGCAAAGGAATCACTAACTCCTAATCGCTACCAGAGCTTCCGGGTGCTCTCCGGTAGAGCAAAATATTTCCTAGAAATATTTAAGCTTGGAAAGGGATCACCGAATCCCACTACTCACAATACTATTCGGGTGGCCACCAATTGCGCCAATATTTCCAGAAACAAACAAAAATATTTTATATTGGCAAGGGATTCTCGAAATCCCTATACCTTAAAGACAAAAAACTTTTGTTCTTTTAATCAAATCGTTGGATGATTCGGGGTGCTCACTTAAAGAGCGAAGAAATCTCCCAGTAAGATTTCTCCAATAAGTTGGTGCGGATTTACGAAATTCCACCACTTGCTTGTCTGGGGCTCAGCTACTGAGCAACTATTTTGCCAGAAACCAAAATTTTCACAAAATATTACGCCCTGGCAAGGGATCAACAAATACCCTTTACTGCCAAGAACTTCGGGGTGCTCACCGAGTTGAGCAAAATAAAATCAGTCAATAAATTTTAAAAGGACCAAAGCTCTTAAAAAAGGTAAGTATAATTCTACGGCTTTTTATTATTGCATTAAAAACTTAAAGGGCAAACTCGAATTTCGTTATCGCGTATGTATATACAAATAATTATGTCAAATGGAGTACCTTACCTGTGTTGAGTGGTACTACCTTATATTTTTGTGCGTTGGGCCGTATGCTTGGGCCTTTGTTTTAAAGTTGGGCCGTTTTCATGGGCCTTGCTGCTTTCGTTGGGCCGTTTTCGTGGGCCTTGCTGCTTTCGTTGGGCCGTATGTGTGGGCCTTTGTTGTTGTTGCTAGTTGGGCCGTACGCTTGGGCCGTTGTTGTTGTTGCTAGTTGGGCCGTACGCTTGGGCCGTTGTTGTGGTTGGGCCGTATGCTTGGGCCTTTGTTTAAAAATTGGGCCGTATGTGTGGGCCTTGTTGGGTTAAGTTCCTATTTCGCACCGAACACCTTGCTTGTGGTACCTAGTACCAGTGTTCAGCACTTGCACCTCTCTTGTGGCAATACAGCCGGTGCTCTATCAAAAATTCCTATTACTAGTAAGCCACTTGGTGGGGGCTTCCGCTGCCGATAAGCCACTGGGGGGGGGCCTACCGTGATTCGCACTGAACACCTTGCTTGTGGTACCTAGTACCGGTGTGCAGCACTCGCGCCTGAGTTCTGGCAATACAGCCGACGCTTGGTAACTACCTATCACCACTAATACTATCACTCGTTGTTGTTGTTGATAAGCCACTGGTGGGGGCTTACGGTGATTCGCACTGACACCTTGCTTGTGGTACCTAGTACCGGTGTTCAGCACTCGCGCCTGAGTTATGGCAATACAGCCGGCGCTCCTAACGCTACCACTAACACTCCTATCACAACACACAAACTTCACTTTATTATATTTTTTTTTTTTTTTTTTGTGTTTTTTTTTTTTTTTTTCTTTCGAGATGGTTTCTGGAGTTTACTTGCGGACTTTACAGCTTACGATAGCGGTGCAGTGATGAAAAATGTTCACAATATTGCACTTGATGGCCTGTTGTGTTGTCTTGATGCAAATGATGCAATATGTGATGCTCTTGATGCAGGTGATGCAATATTGTTTGCCGATAACTGCTACTATGGACGTGTTTAAAATAGTGGTTAAGTTATATACGTGTGCTTTAATCACCGACCTTTAATATAAAAAACTTACAGTGAACTGTTTTGAAAATATATTAATATATTGACCGAAAATTCTTCGATTTCTAGTACCTATATTTCGCTAGGTATGTATGTATATACATATATATCAACATAAAATTCGTTACTTTTTTTTTTTTTTTTTTTGCTATTTTAATATATTATTGATTTCTCACGGAAAAGAAAATTATTTTTCACAAATTGTAGGCACCGAATGCGAATGGAGCGGGAAACTTTAAAACAAAAAATGCTTTGTTGGGGTGCCTTTTAGAAAACGGTACCTACTCTGTGGTTTGGTAGATCACCAATTTGAAAGTGGAATGTACACTGTCGCAATTTATAGAAACTTTAACAAAAAAAAATTTATGCACGAGGAATCCGCACTGACGCCTTGCTTCGTGGCACCTGTTGCCGGCGTTCAGCTCTCGCGCGATTTTTCACTTGCGCTATTCAAATATTTCACACTTTATGTTGTTTGAGTACTTACGGTTTGCTTGGTGGCACCTTACTCAGTGGCTAATTCGCCAATGCTCACCAATTTTTTTGTTGTCAAGGTAGCAATTCTTTTTGGATTCCGGCCTGGTTGACGCCTGACTGCTTGGCACCATGTGCCGGTGTTCAACCTTTGGATGCTGAGGTGGTGATAACTAACCGGTGGGTTGGATCGTGGTTCCTTAATCTAAATTCGCCCCTTTTGGTAGCCGCGTTGAAATCTGAGCAACTGCCTTTTCTGAAGTTTAATTTGTTGCCTCCTTGACTTGCTGTACTGCTTCGCTGTTGGTCCGGGAACCTTGGGTTGGCGTTATTCTCGGATATTTTCCAACGGGAACCAATGAAATGAAAAATAACAGTTATTAGCACATGTATCATGTATTAGCACATGTATCTGTTAATATGAATATATATAAGTATGTAGATATGTATGCACGTAATATGTTAATTTTCGCGACCAGAGTTAATTTTTTGGTGCTTTTTCGGCCGTTTGTAGATATGCCACAAAATGACTACCAGGAAATCTGCTCGCACAACAGCCTTTCCGTGGTACCTTTGTGGAACACTATACTAACACTCACCCAGAAATCTGTTCGCACAGCAGCCTTTCTGTGGCGTTTTAATATTTCGGTTTTTCTAACACTTTACCAATTTTTTAAACTTCCTTTTTCGTTTTTGTACTTACTCTGTCTTGTCCAATACCTTCTTTTGCCAATTATATGCTGCCGGGGTCGAATTTTTTCGTTTTTTTGTTTTGCCAACTTTCCACGGACTGGGGAATTCACTGAGTTACAAAAATTTATACCTAAAAGCACTCACCTCTGGATTCCTGCTTTCCGTCGCGCCAAATCCCTCGGAAAGTTCAGCTTTTTGGTATTTTTGTGGCTTTTCCAGCCTTTTTTTTTTTTTTTTTTTTTTTTTTTTTTCAATTTTTCACGTGTTTTATGAAAAATTGTATGTATGTATCGAAAATTTGTCGAGAATGACAGAACGAAAATGCACACTTGTCAAATCCTCTTCTTCTTGTTCAAATATCGTTCACAACAGTGTGGTGAGAAATTTAGGTGTTGGTAAATTTCTCAATGATGATTGGCGAGTTGTTGGTGTTCGTAAATTTGTTAGTGATTTTTTTTATCATAAATAAAGCTATCTTGAGATCCGGCTCGAAGGACCATGTTCGATCGGGGAATTTTTGGGGCCGGAATTCCTCATGAATTTCGGAAACGGGGAACAAGAGGCAGCCGGTTCTCAAGGTAGCTTCACTTATATGAACGAATGTGGAAAATGAATACGCAGAAATTAATTAATAATTAATTCATTTAATTTCAATTCAAATTTTTCAATCTTTACACTTCACTAAATTTGAGCACTTAAGTATATATTTGCGTATGATATACTTCACGGTATTTATTTATATACATATATACATATGGGGGTTGTACTCACCTGAGATGTCGTTGATGAAAAATCTGATGATCAAAAGAAGACCAACTGTTTTGTTTCCACCCCTTTTATAGGCACCACAGAAGGTGGAGCCAAAAACAACGGGATCAGCTAACAGGACTCATACCAAAGCGAGATAAAGTAACGAGTCCTGTCAGCTGATTGATCATTCACCATGATCTGTCAATCATGACTCCTACCAGCGACATCTCGGAGTGAGAGTTGGCGTAAACAGCATATATAAGTGAAAAATACAACAGCTCAGCAGGACCATCGGTAGACGCAGTGCTTAGCGTTTCGCTAATATTCGACTACTGATGGTTGGAGCGTAGGTTCAATGCCTGGTGTGCTCCCGAGAAGATGTCTGATGATGAAGAAAGTGGTTTTTCTTCGAAATAGCTATCACATCTACCATCGCTGTATGAGCTAGTTGGATTTTTCCGCTTATTCCAAAGTATAAAAAAAATTAAAATTAAAAATAATAATTTCGTGCTAGACACTAACATACCCAAGAAAATATTAAATATTAAATCAAGTAAAAATATTTTAAAAATATTAAAAACGTAAAAAATAAGGAAAATGAAAACTAATCATGAGGGATTAGAAAACCATAATTAGTCAACTAGTACTTATTTTCCCAGGACTTGCTCACTGAAATGACAACATTTCAATTAATATAAGTGAAGATGCAAATAGTGAACTCTTTATACTAAATGCTTCACTAACAATCTGTGAATTACAGAAATATTCAGAAATATGCAAAGCGGATGGCTAATGAAAAAACATACATGTTACTTTGGAAATGCAAATTCAGTTAGAAATATTTTACTTCGCTCAAGAAAACGTTTTCTTATTTATTTTAAATTTTTTTTGCTGTAGTTTGCTGATATGCTCAAAGAACTTTGGCGTTCAAATTGACCAAGAAATATTTTACTTCGGTCAAGAAAACCTTTTCTTATTTATTTTCAATTTTTTTTGCTGTACTTTATTTTTCCAATTCATCGAAACACAATTTTCTTAAATTCTTCTTGATATTAGCAAAAATATTTTCTTCATTTAAGTAAATTTAAGAAAAGATGTTCTTATTTATTTAAATATTTTTTTTTTCAACACTTTTTTTCTATAGATTTTGTTAGTGTTCTTGAATAAGAAAATAATTTTCTCATTTTTGGAAAACTCAATTTCTTAATTCCAGTAATAATTAAGTAAATTTTTCTTATTTCCCTAAAAATTTTCTAAATTGAGTTCAAGAAAGCATTTTTCTTGATTCAAGTATACAAATTTCTTTCCGTGCAAGAAATACTCGCTGTTGTGGGATGTGTCTTAGTATTCCCGGCATACTGGCGGTTGCAATGACCCCAGCGTAGTTTCGCCAGTGTCTCGCGGGTTTATGACAGTTCCTAATCTTCCTCTACCAAGTGTGGGTATTTTGTTTCTTGAAGATAACTCGCCTCTGGGATCGAGTGGATGATTCATCGAATGCCTGGGAATGGATTCGAGCTCGATCAGGTAGCATTTAAGGCGGCCTATTTGTTATTATCCCAACAGAAACTGCTTGTTTAACACAATATTATGAACCTGAGTTTCTTGGTGGCAGTAGAATTTCGCTATCGTTTGGAGGTACCCTGTATATGTTTTGAGAATGAAATTTTGGTATGCTGGAATCTTCGTAAATAGGGTGCTGAAAATTCCCGGCAACCATGGTTGTTTTGTTGGTTTGAGTGGCGAGTCCCACTCACTCCAATTAGCGCCGATGCGCCATTTTGTATATCACAAGTCGTAACCAAACCAGTAAAAAGTAAAAGTAGAAGAGAACTCCCGCACCCACCCTGCGGGAAATGTCGCTTCTGTCTATCTTTAGAATAGCTGAGGATCGCATATCATTGTATGAAGGCCACACATTTCTGCAGGCCTTCAACCACCTCCATCTCGTTTTATCCTCCTCGAGTCAGTGACGAGAGATTCGGCCATTTATGTAGCCCAGGGGCGCAAGAATCTTCCCCGCCTCAGGGATACGCTATGTCGACTTGTCAAGCCCATGACCCCCTGTGCACTGCCTGACAAGGCTTAATGACACCGTAGCAGAGAGCCTTAAGAGCCGTCTGACTATCCGAGAACATAAATTTCCTGCTTCCGTCATTGGCACTTTCCGTTGAAAGTAGAGCTTTGAGTGGCGAAAACTTGGAATTGAAAGACGCTCGCCGTGTTTAAGAGCCCTGGCGACCATATTGTAGATGCACAGTTGATGACCGGTCGCCAGATTGCTTTGTACATATATATAAGGCCGATTGCGAGTAAAGGATTGAGAAGTTTGTTGCAACAATTTCGGCGACCGAAACCTGCTCATTATTCTTCCCTGAGCAGAGTGTGGCGGCGAGAGGAATTCAAATTCTTGAAGTAAGTGTCCCGAAAGCTTGTTTGTCCTCTGGCAAAACTAAGTCACTGAAACGATCCAATACAGTTTATCGCAGGATAAGCACGCCTAAATAGAAGGTACAACAGAACCAAAAGTGTACATCTTAAAAATGGTCCAACTGAAAGGGTAATGTTCAATACATATTTGCTCTTATTTTTTTTCCATATACCGCTAGGGTTAACAAAAAAAGTAATTTTTATTTTCGGTCTCTTATAGATACAAAAAAAAACCAAAAAAAAGGTCGCGCAATGAGATGTGGGCGTGTGTGTGTGTTGGGTTGAATGGCAATGTCTTTCCATTATTCTAGTTAATTCATTCACTCACTCCGCTTACCCATATGACACCTGCTACAATACCATTCATTGTCATTATAAAACAACCACCTTTCACACTGCGACGTATGTACCTACAAATGTGTGTATGTATGTATAATATCTAGCAACCAACCCACTACATTAATCATATTCAATGCCCAAGTTCGACGCCAAAATGTGACATGAATGCATTGCGGGCTATCATTTGAGCAGCTGTTAGTTGACTCCAAGCGTGCGAATACCTAGATGTGTATGTATGTAAGTATGTAAGTATGTATGTAGGTATGTATATACTGCATGGAATCAACTCTGCTGCTGAACTCTATCTACCTTAAACTGCTTGTGTTGCTGCTGCTGTTGCTGCTTTTGCTGTTCAGTTGCTTTTACTGTTCAGTTTTTGTCTCTATTGTTTAGCCGCATAATATTCACTTTTCGCTCGTTGTTGTCGTTGCTTGCCATTTCTATGAATTTGCTGTGAATGCGCGAATATCGCGTTAATGTTGATGTGTAGCGCGGGAAATATCATACATGAGCATACAACATGCATTTGATGGTAATTTTATGAGCATGTGTGTATGATTTCCTATGCATATTTGTGCGTGCCCTGCAACAAATCACGCTAGTTCCAGACTAGTGCAGAACTAGTTCAAAAACAACAGGGCTGGTTCGCCTTCTATCCCAACGCAATGCTTTCAACTGTCTTTTTTAACGCGGCCATGTTCTACGAAGTGGCAATTATGCGTTCTAAAGTAGGCACTTCCTATGCGGACAGTCCTGGGTTAGTTAAAAAATCAATAGTTCGGAGTTAGTTCAAAAGGAAGCACTTCGGGACTACTTCAAAAATGTTCGGTCTTTGTCCGCGCTTTGCAAAAATAATCCACTTAACATACTTAAAATAAATGCGGCTTTACAACATATGTATATAATAAAGTACTAAGTTTCTGAAACTTAAACATACAAAATCTGGAATTATCCCCATTCACCTAAAAATGCCAAGTAATAGCATTGACAGACGGCAGCGATAATCCGGAATATCTAGCTAATTCGGACTTAACTTGAGAATTAACTGGAGGTAATCCGGAATATCTCTTGAGTTAGTCCTCAAAATTTTAGCGGATTAGAGCATTTTGTAATGACAATGGTGAAAGATGTCTATTGTGCATGAAAGGGAAGAAAAAGAAGAACCCAAGGCAGATCTAGGAAGGTAGGCGCATAAGTGAATTCAGAAATTTCGAATGTAATTTGTTATTGTAATTGGTAGAGTGTAATGTCAAAATGATATTTCGCCTTGGTTGAAATCTGAATTCGTTTGGGACTCGCCCATTCCTATTGACCATGATGTGATTTCGTTTTGATTTTAACATTACCCTACCTTTGGAAATAAAGCAAGAAGTTTTTGAATTCGCCGTTGCGCCTACCTTCCTTCAGCTGTTTTGTTAATCCGCAATACTTGCCGTCTGTCAGGGTAAAATTTTAATCGAATTAAGTGTTGCGGTAATCGGGATTATCGCTGCCGTCTGTCAATGCTATAATACTACTTTGATTATATGTACATCCTTCCAAACAAGTTCCATTTGGTATTAGCCAGCAGAAGACAGCAAAAAGGAACGATATTGTAAAGTGCAACATTGGCTGTTTCTCAATATTATAGACCTAATAGCTATAAACAAAAACTTTTCATAAAGTCACAATAATAAACCCTCCCGCTCTGCATCCCTTTGGAATCAGTTCTGAGTTAGCTGTGAACTCTCCAGTTCTAGACTGTCGTTTTTCAGGACGGTCTCTTATCTTAGCTGCAGGGTACATACATACATATGTATGTGAGTGTAAAGGTACACAATGAATTTCGAATGGCAAAGTGCGAAAAATCATAAAAAAAGCAACATGACATTATAAAATTTGATTGGGATAATGATTGAAAATTGCGAGCGTAATTGAATGGCTAATTAGCGCCAATCAAATAATAGACAGAAATGAAACAAGTAAAAGCGCGGCTGTCTTCGGCCGTACCGAAGACTTCATACCTTTCATGAGTGGGGAAATGAAAAGTTACCTATGTATGTACATAGCCGGATTAAGTTTAATTTATAATTTTAATTCTGTGGGTTATTTATGGAAAGATTTATTAGAAAAAAAATGGTGTCTTGGCTATTTAAATGGAGGAGCTACACACCAAAATGTCCATATCTGAACAATCGGTTTTAGGGGAGCTATAGGTTATAGTGGTCCGATCTTAACAATTTTCGGTAATACCGTTCGGGCCCATATGGGTACAAATACTTAAAAATTTCACGCCGTTAGCTGTTTAAATCGAGGAGTTATACATCAAAATGTGTATATCTGAATAATCGGATGTTGTGGAACTATATGTTATAGTGGTCCAATCTTGACAATTTTCTATAACCTTGTTTGGGCCAAAATGGGCACGTCTACTTCCATGTTTCATGTCCTTAGCTGTTAAAATGGAGGAGTTATACACCAAAATGTCCATATCTGAACAGTCGGTTGTAGGGGAGCTATAGGTTATAGTGGTCCGATCTTAACAATTTTCGGTAATCGCATTTGGGCCCATATGGGTACAAATACTTCAAAATTTCACGCCGTTAGCTGTTAAAATGGAGGAGTTATACACCAAAATGTCCATATCTGAACAATCGGTTGTAGGGCAGCTATATGTTATAGTGGTCCGATCTTGACAATTTTCGGTAACCCTATTTGGGCCCACATGGGTACAAATACTTCAAAATTTCACGCCGTTAGCTGTTAAAATGGAGGTGTTATACACCAAAATGTCCATATCTGAACAATCGGTTGTAGGGGAGCTATATGTTATAGTGGTCCGATCTTGAAAATTTTCTGTAACCCTGTTTGGGCCCATATGGGTACAAATACTTAAAAATTCCACGCCGTTAGCTGTTAAAATGGAGGAGTTATACACCAAAATGTCCATATCTGAACAATCGGTTGTAGGGGAGCTATAGGTTATAGTGGTCCGATCTTAACAATTTTCGGCAATCCCGTTTGGGTCCATATGGGTACAAATCCTTCAAAATTTTAGGCCGTTAGCTGTTAAAATGTAGGAGTTATACACCAAAATTTGTATATCTGAATAATCGGATGTTGTGGAACTATATGTTATAGTGGTCCGATCTTGACAATTTTCGGTAACCTTGTTTGGGCCAAAATGGGCACGTCTACTTCAAAATTTCATGTCCTTAGCTGTTTAAATGGGGAAGTTATGCACAAATAACATCCAAAAATTTCATGTATATCTGAATAATCGGTTGTTTTCTATATGTTATAGTGGTCCGATTCGGCCGGTTCCGACAAATGATCAGCTGCATATAACAACATACCTGTATTCCGAATTTCATTCAGATATCTCAAGAACTGAGGGACTAGTTTGCGTTCACACAGACGGACGGACGGACAGACGGACAGACGGACAGACGGACAGACGGACATGGCTTAATCGACTCAGCTCGTGATTCTGATCATATCGGTATATATTTTGGTGGGTCCCCCACGCTTCCTTCTGGTACTTTCGACAAATTTTTTTTGGCACTAAGTTATAATACCATTTCATTCTCATGAAAGGTATAAAAAGCGATTGCGCTTAAAGTTTGAAATGAACATCGAAAATCAGAGCTTGATGGCGCGCTCTACAAGTAGCAATTGGAATTAAATTATAGGGCCACCCAATGCGTTAGAAAAAAAATTAAAGCGTGAATAACGGGTATTCATGAACATTGATGTGTAAACAGTTTCGAAATCGGATATTTATTCCCTTTTCCTTATTCCTTTTTTTCTATGGATTAAAATGCGACTATCGTTTTTGTAATTTTTAGTTGTCATTGTGACTGCTACTATTTTGTTGTTTTTGTTTGTTTTGGTTTTTGGTTTTTAAATTTTGATTTGTTTTCTATTACTCAGAAACATGCAAGATCATCAGAGTCCACATTTGACCCATATCTGGAGACCCGGCCTAGGAATCATAAAGAGTAGAGCTTCGTGTAGAAGTCCCGCTCAACACTTTTCATTTGATACGAATATTGCTCAGAAATATTCCGGGTTAATCCGGGGTCACATTTTGACCCATATTTGGGGACCCGATCTAGGACTCATAAAATGAATAGAGCTCTATGTGAAAGCCCTGATCAACACCTTTTATTTGATACCAATATTGCTCAGAAACATTCAAGGATAATCCGGTCCTCATTCTGGCCCATATATCGACACCCGACCTAGACATCATAAAGAATAGACATCCATGTAGTATCCCTGCTCAACACCTTTCATTTGATACCAATATTGCTCAGAAACATTCAAGGATCATCCAGGTTCTCGTATTTCCCCATATCTCGGGACCCGATATAGGAATCACAAAGAGTAGAGCTCCGTGTAGAAGATCTGCTCAAAACCTTTCATTTGATACCAATATTGCTCAGAAACATTCCAGGATCATCAGGGTCATCGTTTTGACCCATATCTCGGGACCCGACATAGGAATTATAAAGAGTAGATCTCCGTATAGAATCCCTGCTCAGAACCTTTCATTTCATACCAATTTTGCTCAGAAACATTCAAGGATCATCCGGGTCCTCGTTTTGGCCCATATCTCGGGACCCGAACTAGGAATCATAAAGAGTAGAGCTCCCTGTAGAAGCTTTGCATAAAACATTTCATTCGCTTCGCTTCGTTGCTGTTGTTGCTGATATTTGCATTTGCACGACTATGCATGCAAGCATTTGTAAGTACATGCCTAGCTACCTACCTACCACTGACAATGCCAAGGTCATTTACGGTTTACGCATTTACATGTTTACTCGTTTACGCATTTACATGTTTACGCGTAAACTTTACATGTTTTTCGAAATTACTCGTAGCTACAGCAAAGATGTTTACACATCAAAAACTAAAACTCTCAAGTATACGACAACTTTGTGCCAAAGTACCAGAAGAAACCTACCAAGTAACATATACCAATGTGAACAGGATCATGAGCTGAGTCGTCCGACTGTCTGTCTGTCTGAGTTTTCATCTGTGTTATAGCCCATTCTTCAGGTTTTGAGATATCGGCTTGAAATTCGGTATGTAGATGTAGACATTCTTCAGATATAGACATTTGGGGTATATCTAATCTCTCAATTAGGACTAATAAATCTTTAAGCAAAAATTGACAGTACAAATAAATGAATACCAGACCATGTAATGTTTCATTTTCCCTCATTCATGTAAGCTACGAAATCTTCGGTACGTCCGAAGACAGGCACGCTCTTACGTTTCTTTCATTTTCCTTATTTTTGTTAATAAGTTTTTCTTTTTTTCTTAAAAGTCATTTCATTTTGTTTAAGCGCTATTTGTAGATACTACGCGAATATTAAAATATCAAAAAACATAAAATTACTTTTATGAAAATGAATGCATAAAGTGTTTGTTGCTTTTCGCTTTTATTTTGCGCTTAATAAATGTAATTGAAATTAAAAGTGAAAATACGTGTCACAGTCGTGTCTTTAACTGCCCAACCGCATATAAAAAAAATTGTATATCTACTCACCTGATGACAGTTTTTGTATTTATGTATATGCGTATAAATTTATCATGTTTACCTAAACGCGAACAAGCAAGCAGACACAAATTAGTGGAAAAAGTGGTGGTATATACTCATACATACATATCTACATACATATATATGCATGGATTAATTGAATAAACTTGTATGTATGTTACTTGTTGGTATGTTAATTGTGCTTTTGGGTGTATTACATTTTGGGTCACAGCAAATTAATCCCTTAAGTAATTAAAAGGAACCTGCCGCCACCGCATATTCACGAAAAGGGTATGTTTGGCAGTTATTAACCGACTTTTTTTTATCAGAGATCAATACCAAATAATAACACATGAGTAATGTGCTTTTTTTGAGCGATACTTTTACAAGTCATTGACATATCGAAGCTTCCAAATAATACTGTACTATGTCGACTTAGTAGGTATGTTTTCCTGCTTTTGGAGTTTTCAAGTAATACGTGTCTTGACTTGGGTGCTGTCAGAAGTTGCCAGCGAAGATATACTTGGCATACAACTGAAGTTTTATATGGGTACAGCCAGAGGACGCAAGAAATTACTTTCAGAAAGTGAAAAATTCAAATTTTTGTTTTTGTTTCTTTTAAAAAAACAAATACAAAAATTTGAATTTTCACTTCCTGAAAGTAATTTCTTGCGTCCTCTGGCTGTGCCATATCGGTTTTAAGCTTTGAGGGCTACCCTGCAAAACACAATTTTCAGTCTTACTACAATTGTTGTAAGAATGCGCCGATATGTTGTTCAGCGAATAAAAATTCACCAGCTGCATGCATATTCTGTATACATATACATACATATGTACATATATATATATTTTTTTTTTCAAAAACAATTCTTTTATGTGAAGTTTATATAAGCTATTGGCCATTTTTTACTTAAGAAAATTAAAAAAAAAATTGGTAGAAGGTATGGATCCATTTCGGACTGAGTTTTTCTTTCCGAACCAAATTTTTTTAGATTGGTGAATAGTCTCCCTGAGTGCCCTCAGATATAATATTTCCACTAAAGTTGTACCCAAAGTTGCAGTTTGCTTAGAACCAGCAGTTGAGCGAATAATTTAGGCAATTTTATTTTTTCGATTTTGCAGAGATTTCAACTCTTTTTGTAATAAGAGTTCTTTTAAGTAAATTTCAGTTACCCATATTATATAAAATAAAATGAAATGAACTTTTGTTTAAACATAGCTGCCATTTATATCCGTATGTCAGTGGAGAAAGAGTAGAAATAAAATTTCAACTTTAGTTTCCTTTTAGCAAAAAAATAAAAAAAATAATAATAATCATGTCAATGGCGCTAAAATCACATGTTTTCCAACTTAAACGCACTAGCGGGTGCTTAATGCCTGTTTCGTTAGCAATTTGCACTTATTTACTTGATTTCATTTTATTTGCTTCCATTTGGCTTTTTTACTTCTTTCTCACATTCTAAGTAATTTTAATTATTTAATTTATTTTGTTGTATTTCTTTTTCTTTTTCTTTTAATTTCGTTTGTCTTATACATTTGTTGAAGCGCAACATTTCTCTGTCGAATCAATTAATTATTTATCGCTTAAATTCTTCTCCACTTGTCATTATGTCATTGTTTACTCGACGACGACGTTGCTATTTTTTGCTTTTACACTAGCATTCCAACCCTCACCCTCCTTTCCAATGCTCATGCTCTTTCACGATTTCTCCATTTGCCTTATGGCAAAAAGGACCCAAGAGCTTTAGGTCAGAGGTCGGTAACACACACACATACAAACATACCTACACACACACATAGAAAGCTCTTAGTTTTTCCGTTAACAAAACATCTCGCCAACGAACCAGCCAAGCCAGCTAACCATTCGGCCATTTGGGCTAACTGCATGCAATGCGTCATTTCGACAGTTGTACAACAGCCAATTGGTCGGCAAGCAATAACAGCAACAAAAAAACACAACACAACAACTCTTTTCAACTTTATCAATTCTCAATTGAGTTTTGTGCGCATAAGCTGCTAGCAAGAAGAATCTAAGTATTTATGCAACAGCACAAATAAAAGTAACAGAAAAAAGTAAAGATAAATTCGTTCTTGGATGCCTCTGACCTGGGCGACACACAATTTTTTTTTTGCGCTGAGATGTTTGCTATAGTTACAAACATTCATGTAACACACAAGCACATAAACAAATATCATTCGATTCAAAGGGTGGCTGTAAGTGTATCTAAGCTTAAATTATCTCACCGTTCGTTCTCGCATGGCTTTTTGCAATTCCAACGTTATTGCCGTTACTGCTGTCGTCGACATTGCAATTGATGTAGTTGTTGTTGTTGTTTCTTTTACTTCGCTTTTGTTATTGCTTTTATTCTTGTTGAATTGCTGATACTTCTTTGGTTGTTACTTTATAGCTCACAGCTCAAATGCTATTCGTCTTTATTACGCTTACTCTATCACTTGTTACTTTCCCTTTTTCTTCAACAGCATCATAATCTTGGTATATCTTCGACGACTTCGTTTTCTCTTCACTTCCCCATTTTTCCTTGCGCTCCCACTATTTACTTGTAGATTTTTTCGTTTTCGTCTTACATACAATCCAATGCTACGGCTTACATTTTTTTCTCGTTCTTTTATTTTTTTGTTGATGTTGTTGTTGTTGTTGTTGTTGTTACTTTTGTTGTAATTCTGTTACTGCTATTTGCAGCTCTGAGGTATTTTCTTAAGCAACAATTGAAATCCCCAATTGACAAAAAGAAAACCAATTTACCAGACAACGACGACAACATCTTAGAACATACGCTAGATAAATTCATCAGGTGAATTCCAGTGTAACTAAAAAACACACATATCTACACACAATGAAACCACTAACAACCCAATTGGAAATTTGTTGGTGGATTTAATAACCAGTACAATGTAACCGGTAGCTTCGTAAGTGAAACAAGTAAAAGCGTGACTGTCTTCAGCCATAAAATTAATGAATGAGGAAAGGAAATGTTACTTAGTCCAATTTTGTATAACACTGTACACCAATATTGCAGTTTTTGAAAAGTCCAAGTGATTTGAAAAGTGTATCAGACGTACTTTTGTTAGCTCATCACAAGAGTGTTTTTTTTTATGTTTTTCGGGTTAAATTTAAAATTTTCGCGTAGGATGAAACGTCACCATAAATTTATCAAACGAATGCAATTTAGTTATTTTTAATTTGGTACCCATGTATCCATATTTTATGGTTTTCTATAACCATAATTGAGTTAAAAAAAAATCAAACAGGTGGCAACCCTGCCAAAAATATATCCAACTATCTTGTCCATTAGTCCTCTTTAATTTAAAATCCACATTTCCATATTTTATGGCATTTTATAAACATAATTGAGTTTAAAAATATAAAGTTGGCAACCCTGCCAATATCAGTTAAATCGCTTAAGCCATTATCTTTTTTTTTAGGTACACAATATTTCTATAGATACATATATAGGTACATACATATAACCCCAAAATTTCAAAACCCGATAAAAAAATTATTTGATCTGACCAGAAAAAACTAAATATACCCTCGTGATCAAGAGACAAAAACACATCCGATACAACCTCATGATTTTGATCATATCAGTATACCTATATATATTTTTGTGGATCTAGCGCTTCTCCATTTGGTACTGAACCATTAAAATGTCCATGAAAGGTAAAAAAATGCAACCAGAACATCAGAAATAAAAGGAGATTGAGATGTATTTCATTCGGAAACTCATCATCATCATTATCATTTTCCTATTTTTCATCATTTTCTCACCTTCTTATTTTCTTCTTCTTCTTTCATTTTTCTCTTCTTCTTTCATTCTTCTCTACTTCTCTTTTTCTCCTTCTTCTTCTTCTTCTTCTTCTTCTTCTTCTTCTTCTTCTTCTACTTCTCTTCTCCTTTGTAACTCTAGTGTAATTTTTTGTTCTTTTCTTCTTTTTATTGGTCCCTCCAAAACTTGACGATTTTCGTTAATAAACTTTTAGCAGATTTCTCGAAAAATGTGCCTTAATAATTTGTAATGATAAAACATTTCCGGATGGGTAAGTTATCGCTACCCCAAAGTAAGTACATAAACACTCACATATACACCACAAAAGAGTAATGTGAAAATAAAAATCCAACAACTTTGACATGGCATGGCTTCGTCGTACTTGAGCACATTAAGTAGGCCGTCAGGCAGCACAGCATTGCACAGCACACGGAAGTCAGCGCAAGTCGCATTACAAATGTTCTGTGTCCTTTTTCTTCTTCGTGTGTTGGATCAAACGACAATTGAATTTGCCATGTTAAAGTTTATATCGATGGGCACCTACAACAACAACAACAGCAACGCCAGCAAAAGAAAAAAACCAAACCAAACGAAAAGTCATTCTAATGTGATGTCAGGCATAGCGTTGCTGTATTGAATAAGTAAGAAATTGTTGGATATCTAGTTGTAATTCTATAAAGCAAACGAGTAAATTCTTAAGGATATCAAACATCTTATTTTGTTACATACACAAACATACTTGTATATAAGTATCTATATAAGTATTTTGCAATGAAACTACAAGCTGACCACCAGCACCAAGAGGCAAGAGGATCGACCAGCAGCGCGCGATTTCAAAGCTAAAGGAAGAAAGAATGTGTTACAGCAAAAAAATGTTAAGGACTTGTTTTGCGCAAAATCCGTTGACATTCTTTTAAATATCTCAAGGGTATGTATGCATACCTTTTTGTCTGTCTGTAAGTGTATTGACGGCATACATATCTACATATGTTTTTACTTTTGCCTTGGTTATCGAGTGCATTTTGGATAGAGGAAATTGATACTAATTTGCTGACATTAACTATTTCATTAAACTTTTATTTATTCTTTTTGATTTTATTTACAATGCCTCATGCTCTACTAACCAAGGTAAACAAATGTATTTTTTTGCTTTTAATTTTTTTTTTGTTTCCGGTAGAATAAACATTCAGTGAAAATATTTGTTGTGGCACAAATTTTTGTTTAAGACCAAAAGTGGCAAAAATAAAATTTTTTAAGTATGTAGAGATTAAATTTTCACTTTGGCTGTATGAGAGTTCGAGTCATCAATATAATCCATACACAACACAAATCAAATGTAATGCAATGTAGCGTTATAATAATACAGCCTCCACTGTAACATCCAACAAATTGCGCCTAAAATCCCTCTCGGAAATAGCGCAAATACACAACCAGTAACTAACAGTTTAGTTGCCTACCAATAGCAAGCACGGTGATTCTCAACCGTTTCATATCTGTTGATATATGAAGGAGCCGAAACGGACAGTTTGAATCAGTCTCCGTAGGTAAGTACGCGGGATATTAAACCCCCGCTAGCTGGCTTGGTGGATGAGGTGTTGTCATGGCACTGTTCATCCATGGCTTGGCAACGGAGCCACCTCGGCTAAGTGATGCGGCCACACAGCCCTTATGACACCCATTCATTACCTTCCAGTAGTGTGCAACCATGAGTGCGAGGGCGTCCTGCACCTATAGAAGTGACACCGACACCAACATCGTCTCTGCACTGTCATACGCCTCCCCTCTCATTCAAGGTAGTCGCCCTCTGCTACTACGATGCTGCCCGCTCTGAGATCCCTGTATCTATTCCCGTTCAACCTCCTCCGAGTATATTCAATATCCGCCGCTACCAGCCAACCCGTCCACGTCTACAAGCCTCTCCTTCTCTCTTCTCACCATCTCTCTTTTTCGTTACACAAAGCTGCCCTCTCAAGACCTCAGACTGTGTGTCTGTGTGTGTTGGACCTTAACACATAAATCTAGTGTTCTTTTATTCAGTGGGGGTTTGTGGCACCCCTACCCGACCTTGAACAGACTGAGCGCTACCTCAACATTCGACAAAACCCATCTCATAAGATGCTTCTTAGTTTCAGGTGTAATAAAATAAAATGTTTCTAATAAATTTTAAAATCTAATCGCATTTTTTAATATTGAACAATATTGAAAATACGGCAACCCGAGTCTTGTAGTAAATTAGGTACAAATTAGGAGTTCTACGGAGTTAATTGTGATTGGTGAGAAAAATGAGGTATGCGCTTTTTATTTCGTACAGCAAAAGTTTTGATTTTTCTTGGACTGTCTTAAAGTAAATATATTTAGGATGTCCTCTGGAAGAGGATATTTTGCATAAATAACACGCGTGTTAATCTCAAGATCGTAAAAAAAGCTTATCTTGTTTCGGAGTAACTACATTATCGATTAGGTTTTGATAGGTTAGCGAACTGTTTAGCCTTTATGAGCCACAATAGCGACACACTCAAGGGAAATATGTAGTAAGGAAGCCAATTGTGATACCACTAAACAGAGCGCTGCTGCTATTTGTACCACCTTGGATCCAGGATCCACTCTGTGTTCTGTGTTCTAGCCATTAGGGCTCGCTGTCGATACGTTAAATTTTGTTGAATTATTTTCTGCTGAATTTGCTAAGTAAGCAAGTCAAAGTCTATATATCTACACTGAGAGAAAAAAAATATATGGAGGGGTCAAAGAAATTGTTTACCTATTTTGAACACTACTTTCTTTGTTTTGAGTAAATTTTCCTTAAAACATGTTAAAAGGTTTATAAAAGATTGTTGTTACATGCGCTACCATGGTTTCATATACTTGTTTTGAAAAAATTCATACATTAAAATAATGAAAAATTCTTTAAGCGCCATTCCATTCCCAACTTTCCTTGTTTTGAAGACTTGATTTCTTTAATTTTGAGAAATTAAATTCCCATACAAATCCCCATGGCAACGAATTTGTTTGAATGTTTTTTTATGTTTTTTCCACATTTTTGAGAAAATTTACACAAAACAAAGAAAATTTTGTGTTGGGACGCGTGTTCAAAATAAGGAAAATTATGTCTTTGATCGAGAGAAATTTTTTTTTTGAGTGTAATGAACACGTGAATGGCAAAAATCACGTTCATTACCAACATCATCGAAATAAACTTGTTCATTAGTTTCAATTTCCAATTCATTAAGATCCGAGTGACAACATACTTAATAAAAAGATTTTTCTTAAATTTTGAAATAACAAGCCATAAATATTAAATCAACATTCACTAAATAAGATGCAAACACATACATAAATTAAAGTAAACAACAATTTTCTCACACCCACTACCAACGCCTTAGCCAATCATTTATCAAAAACAAAAGCGTACTCAGGTGAAAACCCACACAAGTACAAGCGAGTGAGCGAGGAAGCAAAGAAGCAAACAAGAAAAAAGTGATACAGACTTGCAGCGAAATATTAAGTTTCATGCGATTAAATCATTGAAAATGATTAATGACTAACAGCCACTTAACACAAACACCAACACACACACAGACACATACATATGTACCCTGCAGGGAACTCAATAACTGTAGTGAGCAAAATTTCTAGTTCCGAACTAGCGAAAAGGTGTCAAAAGGGAACTAGATCAATTGTAGTTAGACCCTCACCAGTTCAGAAGAAGTGAATTGAGTGACCATTATAAGACACACTTTGATCTGTATGCAATTTCGAGGTGACAAAAATTCTATGAAAATTTTTCGTTCGTTCAATTGCCGTCGGCTTTGCATATTTCTACAATTCTCAGATTGTTAGTAAAGCTTATCGTATAAAGAGGACAGTTTGCATGAAATGTTTGCAAAAATGTGCCTTTCCGATCCCTCAATCTTATTTCACATTTTTTTTTATTTTATTACTTTTTTAATGTTTTTTTACATTTTTGTTTAATAAATAAATAAAAAAAAGATCGTATATTTTGAGAGCTTTTTGGCCGGTAATAAATAAGCAAAACTAAGTTTTCTTATTTTCTCCTACGCGTTTCGGCTTGATTCTCAGCCTCCATCAGGGAGTCTCTATTTATTTAAACAATGAAAAAGAAGAAACCACAATTTATTACCGGCCAATAAGCTCTCAAAATATACATATATATATGATCTATGGCCTTATATCAATAATAAAAAAAAGATCATCTGCCTAGACATCGACAGGATTCGAACCCGCGCTCGCCAGATTGATTGTCACACGCATTAGCCAGTGGGCCATCGCGCATCTTGCATGAAGTGTGTGCCAAATGCTGCACTTAAGCGGCAGGTGAAAAACTGTAGAATTTGTAGGTACTTGTAGTTAGTTCAGAACTATCGAAATTGTGACAATAAACGAACTAGTGAAAACTGTAGTATTTAGTACTAGTTCGGAACTATCGAAAATGTAGTGCAGGGGGTGACAACTGACACCGCCTAGGACATCGCCGTATTAAATTCGCCAGTTGATAACATGCAAAAGAGATTTAGCTCACACTAGTAGTGTCGAAAAATGCACCAGAAGCGACCTAGTTCGGAACTAGAGATTTTCCCTACAGGGTATATACAAATACTTATGTATATAAATATGAATAGCTGCGATATGAGACCGACAAAATAAAGTATGTAAAGCATGACAACAAATAAATGTATGTTTAAATATTTTATTCGAAAAGTTTTAGTGATACATAAAAACAAAACCGCAAAGCCACAAATACCAAAAACAAAAAACCAAAAACAAAAAGGAGAAAGCACAAAGAAACGTGTTGAAATGTCTATAGAAACGTGAAGAAAGTATGAAAGAAACAAACTTTTTTGCTTACACTTTTTGATACATACAAATACATACATGAACGTGCACACCTACGCGTAGCAGCATCGTCGATACGGTGATTGAAGATTTAATCATCGCCTACGATTCATATTCATTTCACTCTACCACATTACCATAAACACGAAAAATTTTCTCAACAAATAATTTAATGTGATTTCAATATGATAGCTTCTTCTTCTTCTTCTTTCACTTTGTTGTTATTATTGCTGTTGCTCTCGTCTTCTTTTGGCTTCATTTGAAGGCTTACATTTCAATTAGCAGCAATCTGTTAGGAAATTGATATGTTCACCAAATAAATTGAATGAACGAACGGACCAACCAATGGACATACGGACGTACCTAAAAAGAAAATAATATTTTTATATTTGTATGCTTGTAAGCTTGCCCTTCTTTGTAATAAGGGACACTAGTAGGTAAGCTTCGTGCGGTTGGTGAAAACGAAAGAAGAAAAAATTCTGTAACAAATTAAAGGATAACAATTTACTGGTAGACACTTACTCTTATGGCACATTCGCTCGCCTTTTTCTTTGGCGTGCACAGAATTCCAAATATTCGTACAGGAAATGCCATAAAATACGGAAAATCTGTCAAGCCTAAGAGGACAGGCCAAGGCGAAAAAATTCAATGCTAAACGAAAAACGGCCCAATACCCTAGAGAAAGTATGCATAAATTTGGTTTGGTTTGAGGGTGGAGATGGAATTGAATAATATATAACCAGTTTTGGGTTCATTTTTATGATGTTTGTTTGTTACTTAACTCCATAAATTCATTAAGAGAAAGTATTTCAATCGACACCCAACGACGGCAGCGGAGTAAGCGTGAGTACACAACTGGTTTGGAAAGATTAAGTGGAGTATGAACTGAAAAAACCTAACAAGGTGGTACCAAATTTCTTCCTAAAGTAGAAAAGAAGAGTATTCAGGTCCTTGTGGGGTTGATTACAGGATGGCGATAGCACATGACCACCATAGTCATCATCGAGCGCTCATTATGCCCATCTTGTTTTGGAGGAGGAAGACGATGGCACAAAGCATTTTCTCTGCAACTGTCCGGCTTTCCCTAGACTAAGATTGCGCATACTCGGGTTAGATATATAGTATATGCTCTACCGCTCGACAAACTTCTCATATTAATAAAATAATCTGCTAAGTTTGCAAAGAAATTCAGATTCCACTTTCCCATACATTTCCGGCAATGTTTAAATATGCCTGAGTGCTTGGGAAAGACATAGTTTTCGCGGCCTATTACAATTACAGACCATTCCATGACATGTACACCATCGGTGTTGCTAATTTGTGTCAATAAAAACGAAGCATGCACAACTGGCTCGCTTTGTTGGATGCGACAAAAATTATTTGGATGGTTAAGCTTAAATTAAGTATGAGAATAATAAACTCTTTTCTGCTATCGGTTATAAATAAAAAGGCATTTAAGAATAATATAAAATCATCATAATAATAAAGGCGATTTTCGTTTGTATGCAAGAGTAGATACATATGTGTGCGTTTGACTTTGTATCAAAACTGTTTTGGCCGGCCTGTCGACTAGAATTTTGGTAGCAAATCGCCAAAGTCCTATTTTTCGGCTGCAAAATTATTGTCGTTTTGTTTATACGCTTGAATTTTGACAATATACAGATACGCTCTGCTTCCACCGGGCTTCACATCATTGGTAATTTCGACTTGACTCATCCCTTATCAATTATGAATGAGATTTATGCGCAATAAGGCGTTGGCAATACCAGAAATAGTACAATCAGGGAAAAAAATTCTAAAAACATATGAAAGCGTGCATAAAATGGACAAACAAGTACATATTTAAAATTGATGTAAATACCAACATTTTTATTTTAAAATTGTTCATTGTAAAATTTTTAAATCAAGAAAAAACATTTTAAATTTAAAAATGTTTATTTTATTTTAAGCACTATGAGAAAAAAAAAACGCTGCAGTGTTCTCTATATCATTTTATCTTACGGATTCGAAATTGTATCCAACGGCATTCTCTTCATCTTCTCTCAATCCGAGTCCCAACTACAGAGGTATAGCCTCCGCTTGTTCTTCTCCTCTTTTCTACTTCGCCTTAACTGTTTGCTATCTTTATTTCTTATTGTCCTTATTCTCCTTTTTCTTCTTTATTTTATATTCTCCTCCGGATTCGAACCATGACATCAACCTGAAATTCAATCCAACGCCATCACATAGTGGAACATTAGACATTACGGGAATTGTAGTAACCTATTTATACTTCCCTTTTCCTAAAAAAGAATCCATGAATTATATGAATCATTGTAAAAACAAAATTAAAAAGAAATTGATTCTCATTATTGTTTTTGTTGGATTTCTCACAAAAAAATATTTTCCAACAAAAAAAATTTGAAAAGTGAGCGAGTTTTTGAATCAACATTCATTTTCATTTTTAATTTAAGTATATTTCTTTTTAAATCCAAAGGGATTTTTTAAACAAAACTTTCATGCTTAATTCAATAATTTCATTTTTAATTTAAAAACTGTCATTGTTAAAATAACAATGGTTTGGTTTAAAACGTGCATTATGAAAATAAAACCTTTTTTTAACACGCTTTTATTAGCTTCACCTGTATGTATGTATGTATGTATGTATGTATGTATGTATGTATGTAACTTCATCCCATCCTAAAAGTTGTAACATTTAACTAAATAATTATATCTTTCAAACATTCACTTTTTTGTGTTCTCTCTATTATTTCTATGTATTCTCCTCCGGATTCGAAACATGACATCAACAGCCCAACGGCATCATATAGTAGGACATTCAACATTATACTTTATGCTTCATTGCGGCTTTTATGTTACCTTTCTTCAAAATAGCCTCTATGAATTTCAATTCACTCCCGTATATAAGCCAATAAGTAACAAGCTTTCAGGGTACGGAAAACCTTACTCAAAAACACGCTCAAAAATACATTCTGCTCAAATCACAAACAAATGTTCAAAGAGAAACGGATAACCACTCAAATAGCGAGCGAACTAATGCACAACAGCCAGCGATCGCTCATAGCGATGGCGATAAACTCAATGCATAAATTCACTCAAAAATTAAGCTTGAAGCTTTCTGTTTTGGGTTTGTTGTATTTGCAATGAAATCAGACGCATGTACATACATACGTGCAAAGCAAGAACTGGTTTTGTTTGTAATTCATTTAATAGTAAGTGCTGAATCAACGAAAAGGAACCCTAATTCTATAATTGCATTTCACGTTTGGAAAGCAATTTTTATACAATGTTTTGTAAACGTGAGGTAAAAAAATTTCTCTAAAAATAAAAAAATAAAAAAAAAAAAACAAAAAAAAAATAAAAATGCGCCACTCGGGACTCGAACCTGAGCTCCTTGGTCCGTAGGCAGCATACCTCACCATTACGCTACAAACGTATTCGGAGCTTTGTTGTCTAAATTCGAATTTATTCAATCAGGTTTCTTTTTTTTTTGTTCTTTTCAAATGCTTCACCTCAACTTCTCTTCACTTTCTGATTGTAAAATATAACAAAACGTTTGGGAAATTTTGTATTTCCAAACTAGTTTGGAAAACCTTGAATAAAAGGGTTTGGAAAATATTGCATAATAAGCTAGTTTACTTCACTGCATATTGAGATTTTTGGTAGAAGTTATAAATACATATGTATGTAGATCTATTTCGGAGAACACCACATCCCATCAGACTTCTTTTTACTTTTATTCTTGCGTCCGCATAAAACATCCTTTAATGAAAAATTTCACTAAAAAGTTAAAAATAAATAATAGCTTAAAAAACTAAAAAACACGCTTTAATCTTAAAAATCGTACTAAAAATTGAGAAATAATTTAATTAGAAACAAAATGATGAACGAAAATATAAGTATTTAAGGAAGAGCGTGGGGGTGCTCAATAATATTTGAACATGAAAATATTCGATTCGTACAACTAGTACAAAAATATACCTAGTTGCGAAATTAAAGAGTACGATATATGAAATCTCAAAAAAGTCAAAATAAAATTATTAGTAAAAAAACACCGATTTTAAATATTTTTTGACATACTGAGCACCCCACGCTTTTCCTTAAATACTTATATTTTCGTTCATCATTTGGTTTCTAATTAAATTATTTCTCAATTTTTAGTACGATTTTTAAGATTAAAGCGTGTTTTTTAGTTTTTTTAAGCTATTATTTATTTGATTTTAAAATGCTGTTTTTCCCTGAGTGTAAACTTGCCATATATGTTAGTATTCACACATTTCGCTTTAGTTGTTGTTATTTTTCTTCATCTCATCTTCTACTGCTTTCTTAGTGTGAAAACATTAACTTCCGGTAATCAAAAGGTTATTGCTATGGCATAATTGAGCCCTAGGTTATACGGTGTTGGTGGTGTATTGACAAAAAAATAATTATGTAGAAGAAGTAAGGCGAAAATAAAATAATAATAATAAAAAGCGGTATCCTGACATAATCCCAAGGGGCATAATCCCAAATTTTTTATTTGGGATTATGTCACTCCCCCTAGGGTGACATAATCCCAACTTTTTTACTTGGGCTTATGTCACCCTAGGCGTAGTGACATAATCCCAATTGGGATAATGTCATTTTCAAGCCCAAAAAACATTTCAGATTTTTTCTTAGATTTTATTACATTAAGCAAAAAAATTAAAGCTGACAATAAAGTTAATGTTGTTATACAATAATACATTGAGTATATGTATAAGATGAAATATGTATGTACTTAAATACACTTGTTCTCAAAAAATTACTTTAAAACTAAAAAATTACATTAAAATTAAATATATTTACATACATACAGACTTTTTTCAATAAAACGATAGGTATATAAATATTTGTGTACATTGTATGTATGTCTATAAAAAGATGAAAATTTGAAAGAAAAAATCGCGCGATTTTGATTCCAAATTTTCGCCTGCGGCGCTTTTTTTTTTAATAGAACGATAGGTATATACATATATCTATAAAAAGATGAAAATTTGGAAAAAAAAATCGCGCGATTTTTTATTCCAAATTTTCGCCTGCGGCGCTTTTTTTATTTTAAATCGCTAGGTATGTACATATGTCTATAAAAGGATGAAAATTTCGAAGAAAAAATCGCGCTGTGGTGCAGTGGGTAGAGTGCTCGCCTGCTATGCCAGAGGTCTCGGGTTCAAACCACGGTCCGAGCCAAACACCAAAACAATTTTTCTAATTAGTAAAAATCCAATTATTGGGTTTTTTAAGAGCAGCGGTCACCTCTCGGCAGTGGGCGGCATACCCTTCGAGAGTATTTCTGCCATGAAAAAGCTTCTCACAAAAAATGCATTCGCCGTTCGGAGCCGGCATAAAACTGTAGGTCCACCCAATTAGTAGGAAAAACAAAAAGGAGCACACCTCGAATTGGGAGAGAAGCTCGGCCATAAAACTCGTCAGAGTTATAATATCGCCATTGTATTATTATATATTATGTCACTCCCACATAGGTGACATAATCCCAAGTAAAAAAATTGGGATTATGTCACACCATGGTGAGTGACATAATCCCAAATTTTAAAATTGGGGTTATGCCACTTGGGATTAAATCACGGCACCATAAAAAGCGAATCCAAAATGCGCTTCACCTTTGTTTTTCTCGTAATTTTCGGCATACATATTTTGTTTGTTTTTGTTTTATTTTTGTAAGTTTTGCTAAAATGCTATAACTTTGCTGGTTTATATTACTTTCACAGCTAAAACCAGGTATCTAGTAATAATCAGACGTAACCTTAAATTCTGCAACTATTGTTGCTAATTGACAGCAGGAAAGGCAATAATGTTGCACGATTTTCCTTTACTTTTCTTTCAGCTGCGAAAAGTTTTGTGTAGCAGGATCCGCTGCTACATTGCCGCGGCATAGCCATGAATTTGGTGTAAAACTTGCCCTAGAAAGGCATACTCTTAGAATTTATCATCACGAATAAATCAAAAAGTTTGTGCTCAATTTTTGCAAGAAAAATTTAAAGTTATTTTCACATTAACACCTGTTTGCAGTGAGTTTTTAATACAAAAGTAAACAAAATTTTACTAAAATGCGATCAGATAATCGCAAAGAAAATGCGTGAGTACTGAAAAATGAGCACTTTTCCCTTACGTATTGATGTGTTTGACCACCCCAATCCCACATACTTAGCATCACCTATTAATTTAATACCAAAAACATCTGATAACGTGAAAAATCGTATATCTATAAATAAATAAGTAAACAAATAAAATTATATGAAACGCAATAGACGAGAAAATTTCTATACAAAAAACCGGATACAGAATTCTCCACTGTTTAAAAAACTGGCATAAGTTTCATTTTTGTTGATTTTGATTTTGATTCCGCTTTTAAAAAATCAGAAGTCGCAGTTAATCAATATGAAAAAATATGAAAATTAACGATTTTGCCTGATTTTGATTTTGCGCCGATTTCATATTGCTCAAAATCAAAAGCGGCCTGATTTCAAAATGAACAATTTTGCCTGATTTTGATTTTGTGCTGATTTCATATTGCTCAAAATCAAAAGCGGCCTGATTTCAAAATGAACGATTTTGCCTGATTTTGATTTTGCGCTGATTTCATATTGCTCAAAATCAAAAGCAACCAAATATCAAAATTAGCGATTTTGCCTGATTTTCATTTTGTGCTAATTTTGATTTTGTGCTGATTTCATATTGCTAAAATCAAAAGCAGCCAAATATCGAAATCAATGCTTTCACAGTTTTGCTATTTACGCTTACATGAACACATGTGTGTATGTACATAATTTCTTACCCTCTGTATTACGTTTATATACATACATATGTATGTACGAGTATGCGCATGTAAGCGTAAATAGCAAAACTGTGAAAGCATTGATTTTGATATTTGGCTGCTTTTGATTTTAGCAATATGAAATCAGCACAAAATCAAAATTAGCACAAAATGAAAATCAGGTAAAATCGTTCATTTTGAAATCAGGCCGCTTTCAATTTTGAGCAATATGAAATCAGCACAAAATGAAAATCAGGCAAAATGTTCATTTTAAAATCAGGCCGCTTTTGATTTTGAGCAATATGAAATCAGCGCAAAATCAAAATCAGGCAAAATCGTTCATTTTGAAATCAGGCCGCTTTTGATTTTGAGCAATATGAAATCAGCGCAAAATCAAAATCAGGCAAAATCGTTCATTTTGAAATCAGGCCGCTTTTGATTTTGAGCAATATGAAATCAGCGCAAAATCAAAATCAGGCAAAATCGTCATTTTAAAAAGCGACAAATATCAAAATCAAATAAAATCAAACATTTCCCGACTTTTGCTAATTCCGACTGCAGTTTTTTAAACACTGGATTTCTCAATGAAATAATATAATAATAATATAATACAATGGCGCTATTATAACTCTGACGAGTTTTATGGCCGAGCTTCTCTCCCAATTCGAGGTGTGCTCCTTTTTGTTTTTCCTACTAATTGGGTGGACCTACAGTTTTATGCCGGCTCCGAACGGCGAATGCATTTTTTGTGAGAAGCTTTTTTTTCATGGCAGAAATACTCTCGGAGGGTATGCCGCCCACTGCCGAGAGGTGACCGCTGCTCTTAAAAAACCCAATAATTGGATTTTTACTAATTAGAAAAATTTGTTTGGCTCGGACCGTGGTTTGAACCCGAGACCTCTGGCATAGCAGGCGAGCACTCTACCCACTGCACCACAGCGGCCACCTCTCAATGAAATGCTTCTTCATAATAATCATCTTACTTTAACGCATATCTACATACATGTAAATACAAGGTACATACTTATGTAGATACGGATTTATACTATCTCAATAAGAGATTTTGCTTGCGTGTACGTATGTATTTATACATCAGTACCCTGTAGAGAAAATGTGTAGTTCCGAACTAGCTCGCTTCTAGTGCATTTTTCGACACTACTAGTGCGAGCTAAATCTCTTTTGCATGTTATCAACTGGCGAATTTAACACGGTGATGTCCTAGGCGGTGTCAATTATCACTCTCTGCACTACATTTTCGATAGTTTCGAACTAGTACTAAATTCTACAGTTTACACTAGTTCGTTTATTGGCACAATTTCGATAGTTCTGAACTAGCTACAATTACCTACAAATAGGGATGGCAACAATAACCGGAAAAACGATTATAATCGGTTAATTTCTTTCGGTTAACGGTTAAAATGTATCGTTTTTTTCCTTTTGATTATTTTTTCGATTAACCTTTTTCCTCTCAAGTCGAAAATAATCGAAAGGAAATAATCGAAGTTGAGAATTTCCGCCTTTTCATCCGAGTCCGGATTCGGTTACCTACGGTTTTGTGAGTATATCCAAAAAACCGCAATAAATGTTCCCTTCAGTTCCCAAATAGACGATTTTACCGTCAGTATGACGATTTTTCTAAGCAATGATGATTTTTCCTAAATATATATTTTTTAAGGAATAATTGTAATCGAAAAACGATTATAATCGGTTAGTTCCCCACAATTATTCGCGATTAATAACCGAACGCTTTCGATTAATCTAAAAAGTGTTAATCGGTTATTTCATTTTTTTTGCCATCCCTATCTACAAATTCTACAGTTTTACATCTGCCGCTTAAGTGCAGCCTTTGACAAACTTCATGCAAATGACGCGGTGGCCGATGGGCTAACGCATGTGCCTTTCAATCTGAGGCGCGCGGGTTCGAATCCTGTCGGTGTCAAGGTAGATGATAATTTTTGTTTAATTTTTTTAACTAATATTTTTTTTATTTATTTATTTAATAAAAATTTACAATAATATATAAAAAGTAATAAAATAAGAAAAATTAAAAATAAGCCTGAGCGATCGGAAAAGCCTAATTAGGGGAACATTTAATTTCATGCAAGATGCAAATAGAAAGCTCTTTATATAAAATGCTTCACTAAACATCTGAAAATTGCAGAAATGTACAAAGCCGACGGCAATTGGACGAACGAAAAATTTTCATAGAATTTTTGTCACTTCGAAATTGCATACAAATCAAAGTGTGTCTTATAATTGTCACTCAATTCACTCCTTCTGAACTAGTGATGGTCTAACTACAATGGAGCTAGTTCCTTTTTGACACCTTTTCGCTAGTTCGGAACTAGAAATTTTGCTCACTAGTTATTGAGTTCCCTGTAGGGTAGATGTACATGCGTATGTATGTATTTGCCTGAGAATTTTTGCACACATTTCTGCCATTCATGCATATTTACATTTGTGGGGCTTTGATTTTATGCCATTGTGTGCACATACATATATACCCAACAAAAAAATTTACGCCTTATTTAAGAATTATTATAGAAGATTTAAAGGCTTTACGAAATAAGGCCTGAAAATACTAAGGGAAGCTAAGTTGTATGGGCAAAGGCTTAAAAAAAGGCTGATTTTCCTTTGTTGATGTCATCTGGCCATAAGGTAAACTCTCTCTCTCTCTCTCTCTCTCTCTCTCTCTCTCTCTCTCTCTCTCTCTCTCTCTCTCTCTCTCTCTCTATGAGACCACACCTTATTCCTAAGGCGTGCGAAACAAGGCTTAGATTAGGCCTTATTATGACCTGATAATCAGATCTTATGTGGTAAATGGATACCTTATAAATGTTTTAATATAAGGTGTTTTTTTTAGCTGCATAATCGACATTTTAACCAAACACTTGATTGCATGTTTACGCCCGCCGCACATTGTACTCTCTTTGCTCATAGAAATCAATTACCTCTTTCTCTCTCTTTGATATCTACACTCAAAAAAAAAATTACTCAGATTATGGAAAAATGGGAATGATTCGGCGCTAAAGACATATTTCCATATTTTGATGTACAATTTTCTTTAAAACGTGGTTTTTATTCCTTGATTTGAAGAAAATCGTACATCAAAATATGGAAATATGTCTTTAGCGCCGAATCATTCCCAGTTTTCCATAATCTGAGTAAGTCGTTTTTTCAGTGTATGAGCGCGTAACAGGGATTTAAGTATTACAGCGTTTGGAGAAGAGAGAATGAGTGCATAACAGCAAGCAGCGCTGTCAGCGTGTTCCAGTTTTATAGCTTAGCTTTCAGATATCACCCAAGCCTTTTTGCTGGGTATGGATGCATATATCGACGCTTCCAAACAATACTGTACTAAGTCGACTTAGTACATTTTCCCGTTTTTGGCGTTTTCAAGTAGAGCGTACCTTAATTTAGATGCTGTCTAATTTTGGTATCAATCGGACAATCCAATCAAAAGTTATAAGCAAAAGTGTACATATAATACAACTCGAGATTTTTACAGAATAAAAACTTTGAGAGCTTGCCATGAAAAACCACGTAGCAAATTTTTATTTATTTTTACGGTTTTATATAAAGCGTACCCTGACTTTGATATTATCGAGTTTTGGTGTTGATCGTTCCATCCAAACAGAAGTTACAAGTGAAAATATACTTAGCATACAATCGAAGTTTCATATCAAGTTTAAACTTTGAGAGCTTCTCCTGCAAAACACAGTTTTCAGACTTAGTACAGTTTTGTTTGGAAGCGTCGATATGTACGTACGGTATATCAGCGATGCCGCAAGTGTTATTATATTTGTTTACACTTGAAGGCTTTAGAGATTTCTATTTTATTGTTTTTTATATATGGTATGTATATATTTTTTTTTACTTACCTGTGTCTCTAAGCAAATATACAGACATATATTTATGAACATGCATATGCACATTTTTGTATCTATAGTAAAGCCAGTATTCAGATGAAAAATATGTACATTTACCTGTGTATGATAGGAAGTAATTTATTGTACGATTACATATTAAAGCGACATACATACATATGTATATTGGGAAACGGAAGTTTATCAGCGTCGATGATGTGAGTTTACGTACATATATACGTAGTTATGTAAGTATGTAACTCTATATATTCACGGAAGAAGTCATCAACAGTACCACATTTTTGCTTCTCCACAACGAATTTTACTCCAAATACATATATCCCATATGCTTATCAATAAACACAAACAAATTAAATCATGATACACATATACATAAGTACATATGCTCAATAAATTTTCATGCATAAGTACATATATGTTTGAGAAAGTGTGCTATTAACTCCATATATGTAGATTTACGCACCTTACGAGTTTCTTATTTACATTTATATGAGTATGTATAATATATTTTTCAAGGAAAATCCTTTTAATACAAACTTAAAAATATAAACCCAGCAGAAGAGTTCTTACCATTTTTACGGTGCGAGTATTAAAGTTCCTGCTTCTAAGCAAAAGCAATACCTACGCATTCCGGCAGCGAGATATATACATAAAAATAGTGTTTCCTGTGCATAATTCGCAAGAAGCGAGTTTGCAACTTGTTAAGCAAATAAGCTGTCGAAAGCTACTCACAAACTTTGAATGAACACATTATATAAGTTACTCCTTTGAAAGCAAGAAGGCGATTCATTGTCTATAGAAAATAATCAACGAAATCATTCCGATAAAGTAAGGCTCTCTAGAGTCTAGGCATGGCTTCTTTAGGCTTCTTTATGTTCTGTCATAATATTCCCAGACATGAGGTCAATATAACAAGAGCCTTTCAGCAATTTAAAGCACTAATTCAGCTCTACTAAAAACATCAAAAAATTCAATTTGCCAATAGTTCATTGCAAATAAATTTACCTCAAATGGAATAGGATGTTTGCTCGAGACAGTCGTGATAATGGGATTTGTTCAGTGAGAAAATTAAATTACAAGCTACGGAAATAAATCAAATGCCTTAAAATAAACAAAATGGTGAATTGTATAAAGTAAATTCAATTTGTGTGGACAAAAAAATAAAGGGATATCATTTTAAAATACTCGGCTAATTTGCATGTCTGAGCAAGGTAAATATTACGCCCTGGTTTTTCTACTGGGTATGTATGCTCATCGTTGCTGTTTGTATTTATTTGTACTTGTAAATATATTTATCTAATGTCGTTAAATAGAAAGGTGTTAGATAAATTGTTTACAAGGAAATCTCATGTCTGATCTTCTGTAGTAAAACTCGTATATCTATTTTCTGATAAAAACGCTTAAATTGAAAATCGGCAAACGAAAAATATGGCATCTTGTAATATTCTAATTTGTTTTTATATACATATATAGATATGTACACTAGGCCAGGGCGATTTGTATGCAGGGAGATTAGTTAATCGATATCGTGCCATCGAAATTGGGATTCCTATCGTTTTGCAGAGTCGAAAACTCTTCCACGATATTTCTCTAAAATTAATTTTGATGTTCGGGAATTTGGTTTATATGGACCAAAACGGATTTTGGAAAATCAAAAGTGATCAAAAATCGACAAAAAAAAAATAATCAGGCTAATATGCGCTTCAAATTGAATCCAGGTATGACATCAGAACTAAAATGCTGCGTATTTTAGCTTCCTTTTTGCTACCAGTTGTACCCTGTGGCGTATGAGTAACATTGGTTAGTAAATCGCCCAGGTCTAATGTGCACATACATATCGTCGGTCTTATGCCAGAAACACGAATGTGAAATTTTTTCTAAGTATGATGTCTGCTCTTTGTCGGGTATATATTGATGTAATAACAATTAATATTGGTATAAATTCTTGTTTAAACATACATACATAATATATACTTGTATGTACATAAGCATATATACAAATATTAATTGTTATTATATCAATATATACCCGATAAAGAGCAGACATCGCACTTAGAAAAAATTTCACATTCGTGTTTCTGGCAGGAGACCGACGATATATTTTTTATTATCTATCCATGTATATACATATATTACAAGTGGTAGAAGCATAGCAAATATACGAACAAATTACTTTATAATTTTTAATATACACTCTATCCTCATAAATTAAAAACAATAAATTCACAAAAAACTTGTATTTGCCTTACTCTTTAAATCGCCATTTAAAATTTATGAAAAATTACTAAATCTTTATAAAATATGTGTGACAGCTCGCTCAGCCATTTAATGAATATATTGCCACAGCAAATGTGAGTTTATTTTTTTATGTTTTTTGCCACTTTGTGCAGCACTGCCACCAAACAGTGTGAACGGGGTCAGGCCGTTAATTTTGAACGTTGCTACAATAGAGAAATTTTATTTTAAATTATAAAGCCACAAAAGAAGCTAGAAATTAAAAAAAAATCTTTTAGGGTGCCTATGTGCTACGCAAGGCTGTTGGCTATACCAACAACTACGAGCATGAGAGCCATGCAAGCAAGGCGAGCGACACAATTTCGCAATTAAATTCATTGCCTGCAACAATGAAACACAAAATTGCACTCCACCACTACACACCACCAACACAAACACAAATTGGCAGTACAACATGCACCATGGTGCTGAGTTTTTATGTGTACAAACATGCATACATACTTACTTCATGTGGTTAACCGACCGACCGGCCACTGGATTAAATGTGCCATGTTTAGAAACATGCGAAAAATGAAAAGATAGCGCAAGTATAGCGCAATAATTGAAATTTTAACCGTAGTAAATTTTCTTACGTATATAATAAATTTTCATAAAATGCAATGCGTAATAATAACAAACAATAGAATGCAGCGTAGAGAGCATACAAAGATGTGGGCATGAAAATAATGTGAAGAACACAAACACAAAAACACAGAAACACAAACATAACAACACAAACAACAATTAGCAAAACTAGCGATGGTGATTTGTAATAAGCAGAGCCCCAGAGTTACAGTTAAGGACATTTATTGCAACAACAACTGATATGTAGATTTGTATGTACATATATACGAGTAAAAGGTCACAAGAAGTTAAAGAGTTGAAGCTCTAGAACATATATTTGAAAATTACGAACGCATACATATTTATACATCCATACATGTGTATGCATTAGAGCGGGTCCATTTGTATGGGAGTGAAAAAAGTGAAAAATCGCATACGCGGATAATGTTCTAAGGACTATTCTAACTAACTTTGCCAAAGAAACCATGGGTCTTAAACCAATTCTTAGTCCGCGGGTTTTAAGCCGAAGTTTTTTTGACAGGTAAAAAAAAATTTTGTATTTCGCAGGCAGAAGAAAATGATTCGAACTTCTTACCAAGAAGCCAGGATATACTTTTCCGCAGGACTTTGATTTGCTGAATCCGAATCTGAAGACAAAATTACCAAATTCGAAATAGTTTTCGAGATATCTTGACCTAAAAATGCAAGTGCAAAAAGTGCAATTTTCTTCAGATTTTGGAGTTAGGGCCAGCCGAAAGTTATGATTTCATTTAAAGTCTACGACCATTATCTTAACAAATAGGCTTTGCACTTTCAAATGCCGTTGACCTTGTTAACGTGCTTTTTTGGTCTCCAGGGATATCGCTGTTTTAAAATCTGCATACTTTTCAGTGCGTACACAATGTATTTTTATACTCAGCTGTACTAGTACACAGAGTATTATAGTTTTGATTTCCTAACGGTGGATTGTAACAGAATGAAATAATCGAGATAGATATAGACTTATATATATCAAAATGATCAGGGTGAAAAGAGAAATCGATTGAGCCATGTCCGTCTGTCCGTCCGTCTGTCCGTCCGTCCGTCCGTCTGTCCGTCTGTCCGTCTGTGAGCACGATAACTCGCGCAAAAATTGAGATATTTTGATGAAATTTGAAATGTAAGTTGGTATCAAGACAGGAACGGATGGTATTGAAAATGGGCGAAATCGGACCATGACCACGCCCACCTCCCCTATATAGTAAAAATCGGAAATTTTGTATCTCAGTCACTAATAGAGCTAGAGTGATAAAATTTCACACACGTATTGAGCTCAGGCCCTTATGACGAAATATGGTGAAATTTTGGAAAATGGGCGGTGCCACGCCCACTTATTAAGGGGCAAACATTGAAAGTTTTATGAGTCATAACTCAGAAACCGTTGAAGATATATCAATGAAATTTGGTGGGCGTGATATACTTACTTAGGCAAATGGTTGGACGAAAAATTGCCAAAATCGGTTGACGACCACGCCTACTTTTTTATATGGGTATTATAAAGTGACCTAATAAAAACATTTTAAGCGATATCTCCGTCAAATATAAAGATATATCATTGAAATTTTATGGAAGGTGTCCAGCTATGGACATAAAACAAAAAATATAAAAATTTTGGAAAATGGGCGTGGCACCGCCTCCTTTTAGAAGCAGGAATATACGAGATTTCTGAGCCCATAACTCGACAAATAATCGATATATTATGACGAAACTTGGTGTATACACTTTTATTACTTGTGGTAATACATGTTCAAAATTTTAGCGAAATCGGTTGACGACCACGCCCACTTTTATATATGGGTATCATAAAGTGGCCTAGTAAAAACATTTTAAGCGATATCTTTGTCAAATATAAAGATAATTCATTGAAATTTTGTGGCATGAGTTCTACAATAGATCGGAAACAAAAAATAGAAAAAGTTCGGAAAATGGGCGTGGCACCGCCTCTTTTCAGACAAAGAAATCAACGAGATTTCGGAGCCCATAACTCGACAAATAATTGAGATATTATGACGAAACTTGGTTTATACACTTTTATAACTTGTGTTAATAGACACGCAAAAATTTTTTTGAAATCGGTTTATGACCACGCCTACTTTTTAACAAAGATATTTCTGGAACAACCTTTTGGAATTTCTAACGTGACATCTTTGTAACTCATAAAGGGATGAAATTTTGCACAAAGAATAATTTTCATAAGCTTAGTTGGTTGACTGACAAAAATTTAGAAAATGGGCGTGGCTACGCCCACTTTATGCAGCACTCGCTTTATATAAAATACACCGTGTTTTCATCAAACGCAAACAAACAATGAAAGCATACAGCTGAGTATCTAATGTTCGATTCCACTCGAACTTAGGCTTCCTTACTTGTTTTCTTTAAAATACTTGCATTTCTTTGCTGTCATTTTTAACATGTTGCTGTTTCTTCTACTTTGTCAAACTACGGCTCCACCAATATACCAAACATCCAACAGCCGCACTATTTCTCCGCATTCAACGGTTGTGTCGTGCTCACCGGCTCCAACATTTTAGAATACATCCACCAGGTTGCGATAATTTAATGGTTTTCGATTTTGTTGCATTTACCGATTCCACGAATTATGAGTACTTCCACCAATTGCGATTTCACCGGTTTCATCATTTTTGTTGCATTCACCGGTTCCGCCAAATATGAGCACTTCCACCAATAGCGATAATTCACGGGTTCATCGCTTTTGTTGCGTTCTTCGGTTTCACCAAAAATGAGTACTTCCACCAATAGCAAAGGTCACCGGTTCCACCAATTATGACCAATTCCACCAATAGCGATAATTTACCGGTTTTATCGATTTTGTTGAATTCCCCGCTACAACAAATTGCGATAGTGCACCGGTTTCATCGTTTTTTGTTGCAGTCACCAGATCCACCAATTATGGTCAAGAAATAGCAACATGTTAAAAATGACAGCAAAGAAATGCAAGTATTTTAAAGAAAAAAATACATTGTGTTTGCACTGAAAAGTATGCAGATTTTAAAACAGCGATATCTCGGAGACCAAAAAAGACACGTTAACAAGGTCAACGGCATTTGAAAGTGCAAAGCCTATTTGTTAAGATAATGGTCGTAGACTTTAAATGAAATCATAACTTTCGGCTGGCCCTAACTCCAAAATTTGAAGAAAATTGCACTTTTTGCACTTGCATTTTTAGGTCAAGATATCTCGAAACCTGTTTCGAATTTGGTCATTTTGACTTCAGATTCGGATTCAGCACATCAAAATTCTTCGGAAAAGTATATCCTGGCTTCTTGGTAGGAAGTTCGAATCATTTTTGTCTGCCTACGAAATACAAAATTTTTTTTTACCTGACAAAAAAACTTCGGCTTAAATCCCGCGGACTAAGAATTGGTTTAAGATCCATGGTCTCTTTGGCAAAGTTGCTTAGAATAGTCTATAGAACATTATCCGCGTATGCGATTTTATCGAAAAATAATCGACCCTACCTAATGTACAAGTATATATATGCGCAACAACGCTTGCTGCATTTAAATTTTAAAATAATTAATTGTGCAAGCAAAAACTAAAAAAAATTCAATGTGCCACATAAAGTTGCCAGAAAATAAAAATTATACTATTAAAACTAAATGTAAATTAAAATTTAATTGTAGCAAATATGTAGTTTAATTATTTACAGCGGGAAGCAGCCCGAGTCTTGCCTTCCATGGAATGTGTGCGACACTGCGTATACGTAACATGATGAAGATATTGGAAAAATAAGCGGTATGTGGTGAAAGCAATAATTAGGTAAAATAATATCTATTTGCACTACTCCCGTAATAATGTTAACTAAAAAGTCTGTAGTGCAAGCTCATGGTGGTATTAGCCATATGTATGTAGATAACAAATACATTAGGCTGTATCAGAAAAAAAAGTTCGCTTATGATGTAGATATTTTTGGAAAAACATTTCCGGAAAGATTTTTTATAACTTTTTTTGACGCCGCTAGATGCCGCTAAATACTTTTTTCATATTTTCGGTATTTATGGTGCGACCTCTAAGTTTGATACATAAATTTCTTAGCTTGAGCGCACGGTTTCCACTATATAATAGTATTACCCCTATATGCGCCATTGAGGTCACTTCTAGCCAACTTAATATATATATATTTTTTACCTGCATGGTAAACGTACTCAAAAATAATAAATATTTCGTTCGCCTTAGCAGACAAAATGCTCTCCTCTAAAATTTACTTTTGCCCCTTACAATAAAGTCCCACAAAAGGAGGAGGCCCCTACTGAAATTTTATAATAAATAATTTTCTAGAGCACTTTAATACTCTATAACGCCCACGCAATGGTTATTTTGAGTGCTTTTTTAGAATGCCAGAAAAAATAGTATTTTTATGGTCGCTATAGGGTTAAAATGTATATTATATATGTGTTCATATCGAAAATTTCAAGATATTCGCAAGTTTGTGTAATTTTCTAGCAATTCCCTGTACAAGATTATTAAATAAAATCATTGAGACTGAAGCTGGTTGAAAGCCTGATGAAGAGTTAAAAAGAACTGGGAACGTACTCCCTTAGATGCATTATTAAGGATTTTTAGAAACTGACTCATGTTCTATATGAACAGAGATATGTACGTATTTCGTGAGCACATACATACATTTGGTACACAAAATTATAAATGTTAATTTACTGGCTTATATATGTACATACGTAAATAAATACATATACATAACAGCATTTTAAAAACGATTTATTTTGCGGAAAATGTGCAATTTTTTTTTTTACTTTTCTTATTTTATTTTTCTCCCTTGATTTCCTTTGACTTGAAATGTCGCCGCATTTCTTGACTTAGTGGAAAAGGAAGTAAAAACGTTGTGTAAATCTGAACTGAAAATACATACTTACATATAATTTACACTTTCAATAAACATACATATTATTATTAAAGTGTGTGCGCAAAAGCTTATACATATATAACTATACAAAATTTAAAAGTATATAAATATATGTATGTAATACCTATAAATGTAAATATGTACATATATGTATATGTATGTAAGTGCATATGTGTCTCCATTTGGTTAGTTGCATTTGTATGCGCAGCATGTCGAAATTGTAAAGCTATTCATCTTGAAAATAAATGCTGCTGCAATTTACGACGGCACATAAACATGGTACTTAAAAAAAATTTACGCTCACTCAACGTTGTGGAGAAGGAAGAGGCGACAAGATCTAGAAGACCAGCAAAAAAGCGCTGCATATAGTTTTTTTTTTGTGGTGTGTAAGTGAGAACATTCTCATCATTTATTGCACGTATTATTAGATTTTAAATATATGAACTTTTAATAAAACTACCTCTTAATAATGTCAAATATTTATACAGAAAAGAAATTTATACGCACTTAAATCTAGATTTAAATTAGTAAAATTTTTAAAAGTAATTCTTGGTCGAAAAGAAGCTTAAGGCAAAGAGGTTGAGATTCTGTAAAGTAAATAGTTTCGTTTGCGAATGACGATTGGAAGAGTGAATTACGATGATTATGTAGAGCGAATTACTTCTTGTGTAGATATGCTAATATCATTCTCTCTCTTACCTAAGTCAAGTTAAGTTATGTTGGTCAGTATACAGTGATCCCTCATATAGACCACATACATATGGTCCTTAGTGTTTCCAGCATCGTATTGGAGGTGTTATTCCAAACTTAGAATGCAAGACTAGGCAAATTTTATTATTTTGTGTATTTCTGTAGAGTACTTTGTTGACCACTGGATTCCACAAGAATGAGAGAGTACTCTCCCTTGTGGGTTGCCCCTGTGTGCCCTACTTGGCATCGTCGAAAGACTCCAGCAGCCCCTTAGCGTGTGACAACTAAAAAGTTCCGCGATCCATCGTCGAATGATTGAGGGTATTGCGTTCCATTCGAGCCCCTGAAAACAGCACCTCAGCAGAGACGTTGCTAAAGACATCCAAAATATCTAGAAATACACCTATCGAACTCTCTGTAGTGAAAAGCCTTTTCGATAGGTTGTACAACATTGTGATTCTTTATCCTGTTTATCCTCCATCAAGACAAGATCAATGCGTTTTATGCCTTCCGCCAGGCATCTCGAACTATGACTGAGGCCGCCTCACAACGTCCTCCCCCCCCCCCCCCCCAGGCTTGCGCCTCAGGGAGACCTACTCGACCGGACAACAGCCTTTGCTAGCCATCCACGGTCTCCCCCTGCGGTGACTGCCCTAGCGCAAGCACCAGAAACAGGCATTGGGTGAGAGAGATGGAGGTCCATTACCCAGGCAGCCTCTTGGGGGTTCAGAAGAGGATTTTTGTTACCCCTCTTTTACTTCGCGACCACAACTATAGCTTTATCTATAGATTTCACCATTTGTATCTTACTTTTATCTTCTCCCTGTCCATCTATAGCGCTCTCACGCTATCAAATTTTCAACATTTTGTAGAAAAGGTTTTCATTCATTTTGCTTTACAGCACAACAGGGTATTACAAAAAACATTAATAATAATACAAACAAATATAAAATATTTAAAATATAAATCAATGATTATTTGACACAAACAAGCGCAAATAAAACGTAATTAGAAAACATTGTGTACATACTCCCTAGATATCTTATAAATTAGTTATGTACGAATATCTAACACTTTCTACATGCAACTCAAGTTAATTATAAATTTACAACTTTGTTGTTTGCAAATTTTTGAGCTAACTAACTACCCAAAGGCTTGTTTGTAACTTTTACAAATCGTATAAAATAACAAATACATAAATTTATTTGCTTTTGCGTGTGTTTAGGTATTTTATTTAACAAAAAAAAAAAAAAACAAAAACAAGGTCAACTTTAGTGAGGCAAACAAGATTTTGAAAAAAAAAAAGAAGAAGTAGCAGCAGCAGCAACAGCAGCTTAACGCTCTCATGTGACCAACAGCAGTCGTAAAATAGGAAGTCAATTGTACTAACTTGTAATTTATATACTCCATAGGCCAAGTTATAGCCAAACAAGAGGGCGAGAGCGAGATCGAGGGGGAGTGTAAACGCATTACAAAACACGGCAAGTTCTTGCATGTAAAACTTACACAACAATACACAAAATATACACAAATACATGCACATAAAGCTAAGTATTTTCCATAGCACCCAGAAAGCAAAATTAGCTTAAATAAAGTTTTTTTTAAGCTTATAATAATAAACATTAAGCTTACAAAATGTTGATTTTTTGTTTACAAAAGACTTCAAAGTAAGCGTGTTATAAATAAAATTAGATCTTGATTGTAAATGTTCGAATATAAATTTATAAAAAATATTTAAGAGGAAGTTTTTTATAAGCATAAGAATATAAACTAATTGTAAATGTTTGAATGAAAACTTGTATAAGCTTTCGAATTTAAGCTTATTGTAAATGTTTTAAAAAAGGCTTTTAATAAGCTTTTGAATGTTAGCTTACTGTAAACGTTCCAAATAAAGTTTTTTTGAGCTTACCAATCTAAACCTTTTCCAAATTAAAACAAAGCACGTCATAAACAGTTTTTTAATCATTTATTTTGACGATATTTTGAACTCGTGGTAGCACATATGTACATTTGTACATACATAAACAAATTACATACGTAAGTACATACATACATATTAAAAATAGTACAACAATAAAATCATAAATGTATTAGCTAAATTAAATATGAAACACAAAACACGTGCATCAGATTTTAACTTCATACGATTGTTGGCAAATTGGAAAAATGCCTTTGAAGCAGCTACATAATCTGTTTCATTCCCACCCTTCTCATGTACAAACGTTTCTGAAAAGAATTTAAGAAAAATTTGAATTACGTGTATGTACATATGGTTATACGTATGTAAGTATATGCAACCAAAGTATATAAGTTTCTCCGTTTTGTTACCTAAATATAATAATAAATTACATACGAAACAACTGTATGTCACAGCGTATGAGTAACATTTTATCTGGGCTGATTATAAGCCACAGTGTTCTTAGCAAATTCGGATTTTGCATCAAATTCTAATAAAAATAGTCATCTAGACATGCCTCTAAAATCAATTTCGAGTATGCTCCAGACAACTTTTTTCATAGAATTTAATGCAGAATCCGAATTTGCTAGTAACACTATGGCTTAGAAAATTGATACAGCCTAGTATATATACATATATACCTTTTAATTATAAAACTTACCAGCTGACGAAACTTTCCCTCGCCCTGCTGAATTTCTTTTCCATATGAAAGTAAATTTTCTAGGCTGCTAAATGGTTCTTTGGGCAAAACGATTGGATAACCTCCTGGCATGACTTTCCTAAGCTCCCCTACGGGAGGACGGCTTTGTTTTTTTTTTGCTACAGCACAGTCAATGAGAGATTGGGATGCTATAAAAAAAGAGATTAATAGAAGGTACAAATTCATTAGCAATTAAACTGAATACTCACCTAATGAGTTTCCGCGCGGTATATTGGACTCGCCGCTATTAACTATTGAGCATCCACACGTATTTTAATTAATTTTTCTTGAAAGAGTTTTTAGTGCTTAGCACGAAATTTTTTATTTTTTTTTTTTTTTTTAATTCAATTTTTAGATGTTGGGGTAAGTGGAAAAAAATTCAACAACTATTTACAGCGAAGGTTGAGTGTATAGCTATTTCACGAAAACTCTTTCAAGTAAAATTGTTAACGTTGTTTGGTATATACATAAAATAAATACCAACAACAATGTTCATTGCGAACTGCCTACAACAAAAATTCAGCACGTTTGTGTAGAATATATGCAAAAGCATATACACACTAACGTTAATGTTGAAAATGAAAAAGGCAAAAGTGGGGAAAATCCAACAGCTTGCACAGAGTCTCAATGGCCGAGTGTGTTTATCCGTTGGGTCATTGCGGCTGAAGTTGGAATGGACTCGGGTTCAATCCCCGGTGCATCCACTTCCGAAAAGAGTGCTGATGATCGAAAATGGTTTTTCGTGAAATAGCTATACACTCAACCTTCGCTGTAAATAGTTGTTGAATTTTTTTCCACTTACCCCAACAATTAATTAATTTTTATTACTAGGAAAATTTTTCTTACGTCAACTATTCAACACATACAATAGTTTTATTTAAAAAAACTTAAAATAAACTTAATATTGTAAAAGCTTATTTAACTCTTCTTTTAGTAAACTTACTTCAAGCTATTTTCAAACACATGCATTTCACTTTTAAAATTAACGGTTTTATAAACATGCGCTCTCAATGTTTACAAAAGATTTATTTGAAAACATATAAAGTAAACTTAAGAATGTAAATACTTACAAAACACTTATTGTAGCAAGCTTACTTTAAGTTATTTTCAAAAACGCTTACAGGAATGCTTGTTGGGCAGTTATGCACACAAATGTCCACAAATATTATCTATGTAAAAGTCCTGCTGCTGCTTCTGCTCCTGCTGTTGCTGTTGCTGTTGCTTTTGCTATTACTCTTAAGCTTGTTGTTGCTGCCATTGACAGAAAATTATTTGAATTTTCAAATAACATCTACTTAGGTGCGATTGTAAATAAATGACTTACAGATTATTTAGTTCATTTTGTACATACATTAAGTCATCTTGTATTCCGCTGGGAATATTGTTCAAGATGAGTACATAACAAATAACTAAAAGCATGTTTGTTTATTTGTTTGTTTTTTGAGTTAGAAACAACTAATTGTAAGCTTGCAAGTTAGAGATTGTATATCGTTACCTTAATTCACAAAGGCCCTAATTGACACTCTTTTCGAAACTGCCTTTTTCGCAGATAGGTAGGATATATTAAAATACACCTTCCCTCAAAATTTGATAGCGATAGTTAGAAAAGTAACGAAGTTATACGACTTTTTAAAAAGCCCTATCTGCATATGCTGAAAATCTATAAATTAAAAGGCCCTCACTACATTTGCTACAATATGCAGTAGTACAAGGTGAAAGTGTTTGGCAGGCTTTGAGTTATAAATTTTGGACTCCATGCATGCTTAGATGGTTGTTTTTACCAAAATCGTAACACTGTGTTATCAAATGCTTTGCTAAACTTTTGTATGGAAAATAATGTAACTTTAGAACATAAATATTTAGTAAAACGACAAACACAAATTGAATGCGAGGCTACACATTCTCTTATTGAAAGAAAAGTTTCTAAAAAACAAATAAACTTAACATCTCAGCTTGTACAACTTGTCCGCGAGGCTCGAAAAAATCCTAGTTCACTTCAAGTTCACCACCTAGAGCATAGCTTTTTTTTTTGAATTTTGAAAATATTCCGAAAATGTACTCAACGATTCGACCTGGTATGTAATATGTATATTCCTAGTGCGTTAAACATATCTAAAATTATATTATGGTGTTTCCTTTTCAGGAAGAATGTCAAGAGACTCCACAGTCAACATGCTTCGTGCCTTAGGATATGATATTTTGGGACAAATATTTTATAAACCTGATATAGCATCTAAGTACCAGCCTCTACCTCAGAGAGCCAGCAAAAATTTTGAAATAGTAAAGCCCAGCTTATTATTGATTATGCAATAAAAAAAAGAAATGGGAAAATCTATAGGATCTAAAAATATCATTACCTAAAGATTGCCATTCTTTTTATGAAAACTTGCCCTTTAAAAATTAATGAAATTTTCCTATATTATGTATGTATGTATGTGTATTGAAACTAACCCTGCAGGAAGTACATCTAACTTAAAACTGACTTTAAACTGTTTACAAAGACACTAGTGGTCACTTTTAATTGTATATTTTCTTTGAAAAAGGCTAACTACTTTTGTATGGGAATGGCGATAAAAAAGTCAGCCCTGTGTACTTCTGCATTACTTATAGGTTAACTATAAACTAACTTTTTTTGGGTGAAAAATAATTGATCCCAAAATATAACCTCATTCATATTTAGAAAATTATAAAAAAAAAAAACAAGGGAAATGGTTGCAGATGTACCTGTTACATACATACATGTTTCCATTCATGGAATTCGCAAAAATTTCGATATTATTCCATTGCTTCGCTTCCCAAATCCAAAAAGGGGATTTTTCACAGCAAAATTCTATCAGTTTAAATAATTTTCAATAAAAATATTTTCATCAGGCATTTGAAAGCTTTTGTCAATGCACACTTTCTCCTTTTTTTGGATTTTTCTGCATGACAAAGCAACTAATTAAAAATGGGTTTCTTGCTGTTTGATACAAATTGATTATTTTTTTCAATTGTCTCAAAATAACCAGTTAAAAGTCAACTACTTTTAGCAATTGATTTTTTTCTTCCTGCAGGGAATATATTAATTTTACGATATATCTGTGGCCACAAGCCATAATCGCCTAAGTCGTAAAATATGATTTCGAGATAAATTAATTTTTATATTCGAATGTGTATTTTAAAAATCATAAAAGTTGATTAAAAACTATGAATGCCAAATCGATGAGCCATCCACGATGATACGATTAAATTTTGTATATAAAACAAAATGTTATGAAGAAATTTAATCATTAAATTTTGGCTGTTATAGCAAATTTTAATATACCGCTATTGTGAGTTAATCCAAAATGTTTTTATTAATATCTTTTGATTGGAATAAGTTATAGGTATGGGGGTTTTACAGAAATATAGAGTTTTTAATGTATAATCACGTGGTATATATAACTCAATTTTGTCTTAAGGCGACTTAGGCGGTTATGGCTTGTGGCCACAGATATGATGTACATATATATTTACAGTCTGAAATGTTATTTATAATGCGCTTTGAAGTTATTGGAATCAATTGCAGCTAAAAATTTGAATAAATATTCAAACCACAAAAAGCCCTAACTACAGTTTTTTTCTAAATTCGTAGTGTAAAAAAGCCCTATCTGACACAAAATTGCCAAAATCCAATGTATCTAAAAATTTTCTTCAAGATCTACTTCAGGGCCTTGTTTGTGCAGAAATTGCATTTTTACAAACTCACAAAAGTCTTTTATTTTCATTTTAACACGTTTTTTGGCTCTCCTGTAAAAAAATTATTTTGTCAGTTAGGGCCTTTGTGAATTAAGGTAACGATATATATTTATTATATTTATTGTATCGACTAGGTAAGATATGTAAATCTCAAAGTATTTTTGTTGCAGTGTGAGTGGGTAAGTGGTAAGGGTGTAGTGGCTGGACATTCTTAGTTCAAATTTTGTTATTCATTGGATTGTTGGACCAATAAAATTCTATACAAACCTAAGAAATTATCCTTTGCAGGGACCGTAATCATTATGAGTATTATAATAAAAATCGCCATTTAATAATTATATGTTGAGTTTTTTTATATTTCAACAAAAATAATCATTATTTTTCGAGTTTTATTTTTTTTTTTTGATCAGAAATAACACTTATTCCTTGAGCGATATTTAATATTTCAGAAATAATCATTACTTTTTGAGTTTTATTTTTTTGATCAGAAATAACTCTTATTCCTTGAGTGATATATTTATTGTTCAGAAATAATCATTATTGTGTGAGTTTTATTTTTTCGATCAAAAATATCACTCATTCACGAAGTTATATGGATGGGATTTTTTTTAGTAATTATAATCCAGAGCACTTCAGAGACGATTTGAGTTTTTCGACCTAAGCAAAAAAATAAAACTCAAAGAATAATTTTTATTTCTAAGCGATAAATATATGACTCAAGGAATAAGTTTTATTTTTGATCAAACAAATAAAACTCAAAGAATAATGATTATTTTTAATTTTTATGGATATCACTTAAAATTTTTCGATCATAGGGGATTAGAATAGTGCTCTTTCAGACATGCATACACACAAACTCAATACTCTTCTACGATGTTTGCACTACTTTTTGTACTATCCATATTATATCAAGTACAAAAAAAAAACATACTGTAAAATGCAACGACAAACTTAAAATATTTAAGTACTCTGAATTTTTCAAGCATACCTCAATTTTATTTAAAAAAAAATTTTATTTGATGTGAATCTGCTGTAGTCCTTTTCGCTTTCTATTTGATAAACAGATAAAACTCCAAAACAAGAATATTTTCATTCTCTGAATTCACAAAATAGCATAGATCTTTAATTAATTATAAACCATAATTTTTAGAACAAAATCAGCATTCATATCATATGTCATTGATTATAAATAAGGCAAACAATAAAAATAGCCGCATTCGTTTGGGCAAGAGTTAGAGACTTGCGAAAAAACAACCACTGGTATAAAAACAAGTGAAAATTATACGACCGTTCGTTAAAGTAAAGGAATTTGAAAAAAGTGTGTTTACTTGATGAAACGGCTTCAAAATTTTTTCGGTAGATGTTTTATGCAAGACGGTTTTGAGGAGAAGTTCAAAACATCATAAATATGTAGATACCCACCAAAATAAAATCATTGTCCCCACCATTTGCTTATTTCTATTGGTGGACTTAAAAAGTGGTGTCTGCAAACCTGATCACATTTTTACCATTACATTCCTTAACTTTATGCTTGAATACAAAAAATTCCATATAAAAACTATTCAGATTACATCGTCTTGGAAAATTAATTGTAAACATTGTAGCTAAGTACAAAATTCTTGACTCGGTTAAAATAAAACACATTAGGGGTATTCGCTATCCATAGCATAACCCTAGCACGTAGCAAGGATTGCACGGATTGCAAAGTTTTACAACGCACAACAACAAAATACAGGCGCACAGAAATATACTAGACCCCAAAAATATGCTACACCAAAACCTATGTATATTTATTTGCTATGAAGTGTAGGAAATTAAATGCGACCCTGCGTCAGCTGACATTCGCCAATTGCTAATTTCAATTTCAATTTGAGCATTCGAATATTGCTTAAAATGTTATTTTTTATGTGTAATTATTAAATTTACTAAAATAAAATGATTTATTTATTAAAAAGTGAGTGATGAACGCGTCCCTTTGGCTAAAAAGAAAAGCTGCTTCTTAAGATTTCCTACGACTGTGCAATGGCGTGCTTTCTATGTGTAGCATATTTTGGTCTAGGATATTTGCAATCCGTGCTATCTTGCTATCTTGCTAGGGATAGCGAATACCCCTATTATTTATCGTTCGGGATAGTAAATACTACAAATATTTATATTTGCATAGAGAACTATTGAAATTGGAAATATTAAACAAATGTAGTGTATTGCAATAAAATAGCATTTTCTCTGTATATGCATTAATTAACAAGTTATTAAATTACTTCAGTTTCATTTTAGATTAAGCATAAAGGGGTTTCTTTTTCACAATAATTTAGCGACCTTAGAAGACGTGCACACAATCAAAAACCTATACCAAATCTAACAAAGTGAACTTAGTTAAAAAAATGTGTATGGGGCCCAAGAAACGTGTACCTATAGCTCACAAAAGTACTTACACATGGAAAACAAAACTTATGCGATTTATTACCCAAGCACTTTGGCTACCAAATATGGATTGTTTGACTAAGTTAACATTTTTTGCTTCTACCTTTTACTACTTTGCTAAATTTTTTACTAAATTATTTTCGTTAAGATGACGAAAAAACTTAGTAAGTAAATTATACCTACATTTTAAGTTGGGTTATATGCGATTCTAAGTGAGATAGTGCAATAGTTTTTCTCTGTGTGTATGGAGAAGGAGCTCGGTCTAAACTCGTTAAAGCTACATTCGCGCCAGTTTATTAAGTACATACATACATAAATTCGCTGAAAGTCCCTCATATAAAAATACAGGCATAAATTTCGAACCAGCTTTCAAAATAAATCAATGGCCAACCCCACCTTCGCTGTAGCTGCGATATATAGAGGAAAAGTTATGAAAGACCTGAAAGCCCTAAGTGCAAACCATCACACATTTTGTTCAAAAACAACAGCAATCAAATCACGGCATTATATAAATATCTGCCAACATACATACATATCTATAGGAGTAGATGATTTGTAGGCATTTCATTACCATTAAAAACTTCACCAAGATCCAAGCCAAGGAAGGCATTGCAAAGCAAAGCAGAACAAGACAAGGTAAACAAACCAAATTGACAGCAATTTGCTACATTAGGCGCAATTTAATGGTTAAACACGTTTTCTATGTAAGTTTTAATGTTTATACATATATGTATGTATGTTTCTCTGTGTATGTTTAGCGATGGTCACAGGTAGCAAGAACGACAAAAGAAGAAGAAAAACAAAACGGCTGGCAACTTTCCTGGCAACAGCCAAGTTAAGACCAAGCTAACATAAAATATGTATTGTATGAGTGTATATTTATAGATAAATACGTATGAAGGTATGTATGTTGAATTGTTGACAACCATTTGGCGGGCGGCTACCTTTGCGCTTGTAATAAATTTTGTTTGTATTTATGCTTTGCTACGACAAATAACTGTGCTGTTCTGCCGTTAGTAGTAAGCGTCAACATTTTATAGACATTTACCACGATATCAAAAAACAATTTATGTTTAACAACTACAAAATGAAGGGAAAAAAAAAATAAAAACGTAGAAGAAGATAAATGTTGAAAAAGAGTCTAAGCTGAAATAGAAAGGAATTGTATATAACCGCATGGGGGTTGTTGCATTCTAACATTTAGTTAAAAAGTAAATTTTTCATTTGTTCAAGAAATATAGCTTCACGTATTAGATTTGTTTCAATATGTCATTGGTTTTAAGCTTTTATCTAACCAAAATGGGCTTGGCGCATAATCTCGCTTAAATGGACTGTTAGATTTTAATATAAATAGAGAAACTGGGTATAAAAATATATAAAAATAAAAAAAAAATAACTAAGCTAGAAAATTAAAGTAACATGAGCATTGCTCACCGCATAGCTTTAGCTCCGTTGAAAATGCGGCTGACGACAGAGACAGCCATTCCACTCAAACCCACGCTGTTTCATTACTCGTCAGCTCCTTCTTCTTCTTCTTGTATTTATTCCTTCATTATTTCTGAATAGATTTTTTATACCTACTATTTGATGAAAACACCTGTTAGCATACAATTTGATTCTTTTAAGTTGTTTCAAATTACAAAACCAACACGGCATCAAGCGAGTAAGCAAACAAGCGAACAACTGAATAAAACTGAGCAAAGCGTTGACGGCATAATGGCGTAGGTGTTAGCAAGTAAACTGGTTGTGATGAGAGGTGGTGACGGCAGTAAGATGGGAGCGGGGGCGTTTTGCGCCACCAACCAGTCAACAGTCAGGAAATTTGCGTTTGGCGTGGGGTTTCATATTTGCTCGAATGCAAAGCAGTTATTTGTTTATGTTTTTGTTTTTATTTTTGTTTTCGTTTTTGTTTTTGTGTTTGTCTATATTTTCGTTTCTATTTTTGTTTTTGTTTTTCTTTTCCATATTCCTTTTGACTTTTTATTGGAATATTTTGGTTGCTTTGCAAGTTGAATTTCCTTTGCTATTTTTATTGCCTTTGTTGTTGCGCAGTTGTGTTATTTCCCAGCAAACAATTTCATATGAAAATAAGCGTTTTGTAAGCGTTCAAATGTAAGCAAAACACTTGCATTGACATTTACAAAATATCGCAAAGTAAGCCTTTTGCAATCGAAACGCGTCGCTCTTTCTAAGCTTGAAATTAGGATTGCAAAAAATGTTTTTTAAAGCATATAATAACACGTTTTGCATACGTGTAAACGCATTATAAGTAATTTTTATATGCTTTTCATAAGCTTTGTATACACGGTTACCAAACACGTATTTTTAATGAAATAAATAAACGTTTTAAAGATTTATTTTCTGACCGTTATATATGTATGTAGGTGTTTTTATTTGAAAAAAAGCATACTTATTTCTTCTTCAGGAGGTGCCACACTATTCCACCAAATGTTGAAAAACTTCATTGCTCTTGCGCACAGTACTCCTCGATTTTCTTGTTGCTGACATTATACAAAAAAATTTATATAAAAACGCACTTAACTGCTCTCTACTATACTTTTATCACTTTATTTATTTCACTAAAACCTCACTATTTTCACTTGTTTACTGTTCAGAAATCGAAACTAAAATGAGTTCTACCTATAAATATGTTTTTTGTTTACGCCTAAAAATAACTGTATATTTAGTCGGTAACCGTCAACATTTATAAAATGCTTACGAAATATAAACACATACGCAAAACGCTTACAATAGCAAATATTATGCAAATGTCGCTTGCAAAATCCTTATTCATGCTAATTTATCCTAAGCTTGGTTTACAACGCTTACATTAGTCCAATTATGCAAGCTTATTTTAAGTTTGATTTGAAAAACGCTTACTAGATTGTTTGCTGGGTTGATATTAACTGACAACACCAGCACCAGTTTATGGGCTGGCATTCCTTTGCAGTTGCTTTGTTAGCAAATTTATTCTTCTGCGCGATATTCAAATATGAATTTGTCGTTAATTACTTTGGCATGGGGTTTAGTATTATCGATATAAACTTTTTTTTGCAGCTTTAATATACACTTTTTTATACCATTCATGAACATGAAATTGTTTATAATTTTGTGTCGAAACGCAAATCTTGAAAGTACCAAAAGGAGAAGTTTTACACCCACCCACCACCAAAATATATAGCGATATGATTAGCATCATGAGCTGAGTCGATTAAGTCATCTCAGTATCTCCATCTATCTGTCTGCCTGTCTGTGAGAAAGCAAATTAGTCAGTTTTTGAGATATCTGGTTGAAGCTTGGTATGAGGATGTTTTTTCGAGAGAAGCTGATAATTTTTCGGAACCGCCCGAATCGGACCACTATAACATATAGCTGCCATACAACCGATTGTTCAGACATAGGCTTTTTTGGGTATAAATTCCCTATTTTTTCATTTTTTCAAATAAATATTTCCGTAAATAAGGAAAGTCTTCCTTAGTTGGCACGTAACCGTCTAGACGATTTTGGCCGAGTTCAATAGAGCGCGCCAATTGCTTCTGTTTCGTGCAGCATGGCGCTACTTCAGAATACCTAGGGAGGCGGCATCGCTTTCCACCTGATCCTCCCAACACAGTGGAGGTCTCCTATTTCTTCTGCCTTCAGCGGGTTTCGATAGAAATACTTTCTTGTCCGGAGAACCTTAATCCATTTTCACGACATGGCCTGCCCAACGTAGCCGATTGATCTTTGAAAAATCGCTGCAAAATTTCGATGCCTGCGTACATCTCGTACAGCTCGTCGTAAAACTCCGTCAATACTCGCCCTCGCTAACGCGCAAAGGTCCATAAATCTGCCGTATAACTTTCCTCTCGAATCACCAAATACCAATTCATCTGATGTTGATATCGTCCATGCTTCTGCGCCCTACATGAGGACTGAAAGTAAGAGCGCCCTGTATATTGTGATTTTTGTTCGCCGAGATAGGACTTTACTTTCCAATTGTTTACCGTTAACCGCAAAACCCATTTTTAAGCCTCTTTACCAGCAACGGCGCGACGATATCATCGGCGTACGCCAGCAGTTGAACACTCTTGTGATACAAGATGCTTCCTGTGCGGTTAAGTTCTGCAGCTGGAATTATCTTTTTCAGCATCAAGTTGAAGAAATCACACGAAAGGAATTCATCTTGTATGAAACTTTGTTTGTTCTCGAACGGATGGCAGAGGTCCTTCCAAATTTTGACGGAGCTGGTGGTGTTAGTCAACGTCATTTGGCATAGCCGTATACGGTTTGCAGGGAAACCAAGTTCAGACTTTGCGGCATATGGCAATTACAATTTGTGCTATCAAAAGCATCTTTAAAATTGGCAAAGAAATGGCGCCTCCCGGTTCGGTTTTCGTGGTTTTTTTTTCAGGATTTGCTGTATTGTGAAGATCTCGTCGATTGTAAACTTACCAGTTCTGAAGGCACACTGATAAAGTCCAATCAGGCTATTGACGGTGGGCTTCAATCTTTCGCACAATCCACTTGCTAAGACCTTATATGCGATATTCACGAGTCTTATCCCACGATAATTGGCGCGTACTGTGGAGTCTTCCTTCTTGTGGATTGGTCAGAGCACACTTAAGTTCCAATCGTCGGGCATGCGCTCGTCCGACCATATTCTGCATGGGAGTTGATGCATGCTCCTTACCGACTCTTCGCCGTCATGTTTGGATAGCTCGTCAGTGCCCGGAGCCTTATCATTCTTAAGGTATGACTATCGCACTTCGTCATGATCGGGTGGCGAGACATGCCTACCATCATCTGCTATTGGGGATTGGGTCATACAGTGGTCCAAATCATTATAGTTAATGCAAAATATACTAATCTAAGAACATTTTTTGACGTACTTTCCCTTTACAATAAATAACATTTATTTCAAATATGCATATTGAGACATATTTTTTTTTGCATTAGGTATTTCCTCTTTGTTAATTTATACAGTTATACAGAACGATAAAGCTACTCTAACTTTTTCAGCTATTGAACCACGACGACCAACTAACCAAGCAGTTACTTATTGTATTCACCACAACTCTACACATTTTCCATTATCTCTAGATCCATGTAAGTGTACATATGTATATGTACGCATTCTAAAATATGCAGATCAATGTGGCATAGCATGACATTCATTGCGTGCGTGAGTCATGTCCACTATACATACATATTTACTACTTGTGTACTAGAGAATGCCATATGATTAGCTGAAAGTGACACAATTTTTAAATTGCCTATCCTCATCTTGTAACCACTGCCATAATAGTGTCACTTCACTATCCGCCGCCTACCCACCCGTTTTTGCACCCACCCACCCATTCCAATCCTTTTACATGGGGTTAAAAAAAGTCACATTCACATACATTTCATATAATGCAAAGTGAGGCACGTAAATAGTAAAGCGTGAACGCAGTAAAATGCGTGCAGAAACACTCAATATATGAAATTTAGCGAAATTAGTAAGGGGGTGGGTTGGAGTGAATGGATGGAAGGGGACGTCGCATAGCAGTAATGGCGGGTGTGAGTATGGTTGACACGCACATTGTTCGTTGGTTCGTTCGACTGGATGGTCATGGAGATTCATTATTCAGAGTACATACGCACTTTGCATAAATCAAAAAATGCTAACGCGCCTTAAACTATGCAAACAAGTGCGCATACACAAATAGAAACATACATATAAACGTAAGTATTTACAAATTTTACGAAAAAAGTGGTAAGCTCTACTAAAACTAGTTCAAACTAGTGCATTTTAAGCGAACAAGTTACAGCGGTTGAGATACATATGTATGTATGTGAGAGCGTATTTCAAGTAACGCAAGCAAGTTGTAATTAATAATCTTTCGATTTGTCTTAAACAAGCAAAATTTTGAGAACGAAAAAAGATACTGAAGATGTCCGAATCCGGTTTATAACTAAAATTTGACTACGGATGGCGGAAATACGTGTCACCATGCATCGCATTCCTACCCTGTCGGAAAAGAAAACAAAAACAGAGAAGTAAATTTTATGCCCAATAGCTTTCTAGAACATTACATTAGCGACCTTGAAAATTACATTTTTCTCTGACTTTCTGAGGAGGAGATTCTAACGAAACTTTTGTGCGAGAGATAATGCATTAAAATGTTTCCACCCTTTCACTAATTTATTCTGAAAAAACAAACACGATATTCATCCGGAGATGAAATAATTTTGCCTCCCTGCAGACAATAACCCTCACATTTTTGCACAATGTTTTATCTTCAACTGAAATCAATCGTGATAGAAAAAAAGTAGTGTTTTCAGTCCCAGCTTTATATTCTAATAAATTTAAGTAGTTGCTTTTGTATGAGCTTACGTGCCTACGTATTCATATAAACGTGCGTATATCTGCGTATATACACTCAAAAAAAAAACTTAGATTATGGAAAAGTGGGAATGATTCGGCGCTAAAGCATATTTTCATTGTTTTGATACAATTTTCTTTAAAACATGGTTTTTATTCCTTGATTTGAAGAAAATTGTACATCAAGGGAATGAAAATACTATGGGCCGTAGTCATAGTCGTTCACTAAACTCGGTTTTAATTAAAATCGGTGTTAAATTTAGAACGACGCTTAAAATAGTGGTGTCTCATAGACAAGTTAGAACAAAGTTTTTGCTAGACTTAACCGAAACGGGTTTACCCATAAAAAATAATAAGAATCGCTCTGCTATTTTAAGTGTTTTAAAAGTTCACCCTACCCTGTGTCAACCTTTAATTTCACAAAGAAAAAAAAGTAAGCGTATCTATCTATCTCTTCGACATTTTGGGTTTCGCAAATTTTATTTTAATCGTATATTTAAAATATGGATCAGCTAAAATTGAGTTAAATGTTGAGATAAAACTACACACTTCATATAAATCAAAATAAACTTGTGCTTTTAGTGAACAAAAAGAGCTCATGAACCAAACTGGAGCATTTAGTGCCACTTAACGTATGTATGTATGTATGTCACTCTGATGAACATTTCGACCTAAAAATCGTAATATAGTCAGAACTTCCACACCGGCTGAGATTGGAAGTCCCCTATTACTGACAGGCTCCTCAATATCTATAAAATATTCCACTGTGTCCTTCTCAAAGCAATAAAATTCCTCTTACTCCATTTGGAACGGATCCCATCGGCTTCAATATACCTTTGCTATCCATCCCGGGATAGCATCGTCTATAATACGTAGCAAAGTCTTGAAAAATTCTGCTATTTCCAAACATATTTATTAAAATGTGTTCTTTTTACGTTTTATTTATTTATTTATTTTTTATTGAATTCACGTACTCTCTTCTATTTTAATGGTTTTTCACGACGAATTTCCAGCTTAGAACAATATTTTAAGATTTTAAAATAACATTCCCCTCATTTTAAAGTTAAAACGTTGCTTTAGTGATAAAACTGTTTTTAAGTCGACTATGACAGAGATAAAATAACGTTTATGCTAGCATCATTCTAAGTGTGGTAAAACACTATTTTAAATCGAATATGCTACGGCCCCATATTTTTAGCGCCGAATTATTCCCACTTTTCCATAATCTGAGTAAGATGTTTTTTCAGTGTATGTTTATAAACATTTTCACTCGAACGTTAAATGAATTGCAAAGTTTTACAACACCAAAACAAAAAACGCAAAACGCAAAAAGTGCCCTGCACCACACAAATGTGGCAAGCTGACATTCACTAGCATGGGCAGTAATTGACATGGTGAGTACTAAGAGAGATACAATGATAGATAAGGGGAGTTGTGGTAGGGGAGATCGTCACACATAAACTAAAATATGTACTAACATTCAAATGTTAGTTGAGAATATGTGAATGGGCGCATGTGTGTGTATGCACGGCACTAAAAGGGCACAATCCACTGGCAAACGAACGCTTCGGCGGCGGCGGCGGCGACATAATGGCGTCCACTTTACGGATACCAAAACGCTTTTATGCTTAATTTACTTAAAAGGCACAAGATTTACATGTCATGAAATATCAGCAGCAAAATTGAGTTGTGCGCGATTATACGCTTTTACTAATATGTGCGCGTATGTGTGTGTGTGCGTGTTCAGTTTAAGATGATTATCAAGCAGCACATTTAGCCGAAGTTATTACTGTTTGTAGTGCTTAGTGTTTGTTATGCGTTACGTATACGCCATGCGCTTCACTCTTACTAATAAACCCTTCCCGTAGGTACTTGTAGCATTTGTAGACGAAGGTGAAAATGTGTTGCTATACTTACTACCAAAACCCTTATCTAACTTTAACTGCGCAATGCATTGCCATCTATGCTTGTATGTTTTTTTTTATCCGCAGACGCAGGCACGTAGTAGCATGTACACTTCATTTGGTCAGTTCGTTTGTTTGTTTGAATGGAAGCCACAATTTGAGGTCGATGAATGTTCAAGACAGACATATACCGGAAGAACACTTACCTGTTTAATTTTAAATATGAAAATTTAATTCATTTGAGCAGATATATGTATATGTAAGTCTGTTTGCGTATTTTTGCGTGTTTGTGTGTGTGCATGCTGAGCATATTTGCTTCATGAAAAAGTAGCAAGTTGTAGAGAAATCGCACTTATTCAGAGTGACAACATGTCTGTTTATATAAACATGTACATATATATAAAAGCATATATTTATCTAAAACGTTATATGCCTGTATAACTATATGTACATCTATGTTAATGTAAGCTAGTTAGTTACCGCTAAGTTTATGCTTAAATGAGATACGCGTGCTCTAAATAATTAAGTAAAATAATTTATCACTGTCATAATTCGTTGGCGCCCTTCTTTGCGGGTGCTTCAAAATGACAGCAGAACTTTTCACGTTTTTAATTATAATTATAATTAGACATTATGTAGCAAGTACTAAATGTAATGTAAGCAGTATTTTTGTAAGTTATAGTTGAGCGTAAGTTGGCAGAAATAATTAAAATACACTTGTATATTTATATAGCTTAAATATGCAGCCGATAGAGAGAAATAAGATTATAGAATAGTACACTAAGAAAAAAAAAAATATAAATGAAGGGTTCAAAGAAATTGCTTCCCTATATTGAACACTATTTGCTTTGGTTAAGTAAATTTTCCTAAAAGGCTTATACGATAAAGTTATCTGCATGCGTTGCCATGGTTTCATATATTTGTTTTAAAGAAATTTTTACATCAAAATAAGCAACAATTTCTTAAGCGCCATTCCATGCCCAACTTGTCCTTATTTTGAAGCTTTGATTCCTTTAATTTTGATAAATTGAATTTCCATACAAATCACCATGGTAACGAATTTGCTTGAATATTTTTGGACGTGCTTTAGAAATTTTACTAAAACAAAGAAAGTTTTGTATTGGAGCGCGTGTTCAAAATAAGGAAAAATATGGTTTCCATCGAGAGTAGTTTTTTTTTGTTTCTTTTTTTTTTTTTTTTTTTTTTTTGAGTGTAATGTTTATTCTATAAAGAACATTTTCCTGTTAAGAGGATTCGTAGTAATAGCAGATTCTGCCTAAATAACTAACAAATATTTTAGTTATAAGAATCGTTCCATCATATTCCTACCCTTGGGGGGAGAAACCAATAAGAAATACATACACTTACACACATCTAACTATGCGCATGGAATATACATATTCGAATAATATACTCGTACACTTGAATAACATCAATTTCAAACATCATACATACAACTATATATACAAATATACATATACATATTTAAATAATGCCCTTCAACATGACGATCACGTATCTTGATGTTTTGTCGCAGAATAATTTTTACGATACCATTTCTTTAAGTGCTTCGTATGTACATATATAGGGTTAAGCAGTTGCATTAGCACTTTGGCAGTCACTAAACACGAATACATCAATATAACAACTACCCAACGTCGCCAGTTAAGTATTTAGATTGTGATGGCACGTTATTTTAATATTAAGCATATTGTGCATTAGACACTTCATCAGCCATTCAAGTTGCTCACACTATACTAATTGGTAAATGGGTAACTTCGTCAGTGGGTCAGACGTTTACTTGGTTTTAATTATATCCACTTAAACACTTAATGCCACTAGTTATTCGTTTCAATACAAACTGTATATTTTCATATTTGGAAAGTGTAAATTTATTTTTTTCGATCGTTAATTTTATTGTACCGATAATTGACAAGCGCGTGGGCGAACCTGCTCTCATCAAAGTTTTCAAGGACATTACGCCTCCAATTGAATGATTTTGGTATACCAAAATGAACACTTCTTCGATTGCTTAAAACACAAAAAAGGTTAATCGAAAAACCTTTAATAGCTTCATCTTCTTCGTTACCTGGGTAAGAAAACAAATTACTTGCATCGTGTGTATCATACTTATATCAATTACGGCTCACTAGAACAAATCTAATAACTGTTTTTCGCATAAAGCAGTTATGATTTTGTTTTTTCCACTTTCTCCTGGCATTTTTCTTATTCAAATTTTTGTAAACAAAAAACTGTAAACAATAACGAAATACAACAAAACACATACGACAGTCTGTTCACAGGTACTGCGTTCTTATGCACATTTTCCTTTACAACATACAACTTTACAATAGCCAGTGAATTGCCCAAATATTTTTTAAAGTAAAATAGGTACGATGAAGAAATTAAATTTATTAAAACAAATTACCCGCAAAGCGATTTTTTCATGCCTGATGGAACAATTGCATCAAGGAAGTAATACATGAGATTAAGTGAATATTTTGATGGTAAAATTTGTTTTATTTTTTTCAGTCTTGAGCCTGCTGATAGTCTCTCTTGATACCACAATATCCCTGCGATGGTGCCGAAATTTCTCTGGGAAAGGCAAGTAGCTGTAGCAGTTTTTTACTGACGGTGGTACAATTCGACAAGGGAGCAGCTCATCCTATTATCGAGGAATACAAACAACAAAGACTATGTGACAATTCCTATCGTTGTAATATTACATATGTATATTACATATATGAAATAAAATGAGCATTTCTACATATATTTGGTTTTGATTTAATACCAAAGAAGTATAGTATTTATTCCAATTTTCGGATAGATCTTATACCATTTCAACTATTTTTAATACCAAAGATATTCTAAAAATAACTAAAATATGGTTTTGATTTAATTCCAAAAAAAGTATTAATTTGATACCAAGGATAATTTTTGTACTCATATTCTCTTCTTTTTTTTAAACCAGAATGGTTTTAATTTTATACTTTTTGACATTGTTATAAATTTTAATACCAAAATGGTATTAAAATTAAACTAAAATTTTTACTGTGTCGATATTAGATTTAGCTACACTTATTGTAGTCCATAAAGTTTTTTGAAGTAATATAAAGCTGAGTATATGACCTTGCCTTAGAACATTGTGATGTTAATTGAAGTATCGCATATATGTATGTACACTAAGGTGGAGTGAAACATTTTTTTTGGAAATTCAATTTGTTCCAAAGCCAGAATGGCACCTTTCTAGCCCAGTAATAAGCCTGCAAAATTTTATTGACCTACTCGCATGTTTAGAGGTGCCCCCAGCCCCACAAAGTTGAAAAAAATAGTACGATCTGGTACAAATGTGAAATTTCTAAAATTATAAAATCAAAAAACGAAGTATGAGGATTTATAAAGATGGCTAAGCTGAGTATTAAAGTGAATTTTTTTTATTTGGAAACAACAACAACAAAAGTTTTTAAAGGTCAAAATTTATATTGTGCATTTTTTAAATTGCAATTACTTAAATACTACTGAACCGATTTCGAATATTTTTATACCATTCGATAGGTATTTTGATTCCGTTTAATTTGATATACACTTTATGTGGGTTCCATAATACCCCCCCTTGCGGGGGTCAACCCCCTTTTACCCCTTTACTTTTAATATATAAAATGTATACCAAATTAAAGGGAATCAAAATACCTATCGAATGGTATAAAAATGTTCGAAATCGGTTCAGTAGTTTTTAAGTAATTGCAATTTAAAAAATGCATAATATAAACTTTGACCTTTAATAACTTTTGTTGTTGTTGTTTAAAAAAAAAAATAATTCACTTTAATACTCAGCTTAGCCATGTTTATCAATCCTCATACTTCGGTTTTAATTTTATAATTTTCAAAATTTCATATTTGCACCAGTTAGTGCTTATTGCTTTCAACTTTGCGGGGCTGGGGGCAGTTCAAAACGTCATCCTATCGCCATAAAATTTTGTGGGGTTCATTAACTCGTATAAAGGCAACTTTTCATTGTTGGTACGTTCAAAAAAAGAACAAACAAAAAAAGTTTTCCCAACAGACCAGGATGTAAGCGAAATGTAATAGGACTTGAGAACAAGCTTATAACAATTGTCCATTATAAGCTTATTGCAATACAGTTTTTATAAGCTTAATTGTAAGCTTATTCACAAGCATGATTGTAATAATTGAGGAACACAAGCTTGAAAACAATATTACAATAAGCTTACTTTACACTTGCAATGAAAGCTTGAAAAAATATTAATAATAATATTGTATAAGCTTGCTGTAAAATTTTTTTAAATTTTGGTTTTACAATGATTCATATAATTCATTGATTCCTTCTTCGAAAAGGGAAATATAAAAGCCTCAATAATGTTCGATATAATGTTGAATGTACCACTGTATGATACCGTTGGATTGAATTTCAGGTTGGTGTTATGGTCCGAAACAGGAGGAGAATATAAAATAAAGAACATTGCAGTAAAGGTGAAGAAGGAAAGAAAAAGAAAAAAAATGCAAATAAAAATTTATTTTTTTCTTTTTTCTACTATTTATACATACAATTATATTTATAAGCTTATAACAAGCTTTCACAAGTAATATTTTTCTACAATTACATTTGTAAGCTTATAAAAAGGGTGCCGTTTTGATTTTTCTACAATTGTTCTTAAGACTTTTTCAATACTTTACACAAGCTTTCCTCAAGCTTAACGCTTATATTTGTAAGCTTGTTATAATATTATTCTCAAGCCCTTTGGTCTATTGGGTTTTTATTACATCTACTCCCTTTTTAATATGTCTGTTATAAACAGATATTTCCTCCTCTTGCTCAATGCCGATCTAGATATGTATGTAATTGCTCAATGGCAATAACGCCAAATGCGTCACCACATCAGCGCAATTTAACGAATTTTTTCAATGGTATTTGAAGGGCTGCCTCACACCACTTTTATTGCTGCGGTTGTATCAAGTTTAGAGGCGTATTTGTGTGTTATTTTCGTTGTTCATTCCCTTTTTTCTATTCTCTATCTCTTTTCTTTCCTTTACTTTTTGCGCTAAGTCTTCAAGCTTGTGCCGTAAAGCGTTGTCGTATTGTCATCATGATTGTCACCGCAAATGAAATTAAATGTCACCTCACCAGAGATGTTAGAAAGAAATGAATGTTTGCGTAACCGTACAACTACAGTATAGGACTTTTTAGTATATCTGTGAATATCAACTTTAGATTACATAAATTCATATATACATATCAAATACAGAATACAAAGTATTCCATGATGCTTGAGTTAAAACCAATGAGAATTCAAACCAACATCGAAGTAAGTGTATGGAGTTCAATACAGCAGATCCCTATTAGGAATAATTCCAAAAAGCAGCTACATATATGGAAGTAGAATAGTTCATTTCATTGAGTATGAGTTTTCTAGGAGCAAATTTATTCAAAACTTTATTTTCTTTATTCGCAGATTGAAAATGGAATAACTTTCATATTACCACGACTACAAGTTTTTCGATATATTCAATCGATTTCAATTTGAGAATGAGAATGACATGATCTACAAGAATTTTAATTTCTATCTTTCAATTCTATTCGTCTTGAGTTTTTCCTCACGGCTGTCATTTATATGTATTTACTTACATTACTTTCTTACTAGACCCATTTCTAAGGTGATGCGAGTTTCATTCATGCCAGGATATTTGCTTTTGTTAGATATACCGACGGGTACTCCTAATGTATGTTCAACGTACAAATTGAGCACAGATTATTTCTTCACTGACTAAAGTAGGAGTTAAGAAGAATAAACCGAAACAGAAAAATTTACACGAATGGAGTACATAACAAAGTTAGATGGTAGGCAGCTCTATATTCAGCACCACAAAGCTGCTACCATTCATGCTGAATACCTAACAAGATTATAATAACGACCATATGAAAAAAGCATGCGGTTTGGAATGGAAGCCCGATGCTTTCTCTTCATTGCTTTTTTTACTGAACAAAGTCATTCATGCGAAGGCGGCCATCGCTGTGCGATAGTCATGGGGCATAGTCATGGAAGTTTTTATCTTCCCTAAAGAATATGTAAGGAGGAAAATATTGATGATTGTAGTACCTTTAGGCTTACTGAGTTCATTTAAATTTTCTTTACCATCAACAATAACACTTGGGTTGTATTACTTTTTGGTTGTTTGCGTTTATGACAGGGTAGGAAAAAATGCACTGAAGATTGCGCATAGTTATTAGCCGAAACCAGTCTGTCTCCAAACCAACCTTGACAAGAGATGACGGAAAATCGTTCCACAATACATCACTTGGGTTGTACTTGAAAATGTAAGCGAAATTCATTTTGCGTAATAGCGAATTATTTCTAGTTTAAACCAAATCATTTTTATACCTTTCATGAGAATGAAATAGTATTATAACTTAGTGCCACAAAATTTTTGTCGAAAGTACCAGAAGGAAGCGTGGGGGACCCACCAAAATATATACCGATATGATCAGAATCACGAGCTGAGTCGATTAAGCCATGTCCGTCTGTCCGTCTGTCCGTCGGTCCGTCTGTCCGTCCGTCCGTCTGTGTGAACGCAAACTAGTCCCTCAGTTTTTGAGATATCTGAATGAAATTCGGAATACGGGTATGTTGTTATATGCAGCTGATCATTTGTCGGAACCGGCCGAATCGGACCACTATAACATATAGAAAACAACCGATTATTCAGATATACATGAAATTTTTGGATGTAATTTGTGCATAACTTCCCCATTTAAACAGCTAAGGACATGAAACTTGGAAGTAGACGTGCCCATTTTGGCCCAAACAAAGTTATCGAAAATTGTCAAGATCGGACCACTATAACATATAGTTCCACAACATCCGATTATTCAGATATACACATTTTGGTGTATAACTCCTCCATTTTAACAGCTAACGGCCTGAAATTTTGAAGTATTTGTACCCATATGAACCCAAACGGAATTGCCGAAAATTGTTAAGATCGGACAACTATAACCTATAGCTCCTCTACAACCGATTGTTCAGATATGGACATTTTGGTGTATAACTTCCCCATTTTAACAGCTAACGGCGTGAAATTTTTAAGTATTTGTACCCATATGGGCCCAAACGGGGTTACCGAAAATTGTCAAGATCGGACCATTATAACATATAGCTCAAATACAACCGATTGTTCAGATATGGACATTTTGGTGTATAACTCCTCCATTTAAATAGCCAAGACACCATTTTTTCTAATAAATCTTTCCATAAATAACCCACAGAATTAAAATTATAAATTAAACTTAATCCGGCTATGTACATACATAGGTAACTTTTCATTTCCCAGTCATGAAAGGTATGAAGTCTTCGGTACGGCCGAAGACAGCCGCGCTTTTACTTGTTATTTTAAACTAGCTGACACGGCAGACGTTGTTCTGCTAAAATTTATTCCTATGAATCTTAAAGAAAAGTCTTTGATTACCGTATTGCTAACCATTATCTTAGGGTCAATCTTAATGACTGCGAATAATAAAAAATTGTCTATTCTCTGAATAGAAGTTAGAGTTATATTCGCCGCGACAAACCTACTTCCCCCCATCCCTATATCTATCTCAATCCCTATCTCTATTTCAATTTGAGATTAAGATCTCAATCTAAATCTATCCCTATAGGCCTGTATTCCGGGAAGCTCCCACTTTTTCGAAATTCTATATACCCTATTATGTGCGCTAATACCACATGAATCTGCTGTGAAAATTTCATAAATATCGATTGATTACTTTGGGAAGTCTATAAAGGACATACATCCACACATACACACATTCACACATACACACGGATTTTACCAATTTTCGGTCTTTTCCGGAGGGATTTTCCAAAATTTTCTTCCATAGGAACCTTCTCCTCGAGAATACGTACAACTGGCAAAAAAATTTACAGAAATCGGCCCAGCCGTTCTCATTTGATGAGGTTAGTAACATTTTTTACACCAATTTTATATATATAGATTTTGTTTTTACAATGATTCATATAATTCATAAATTCTTTTTTGGAAAAGGGAAGTATAAAAGGATCACTACAATCCAACATAATGTTGAATGTTCATCACATAGTGTGACGTTTGATTCAATTTCATGTTGATTTCGTGGTTCGAAGCCGGAGGAGAATATAAAATAGAGAACACTGCAGTAAGGCGGTTTTTTTTCATAGTGCTTAAAATAAAAATAGGTAAACACTTTTAAATTTAAAATATTTTTTTATTTTTTTTATTTTATAATTTTACAATGAACAATTTTAAAATAAAAATGTTGGTATTTACATCACCTTTAAATACGTTTTTGACCATTTTAAGCACGTTTTCATATGTTTTTAAAATGTATTTTCCTTGGGTGTACTTGTATTTGTTTTTGTTCGTTCAAAGTTATATTGAATAATAAAACTTTGGATTAAAAATTAATAATTTATCATATTTGTTTTTATATACATATGTATTTTTTTTTTTTTGATACACATTCTCCAGAATAAAAGTAGACACATAAAATTGTAAACAGATATGTATGCCATTAGCTGGCATTTTGCAACAATTCGCTCTCCTTGAAATAATTTCTTGTTTGTCTTTTACTTATTTATGGCTTTAAATGTCCTTGCAAGTAATAAATTTTTAGCTACATATGTACCAACATATATAAAAATACAGCTGAGTATAAAAATATTTACAAAACTAAGAATGCAATGCAAAGAATGCTGAAGTATAAACCAAGAGCACAATTCGAGTTTGTGAATTTTGTTAAAAAAAAAAAAACAAATAAGAAAAGCCAATCGATTTTTATAGACAAGTGAAAGTTTTAATTTAAAAGATTTTAAACCACAAAATAAAAAATAATTCCAAAAGCCGAAGTCCGCCTTTCTTTTGTTTCAAAAATGTCATTCGAAGTAGCTATATAAGTATGACGTATTAGTAAAAGTACACATCGTGCCTGCGAATACAAAAAGAGCTATGTAAATTTTTTCGAATTTTTTTATTGCATTTTTTACTAAACCTATTCGTTGCCAATATTTCTGCAATTTCAGTTTTTTTATATCTCGTTTGGTATAGAAGTTAAAAAATACAGCTATGTTCATGTAGTACAATAAATGATCAGCGCGCTTACAGGCATACAGGCAAAATGGCTATGATCAGTTAATTAGTTCGATGCTCAACTTTTCCACATACGAGGTAGGACTACAGATTGCATACGTTTATATACCACCAAAATCAAATTTAAGTGGTGTAAGAAAAGAGTTACATATGTATCTGCTTTAAAAGAGCGCAATTCTTTATCACGTCGCAATGGGTCAAAAAAGTGATTTATTTTTTCATAAATCCTTACCGAATTAAATGTTTTCTAAATTTTGCCAATGGACGCCAGGAATCAGTTTTTTGCTCTCCCGGAAAGTTACTGAAAAATATATAGCTCTTTTTGTATTCGCAGGAACGATATATGTACGTATAAATATCTATATAGATTTATATACACACACATGTCTAGATATGAATATTCACATTTATTGAGGTTCGACCGTTTCTGTAAATTGAACTTTATTGGTTGCTTGCCAATTTGGCGTTAAACTCTGCTAATAAATAACTCGCCACTTGGCTTATTTTCATTCAGACATGCAGGCATATGTATGTACGTACATGCATAAATATTTGAGTGTATGTATACTTGAACATATAAAAATATATAACAAAAGTAAGTCCATTACGAATTCTCACTTCAAATAAATTTTAACTTTTATTGCCAACGCGTAATTTTCGAGGTTATCAATAGGCTTTTTGTGGCAAAATTTTACGTTTTTTTCACAGACATTTTCGGGGTAATCAATTGTTGATTTTTATTGCAACATAAAATATATACATACTTGCATAATTTCAATATAAAAGTTTTTTTTTTATTATAGCAGATTTTTCTATATATTTTTTTCCTTTTTCTTTTTATTAGCTTAAATCGTGTGGATGCATTGCTCTTACGACATATTGATGTCCCTTTAATATTTGAGATTTTTTCATTTCTTGCTACAGACATACATACAAACATATTACTTTGTTGAATCGTTTTAAGATTTAAGAATCAAATTTGAGCACGAAGTTTATCTGACAATTCGGTGAAGCATCATTTCTGATCTATATAATAATTTACGCCATCACATTTAATTTGCTTATGCGCTTGTTATGAATCCCTTTGCATCGCAGCTCGCAACAGAGGTGACAAATGAACTACGTATAAACATATTACAACTCCTTAAGAAATAAAGCACAAAATAATAAAAAAAAAAAGTAAAAAATGTGATACCAAAATTACAGTCGAAAAGTCTGTCTCTGCTGTCTGTCTCAGAACCCAACAGCGGCGACCACGAACGCAAATTACCATAAATAGAATCGGAAATTTCTTTGAAATACTATTTACTCAAGCGCACATCCGCCAATTCGCTGCAGCATTTCAGCGCAGCGTTAAGCAAAAGTAAAATTGCCAAAGGCAACAGCAAAAAAAAAAAAAGAGAAGGAAAATTCTACTAAAAGCTTAAAAACGCACAAGATGGTGAAGTACGTAGAAAAAAGGGATAAATGCGAAAGCGTTCCTTACAAACGAAAATATAGAAAAGGTACATAAATGATGGAAAATTGTTGAATTTCCGTTTTCGTGCACGAATTTTTTGGTTGCGTAAATACACATTTTTATTTTTATTTTTTATTTTTTAGATTTTTTTTGTTAGTTTAGCTCTTCGTGAAATTTATGGAATGTTTTATGTTGTTATTAGTATTTAAATGTTTTTTGATTGAATTTTAATTAATTACGAGAGGATCAAGTCATGAGACTTATACCATTTTCTTCCATATAAATGTTCTTGTATATATAATCATATGAATACCTATGGATTTATGTACACACATATGTATATTAGACCAAGGCCGTATTTAGAGGGAGGGTTTTGGGTGTTTGAACCCCCCCCCCCCGAAATTCTGGTAGATAAATTTTACTTCTATAATATTCAAAGCTATATGTTGAAAACACTAGTTTACAAATAATTAATTTGAGAAAATACCAAGAATTTCAGGTATAGGGGAGGGCTGGCATGAACCTGCTGAGTTCAAAACCAGTTTTTTATGGTTAAGGTTTTGAAATAACGTAATTTTGAGTTTTTTTGACTACAACTTTAATCAAAAATTCTTTTCGCTGAAGTTACAAATACCCGCACACCGTATCTACCCCGTTCGAAAGATAATTAAAGTACGCTTCTAACGACATACCACTTATAAATTAAATTATGTTACATACATATTTCCTTATAACTACATAAAGTCATTGCATGGCTGAGAATTCATTACTCGGGTTATATTAGTGTCTGAATTATAACATTTTGTGTGTTTTTCGAAAGATCCCATATATGGGATGTGTGCGTTGTTATAGTCCGATTTCACCTATTTTCAATACTAACTTTTCAAAGTCAGTATTTTTTTGATTTTTTGCGATTATTGAAAAAATTTGGTTTTTATTGGGGTTTTTATAAGAAGTTATAATCAGGAAAGTTTTATTCTTTTTAAATTATTCTGTTTTATTGCAAACAGTTTAAGCGTAATATTAAAAAGATTCGATGAATACTTTATTTTTGGCGATTTTTTCCAAATGAAACAAAAATGATGTTTTATGGTCGAAAAATTCGGCTAGGTGATCCAACTATATGAAAACGACTTCACAGATCAAAGGACATTAGAGGGAAATATAAAGCTTCCCAAGCACTGTTTGCCAGCATAACACTAAAAGCCTCAAAAAAAGCTGTTGCTGTTCTGCGAAAGTTATCATAATTTTTTGAGAACTTTTGAATTTCGATTTTCTTTAAAAATATCTGAAGTCGAAGCACAGAACAGTCGAATATATTTGTTTGTTTATTTGTGCTATTGCTTTACTGTGTAATTTCAAACAGATTAGTCGACAGCAAAGCACAGATAAACAGAATTTTAGTTTTCAGTGCGGCTTTTTAAAATTGTTTTTTTTTTTTTTTGTACATTACAATTTCGATTGTGTTCCCATAAATTAAAAAAAAAAAACTATAACAACAGTGCTGTAAAAACTCGAAATTATGTTTACCTTTTGCTGTGCTGTACAAATTTCCACAATACAGCAAAAGTCGACTATAATTTTTTGAAACCTAAGGCTGCGCAGTTGCAGCACAGTAGAACTTTTTATTTTTTATACTTCTGCTGAGCTGTTTATTTTTTAATTTTCAAATAAAAATGAAATTCAATGGAAATGAAAAAAAAAGTTGAAAATAATTTCAAACCCTGCTCAAAAGACTAAAATAATGACATATCTATCAATTTTAAAAATCGAATGTCATATAACAAAGTTGCCAAAAAAAACAAGTTATAGTTTCTACATAAGCTAAAAATCAGATGGTTAATCTAACCGAGTTTTTCGTCCATAAAATATTTTTTTTTTGTCACTTGGATAAAATCACCAAAAATAAAGTATTCTTCGTGTTTGCGATAGAACAGCCTAATTTTTAAAAATGTATAAAGGTTTCCTGATTTTTAAAACTTCTTATAAAAACCCTAATTTGAAAATCAAAAGTTTTGTAAACAAATTTTTCTTCTAAATAGCACTTTAGAAACCAGATTTTTTTTTGTTATTTTTATTTAGTGCACGAAATAGGTTATATATTTTACTCAAAAAAAAAAAAAAAAAATCAACTATGAAACCCCCCACGAAAAAAATTCCTGGCTACGACCCTGTATTAGACCACCCGGCAGTTTATTTGTTTGTTGATTTGTATAAATATAGATACAGTCCGAAAAAGTTACTCATACGACCCGTTGTGCGCTTGCTTTGTACGAAAAATTAGAAAAAAATGGATAAGAACCGTTAACAATTGTTTTGGGACATCTTTAGGCTTTAAGTCAAAATCGCATACAATTTTTTCCAGTTCAGTTTTTTTTCAGATTCTCTCTTTTGTCAGTAGCCTCTAAGAAATGTATATACATAGGTATGTATGTCTATTATTTCTTCATCTTTCATAAAATTTGTCCTAGGTGCTTCCTTTTTGGCCACTCGACTATTACACACATACACATATGTACATACACACATATATACATTCAAGTCGAGTTAATTCCTGACAAATCCGATCATTTGCAAGCACATATATACACATGCCTTTCTACGAAACCTTCTCATTCTTATCAGATGGCAATGGCATGACATACAAACACATAGATACATACATACATATGTACATAAGCGCTCATATTTTCTACTTTTAAGTGTAGGACCGTTGCACCTACGCATGTAATGCCAGTATTACATGAAGCAAACCAAAAATATATTTCATCAACACTCAAATTCAGATGTGACTCTTGACCAATAACAAGTTTTTGAAGGAATCCATGCAAAGATGCGCACATATTTAGATGCATACAAACTCCTATGTAGGTATGTATATACCCATGTGTGTGTGTATGAATGTATGTACATATATATGTAGATATGCGCTTTTATGGATAACGTCCAAAAGGGAAAACCGCAAGAGTTTCGTAAGTACTCAAGCAGTAGTCGTAAGCTGGAATCGGCTTTGGTTTGCCTTTAAAGTGCCATCATCTTCTCCTTTTGTTCTGGTATGTGCATGTCAAATTGCCAACGACACTGCGAATTTGCGGTTGTGCACACACTGACACACTGGCATTGGAAAAAGCGTACTTGCACATATGAGCATACATATGTATGTATATTTCTCAAAAAATGAATGCCTTTGCTTACATTAAACATATTTTCAAAAACACTCAACTTACCCAGTAATGAATTCTGTCCTCAAATATTTTCGTGAAGGAAAAGCATGCGATTTGGCATTTGCAGTCCCAACATCTTGAAAACGCTGTTAGGCTGAGTGTGTAAATTGGAATTTTAGGGGAGAGAAATTGCTAGATTCTGAGGGTACGTCAGAGAGATAGAGAGAGAGTGAAAACCGTGTTCCATTTTTACTTTGTATAAGTTCACTTTGTAGGACTTTTAATAATAATGTCTTGCCTTACAAACAGTCTTGAGAGATACATATGTATGAAAATATTGTAAAGAGGAGTGGCTTAATGATTTGTAGTACCTTTGGGCTCAGTGCGTTGTATATACATACATTAACATAGATTCATTCTCCATCCCAGCAAAAATCTGGTCATCGCTATTACCTGTCAGGCATGATAGAAGGCCTTGCCATGGAACATCTGGCGAGTTCATCACTTCTTTCACGCATTGCCAGTAATGAGCTTCCATTACCCATTCCACGTAATGCAAAGTAGAATGGAGCGCGAAAAATTAACTGAAATAAATACCGTTATTTTCAGTGGAAATTTCTCTGCTTTCCTGTAAGGAATTTTTATTTGATTGGCTAGAATCCTTGCGGTATTGCATGATTTATTCGTCCTTCCCTCCAATGACAAGCCCATGCTAATGTCAGCCATTCTGTCAACGAATGTGGAAGCGATTGTCAGGGTTTTTCTGGATTACCCTCTTAATTCGACGGTCATCGAGTTTTTTGATGGGATAATATTCATATATATTAACCCCTTATTCATAAAAAATAAAAAAGGTTTTAACAATTGTACAAAATGACATTTTCATACAAATTTTCAATTTTAACAGCTTTATAAACCTATTTGATTTTTTATGAATAAGGGGGTAAGTATTTGGACCTGAACCCAATAAACAGTAAGAGCCAACTCTTATTGAACTCAATTCATGCAATTCAATTTATCAATGATGGATTAAAAATAAATGCACTCCAATTGGAATAAGATTCTCAATGCCACCCTGAGAATCAAGCTAAATTGACTCAGTTCATTGGCACGTCTGCATATATGTAGTATAAAAGCATATTTGAAGACGGATCGATTAGTTCGTTACTGGGTGGGCCAAGTGTACTTGTTGGCTGTTTTAAAATAATATAATAATATAATGGCGCTACTATAACTCTGACGAGTCTTATGGCCGAGCTTCTCTTCCAATTCGAGGTGTGCTCCTTAACTTTTTTTTTTCCTACTAATTGGGTGGACCTACAGTTTTATGCCGGCTCCGAACGGCGAATGAATTTTTTGTGAGAAGCTTTTTCATGGCAGAAATACTCTCGGAGGGTATGCCGCCCACTGCCGAGAGGTGACCGCTGCTCTCAAAAAACCCAATAGTTGGATTTTTACTAATTAGAAAAATTGTTTTGGTGTTTTGCTCGGACCGTGGTTTGAACCCGAGACCTCTGGCATAGCAGGCGAGTACTCTACCCACAGCACCACAGCGGCCACAGCGGCAGTTTTAAAAACCTAAGTAAAATCGCTTGTGAAATGAAATGAATATGAAATGACAAACTATAGGCCTATGGTAATCTGCTTTATATACTCCGTTGTGTTTCTTATATGAGCTATTCTCATGAAGAAAATGTAGCTTGTATATTTTGCACACTATCAATCAACAACTGAATAGACCCAACAATCTTCATGCAAACTATAAGATAATGTATATTCGTATTAAAATGGTATACCCACAGTCAGAAAATTCAATGTTTCTCTGGTAGATCAGGTAGGGTCCCTATTATAAACCTCTCCTATTACCATAGCTCACGCAAATATGTACCAAATTGGGCTTATTTACTTTTTCTTTGATATTTTTTTCATCACAACTTGAGCACAGAAAAAGAATGCCCAGGAGGATAGTACTTATGTAGCTATGTACATCTAATTCTAGTACAATTTTCGGAGCATCGGTCTATCATTTGCAGCTTGTTTGTATAATTAGGTTTGCTTAGATAAAGGTAAAAACATGCGCCAAGAAATATATATACATGTCCATACATACATACATATATACATCCACAGCCTTACATAGTTAGAGACGTAGTGTCAGCATGAATTTCCATTTTGCAGCACAAACAGAATTTTAAAACACAATGTTTTCCAAAAAGCCAAAAAGAAAACACAAAACAAAGCCAACACAGTAACGCCATTATATTTATGTGTTTGATGGTAAATTTGGTCTATATGCTTTTGATGTTGTTGTTGTTTGATGATACATGTGCCGTGATAGGTGAACAGTTTGTTTATTGGTTAAGCTGTGCAAATGTAGGTAGACATGTGTAGCTGTGTTTCTGTTTATGTTTCTGCTTTAAACAAAATTTTAACTCTTCTTGCTTGTCATGATTTATGAGAAAAAGACATGTGTAATTTTAGAATCATAAATTTGTCTACGCAAAAATTTCTTTGAAATACAAAATGAAATGAAAATTGTCATACAACATTTTGTTATTTGCAGCTTCATCATTTTAACATTTTTGTACAAATTGAATATCCTGGTTCTTTTTGGGCAATATTTTATAATGTCACTAGGTGTGAATCACATTATTACCTAGAAAAAATATTCTGTTTCAAGCATTTGCTTCGAAAAGATTGAAAGCGCCAGTTTGCTTCATGACTTCAACTGCAGCTAAAAATAGCGCTTGCTGCATGTCTTGAAGATTAAGTGATCTTAAATATTAAAATCATCTGGAGAAATTCATCTGGAAACACTGGATGAGGTTTTCCAAATCTTCCTATGTATGTATTATAGTAAAAGTTAAAAGGCTTTGTTAATTTTTCATATTTGCAAATTCAATGTTAAATATTCCACATAGCAGGTTTTCAAACAGTATTTTTTAGTTTTGAAATTTAAATGCACAGTAATTACAACAATGTGTGCCTAGGCGTATGAGCAACTTTTTTTAGGTAGAAACTTTTGAAAGTGTATTCGTATTTAATGCTATGTATTCAGAATACGGCCGCTGTGCTGCAGTGGGTAGCGTGATCGCCCGCTATGCCAGAGGTCGCGGGTTCTAACCCCAGTCCGGACAACAACCAAAAAATGTTTCTAATTAATAAAAACCCATATATTGGGTTTTTAAAAACAGCGGTCACCTCTCGGCTGTGGACGGCATACCCTCTGATGTATTTCTACCCTGAAAAAGCTTCTCACAAAAAATGTATTCGCTTTTGAAAGCGGACTACTCGCATGTATTAAGTGCTTCATCATCGCGGATATTAGTTAACGGAACTTATCATATCGAATCTTCATTGTATATAGATATGTATGAGTAATACTTTGATAAATAGGAAGACTTATGTAGGTTCGTAGCTATAAAAAAGTCATTGCACACATAACCATTATAAATAATGACTTTTGTCGTTGAAAGATTGGACTTTTTTTTCTTCTAATTTTTCTGAAACCATTAAACAAATTTCTACGAACTCATTCTTTAGAATCCTTAATAAGGCAAGCCTATTTTCATACATGCGAATATGTACGTACATATAAAACTATAAACTGAAATTGTCATTTCCAACAACAATTACTGCTTGCACTTTTGCCTGAATGTCCATACGGGTATGTAAAATGAAATGGCCGAAACGGCTTGACATTCTCTAGACGACCGGACAACCACAATCTGCTGTTTTCATCATCATTTCAACAAACACATCGCATCGCATCGGAACATTCATTTGAACAATTACAATAAATACAAGTACCAGTACACAAGTGTTGTAGAATGAATTTATTTTGAGTTTTCCAGGTCAATGAATGGTCAACACGTAAGTGAAATGGATATGCGACTGACTGGATTGAGCGACCGGATTGCCCAACATGCGAACATACATACATACGTACATATATCCAAACGAACAACACATAAATACATATGTCTCTGCTTATGTATTTAGTTCGCAAATGCGAATGTACGAGTAAAATAATTTATTTCATATATTCCCTGCAACTGTGAGTGTGTGTGTTTGTAGGTTCTTTTGCGTATATCACGCGTGTGCCCGTAAAACTTTTTACTATGCCATAACTTTTGCGCAAATTTAGATATTTTCGCTTATATCAAATTAGGAATACTTAGTAGATTAAGCGGATATAATCCCTTATCCGGACCACTTTTTTGATTGAGTAATTCTATGTAAATGTAAATAGTGGAATTTGTATGGCCGAATATTGTATAAATATATATGTATTTAATATTGGTACCCACTTGGGTATATTTTCTCGCTTTTCAAATGAACTTGGATACATTTAAGTTTTTACATTTTATATATTTACTAGCAAATACCCGTTACTTCGCAATGAGGAATAATAGTTAATCTAAGTTAAGTCAAGTCAAGTCAAGTCAAGGCAAGTTAAGTTAAGTCAAGTGAAGTCAAGCCAAGTCAAATCAAGTCAAGTCAAGTCAAGTCAAGTCAAGTCAAGTCAAGTCAAGTCAAGTCAAGTCAAGTCAAGTTAAGTTAAGTTAAGTTATTACGGGGTTATCTGGGTCCACTCGATGACCCGGCCTAGGCATCACAATGAAAATGGCTCTATGTTGAAGCCGTTTCCTTTCATTTGATACCAATATCTGAAAAAGATCCAGTTCCGCATTTTGACCCATATCATACTCATGTACATTAGATGCGTTTTGACCCAAATCATACTCATGTACATTATATGCCTTTTTTTTTATATAACATACCCGGCCACAGAATATGAAAAAAGGATGTTGTAGGATAACTAAGCTCCTTTTTGTTTTTTTTTTTTAGAAAAAAAAACTGAGTGGGCTACTCCAAAAACTGCGATTTTTTTTTAAATTCCATGATAAGTTTAGATTCATATATGAAAAAATTCATGAATTAAAAATAAAAGCTCGATTTCCATCAAATAAACTTTTCTGAAAACGGAATTAGTTTGCGCAGATTCCTGTATATTTTGATTAAAAATAAATTTAAGGTATCTTGAAAATGCCCGGGTCCAAACTTGAAAATCCGTGACTAAAAAAAATAAAATTCCACTTTAGGCGATCTTGGTACCTTTCCTATGGCTCGCACTAAAAAACTGAGTACACCATTCGATTAAGCCGTTAATTTTACATGAGAATGTGTATCCTTTGTTTTTTTATTTTTAATTCTGCGGTTTTTTTCATATATTAATTTAAACCTATCATTGAATTTAATAAAAAATCGCTGTTTTTGGAGTAGCCCACCCAGATTTTTTTTCTAAAAAAAAAAACAAAAATCAGCTTAGTTATCCTACAACATCCTATTTTCATATTCTGTGGCCGGAGGGAAGATCTGAGAAACTTTGCCGAAAAAAACGCATCTAATGTACATGAGTATGTATTAGACTGACCACAAAACATATGGGATTTGCAAAAGTATTGAATTTTTTCGCTCCCCGCGCATTTTCTGATAGCTTGACAATAGAAAATAAGATATACATAAAAATCTGACCATCGGTAGTGGGAAATATCCACGCGCATTTGAACTAAAGTTCAAAAATTGACCTAAAAATTATGCATGGCTTTAGAGACCAATATCTCTTTAAACAATGATTTTTGGAGAAATAATGTAATAATCATTTTTATACTAAATGGAACTGGGAACATATTCTCCATATGATAGTTATACCTACCGTTATCCTTTCAGGATATATTGAGTCCTTAAAATGAAATTTAAATTTTTTTGTTTGTTAAAAACGCAAAAATAAATATTTAAAAAATAGAGAATTGTATAAACTATACATCATTTAATAGGTTATTTAAAGTAGTTTTACACATCATACATTTTTTTTTTGATTTACATGCACTATTATAGTCAAGAAAATGATTTAAAATAAGCAAGTCGCATTTTTTCAAACTTTTTTTTTTACCAAACTGAAAATATCGTAGTAGGCTTTGCAATAAAAAAAAAATGTGGTATAGTTTCATATTTCAGCTCATTCAATAGTCTGTTGAACTTTCTTTAAAGTGAACTTTTAGCGGTAGTGCTCATAAGTGTGTTATATTCAGTTCAAAAAAGTTTTTTTCAAATTTTTTTAAAACTATTACTGTAATGGCATTAAGATCCAGATGCATTTCCTTAACCCTTTGTTTTCAATTTCTTTACCCGTGGAGGAAAAAAATCGATTGGCACATATTTCATTCATTTAGTCCTAAATAAGCATAATTTGTAAGAAAATTAAAAAAAAAATTAATTAGTTTAGGTTTTACAGCCCTTTGAAATTTGTACGATATATCGTACAAAGTTCGTGAAATGAGCCAAAATCTTGCAAATTTTGCAACGAAATAAAGATATTTTTAATATTATGCTTAAAAATTGTGACTTCTATCCAGATTTAATAAAATTCATACTTAAATACATAATTATTATATATAAAAAATACATATATACATTAAAAAAAATTTAGTAAAAAAAAATAAAAAAATATAATTTTAAACTTAAAAGCTGTAACCTCAATACAAAATTCATTGCGACACATATTTTTGAATTGTAATTTGGTTAAAGATATAAAAATATGTATGCACTGAGAGAAAAAACGTTATATTTAGCGTTCAAAGGAATTACTTCCCTGTATTGAACACTTTCTTTGTTTTGAGCAAATTTTCCTTAAAACATGTTAAAAGGATTATGAAATAAAGTTACTTACATGGTTTCATATACTTGTTTTAAAGAAATTCATACATCAAAATAAGGAAAAATTTCTTAAGCGTCATTCCATTCCCAACTTGTCCTTGTTTTGAATATTTGATTTTCTTAATTTGATAAGTTGAATTTTCAAACAAATCACCATTGCAACGAATATGTTTGAATATTTTTAATATAATTTACTGAAAACAAAGAAAAATAATGTATTGGAACGCGTGTTCAAAATAATAAAAAAAAATATATCTTAGATCGCGAGAAGTTTTTTTAGTGTATGCATATGCATGTATTTATTCGATAGGAAAGAAAAAAGATTTTATTTCTAGTGTTTTTTTTAAATACATAAGTGAATATTGAACGGTTTTGTACTGATTCGACTAACGGACGAACTTTATAGAATTTGTCAATAAAATGTACACTGAAAAAAAAAAATTACTCAGATTGTGGAAAAGTGGAAATGATTCGGCGCTAAAGAAAATTTTCATTGTTTTGATGTACAATTTTCTTTAAAATGATGGTTTTATTCCTTGATTTGAAGAAAATTGTACATCAAAACAATGAAAGTTCCCACTTTTCCACAATCTGAGTAATTTTTTTTTTTGAGTGTAGATTCTGTCGTAACAGTATGAAGCTTTTTAGTGACATCGTATCCTTAAAAATCTGTATTGAAATCGTAGGATACCAAAATGTTGTCATTCTACCACGTCGCATGCAACCTATGGCTATTTGTAATTCAATTAACATTTTAGTTTAAAAATTTTGAGTTTGTTCAAATTCTGAAACTTCATTTTGCGCTGTGTATAACTATCTAAAGCAGCTACGTGCCACGCAACGTCGAAAAACTTGCGTTTGAATTTAACGTAACAAGCAGCACTGAGCAGCAACTTTCGCGGATTTTGTACGATATATCGACCAAATTAATTATGTACGATATATCGTACATTTGAGTTACCTAATTTTGTACGATAAATCGTACACTTTTTTTTCGCAGGTCTCAAATTAATTTTTACGTATATTTATTTTATTTAATATTTTTATTATATTCGGTAGGGCATTGTATACACAAAACTTCATAAATTTTGGGCACCTTTGCTTTTATTAAATTTATAAAAATCGATTTTAATGGTGACTCCTAGAACAATTGCATTCCTGAAAGGGAGCATGTGAAGAATATGTTTTTTTCTGAGAAACTTTTTACAAAAATTATATAATTTCTGGCTGTATTAGATAGGGAAGAGTTCAAATTAATATAATATTGCTTTCTTTGGCAAAAATAGTGCTTAGTTTTAACAAAAAAATCAGGTAAAGGGACACGAAAAATTTGGTCGATATATCGTACAAAATTAAGCAAAGGGTTAATTGGTAATTATTTAATACCATCTTACGAGCTAAGTGCTATGTAAGGCTTTTCTATTGTATAATGTAAGAGTATCTTTTTTAAACACAAGCTTGAAAAAAAACTTTGAATGGAAATATGCTTCCAAGCAGAAGAAATGTGTTAAGTTATTTATTTTATTTGATTCGTGGTGAACATTAAACGGCAAAGGAAAGCATTCCTATTTAGTCCAATAGATTGATTGAGGTCTATACGAAATTCGGACTTCCGACCAAAAGAAAAGATGGAATAGAGAAAATGATTAAAAGGCGTTTAAATCAATACAACAAAATTATTAAATTGAAATGTGGTAAGGTAAAAAAACATTTTACTGACTCTCTGGACGTGTTATTTGACATATCTCATGCAAATGCCATTAAACCATTGCAAAAGAATAAAAATACTGTACTTCAATTTCTAAAGGCAATTTTGAGCGCACAGCTTTTATTTATACGCGATGTTCGTTTAAAAAGTGTATGGCTTTCGTACAATTACACAATAGAAAAGCCTTACATAGCACTTAGCTCGTAAGATGGTATTAAATAATTACCAATTAAGGGAATGCATCTGGATCTTAATGCCATTACAATAATAGTTTTAAAAAAATTTGAAAAAAACTTTTTTGAACTGAATATAACACACTTATGAGCACTACCGCTACAAGTTCACTTTAAAGAAAGTTCAACAAACTATTGAATGAGCTGAAATATGAAACTATACCACATTTGTTTTTTTTTTTTTTTTGACTATAGTAGTGCATGAAAATCAAAAAAAAATTATGATGTGTAAAACTACTTTAAATAACCTATTAAATGATGTATAGTTTATACAATTCTCTATTTTTTAAATATTTATTTTTGCGTTTTTAACAAACAAAAAAATTAAAATTTTACTTTAAGGACTCAATATGTCCTGAAAGGATAACGGTAGGTATAAATATCATATGGAGAATATGTTTCCAGTTTCATTTAGTATAAAAATGATTATTACATTATTTCTCCAAAAATCATTGTTTAAGGAGATATTGGTCTCTAAAGCAATGCATAATTTTTAGGTCAATTTTTGAACTTTAGGTCAAATGCGCGTGGATATTTCCCACTACCGATGGTCAGATTTTTATGCAGATCTTATTTTCTATTGTCAAGCTATCAGGAAATGCACGGGGAGCAAAAAAGATTAGCACTTTTGCATTTGTGGTCAGTCTAGTATGTATATATGTACAGTTGATATGGCACAGTCAATGCTCTAAGCCCATCATCCTATAAGATACATATGTATGTATCTGATGCTGTGGCTGTAGCCCAACTGTCCAACAACTGTAACTATTCAGAGTTAGATATTGGTAGAAACTGATCTGCTTTTGTTCCTAATTAGAAATGTTTTGTACACAAACATAACTACAGATAAATATAAATATGCAAGCGCTTGTTAGTTACTCGTACTCGTTTGAACTCATTATACATATGTATGTATTAGCTAAGAATTTCTGTGCATGAGTGTATACTCGCATATGTGTATTTCTTTGTATAAATGAAGTGCACGTATTTAAGTTATGAAATACACAATCAGATTTATTAAATTTTGCGGTAGGATGGCATGAAATAAATGTAGAAAAGTGACCGGTTAGCTGCGTGAAATGAGGGAGACATCTGACAACACAATAAACAGAAAAAAATAGCAACAATAGCAACTAGTATGACAACACCTATATTTTACCGTATTAAATATTTATATATTTACATATATGTATACATATGTATACCTAAATCAGAAAGTTGAAGGTATCATTCACATATGTATGTAGACCCCGCAGTAAAAATCCGTAAAGGATCTTTAATGAATGACTGATGAAATTCCCCTAATAATGAGGAGGCATCGATGAATACTTTCATAAAATTACTCCTAAATTTTCCAGATATAATTAATTTGGGGTATAACTTCTGCATTTAAACAGACCGAATTATTGCAATATATAGCTGCCATACAACTAGGCCAAATTTCAAGCCGATAACTTAAAAGCTGAGGGACTAGTTGCCAAACAATAAAATGTTGAACTCTACGAAAATTCAATGTTACTCATACGCCACCGGTTACGACTTCAAGAAAAAAAGGTCAAAATAGCATAGGTCTGATGAGGGGATGTGGTGGTCTCCGAAATGGATCCATAACTTCCACCAAAAAAATTTTTTAAATTTTTCTTAATTAAAAACTGGCCAAAAGCTCTATAAAATTCACATAGCATAGGTTTACGTTTTGGGGTATTACTCTTAACTTTTGCAGATAAGATTCTGAAATTTTGGATATGGAACATCTATTCTATACATAGCGCTGTCAGCAAAAATCATCGATATGCGTTGACTAAAGCATAGAGATGCCATTCCGCGATTTTGGGCTAAAGAAAAAGAGGCATTCTAGTTCTATACCAGAAGAATGATAAATAATGTTTTAAAATATTGTTCCTATACGGTATTCACTTACCTTTGAGAAATTTGCTATTTCTCGAAAACCACTCATTTAATTATGGTTTCATATCTGGATTCAGCATAAAGTTCTGATCCAATTTGATGTGCATATTGGCCTGGTTATTTTTTTTTTGTCGATTTTTGTAAATTTTCCATTTTTAAAAATCCATCTTGGTCCATAAAAACCAAATTCCGCAAAATTAATTTTAGAAGATGCCGTAGAGGAGTCTTCTACTCAGAAAAATTACAGCAACCTCAATTTCGATGACACGATATCGTTCAATGTCCCCTTCATACAAATCGTCCCGGCCTAATGTACATATATCGAAACAAAGCTTTTATGATTTAACATTATAAGTAACTAAGTACATAGTTTGATTAGAATTTTCCTCAGACGAAAAATCAGGTATTTATTTTCCCTGTTTCACTCAAACTGAACTATAAAAAATATGAAACTGTTGCATAGAGCTCTCATTTTTTTCTGTAATGAACATGGATGAAAACAGCAACTCGTAACAAAATAAGTCTGTCATGCATTTTTCGAATGATATAACTGAAATGACTTAAGGATCACAACAACTCAGTTAAGCTCGTATAGTTCCGATGATTAAAAAGTGCCGTATATTTAAATATGTCATGCCTGCTTTGTCTTTGCTTCTCTCCATGAATTTTAGCCACATCTACGCTATAAATTTTTCGTCACCCTGTAGCTGTACATATGTACATCCATATACTTAGGGGCGGGTGTTTGAATATATTTTTGTACTCGTAGCCATATGACGGTTGTAATTTAGAAATGTAATGTAAATAAATAAAATGTGTACCTGCGTATGTAAATATGTACATATATACATATGTACATTGTTGATAAGTACACAAAATATCCAAATTTGCTTGCATACCTCACAACATTTGCGAGATAGAGTCAAGCCACCTTCGCCGAAACGAGTTTTTTTTTTTTAGATATAGTAGTTATATATAGATATAGTTTTTATTGTATCATTCTTAGAGAATATGACAATTTTTATAGAATCTTAAACTAGAAACGAGTTGAGCGGAAATACTTATGCAGATGCACGTTTGCTGCTGTTGATGCCACCTTTGCTCCATTTAAACTCTCCAAAAACCTATCTAACCCTCAATCTGCTGCATGGCACTGGCACTGGCACTGGCATTCTTCCTGTTGCCAATCACCAAAGCGTTTTCATGCTAAATATCAAATTTCACGTTTCTGTTTAGTATTTTGCGACTTGTGGTTGGATGATAAATTTTATTGTTTCATTCTACATACAACGTTATATGTTGTCCATTTTATTTGTGACAGATTAGTACATACATACATATGAACATATTTATGTATGTGTGTAGAAACGTCTGCGGAGATAGCACTTGAATAAACAGCGGTACATACATAGGTACTAGTGTGATATACATTTAATATACACGACAGATTTACACACATGTAGTTTGGTACATACCTATGCATGTACAAAAGTACATATCGTCGGCCTCCTGCCAGAAACACGAATGTGAAAATTTTTTTAAATGCGATATCTGCTCTTTATCGGGTATATATTGATATAATAACAATTAATATTTGTATATGTACTTATGTACATACACGCACATATTATGTATGTATGTTTACACAAGCATTTATATAAATATTAATTGTTATTAATTCAATATAAAGCCGATAAAGAGCAGACATCGCTCTTAAAAAATTTTCACATTCGTGTTTCTGGCAGGAGACCGACGATATGTATGTATTTATATATTTTTTGTAGCGATGTATGTACATTTAGTCATACATATTTAGCTCCATTCAAACTCTTGCTTATTATTCATTTTGTTCCCAGCGAGATTCAATTGTTTATACTATTTTGCAGGTGTTACATGTACCAGCGTTCCCATCATCCACTCTGTGTTCAATTTCCACCCCTAAAAGTATGTTATGTTGCTCACATTATGATTTTGTGGAGCTGAAGCATAGTGTTTTTGGTATTTTGTGCTCACATTGGATTTAAAACCACAGTGGTTGGCATTTTCTGTTTAAAGCGTTTTTAGAGATTTGAATTTTTTTTTCTTAGAATAAGAAATTTAAAGAAATGTGTTTGTGCTTATGCTTTGGTAGTTGTTTTCTTCATTTCATTTTTTGTATACAATTTTGTAATGCGCTTTTGGGCGCAGCTGCTAGTAGTATTGATTTCAATTGATTTATTTCGAAGTTTTCTTTTCAGAGAAACTTTTTGATTAATCATCGGTGCATAAGACATTAAGCTCTGATTTACTCTTTAAAAATATTTTTTTTTTTATTTTCTGGATATTTTTTCTCGTGGCTACTTTGTGAGCTTATAGATATCTTATCAATTTATATACGTATTTGTGTAACTGTATAACTATATATGAAGCGCGGAAGACGACCCAATCTGTCAAATTCGTATTAATATTGCTCATACTTCGGCGCCGTATATCAGAAAGGGAAGCACGAGCGACTTTTAGGACGTAATTTTTGTACATCGAAAGATATCTTTACTTTGCTATTTTATAGTATACAAAAGACTTCCTCTTGGTGGTCTTATTTTCGCGGTTGAATAACTCTCCGCCAATATTGCTTTGCGAATTTTTTTATTGCAATTTACTTTGCCTAGTTATAACAAAATTTTAATATCTTTCAATTAAATTCGTCATTTACGCTAATGTTTTCTATGACTTTATTGCTAAGCAAACGTTAATTAAGTACTCTACAATATCAAACTCAAACAAAATACAAAGCGTATCCTATATAAGTCTTTATATGCCGCGCAAACGCTCATTAACAACGTCACTGCCTACTTATGCTAACAAAAAAATAAATTAAATACGCCATTAACATTATGTGCATTAAATTTCAATTAAAATAAATTTGTCTACGGCACCTTTTTTGTCACACAAAAATAAATACCTATACATACATACACACACAAATAAATAAATTACTAGCTCACCTACATATGTATGTATGTACATCAAAAGATGCTGCCGAACGCATTTACTTAGATAAACATCGTTGGTTGTACTGTTTTATGTACCCACGAACATGTGTATTTTTAATATATCTATACGTACATAAATACTTATGTACCAACATTGTTTGACTACATAAGCCCATCGAGTATATTTAAGTAAATTTAAGAAAGTTTAATGACAAACAAAAATGTTCCAAGTATAAGTATCAGCAAGCCCCAAATAGTTAACACAGAGCGATAAGTTCGCTCCTTCTTCGTTTTCACTTTGACAAACATGATTGGTGGCATTATTATCTAGATACTGCTACTAAGATATGCCTTAAACTTGCACTTACATACATAATTATAATAGATATTCTTTATTAACTTATCTGATCTTTGTATAACAGAATAACATAAATTCTCGGGCCCTTTTCAATTACTACACAAGGTAGTTAATTTTTGGTATTCGCACATTTTGGTCTATGACTTTGCTATGAAATAAATAAAAGCAACGCTAAAAAGCAAAAAATAAAAAAAAAGATTAAGAATGTAAATATTATTTATACACAGAGCTTATAAATGTTGTTGGTCTTGCTGTGCTGCCGTCACTATTGCTGGCGTTGTAAGTTGATAAGTGGACGTATGGAACTGTAATTTGTAAGAATTCTAGCTCTACTCTTCCCTTGACTACGTAAAATGCTGCTTCTTTATTGCTTGTTTAAAAAAAATATTACTCCATTCATTAGCTTTTAAAATTTTTTAAGGGTGTTTTTTAAACACTAGTTCAATTTTTCATATGGAATTCCTTTTCAAGTGTATTAAAGCATTTCACTTCAGTTGCAGGTGAATCTGTGCTGTGTTCTTATTTGTTTGTGTATTTAATGTGTTGTGTATTTAATGTGTTTGTGTATTCTTGGGGTTTGTTTATGATAATAGAATATAAATGGAAAAACGAAAGGTCGTCTCATTTATTATGTGAAGCTTATCAGTAAAGGACATTTGGCCGCTGTTACAGGCCTGCTGATTGCTTACCTCTGTGTACATAGTACATACATAATATTTGTTTATACATAAATATATATTTTCATAATTCAAGCTTTTTATTAAAGATTCGGGTATTTTGCTTGGCCTTTCCTTTTTTATACACGCACGCGTAGATTTCAATGTTTTGGTAGAAATCATGACAGCGTTCTGGGCTGGTATGCCTACATACGAGTACATACTTAGATATCTACAGATATGATGCTGAGGTAATTTGTAATTTGTTTATTTATTTATGTGTGCTTTCACTTTGTAAATGCATACATCCTGATTTAGTATTTTATAGAGGTATTTATTCGCACAATATGAGCGCATAAAAATGTGCTCTGAAATTGCGCCATTTATCTACTTATTTAATTCCAGGCTGTAAGAAGGCATTATTTTTGAAATATAAGTGGACTCACATATGTTTATCTCTTTGCTTATTTTATACTTTTACCTTATTAACTAAAATAAAAAAAATTAAATTTTAAACATATTTATATGTCAAAAGCACGAAATAAGTTGCGCTATAATTTATAATTTCTATGTTTTTTGCTGGTTTTATCGCATTAATTTATATTTATTTTTGAGCCAGTCTTGTCGCTACCTTCTTCTGTTTTCTGTTATCAACAGCACTAACTGCCAAGTTATGATAAGCGGCTTACAAACATACATATGTACACATCATTTGATTTGTTCTATTTAAGTGTAAAATTTTTAAAATTTTACGGTTGTCTGCTCACAAGGCACGTTTTTGTAATTAATATGCGCAAATCAGCGTTTGGCTGAGCTGAGATTAATTTTAAATTAATTAGGCGTACTTGGTCGTGTTTTTTATGAAAAATATACAATAAGAAAAAAGATATTTTGAACTGTTAATACAACAAGAACAAAATATATAAATAGCAGAACTACTAGAATTTGTTGTAGCTAAAGGAAAGAGATAATTTGCAATATAAACAATCGACCGCATAAGCTTTTACTCTACTAATTAGATGCTGTTTTAGCTTACAAGTGGTGTGTGTTTGTCACAAAGACTTACTTACAATATTTTGTATGCAGATACCAGAGCTGTAAACTCATTCACCCAATGTTGATTTCATTCATCCATAATTATTTTCAACAAAGTGTGTTCCTGTGAGTAAATGTTGAAATCAGGGACTGTAACTTATTTTCTGATGGAAAAATAAAACTCAAGAAATAACTTTTATTTTCTGATCGAAAAATAAAACTCAAAAAATAACTTTTATTTTCTGATCGAAAAATAAAATTCAAAAAACAACTTTTATTTTCTGATGGAAAAATAAAATTCAAGAAATAACTTTTATTTTCTGATGGAAAAATAAAACTCAAGAAATAACTTTTATTTTCTGAGGGAAAAATAAAATTCAAAAAATTACTTTTATTTTCTGATCGAAAAATAAAACTCAGAAAATAATGATTAAAAATCATTTTTTTTATAAAAATCGAAAAAATAAAAGTTGATGCACCTAGAGATAGCCTGCGTTACGGTGATTACATCTGTGTACTTCTTTTCCGTTTAGCATTTCTCCTTCAGTATGTTTTTTTTAGTCAAAATCTAAAAAATAACGATTATTTTCAATCCCTGGTTGAAATCAGTTTTCAAAAGTATTGTATATTTTAATGCAAAAAATCATTGAGTGTGATTTTGAATGCGGGAAAAGCATTCAGTAGAGAATGTGAATGCAGAATCATTCCCAATCCAAACATGAGTGTAAAATTTAAGTGAATTGAATCAGTTATTTTCATTCAAGAAACAATTGCTCGATACTGTAGCAACGAGAGTTGTTTCAAACAATTTGTACTGAATGATTGGCCCTGAATGGGGAATGCAGACACTCAATTATTCAAATCATCTGAATGAGCGTTCAGTAGGGTGCGTTTAATTTGTATGAAAAATTTAAAAGTTCATAAAAAGACTGTATCGCCCCCTCAATCTGTAGTAACATGGTCAAAGATATCACAAATAAATTTCGGTCCCGATTGGGGGCGGTTAAGGCGTGGCGCATTGAGGTGAAAGTTCAGAAAACTCTATGAAGGGTCAACAAATCAAAATATTTTTTTTAATTATCTAATACACAGAATTAATAATTCTATACCCAAGGATAACAAATATAAATTTTGGTTCCGATTGATGACGGTTTAGTGGTATTTTAAGGGGGTCAATGTTCAGATTGCCATAGAAGACTTACATTTTTAGTATGAGATGGAGACTTTTGAAAGTGGATAAATAAAATCATAGAGACTTTTCAAAGTGTATTCGTATTTAATGGTATTTTTTTCAGAATAAGGAAGGATTTTGCAATAAATTCATAATAGACAATATACACCTTTAAATACTGGTAGACAATCCATCAAAAATCCAAAATCGAAAAAATTTCACATAGCCCAATTTAAAGGTTTACTACAACAAATAACTGTTGTAAAAACCAACTCAGCATCTGATAACGTGTTCATATCCTGATTTCTGAGAAAAAACTTAATAATTATTTTAAACATATTAAACATATGCGTGTTTATAAATGGGGTAAAAAAGACTGAAAAGTTAAGTAAGTAATACTTATGTTTCTGTTGCGAATTTCATTATCCATAGACATAACATACATATATTTTATATAAGCAAAAGAAAAGCAACATGTAACAGGCATAAGCATAGCAAAATGAAACAACATAAACCCAAAGCAAAAAGGGAAAGCCAAACAAAGAGCAAACGTAATTATTTTTAAAGGCTTCTTAACGCTGATTTAGAGTTTGGCTTTTCTGAGCTACACGTGGCATGTATGCACGGCCAACTGGATGCGGTATAAAAGTTGGATTTTTGCTACACCTACACTCATGCATACAAACATACATACATATACATAACGACTATAACACTATGCATCCAAGTGGAGAGTAAAAGTATTGTAACAACGAAATTTTCTGTGGATTAAACCAGTAAAAGCTATACGCCAATTTGAAGCGAAGGCTTTCACATATAAATTGGATGGTGTTTAAGTGCAAAATTATCTGGCATCTCTCTAATACTTCCGTGTGCGGTAGCTATCAAAACGAGGAAACGACTGCACCAGTTGTTGGAATCGGCCAATTCAAAGAACTTTGGCAATTATGAAAGCAAGTTTTTCCTTCGGTAATACACATTGCTATTACTTATCGCACCTCTCTGGTGGATTCCTTGACTGAAACCTTAAAAACTTGTATTCTGTTGCATAGTGTAATCCACTTTGTACACATGGCTTCACTTATATAACGTGTGTATGTGCAGGTAGTTTGTATAATATGCATTCATTACGTACATACATACTACAATATATATATCGTCGTTGAAGATGCATTTTTGCGTAAGAGGTATTAAATTACATACCTCTTACGCAAAAATGCATCTTCAACGACGATATATCTCAGTATATATGTACATATATATACACAGATACATATATATGGATAAGTTAACTTGCACGTAACTTCTTAGATCCTTATTTATTGCGAGATAAACAGAATGCAGTGTAAACTTTGTAATCCAAATTGTCTTGCGAGTTTGAGTTACGCCAAACATGTTTATATTTATAGTAAAACTTTTATGGGTAGTACATACTTATTTTGAAAGTTCTGTACATATGTATGCACTTACATTGGTATGTGTTAAAGGTATCAAGGTACATACATACATACATATGTACATATATGAATTAAGTTCAAAAGTAATTTTTCCAACATTTCCGAAATTGCGTTTTAATTTCTCTTCGGCTTTACAATTCAATAATTATACTACAGCATGTATAGATATGTCATAGATAGTATGCCACACACATTTTTTCCGATCATGGAAATAGTGCCTAGACGGCTTGAATTTGAACAACAAACTACAGCAAAAAAAATTGAAAATAAATAAGAAAACGTTTTCTTGAGCAAAGTAAAATATTTCTTACTGAATTTGCATTTCCAAAGTAACATGAATGTTTTTTCATTTGCCATCCGCTTTGCATATTTCTGAATATTTCTGCAATTCTCAGATTGTTAGTGAAGCATTTGGTATAAGGAGTTCACTATTTGCATCTTCATTTATATTAATTGAAATGTTGTCATTTCAGTGAACAAGTAATAGGAAAATAAGCACTAGTTGACTAATTATGGTTTTCTACTCCCTCATGATTAGTTTTCATTTTCCTTATTTTTTACGTTTTTAATATTTCTAGAAAATTGTTACTTGATTTACTTAATACTTAATATTTTCTTATTTACTTAAGCTCATATAAGAAAAGTTTTACTTGCAACAAAAAAATTATTTCTTAATTATTTATTTCTAAAATCAAGAAAGAAACACTTACCGCAAGTAAATTATTTCTTATTTATTTAAAATCCAATTTTACTTAAAGCAAGAAAATGTTTTCTTATTTATTTAAAATCCAATTTTCTTGGATTTTCTTGATATTAAGAAATTATTTTCTCTCGGCATTTGTCTCGGCATTGATTCTAGTAAAAAATTCTTTTCGTGTATAAAAAACACGCTAAGATTCATATTGAACAGAGCTCAATGTTTCAACCCTGGTCAACACCTTTCAGTTGATAAAAATATTGCCCAGAAATATTCCGGGGTTATCTAGGTCCACGTTTTGACACATACCAGAGAAAAGCTGGGTCAACATGCAACGGAAATGTACCTGCTATTACCTGTTCAAGAAGTTAACTTCAAAAATGTCTAAATGCCTACATGAAAAAAAAAAAAAATGTTTCTGTTCATGTAAATATTTGGACTTACCCAATTTGCGTATCACGGAATAACAACTAATAGAAATATGACAAGTATGAAATACCTGCTTAGCGTGGTGCGGATTTAATTTTTTACATAAATATAGCATCTTTCATAAAAGTGGACTTGGCCACTTTGCACTCTAAGCTAGCGACATGAAGTTTGTAGTCAACTATATCGAGCCCTAGCTGCCAAAAAAGTGTAACCAACTAAATTTTCGTTTTTATCCTTTTTATGGAAATCAAAATAACTTATTATCACACGCATCAACTCCGAAAATTTCATAGCGGTGAAAGTGACGTTTCGAAGTTAGAGGCTAAATACATTTCAAGGCTGCACACAAAGTGTATGCAAAGAAAATTAAAAAAAAAAACCCTTCTGCGGTAAAATTTACTTTTTGTTTGATACACTTTTATGGCGTTTAGCGCTCGATATGTTAATATGCGCAGCGCAATACGAATTGTACGGAGGAAATAGCAGAGAAAGGAATTAGAAATGGTCGAGTTGGCTACTAGATATATGTACATTTTTTTCAGAAATCCCTCTTAGATAATCCGTAAAAGTATTTAATAATCCGTAACTGTTCATTTTGGGAATATTACCTCTTGCAGAGAATTAGCTTTGCAGACAATTTGTACCAGATAAGGAGATTATTTCAAATTACAACACGCACTTAAAATCAATTAACTTAAATAATTATTTAGCAATTTTTTATTTAATTTCTAAAATTTATTTTTAATTCGAGTGGCATATTTCCTTTCTAATTACGCGCAAAAGATTTTAGGCATTTTTAGCGCTTTTCTGGCAGGTGTTATTAAGTAAGTATAATAATGCTGCAGGAAGCGCAAAAATGAAGGAATATGCCGGCGTTAAGAAAAGAAAAATAAACAGCAGTAAAGAAAAAAAACGAAATGTTAAATATTTTGAGTTTGAGTGAAGAGAAGCATAAATTGGCAGTTACCTTTAAGCATTTCTCATTAATTTACAACCGAAATTTTGCACTAGATACCTAAGTTATAATTATTAATTTTTTTATTTTACCCAGTAAATAAGTGCTTTGTAACCTTACTGTAAGTACGTGCACCGTGTCTTTTTTTTTTTTTTTGATTTTTTTTTCATTTGCATTTGCGTTCGTGTCCTTGTCAACATCAAAGTTACCATTCTCGCATTGCACTGCTGCTGCTGTTGCTGAAATTATTGAATTTTCTCTACAGATAAGCCAAATTAATTAGCATTCCATTCGTTTGCTGCAGCAAAGGGTTCTTGAAGTGAATTCGCAGAACCAAAGCAGCTCGAGTTAGAGGATGGGCACATTTATCATGCAACGAAAAACTAAATCAAATACATAGTACATACTTACATACATACATAGTTAGAATTTCTAGGTACTCGAAGCATCCATACTGTGACACTCCCCTCCACCTTACTATCTGCATATTTATCTAGCACTATTTAACTATTTGACTTGCTGCATTTGCTTAATAAATGATTCAATGCCTAAAATGAAGGAGGCTTGACTTGGCTTGGCTTGGCTCGGTTAAGGGATCCTCGCTGGGCAACGCGCTACCTCAATTGGTTGGTTGGCTCATGTTGACCTGCTTTACGCCCATTAAATTGGCCTTTGCATTAAATATGCACGTTTTGTAAATTTTATTTCCTTTTCCATTTTACTTTAACTCTTTGCTGCTTATAGTTTTGAGCGTGTGCTATAAGCCATTTACATTTGAAATGTGGTTGTTTTTGCTGTTTTTTGTTAACCCTTCTTTTGCTTGCTTTGGTTACCCAATTGCAAAATCATGCGCCAATTGGCATGCCCATTTATTTTTATTTCTGTGTGTTGCCCTTATGGGTATACATACAGGTGTATGTATGTATGTAAATTTTTATTAATGCTAATTTCGCTTTGCCTGCAGAGCCAGCAGTTGCCGTGTAACGGTAATTAACATAGCAGCGACGTCCAAAACGCTTCGTCGCCGAGCGCAGTAAAATTGTGTGGCAACTACGTAGAGGTGTGCGGTGCTCGTTGCTAAACATTTATATACGCTACCCTAATTTATAATATAAATAAATAGTTATATACATAGCTAAATACATATATAATAATAATAATTATAATACAATAGCGCTATTATAACTCTGACGAGTTTTATGGCCGATTTTCTCTCCCAATTCGAGCTGTGCTCCTTTCGTTTTTCCTATTAAGTGGGTGGACCTACAGTTTTCTGCCGGCTCCGAACGGCGAATGCATTTTTTGTGAGAAACTTTTTCATGGCAGAAATACTCTCGGAGGGTATGCCACCTACTGCAGAGGCGACCGCTGCTCTTAAAAAACCCAATAATTGGATCTTTACTAATTAGAAAATTTTTTTTGGTGTTTGGCTCGGACCGTGGTTTGAATCCGAGTCCTCTGGCATAGCAGGCGAGCACTCTACCCACTGCACCACAGCGGACATATACACCTTAACTAAAAATAACCTATAGAATGGCTTGGACATAGCTTCTATTTAAATATAAACACGTAGATGCATACATACGAAGGTACATATATCGCTAGCTTAGAGTGCAAACTGTGTAAGTCCATTTTTATGAAAAAGTGTTTTTAAGTGTAGAAAGCTAGAAAAATCAAATACGCACCACGCTAAATAAGTCTGTGATATTTGTCATATTTCTACTCGTTGTTATTCAGTGATACGCAAATTGTGTAAGTCCAAAAAGCAAAGAAAATTGTGTAAGTCCAACATTTTTATATGAACAGAAATTTTTTTTTTCATTTTGAAATTTTTTTATTTTTTGTTTTTTGTCTCTCCTACAAAGTTTGAAAAAAAGGACTTACACAATTTGCACTCTAAGCTAGCGATATATTTACATACCTACACAACAAACGAAAAGAAACGGCATGTTGCCTCAGATAAAAGTAAACGTGGCTTACGACGCGAAAAGAATAAAGAGACGCGTTTATTGGAAGCATAAAATTAGAACTGAATTTCTTGTGTGCAGATCGGCGACATTACTTTCAGAAAGTTAAAAATTCAAATTTTTGTTCTGAAAGTAATTTCTTGCGTCGTCTGGCTGTGCCCTAAGGTTCTAAGACTGTGGAAAATTCCTACAGAGGGGACAAAGGCAAAGAACTGACAAATGTGTAGAGCGTAGTAGAAGAAATACTTTTTTTTTGCTTAATAAAGAGAGTAGTAAATACACAGAACGGGATTATGGAGTTCCCTTTCACCAGCCAAAAAATACGAATTGGGAATTTCAATATCACGGTTTATACAAACATCAGGTGTCGGCACTCTCACACATGCACGTGAGAGTCTATGCCATAGCTGTCCAAATGCGATTCACTACCACAATCAAGAACGAACGAAAAATGAGTGTGTGTTGGTGCGCGTACCGTAGGGCAAAGTGAAAAATGAATACCAATAACACTGCTCTACAGCCAAAAAATACTCTGAACGCGACCATCCTATTTATATGTAAAATCGGTCGCTGATTCCGAAAATCGGGTTCATTTTTAATTCTATGGGACGGTTTTTGAGATATCGGCAATTTACCGTTATTTGGCTAATTGCTCCACTTAATCCTTTATACCTCTTTAACGCAGTAAGCTATCTTCCTTGGAGTGACACCAAACGAAAGAAAATTAAATTTCCTTTTCATGGCTGCTATAACATTTTTCCCTAACTCTTATAGTTTCTGAAATATTAACGATTCAATTTGAATTTTTTCGATTTTTTACGATTTTTTGAAGAAAAAATTGACTTTGTCAGGCAATATCTTTAAAACCAATGTTTTCACCTTCGGTTTTACTCCTTTACGTGAAGCTCCATTCTATTGGGAAAAAGATAAGCTATCAACGAAGAAAATCCATGGTAAAATGGAAAAGTTATAGGCGATCAAGTAAATACAGCCAGGTCGCGCAATGCCCTTGCACGGGTATATTCTATGCATGTTATACCCGTAAATGCGCTGTTACCTACTGCGCTGCCAATGTGCTGCTACTGCAGATGTGTAGGTATTGGTATAATATGCATAGAATATACCCGTGCAGAGGCATTGCGCGACTTGGGTGTATTTACTTGATCGCCTATAACTTTTCCATTTTACCATGGATTTTCTTCGTTGATAGCTTATCTTTTTCCCAATAGAATGGAGCTTCACGTAAAGGAGTAAAACCGAAGGTGAAAACATTGGTTTTAAAGATATTGCCTGACAAAGTCAATTTTTTCTTCAAAAAATCGTAAAAAATCGAAAAAAATCAAATTGAATCGTTAATATTTCAGAGACTATAAGAGTTAGTGAAAAATGTTATAGCAGCCATGAAAAGGAAATTTAATTTTCTTTCGTATGGTGTCACTCCAAAGAAGATAGCTCACTGCGTTAAAGAGGTATACAGGATTAAGTGGAGCAATTGGCCAAATAACGGTAAATTGCCGATATCTCAAAAACCTTCCCATAGAATTAAAAATGAACCCGATTTTCGGAATCAGCGACCGATTTTACATATAGGTAGGATAGTCACGTTGAAAGTACAGACAAAAAATTTCATTTTGTGATCCAGTGTAATCAGTCTGCATGCAGATGTTGAGCGAGCAGGGTCATGCTGCGCACGCTTTGCGAATTTATGAAACAACGTACGTATACTAATGCATACGTATGTTATATTCAAACTCTTCGTACTTTTGTTTGTTGTAATTATAACAAAAGAATTTCAAGCTAAGACCAGCTAGCGACCACTTGCTTTCATGCCAGTCGAAGGCAACTTAATTATTTTTGCTAATCGGCGATCGCCTAGTCCCATCGTAAGCGCTCGTTTTACGCTCTTTATTTGTCTGTAGTAGTAAAAATCGGTGTGTATACGTACACAACCCTCACGGAAAAAAAAGTTAGTTGCAAAAATAAATATATTAAAAGTGATTTATATTCAACTAATTTTAAAGTAGCTTTAAACAAATGCAGCGCGGGACAGTTTCTTGTATATGTACATATTTATATGTAAACACAGGTTTTCAGATCTAAGTATGCCAAGATTGTTTTTTCCTTTTTTTGGTTACCGTTTTTCAGCTTCACTTCCCATTAAACACTGAAAACGAAATTCTCAAACGGAGAAAATATTATTTCATATTTATCATTTGAAAATTAACATAAATTCAATTGTTTCTCAAATATTGTTTATCAACTTGAGAACAATTTGCGAAATTTGAGGAAAATTTGTTTCGCATTTTTACCATTTCTTGAATTTCGACATCAAATGCATTAAACTACAAGTAAAGTAGTTGAAAAGAAACTCAAGATAAAGTTATTTATTTTAAACTACTAGTAAAGTAGTTGAAAACAAATGCAGGATAGGGCAATTGACTGCTTGCTATGACATCGCCGTGTTAAAAAAGTCAGTTCATTGCAAAGGAAAAAGTCACATTTTCAATTAGTTGTTATTGAAAATAAAGTAGTTTATAAAGTGATTTAAAATTAATTAAATTTCCTACAGGGAAGTGCTTACTCTCATTGCTCATATGAGTCGTATTTGGACAGCTATGGTCTATGCGTAGTGAGTTATTTCAGAAGAAATAAAACGAACAGTGCATAAGAACCATTTATCTTCTTCTTCTTAATTGGCGCGTAACCGTCTAGACGATTCAGAATGAGTCCAATAAAGTCCGTTAGTCGTTTCTGTTTCGTGCTGCCTGGCGCCAATGGAAAATGCTAAAGAAGTACGAATCAGTCTTCACCTGATCTTCTTAACGCAGTAGAGGTCTCCCTTTTCTGCTACCTTTAGCGGGTTTCGATAAGAAATATTGTCTGGGCCAGAGCACCTTCATCCAATCTCAGCGCGTAACCTGCTCAACGCAGCCGCTGGATCTTTATTCACTGAAAAATGTCGATGTCCGCTTAAAGCTCGCATAGCTCATCATTAAATCTTTGTCGATACCCGCCCTCGCCAACGCGCAAAGGTCCATAAATCTTTCGAACAACTTTTCTCTCGAATACTCCAAATGCTGTCTCATCTGATTTTGATATCATACATGCTTCTGACAGTATTGTAGAGCGTAATTTTTGTTCGTCGAGAGAGTACTTACTTTTCAATAATCATTTTCCCTTTTGAGTTATTATTAGGTTTTTTCTGCGTTGATAAAGTTTATAGATAATTTTTTATTCAGATACCATTTAGCAGATTTTATTTCTGGGTCTTTCAACCAAACAAAATTTTTACGAGGATAGACAAAAAATCGTTTGATAATACTTCACAGAAACGTTAGTGAAAGTTTTTACAAATACTCGAAAGATTAAATTTTAATGGAAGTACTGAGAAAACAGAGATCCATCCTCCCAACAGCACTTATTGTAATTATTTCGGTTCCTTCTTTGTTTCTATTAAATTCGCATGCACCAAAGCATTTCTAATATGATAATTTTCCACTCAAACAGCTTTTATGTTTGTTCTATTTACTCTTAAATCAGCTACCGCTTTTGATGATTATGTTTGCGGTCTTTCATGGGAAAAAGAACTTCCGCATCATCCACCATACGCAGACGCTTTGCAAATGTGTTATGTTCTCTGTGTGCTGCGGTTAAACATAAAAACCTGAAATAATGTAATGACTTTCCATAGATTTCAAATGTTAATTTAATCAAAATTAGATTTCTGTTCACGTTAGGGATGATGCGGCTGACCTAATTTCGTGTGAATGAGCTTTGCATTAGAAAATCAAAAGAAAAAAAGTTAAAAATAACAAGTAAGGAAGCCTAAGTTCGAGTGGAATCGAACATTAGATACTCAGCTGTATGCTTTCATTGTTTGTTTGCGTTTGATGGAAACACGGTGTATTTTATATGAATCGAGTGCCGCATAAAGTGGGCGCAGCCACGCCCATTTTCAAAATTTCTATCAGCCATCTAACTAAGCATATGAATATTATTCTTTGTACAAAATTTCATTCCTTTATGACTTCTAGTTACAAAGATGCCACGTTACAAATTCCCAAAGGGTGTTCCAGAAATATCTTTGTTAAAAAGTAGGCGTGGTCATAAACCGATTTCAATAAATTTTTGCGTGTCTATTAACACAAGTTATAAGAGTGTATAAACCAAGTTTCGTCATAATATCTCAATTATTTGTCGAGTTATGGGCTCCGAAATCTCGTTGATTCCTTTGTCTGAAAAGAGGCGGTGCCACGCCCATTTTCCGAAATTTTCTATTTTTTGTTTCCGATCTATTGTAGAACTCATGCCACAAAATTTCAATGAATTATCTTTATATTTGACAAAGATATCGCTTAAAATGTTTTTATTAGGCCACTTTATAATACCCATATATAAAAGTGGGCGTGGTCGTCAACCGATTTGGCTAAAATTTTCAACATGTATTACCGCAAGTAATAAAAGTGTACACAGCAAGTTTCGTCATTATATATCAATTATTTGTCGAGTTGTGGGCTCAGAAATCTCGTATATTCCAGCTTCTAAAAAGAGGCGGTGCCACGCCCATTTTCCAAAATTTTTGTGATTTTTGTTTTATGTCCGTAGTTAGACTCCTGCCATAAAATTTTAATGATATATCTTTATATTTGACAGAAATATCGCTTAAAATGTTTTTATTAGGCCCCTTTATAGTTCCCATATATAAAAGTGGGCGTGGCCGTCAACCGATTTTCACAATTTTCCGTCAAAACATTTGTCTAAATAAGTACATCAGGCATACCAAATTTCATCGCTATATCTTCAACGGTTTCTGAGTTATGACATATAAAACTTTCAATGTTTGACCCTTAATAAGTGGGCGTGGCACCGCCCATTTTCCAAAATTTCATCAAATTTCTTCCTAGGGGCGTGAGTTCAACACGTGGGTAAAATTTCATTGCTCCAGCTATATTAGTGACTGAGATACCAAATTTCCGATTTTTTCTATATAGGAAAAGTGGGCGTGGTCATGGTCCGATTTCGCCCATTTTCAATACCAACCGTCCCAGTCTCGATACCAACTTGCATTTCAAATTTCATCAAAATATCTCAATTTTTGCGCGAGTTAGAGTATTTACAGACGGACAGACGGACAGACGGACGGACAGACGGACAGACGGACGGACAGACGGACGGACGGACATGGCTCAATCGATTTCTCTTTTCACCCTGATCATTTTGATATATATAAGTCTATATCTGTCTCGATTATTTCATTCTGTTACAATCCACCGTTATGTGATTAAAACTATAATACTCTGTGTACTAGTACAGCTGAGTATAAAAAGAACGCAAGCTGTAACGAACGAAATGATTATCGTGTTAATTGGTTGCATAAAATTGAATGGGAAAAATATAAAGCAAAAGATACAAATAAAGTTAAAGCAAGGATTTTATTTCGAGAGAGTATTTTTTTTCTCTTTCTCTATCTTTCACTCCTTTTTAATTCATTTACCATAACCAAGTTTTGAAGCAAGGATGCCAGCCCAAATTGCATAACGGAGTCACTCAACAACAACATCTTTCCAAAAAATTATTCGAAACAAAACAAAAGTTTGTTCATGTAAAAGTGGCTAAAAGCGGCTTGTGTCAACTTCTCTCACAATTTCTTCGCCAAATTCTTTAGTGCATAAAATGGTTTGCTGTATTTAATTATAACCAAAGTTAAATAACTTATAATTAACGTAAGATATGATCATGTAAATTTGTTGACCACATTGACATTGAAATGCATAATTTTGCAAAAAAAAAGTATTACTTATTTATTTAACCCTTCTGTTACATTTAGGTCATTTGTTAACTTTTTTTTGTTTAATTTTCTCATAAATGCTAATATGAACAAAATTTTAGAATTTCCCTCAATGTATTTCTGTATTGAGGAAAATCCTTTCGAAAAAGCATAAAAAGAAGGATTTTGCATTATCAACCAAGTGGTAAACTCAAGAGTTACGTGTGCGCCCCTTCAGGTCATTCAGTGACCGTCAGTGTTATTTTGTGCGCAAAAGCTGATTTTTATTACATTCGTATAAAAATGAAAGAGTGAGTATTTTAATTCCAATATTTTATTATTTGTGATATATTTTCAGATTAATATATGTATGGTTTAGAGCCAAATCGCCTGACACAAAGCCAAATAGAGTATATCATTCATAATGATGTGGATGTTGATGAGTGTAGTGAAGTTGAGGGCGAAGACAATATAGTCGATTAGTTTGAGCCCGATGGTTCTTCTTACGAATATGCAGGAAGTGATAACGACGAAATAATTGACCTTGTATTGGAAAATGAAGGTAGTACCCACTCCCGTGTATTATTCCACAGATAGAAATATTGAGTGGTCAACGTAGTCGATTAGGCAGAATAGTGGTAGGACCACAATAGAAAATATAATTTACCGAAACAGCTTCTATAATTCTACAAAATCAGAAGTGCATACAACTGACCAACTTGTTGAAACATATGCATACAAAAGACAAACCAATGTATGGACAAAATCGTACAGAGTTACCGTTTCCACAATCTTTGGTCTTGAACATAAAAATTAAAAACATATTAAGTATATGCATTTAAGTAAGTGTATAATCCAATAAATAATCAATTGAACTAATACATTATAAAAAATTCCATTGAAATTATACTTCCATATCGATATATATGAAAAACACAGGTAAGGTCATTCCGTGACCTTAATGTCACATGCGTCAGTTTTTTTGAATGTAACAGAAGGGTTAATCAAGTTATTAGCTTATTTCTGCTGATTATAGCTTTGACTGCTTTAGAAAAAAGAGAAGATTAGATATTTCAGTAAGAAGGATGTTTAATGGTTAAACTAATTACTCAGTCAAAAAATAGCAGATAAGTACAAGAAAGAGCGTAGAGAAATATGTACCCTTTATTTCAATGGATTATGTATAGTTACAAAAAATTTTACACGCAACAATTAGTGTCCTTAGCTATTTAAATGGGAAATTTATGCCCAAAGGTCCCTACATCTGAGCATAAAGATACATCTACAGACAGAATTTCAATCATATATCCCAAAAAATTATGGACTGATAGACGAACGTGTCTTAGTCGACTCAAATCGTGATTCTTATCATCTATATATATAAAAATAATTTGGTATTTAATTGAAACGCTAAAACTTGAAAACGGCTGCACCAAACCAAATACTTCCTTTGTTTTGTTTGTTCCTTTGGGGTTTGTTTGTTGTTACCTCGCGAAGGTTTAGTCGAAGAAAAAATTTAAAAATGTTAGGGGGGCGTGGCACCTCCCATACAACCTTAATTTTTAAAGCTGATTATCTCTAAAACAGTTCAAGGTAGGGAGCTGAAAATTGGTATAGAGGTAGGTGATATCAAACCCCTTCTCACTCACAAAAGTGGGGGTTATCAGAAAAGGGGGCGTGGCACCTCCCATACAACCTTAATTTTTAAAGCTGATTATCTCTAAAACAGTTTAAGGTAGGGAGCTGAAAATTGGTATAGAGGTAGGTGATATCAAACCCCTTCTCACTCACAAAAGTGGGGGTTATCAGAAAAGGGGGCGTGGCACCTCCCATACAACCTTAATTTTTAAAGCTGATTATCTCTAAAACAGTTTAAGGTAGGGAGCTGAAAATTGGTATAGTGGTAGGTGATATCAAACCCCTTCTCACTCAGAAAAGTGGGGGTTATTAGAAAAGGGGGCGTGGCACCTCCCATACAACCTTAATTTTTAAAGCTGATTATCTCTAAAACAGTTTAAGGTAGGGAACTGAAAATTGGTATAGAGGTAGGTGATATCAAAACTCTTCTCACTCAGAAAAGTGGGGGTTATCAGAAAAGGGGGCATGGCACCTCCCATACAACCTTAATTTTTAAAGCTGATTATCTCTAAAACAGTTCAAGGTTGGGAGCTGAAAATTGGTATAGAGGTAGGTGATATCAAACCCCTTCTCACTCAGAAAAGTGGGGGTTATAAGAAAAGGGGGCGTGGCACCTCCCATACAACCTTAATTTTTAAAGCTGATTATCTCTAAAACAGTTTAAGGTAGGGAGCTGAAAATTGGTATAGGGGTGGTGATATCAAAACACTTCTCACTCAGAAAAGTGGGGGTTATCAGAATAGGGGGCGTGGCACCTCCCATACAACCTTAATTTTTAAAACTGATTATCTCTAAAACAGTTCAAGGCAGGGAGCTGAAAATTGGTATAGAGGTAGGTGATATCAAACCCCTTCTCACTCAGAAAAGTGGGGGTTATCAGAAAAGGGGGCGTGGCACCTCCCATACAACCTTAATTTTTAAAGCTGATTATCTCTAAAACAGTTTAAGGTAGGGAGCTGAAAATTGGTATAGAGGTAGGTGATATCAAACCCCTTCTCACTCACAAAAGTGGGGGTTATCAGAAAAGGGGGCGTGGCACCTCCCATACAACCTTAATTTTTAAAGCTGATTATCTCTAAAACAGTTTAAGGTAGGGAGCTGAAAATTGGTATAGTGGTAGGTGATATCAAACCCCTTCTCACTCAGAAAAGTGGGGGTTATTAGAAAAGGGGGCGTGGCACCTCCCATACAACCTTAATTTTTAAAGCTGATTATCTCTAAAACAGTTTAAGGTAGGGAACTGAAAATTGGTATAGAGGTAGGTGATATCAAAACTCTTCTCACTCAGAAAAGTGGGGGTTATCAGAAAAGGGGGCATGGCACCTCCCATACAACCTTAATTTTTAAAGCTGATTATCTCTAAAACAGTTCAAGGTTGGGAGCTGAAAATTGGTATAGAGGTAGGTGATATCAAACCCCTTCTCACTCAGAAAAGTGGGGGTTATAAGAAAAGGGGGCGTGGCACCTCCCATACAACCTTAATTTTTAAAGCTGATTATCTCTAAAACAGTTTAAGGTAGGGAGCTGAAAATTGGTATAGGGGTGGTGATATCAAAACACTTCTCACTCAGAAAAGTGGGGGTTATCAGAATAGGGGGCGTGGCACCTCCCATACAACCTTAATTTTTAAAACTGATTATCTCTAAAACAGTTCAAGGTAGGGAGCTGAAAATTGGTATAGAGGTAGGTGATATCAAACCCCTTCTCACTCAGAAAAGTGGGGGTTATCAGAAAAGGGGGCGTGGCACCTCCCATACAACCTTAATTTTTAAAGCTGATTATCTCTAAAACAGTTAAGGTAGGGAGCTGAAAATTGGTATAGTGGTAGGTGATATCAAACCCCTTCTCACTCAGAAAAGTGGGGGTTATCAGAAAAGGGGGCGTGGCACCTCCCATACAACCTTAATTTTTAAAGCTGATTATCTCTAAAACAGTTTAAGGTAGGGAGCTGAAAATTGGTATAGAGGTAGGTGATATCAAAACTCTCTCTGATTATCTCTAAAACAGTTCAAGGTAGGGAGCTGAAAATTGGTATAGAGGTAGGTGATGTCAAAACCTTTCTCACTCAGAAAAGTGGGGGTTATCAAAAAAGGGGGCGTGGCACCTCCCATACAACCTTAATTTTTAAAGCTGATTATCTCTAAAACAGTTTAAGGTAGGGAGCTGAAAATTGGTATAGAGGTAGGTGATATCAAAACTCTTCTCACTCAGAAAAGTGGGGGTTATCAGAAAAGGGGGCATGGCACCTCCCATACAACCTTAATTTTTAAAGCTGATTATCTCTAAAACAGTTTAAGGTAGGGAGCTGAAAATTGGTATAGTGGTAGGTGATATCAAAACACTTCTCACTCAGAAAAGTGGGGGTTATCAGAAAAGGGGGCGTGGCACCTCCCATACAACCTTAATTTTTAAAGCTTATTATCTCTAAAACAGTTTAAGGTAGGGAGCTGAAAATTGGTATAGAGGTAGGTGATATCAAAACTCTTCTCACTCAGAAAAGTGGGGGTTATCAGAAAAGGGGGCGTGGCACCTCCCATACAACCTTAATTTTTAAAGCTGATTATCTCTAAAACAGTCTAAGGTAGGGAGCTGAAAATTGGTATAGAGGTAAGTGATATCAAAACCCTTCTCACTTAGAAAAGTGGGGGTTATCAGAAAAGGGGGCGTGGCACCTTCCATACAACCTTAATTTTTAAAGCTGATTATCTCTAAAACAGTTCAAGGTAGGGAGCTGAAAATTGGTATAGAGGTAGGTGATATCAAAACCTTTCTCACTCAGAAAAGTGGGGGTTATCAGAAAAGGGGGCGTGGCACCTTCCATACAACCTTAATTTTTAAAGCTGATTATCTCTAAAACAGTTCAAGGTAGGGAGCTGAAAATTGGTATAGTGGTAGGTGATATCAAAACACTTCTCACTCAGAAAAGTGGGGGTTATCAGAAAAGGGGGCGTGGCACCTTCCATACAACCTTAATTTTTAAAGCTGATTATCTCTAAAACAGTTCAAGGTAGGGAGCTGAAAATTGGTATAGTGGTAGGTGATATCAAAACACTTCTCACTCAGAAAAGTGGGGGTTATCAGAAAAGGGGGCGTGGCACCTTCCATACAACCTTAATTTTTAAAGCTGATTATCTCTAAAACAGTTCAAGGTAGGGAGCTGAAAATTGGTATAGTGGTAGGTGATATCAAAACACTTCTCACTCAGAAAAGTGGGGGTTATCAGAAAAGGGGGCGTGGCACCTCCCATACAACCTTAATTTTTAAAGCTTATTATCTCTAAAACAGTTCAAGGTAGGGAGCTGAAAATTGGTATAGTGGTAGGTGATATCAAAACTCTTCTCACTCAGAAAAGTGGGGGTTATCAGAAAAGGGGACGTGGCACCTCCCATACAAGCTTATTTTTTAAAGCTGATTATCTCTAAAACAGTTTAAGGTAGGGAGCTGAAAATTGGTATAGAGGTAGGTGATATCAAAACTCTTCTCACTCAGAAAAGTGGGGGTTATCAGAAAAGGGGGCGTGGCACCTTCCATACAACCTTAATTTTTAAAGCTGATTATCTCTAAAACAGTTCAAGGTAGGGAGCTGAAAATTGGTATAGTGGTAGGTGATATCAAAACACTTCTCACTCAGAAAAGTGGGGGTTATCAGAAAAGGGGACGTGGCACCTCCCATACAAGCTTTTTTTTTAAAGCTGATTATCTCTAAAACAGTTTAAGGTAGGGAGCTGACAATTGGTATAGAGGTAGGTGATATCAAAACTCTTCTCACTCAGAAAAGTGGGGGTTATCAGAAAAGGGGGCGTGGCACCTTCCATACAACCTTAATTTTTAAAGCTGATTATCTCTAAAACAGTTCAAGGTAGGGAGCTGAAAATTGGTATAGTGGTAGGTGATATCAAAACTCTTCTCACTCAGAAAAGTGGGGGTTATCAGAAAGGGGGGCGTGGCACCTTCCATACAACCTTAATTTTTAAAGCTGATTATCTCTAAAACAGTTCAAGGTAGGGAGCTGAAAATTGGTATAGTGGTAGGTGATATCAAAACACTTCTCACTCAGAAAAGTGGGGGTTATCAGAAAAGGGGGCGTGGCACCTCCCATACAACCTTAATTTTTAAAGCTTATTATCTCTAAAACAGTTCAAGGTAGGGAGCTGAAAATTGGTATAGTGGTAGGTGATATCAAAACTCTTCTCACTCAGAAAAGTGGGGGTTATCAGAAAGGGGGGCGTGGCACCTTCCATACAACCTTAATTTTTAAAGCTGATTATCTCTAAAACAGTTCAAGGTAGGGAGCTGAAAATTGGTATAGTGGTAGGTGATATCAAAACACTTCTCACTCAGAAAAGTGGGGGTTATCAGAAAAGGGGACGTGGCACCTCCCATACAAGCTTATTTTTTAAAGCTGATTATCTCTAAAACAGTTTAAGGTAGGGAGCTGAAAATTGGTATAGAGGTAGGTGATATCAAAACTCTTCTCACTCAGAAAAGTGGGGGTTATCAGAAAAGGGGGCGTGGCACCTTCCATACAACCTTAATTTTTAAAGCTGATTATCTCTAAAACAGTTCAAGGTAGGGAGCTGAAAATTGGTATAGTGGTAGGTGATATCAAAACACTTCTCACTCAGAAAAGTGGGGGTTATCAGAAAAGGGGGCGTGGCACCTTCCATACAACCTTAATTTTTAAAGCTGATTATCTCTAAAACAGTTCAAGGTAGGGAGCTGAAAATTGGTATAGTGGTAGGTGATATCAAAACACTTCTCACTCAGAAAAGTGGGGGTTATCAGAAAAGGGGGCGTGGCACCTCCCATACAACCTTAATTTTTAAAGCTTATTATCTCTAAAACAGTTCAAGGTAGGGAGCTGAAAATTGGTATAGTGGTAGGTGATATCAAAACTCTTCTCACTCAGAAAAGTGGGGGTTATCAGAAAGGGGGGCGTGGCACCTTCCATACAACCTTAATTTTTAAAGCTGATTATCTCTAAAACAGTTCAAGGTAGGGAGCTGAAAATTGGTATAGTGGTAGGTGATATCAAAACACTTCTCACTCAGAAAAGTGGGGGTTATCAGAAAAGGGGGCGTGGCACCTTCCATACAACCTTAATTTTTAAAGCTGATTATCTCTAAAACAGTTCAAGGTAGGGAGCTGAAAATTGGTATAGTGGTAGGTGATATCAAAACTCTTCTCACTCAGAAAAGTGGGGGTTATCAGAAAAGGGGGCGTGGCACCTCCCATACAACCTTAATTTTTAAAGCTGATTATCTCTAAAACAGTCTAAGGTAGGGAGCTGAAAATTGGTATAGAGGTAAGTGATATCAAAACCCTTCTCACTCAGAAAAGTGGGGGTTATCAGAAAAGGGGGCGTGACACCTTCCATACAACCTTAATTTTTAAAGCTGATTATCTCTAAAACAGTTCAAGGTAGGGAGCTGAAAATTGGTATAGAGGTAGGTGATATCAAAGCCTTTCTCACTCAGAAAAGTGGGGGTTATCAAAAAAGGGGACGTGGCACCTCCCATACAAGCTTATTTTTTAAAGCTGATTATCTCTAAAACAGTTTAAGGTAGGGAGCTGAAAATTGAACAGGAGATTAACGATATCAATAGCATGATTATGAAAAAACAGTGGTTTTGGGAAAAGGGGGCGTGGCACCTCCCATGCGTTCTTAATTTTTAAGGCTAAATATCCCTAAAAGCGTTCATGGCATGTACATAGAAATCACTATGCAGATATACGATATCAATACCATGTTCACACAAAAAAAGAAAAGATTTATCGAAAAATGGGGCATTACACCTCCCATACGTACTAAACTTTTGAGGCTGAATATATCTAAAAGGGTTGGAGGAAGGGTCTGAAAACCATTATGGAGGTATACTATACGTATCAATACTCTTACTTAATTGGTTAAAATAGCCAATACTCAGTGAAAATAAATATCCGGAACAGAAAACCAAAAATTTTGTGTATCGTGCAGTCTTAAACTGAATACTAAAATTATATATTTTTGAAGTTGTATACATAATGAAGTAGTGAAAAATCGTTAATTTTCTATTAAAAACAATACCGGTGTAATAACAATTTTTTAAATGAAATTAATAAAAAAATCTATTTTGGGCAGGACGGGTCAGCTAGTTTATGTATATAATAAATATAGATTTTGTTCAGCCTAAATCATCTTCTTCTGGTACTTACAAGAACCGTATATTGAACCAAAGTTATTATAGCATTTGGGGGTTATACAGAACAAGGGTTAATTTAGGAAGTATTTAGATTTTGAGCATTCAGCCCGCAAAACCAGATATCAGGCTATATCGTGAGAAAACGACTTATCCAATTTTAATTCTGATTTCACATTTCTATTCAGCATAATGGGTATCTTTTTTGTCGATTTGGTCCATAAAAACCAAATTACGGAGCATTAAAATTAATTTTAGACAGATTTCGTGGAAGACTTTTATACTTATAAATGAGAAGAATTTCAATATCAATGGCACGAAATAGGTTAGCAAATCGCGCCGGCCAAGCAGACGTAGGTCCATTCTTGAAGGTAGATCATATCGTTACCCAGCAATGGGGAAACTGTATCTAAGTATACAAAGTCCCCAAATCATGCATTGTTAGACTCTTCCGATTGGGTTTCGAACTATGGCATATCTTCTATTATATAAAAATGAATGTGTGTGTGTGTGTGTGTGTGTGTGTGTGTGTGTGTGTGTGTGTGTGTGTGTGTGTGTGTGTGTGTGTTATTTATGGACTCCCAAAGTAATCAACCGATCTTTATGAAATTTTCACAGTAGATTCATATGGTATATGCGCTGGTGATAGGGTATACAGACTTTCCGAAAAGTGGGAACTTCCCGGAATATAGGCCCAAATGTGGACCCAGAGTGACCCAGCAAGTCTTTGAGCAATATTGGTATCAAATGAAAGGTGCTGAGCAGGCCTTCAACATAGAGTTATTTTCATTGCGATGCCTAGGCCGGGTCCCGAGATATGGGTCAAAACGTGGACCCGGATGACCCCTGAATATTTCCGAGCAATATTGGTATCAAATGAAAGGTGCTGAGCAGGCCTTCAACATAGAGTTATTGTCATTGTGATGCCTAGGCCGGGTCCCGAGTTATGGGTCAAAACGTGGACCCGGATGACCCCTGAATATTTCCGAGCGAAATTTTTTAGCAAATGAAAGCTGTCGAGCAGGGCTTCAACATACAGATATTTTCATTGTTATTTTTTAAGTCGGTTTCTCAGAGATGGTTCAAGTAGTGGGCCCGGAAGGTGATGGATGGTCCCGGTAAAGGTAAAGGTAAAGGTAAAGGTAAAGGTAAAGGTAAAGGTAAAGGTAAAGGTAAAGGTAAAGGTAAAGGTAAAGGTAAAGGTAAAGGTAAAGGTAAAGGTAAAGGTAAAGGTAAAGGTAAAGGTAAAGGTAAAGGTAAAGGTAAAGGTAAAGGTAAAGGTAAAGGTAAAGGTAAAGGTAAAGGTAAAGGTAAAGGTAAAGGTAAAGGTAAAGGTAAAGGTAAAGGTAAAGGTAAAGGTAAAGGTAAAGGTAAAGGTAAAGGTAAAGGTAAAGGTAAAGGTAAAGGTAAAGGTAAAGGTAAAGGTAAAGGTAAAGGTAAAGGTAAAGGTAAAGGTAAAGGTAAAGGTAAAGGTAAAGGTAAAGGTAAAGGTGAAGGTGAAGGTGAAGGTAAAGGTGAAGATAAAGGTAAAGGTAAAGGTAAAGGTAAAGGTAAAGGTAAAGGTAAAGGTAAAGGTAAAGGTAAAGGTAAAGGTAAAGGTAAAGGTAAAGGTAAAGGTAAAGGTAAAGGTAAAGGTAAAGGTAAAGGTAAAGGTAAAGGTAAAGGTAAAGGTAAAGGTAAAGGTAAAGGTAAAGGTAAAGGTAAAGGTAAAGGTAAAGGTAAAGGTAAAGGTAAAGGTAAAGGTAAAGGTAAAGGTAAAGGTAAAGGTAAAGGTAAAGGTAAAGGTAAAGGTAAAGGTAAAGGTAAAGGTAAAGGTAAAGGTAAAGGTAAAGGTAAAGGTAAAGGTAAAGTTAAAGGTAAAGGTAAAGGTAAAGGTAAAGGTAAAGGTAAAGGTAAAGGTAAAGGTAAAGGTAAAGGTAAAGGTAAAGGTAAAGGTAAAGGTAAAGGTAAAGGTAAAGGTAAAGGTAAAGGTAAAGGTAAAGGTAAAGGTAAAGGTAAAGGTAAAGGTAAAGGTAAAGGTAAAGGTAAAGGTAAAGGTAAAGGTAAAGGTAAAGGTAAAGGTAAAGGTAAAGGTAAAGGTAAAGGTAAAGGTAAAGGTAAAGGTAAAGGTAAAGGTAAAGGTAAAGGTAAAGGTAAAGGTAAAGGTAAAGGTAAAGGTAAAGGTAAAGGTAAAGGTAAAGGTAAAGGTAAAGGTAAAGGTAAAGGTAAAGGTAAAGGTAAAGGTAAAGGTAAAGGTAAAGGTAAAGGTAAAGGTAAAGGTAAAGGTAAAGGTAAAGGTAAAGGTAAAGGTAAAGGTAAAGGTAAAGGTAAAGGTAAAGGTAAAGGTAAAGGTAAAGGTAAAGGTAAAGGTAAAGGTAAAGGTAAAGGTAAAGGTAAAGGTAAAGGTAAAGGAAAAAGAAAGAGAAAGAGAAAGGGAAATGTAGATGGAAACCCTCATTATAACATAAAAACATTTTTCGTCGCTGCGAAGCGGGACGGGTATTTGCTAGTAATTTATATACCCAAATGTTATATTTTATTTTGTATCAACAGCAATATTTACTTACCACACTTTGATATCCGCAAGAGAAATAAAAAAGATTTTATGTTTTCTTTTTTTATATTTTACAAAATTTTTTTGGTTTGCATTTTATTTTCTTCTGCTGTTAATATTTGATTTATGTGTATATATAATATATTTATATACTATATATACATAAGTATATCTTTATATATATATATGTATATGTATATGTTGTATATTTTGTTTGTCAACATTTTTTTGCTTGACATACATATTACTTTTTATTTTAGTTTTAATGTTATTTAAGTATATGCTACTTTACCTACACAACACACACACATGTAAGAATGTAGGTGTATATTTATAATAGCTCTTTATCATTTGTTTCATTTCATTTAATTTTCGCATAAGCTACTTTCATTTATTTAACTTAATTTTAGTCGCGAGAAAATCGTACATTTTTATGTTTGATTTTTGCATTTTGATATTTTCAATTTTCTTAAAACGTTGGTTTATTTATGTATACTCTCATTGACGAGGACTTGTGTAAGTTTATAATCATAAATTAATGACTTCTAGCGAGATTTATGCCGTGTTTCTCCTGCAATTTGTTTAATTTTATTTCTGCAAATCGGTTAGATCTAACATTTACGAAGAGAGATGGAATTTTGTGAAAAGCTTTTTAGTGGCAAAAAATGCGAATATCGAACCTAGATTCTCTTACAAGTAAGGACAATACATAAACACTTTGCTATAGCAAAATCTGTGTGTAGGTCAGTTAACAATATCTTCTCATATGTGGATAGTTCTTTTTACTAAAAATTATGTATTACTTGTTTCTGCGTTCTGAATTTCTTCGTTTAACTCTTTTATTTTTCACAAGTTTTGCTAATCAACCACAAACTCGGCATTTAAATGTCTACAAAATATTTTCAATATTGCACTTAATACGCTTTTTTTTTCTGTACGTATATATTAGATATTTGTTTTTCTTAAATTTCTACTACAACACTTTCTATGTTTTATTTTATGACTAATTCTCTTAATTTTAATCTCTTACCTTTAAATCTTATTTCCCAGTTTTTAGTTTGCTTTTTTGCAATAACATTTATGGCTATTTCATCTGGTTAGCTCTGTAAACATTTTTGTTTACGCTGATTAATTACTAGCTTTATTTTCATATTTTATTTTTAGATATATGTATATACGTTTCATATTACGTACATAGTATTTATATATAGCTGCATGCGGGGTTTATGCTCTTTGTTACATTGCTTGCTTATAAAAGTGGGATATACATATTTATCTACTAAAAAAAAACTTCAAAACTTAACGTCAAATCAGCGATTTGAAAATTTAATGAAAAAATATAAAAAATAATAGAAACGTTAGTTTTTTTTCTCACTAATTATTATTATTATAATTATCTACCTCAATTAACCCGCTTCTAACGATATAAATTAATTTCTATATAAAAAAAAAAGCATGTTTAGATACTAAAATTTAGCTCTTAACCAAAGTACTCAAAACCCCAAATCTTTTTCGGTATGCCATTTAGTTAATTAGTTATATTTACCTTAATATTTAATGCAACCATTCAGTACGTTTTTTGTTTAAAAGTAACAAATAAAAAAGTTAATTAAAAACAAGTAAGGAAGCCTAAGTTCGGGTGGAATCGAACATTAGATACTCAGCTGTATGCTTTCACTGTTTGTTTGCGTTTGATGGATTTTATATAAAGCGAGTGCTGCATAAAGTGGGCGTAACCACGCCTATTTTCAACATTTTTATCAGTCATCCCACTAAGCATATGAATATTATTATTTGCTCAAAATTGCATTCCTTTATGACTTCTAGTTACAAAGATGTCACGTTACAAATTCCCAAAGGGTGTTCCAGAAATATCTTTGTCAAAAAGTAGGCGTGGTCATAAACCGATTTGAATAAATTTTTGCGTGTCTATTAACACAAGTTATAAAAGTGTATAAACCAAGTTTCGTCATAATATCTCAATTATTTGTCGAGTTATAGGCTAAGAAATCTCGTATATTCCTTTGTCTAAAAAGAGGCGGTGCCACGCCCATTTTCGAAAATTTTTCTACTTTTTGTTTCCGGTCTATTGTGGAACTCATGCCACAAAATTTCAATGAATTACCTTCATATTTGACAAAGATATCGCTTAAAATGTTTTTATTAGGTCACTTTATAATACCCATATATAAAAGTGGGCGTGGTCGTCAACCGATTTCGCTAAAATTTTGAACATGTATTAACACAAGTGACAAAAGTGCACGCACCAAGTTTCGTCATTATATATCAATTATTTGTCGAGTTATGGGCTCAGAAATCTAGTATATTCCTGCTTCTAAAAAGAGGCGGTGCCACGCCCATTTTCCAAAATTTTTGTGGTTTTCGTTTTATGTCCATAGTTGCACTCCTGCCAGAAAATTTCAGTGATATACCTTTATATTTGACAGATATATCGCTTAAAATGTTTTTATTAGGCCCCTTTATAGTTCCCATATATAAAAGTGGGCGTGGCCGTCAACCGATTTTAACTATTTTCCGTCCAAATGTTTGGCTAAGTAAGTAAATCACGCAGACCAAATTTCATCGATATATCTTCAACAGTTTCTGAGTTATGACATCTAAAACTTTCCATGTTTGACCCTTAATAAGTGGGCGTGGCACCGCCCATTTTCCAAAATTTCATCAAATTTCTTCATAGGGCCTAAGCTCAACACGTGGGTAAAATTTCATCGCTCCAGCTATATTAGTGACTGAGATACCAAATTTCCGATTTTTTCTATATAGGAAAAGTGGGCGTGGTCATGGTCCGATTTCGCCTATTTTCAATACCAACCGTCCCAGTCTCGATACCAACTTGCGTTTCAAATTTCATCAAAATATCTCAATTTTTGCGCGAGTTAGAGTGTTTACAGACGGACTCGATTATTTCATTCTGTTACAATCCACCGTTATGTGATTAAAACTATAATACTCTGTGTACTCAGCTGAGTATAACTAGGATCGCCAAGGCTACAATGTAGAAAGAAAAATTTGCCAAACAACTTTAAAACCTGACATGATGGAATTATTTTAAATATTTTTGCCATAATCAGCACCACATAATCCATCAAGTCAATCAACAAAACTAAAGGGGGAAATCCATTGCAGATCTGTGTTATTTATTACGAGCTTTCATAGCTCACATACGTGTACCTAAACATACACCTATGTATACTTTATGTTTACTTCGTTATATGCTCGTATTCTCTATTTATAAGTAGCTTATTACACTTATATAGTACTTACATATTTTTCCTGCATATGCATGTATGTATATAGTACTTACATATTGTTCCTGCATATGCATGTATATACTATAATATAGTATGTATGTATGTATATATTTAATTGATTTTGGTTTGCTGCTCATTCATTTTGATTTCAATATTTGCAATTTGGTTGTTTTGTTTTTGATTTCTACAATAACAACAGATACTTTTTTGGCTGGTTTTTGTTTTTGTAATTTTGATTGTTGAATTATACCTACATATGCATGCACATATATATATTTTTTTTCGACCGTGTTTTTTTCCTATAAGTCGTTCCTGAAGGAACCCCCCAATATTTACAACGGAAGTTAAGCTTAGCCAGGGTTCATAGATGGTCTACCGAGAGAAGTGTCTTCTGAACAAATTAATGAAAATTAATTTCTTTATAAATTTTCGTTGCAGAGTAATGATTTCTGCCTATTTGTGTTCTACATATAAATAAAGCTGCATGTCCTTTCGGAGAAGAAAGTGGTTCTACTCTCCATGTAACTGTCTCGCTGATGTGGCTTGGTCGAAGACGGTGTGAAGAGCGGGAAGGAATAAAATACGATATATCTATAATATAGATATAGGTAGGTATACGCAATATAAGGAACACGTCTCGTATTGGAGAAGCTCATATCTATTATATAAAAATGAATGTGTGTGTGTGTGTGTGTGTGTGTGTGTGTGTGTGTGTGTGTGTGTGTGTGTGTGTGTGTGTTATTTATAGACTCCCAAAGTAATCAACCGATCTTTATGAAATTTTCACAGTAGATTCATATGGTATATGCGCTGGTGATAGGGTATACAGACTTTCCGAAAAGTGGGAACTTCCCGGAATATAGGCCCAAATGTGGACCCAGAGTGACCCAGCAAGTCTTTGAGCAATATTGGTATCAAATGAAAGGTGCTGAGCAGGCCTTCAACATAGAGTTATTTTCATTGCGATGCCTAGGCCGGGCCCCGAGATATGGGTCAAAACGTGGACCCGGATGACCCCTGAATATTTCCGAGCAATATTGGTATCAAATGAAAGGTGCTGAGCAGGCCTTCAACATAGAGTTATTGTCATTGCGATGCCTAGGCCGGGTCCCGAGATATGGGTCAATACGTGGACCCGGATGACCCCTGAATATTTCCGAGCTATATTTTTTAGCAAATGAAATGTGTCGAGCAGGTCTTCAACATACAGATATTTTCATTGTTATTTTTTAAGTCGGTTTCTCAGAGATGGTTCAAGTAGTGGGCCCGGATGGTGATGAATGGTCCCGATAAAAGTAAAGGTAAAGGTAAAGGTAAAGGTAAAAGTAAAGGTAAAGGTAAAGGTAAAGGTAAAGGTAAAGGTAAATGTAAAGGTAAAGGTAAAGGTAAAGGTAAAGGTAAAGGTAAAGGTAAAGGTAAAGGTAAAGGTAAAGGTAAAGGTAAAGGTAAAGGTAAAGGTAAAGGTAAAGGTAAAGGTAAAGGTAAAGGTAAAGGTAAAGGTAAAGGTAAAGGTAAAGGTAAAGGTAAAGGTAAAGGTAAAGGTAAAGGTAAAGGTAAAGGTAAAGGTAAAGGTAAAGGTAAAGGTAAAGGTAAAGGTAAAGGTAAAGGTAAAGGTAAAGGTAAAGGTAAAGGTAAAGGTAAAGGTAAAGGTAAAGGTAAAGGTAAAGGTAAAGGTAAAGGTAAAGGTAAAGGTAAAGGTAAAGGTAAAGGTAAAGGTAAAGGTAAAGGTAAAGGTAAAGGTAAAGGTAAAGGTAAAGGTAAAGGTAAAGGTAAAGGTAAAGGTAAAGGTAAAGGTAAAGGTAAAGGTAAAGTTAAAGGTAAAGGTAAAGGTAATGGTAAAGGTAAAGGTAATGGTAAAGGTAAAGGTAAAGGTAAAGGTAAAGGTAAAGGTAAAGGTAAAGGTAAAGGTAAAGGTAAAGGTAAAGGTAAAGGTAAAGGTAAAGGTAAAGGTAAAGGTAAAGGTAAAGGTAAAGGTAAAGGTAAAGGTAAAGGTAAAGGTAAAGGTAAAGGTAAAGGTAAAGGTAAAGGTAAAGGTAAAGGTAAAGGTAAAGGTAAAGGTAAAGGTAAAGGTAAAGGTAAAGGTAAAGGTAAAGGTAAAGGTAAAGGTAAAGGTAAAGGTAAAGGTAAAGGTAAAGGTAAAGGTAAAGGTAAAGGTAAAGGTAAAGGTAAAGGTAAAGGTAAAGGTAAAGGTAAAGGTAAAGGTAAAGGTAAAGGTAAAGGTAAAGGTAAAGGTAAAGGTAAAGGTAAAGGTAAAGGTAAAGGTAAAGGTAAAGGTAAAGGTAAAGGTAAAGGTAAAGGTAAAGGTAAAGGTAAAGGTAAAGGTAAAGGTAAAGGTAAAGGTAAAGGTAAAGGTAAAGGTAAAGGTAAAGGTAAAGGTAAAGGTAAAGGTAAAGGTAAAGGTAAAGGTAAAGGTAAAGGTAAAGGTAAAGGTAAAGGTAAAGGTAAAGGTAAAGGTAAAGGTAAAGGTAAAGGTAAAGGTAAAGGTAAAGGTAAAGGTAAAGGTAAAGGTAAAGGCAAAGGTAAAGGTAAAGGTAAAGGTAAGGGTAAAGGTAAAGGTAAAGGTAAAGGTAAAGGTAAAGGTAAAGGTAAAGGTAAAGGTAAAGGTAAAGGTAAAGGTAAAGGTAAAGGTAAAGGTAAAGGTAAAGGTAAAGGTAAAGGTAAAGGTAAAGGTAAAGGTAAAGGTAAAGGTAAAGGTAAAGGTAAAGGTAAAGGTAAAGGTAAAGGTAAAGGTAAAGGTAAAGGTAAAGGTAAAACTAAATGAAAAAGAAAGAGAAAGGGAAATGTAGAGGGAAACCCTCATTATAACATACAAATTTTTTCGTCGCTGCGAAGCGGGACGGGTATCTGCTAGTATATTATATATGAGCTTCTCCAATACGAGACGTGTTCCTTATATTGCGTATACCTACCTACAGTTTTATGCCAGCTCTGAAAGTTATAATCAATTCAAACTTGACAAGGGATGAGGGAAATTCATTCTACAATACAGAGGCCAATTCCTGTTTCGTGGGAGACCGCTATTTCTTTGAAGCCTCAATAATCTCTTTAGAGTTATTCCAAATAAGTGTAAGTTGCATATGCAAACATAAAATTTCCATGGAAAACCATTGGGAGTAATGATTTGATCAACATTTAATATTAATTTAATTTTCTAATAACAGCTTTTGCTGTTATTGTTCGGCAAAGTTTATGAAAGGAAAATAACTTTGTATCATACAAAATCGCCAGCAAATAAATATTGCTTGAAATCAAGCGGAAGTTGCAGTCTAAATATCTGGATGTGTGTTCAATATAATTTAGTATATATTCGTTTATTTATTTTCATGTATAGGTACATACATATATATGTATATATTCATATACATACATTCCATTGCTTATTTTTTGAGTGGGTATCAAATATTGCTAAAATATATAATACATTTTATGTTTGCTTGTTTTGCATCTACATACATACATATAGTATGTCATTATAGAGCTACTCTACTCTAATATTTGGTTTCCTACAAGCTATCCATGTACATATGTATATATGTGCACATACATGCATATGTGTATACTTATGTATGCACATAAGTACATAAACTTCTAATTGTATATCTTCATCAACAGTTATTACTTTATTTCATATCCTTTTTATGTTATTGTTGTTATAATATGCATTCGATCATTTGTTTTCTTATGCGGTTTGTCTTTAAATGTTTTTGTTGTTGTTGCTTTATATTTAATCTAATACTCATATTTAATTGAGTTTAGTTTCCGTTTTTGTATTCATAACATTTCAACAAATCAAGCAAACACTTGCCTGACCATTCCATTCAAATCAATTTGTTCAAAGTTTACGCAGTTTATAGATACACCTCATCTCTTCAGGCTACAAAAAAAAATAATAATACATACATATATATGTATATAGTAATAATACATACCATTTCCTTTCCATATCAATATATAACGCATTTTTCTTTACTTCACTGCTAATTATACTACATACATACGTATACATATGTATGTATGTATGTAACTATGTAATGCTTCTCTCCAATCTTACTAAATAAATTGACTAAAGCAACTGCACTGATTTCTTGTTTTCCCATGAAATCTATTGCTATTACTTATATATAAGTATATATATATATATATACATTTATTTTTATGTATATCTGGCATTTATTTTTATTTGCTTATTAATTTATATTAATTCATGCATACATATATGTACATATGTTCATTGTATGTGAAACTTTAACCCTCATACGATGTCTTGAGTCCTGCTAAACCAGAGATAGGCAACAATGTTACAGAATGTTGTTATCAGCGTTGCCATTCTAGCTTTTTTCCAAGCTAAATTTTCTTGTCTTTTAGCTGGAAAAATTCTGATTTAGCTTTGGCTTTTTTTCCTAGCTTTTTTATTTGCTAAAACTCCCCAAAAAATGAGCGTTGCTTGCTGCTCATATACATACATACAGTCATCATAGTTACCATTATTTGAATGTAAAACATTTTTTTTAACATTTCGTTATTTAATTGACACTGAAGTACAAATTTACATATACATAGTATATGAAAATAAATAACTTATGCAGGCTCCACTAAACAGGTCTGTTCTTCAGATCGGCTGACTTCTTGTTCTTCTTCAACACCTATCCAATTTGTTTACTTCTGCATATTCTTTACATGCATTCGTGTTTACAATTCGACAAATTCTTCATTCTCTGAGTTTATCCATCATTCGCCCGTGAGCTGAATGTCAAATTACTTCGTCTTCCTTATAGTTTTGACATCTCGGTCACGAGAGTTCGACATTAAGGTCACGGCGTGTATGTGTGTATGTATCTTGTACCGACCTGTTAAATTGGCCTTGAATTTATGTGTGTTTTGAAAACACATTAGGCGAGTTCCCCTCCAGATCCCCATAAAAATTTTGCGTGCAAATTGAACAACAATTTTGTGATACTGATGTTTATCTAGATCCATTTCGGGTCCGTATAGATTGTAATAGAATTTTTGATCCAGATAAACATCGGGATCAAAAAATTGTTGTTGCAGTGGCTTGCAAATTTTTTGTCCGGATCACTGCCACGGGAAATCACCTATTAATAAAGCATTAAAATACGCAGTAGGACTTGGGATCATCGTTTTATTAATCCGCTAGTACTTGTCAATAGATACTCCATTACTCCCTATACTTCGTGTATAAGCATACAATTTTTTATACTCCCTTTTAACATTGTAACTATGTACTAGGAAGAGAAGTAATGAACACAAACAAAATAAAACAAAACTGAAACAATTTTGATGTTGCTCGGGAAGGATATCAAATAGAGTACTCTTCTGCTCTCGCTTGGGGAGATCTCGCTCCAAGTTCTACTGGGTAATTTCGTATTTTTTTTTTTAGCTTCTTTTTTTAGCTTTACATGTTTTTTTTATGTGTGAAACAATTTTTTTTAGCTTTTTCTAGCTTTTTTTTTTGAGAATCTAGCTGGAACTCTGGAAAAGTTCTGGCAACACTGGTTGTTATAGCATAACGCGTTTCGCTCTTTTTATCAATCGTCGTTCGCCCTCGAATCTAGCACCGTATTCCGCTAATTTCCATAAAAAATTCTGAGAGCGATTAACGAATGAAACACGTCACTCTTTCTCAATACCATGTCTCCACATAACGTGTTTCGCTCTTTTTTTCTGCATTTTCTCTCTCAATCTTGTTTCGACACGGAAACCAATGCCGAAACTCGCCAATTTCCATACAAATTTCTGAGAGCGAGTGAAGATTGAAACACTGTTTCATTCTGAATCATCTTGCCAACATCGATGATATCGATGTCTTCTCTAATTTTGTATAGAAAATCTATCGAAATCTCACACAGACCAAAACAAAGACGCAAAAATAAGCAAACATACAAACATTTAAGAAGAACAAGGAAGAGAAATGTCAAATTGAATCACGATTAGCCACGTGGAGGCGGGTTATTGAGCGAGATGTTTTGCTACATGTTTCTCTGGTGAATCAAGTTATGTGGAGACGGGCTTTAACACACTCGCCAAACCCAATAATATCGATGTCTTCTCTAACTTTGTATCGCAAATCTATCGAAATCTTACACACACCAAAATAAAAACGCAAAAATAAGCAAACATACAAACATTGAAGAAGATCAATACTGAGAAATATCAAAGTGAACGACGATCAGCAACATGGAGACGGGTTATTTCGCGAGATGTTTCGCTACATTATTCGTTGGCGAATTAAGTTATGTGGATACGGGCTTTTAGAGAGTTTTAGTATGTTTCTCATTTACTTGTGCGTGTCAAAAGGCCGATATCTGTGCTAAGCCAAAAAACAAGTAATTTCGAGGCGATTACGGTTTCTATAACTTTTGCGATGTTCAGATTTGAACTTACTTATTTAATAGATCACTAGAGCCTACATCATTCCGATTCGGCTAATTTGCATATCTGAATGTCAAGTGATAAGAATGTCACAATATCAGAGCTTCCGTGATAAAACTATCAACAGCATATCATCGAATATCTATTTAGCCATATGGTCACCGTCTTTCTTCTTTTCGTGTTGTTTCAATGTTGTATCTTACTGGTCATTTATCTCATTATAAAATGTTGAATTTTTAGCATCGTATGAAGCTTAATAGTTCACACATCTTTGCACGAATATATGTACATACAAACATACATATGTACGAATAAAAATGTGACTTATTTTGTCCAGCATATTAGCACAAGTATCTAGTTATTTGCTCAACAAACAAAAATATAACAAACAAACTAAATAGACTTTTTATGTATTAGATAATATGTTCATTAAGCTAATTAACAAAAATAATTCTTTAATAACTGTACAAAGAGTAAATTCCCCTTTTTACTGGAATAGTTACATATTTGTGTAAATAGCTAGTATGCAATTTCAAATTGATTTTGGAACACTTTTAGTTAACATGTGTGTTGGTATGTATATATGTCATAGAAGGAACATTTATTAGATAGCAAATATATTTTTTTTGGTTTATTTAGTATTTTACTGAAGGTTAAATGAAGGTAAAATAACACTAGATACCCGACAAAAAAAATATCCTCGACATTTGATACATGATTTCTATAGAATTTTCTGCTGATTCCAAATATGTAATCAGATGGTTCAAAAGGTTTGTTCATTCTCTTATAGCATTGTAATTTTTCTACGGATTATAATCCGGAAAGTTCCAAAATGTTTAATAAGAAATAGGCTGTTGACTCCAAGTGTGAAGCCAGGAGGATATTTAATATTTCTTAAAAAAATTACAAAAAAGTATATGAATGTCATAAAAAAAACTGAAAATTTTCATAAAAAAAAAATATTTTGATCGCTATAACTCCGTCAATTTAACATCGATTTTAATTATTTTGGCTTTGTTGGAAAGGGTATCCTCTCAAAACAAAATTAAATAGCGTTAAAATCGAGACGGCAATGGCGGAGATTTTGACTAATTAGTAACCCTACTTTTTTTCTTATCTCTAAAGTTGAAATTTCAAAATATCTCGAAAACTGTTCTACTTTTGAACCATCAGATTACATATTTGGAATCAGCAGAAAATTCTACATAGGAATCATGTATCAAATGTCGAGGATAAGGAAATTTTTGAAATTTTGTCGGGTAGTGTAATAAAAGAAATATTGATTATAATAAGATAAATTGTACAACTATCTGGTGACAGTCTACACAAAGGAATAAAAAGGAAAATTTCATCAGCGATGCAAACAGAGAGTGACATACTTACTTAGATCTGCATAAGGATCATTGGATCGTGTGCTAAAAGCTCAAAATATGCTAGATCTTGCTTGATGAACAGGAATCGGGCACTCTTTTCAAATAACAAAGGAATCTAAGGAAACTATAGATCTACTATCAACATCACTTTTGATCTCCTACTGTTTTTTGGATCATTTAGAAACAAAGAAGAATATGCTTCGTGGTAATGCAATGTATTTTATATTAATTTACTTACTTTCACAAACACTGCAAACTGCATAGACATATCGTCGTACCAAACGAAAATTAGCGCCAGATTTTTTTTTGTGTCTGGTTAAAAATAGCAATTTCGTTGAGTGGCTGACGAAAACAATATATACCTAATTATTGCTACTTTTCGTCAGCCAAAATTCGAACGCGCCATTTTTCATACAGAATTTTTAATATTCTACATAGTTTTCGTAAGGAATTTATGACGATATGTCTTTCTAAGAATACTCTCCTCCCATTAAATATACCTATACGTATGTAGGTGTGTTTATGTATACCATGTTTTTGTATTGTATAAAATTTATTTTCTTCTCATTTTCTTTTTGTTTTATTACTATTGTATGTATATACATATGCACATATATATCCACATATATCATATGTGTGCCCCTTTTTATGTTTATTGTTTAGCGCGTATATTTAAATACACATTTTTATTATTTAATTGCCGCTTTGTATAATACAATTGCACATATGCATGTATACGTGAGTAAATTTTCTGTATATATATATTTATGTATGTAGCTAGTACTATATGGCATATTTTGCATATATGTAATCATAATTTATACTAATACCACTACATTAATTTTTTTCTTATTTATTTTTATCTCATTTTACTCAATCCTTTTTTTCCTATTTATTTTTATCTCCTTTTACTTAATTCTTTTTTCATGTTTTCTTTTATTTCGTACTTTTTTTATTTCACTTTTTATTTTTAATCATTATTCTTGATTTAATATCATTTATAATTTTTTAGATTTCCGCGGCGTTTCCCTTATTCAGTTTTATTTTGTTTTTTTTTTTATGCTGCGTATGTTTTTCATGTGCTTTTTTGTTATGTATGTTTTTATTTAGGCTTATCAATTATTTAATTTATAATTCTATCTTAATTAGTTTTATTTTTTTGCTTCTTCTTCGTTTTATTCACTGATATGTAGTGCAAACTTTAACAAATAATTATGTATGTATCAATTCTGTTAATCGCAAGTTATGTACGATGTATGTATTTATGTATGCATGTATGTATGTATATGTTTTCAATATATTATATAAATTTACTATGTGTATGTGTATGTTCATATACACATTTTTTTATTTAATTAATTTTCATATACTTCTTATTACATATTACTTATATTATATTGTCCTTATTATAATTTTTTTTTTTCATTTCCCGCTAAACTTATTATTATTTTTTTTTTTTTCAATTTTATATTTATCAATTTAAGTTATTCGTTATAACTAGTATATTACTCGCTTTCTGCTGCATTTATATCTGCTGCTAATCTAATTCTTCTTCTACTTGCTTTGTTATGTAATTTTCTTTTGTTTTTGTATACGTAATTGTATGTATATGTATATTGTATATAGAATAAATAGTACATTTTTATGTACATATATATTTTCATTTCTTCTTGTTATCTTTTTTTTAATTTTTCCACTCCTCCAAATATTAAACTCACCTTGCTGCTGGCCAAAGCATAAAAAGCTTTTTAATTTAACACTTATTAGATTGAACTAATTTAACTTTTGCTTTTAACTTTTTTACTAAACTTTGCTGCTTCTCAGAAAATTTTTTTATATATTTTTTTGCAACTCTTATACATATACACTACATATAATTTTTTGTTTGTCATATAACAAAATTAATAAAAATTTTGTAACAAAAACTTGTTAAATCTCACATGTTGTTGCAATAATTTGTTAGCTTCGGTTGTTTTCTGTTTAGTTTCCTTGTTTCAAAATTGTAAAATCACAAATATACATATGTTTGTTTATGTATGTGTTCTTCGTTAAACGCCAAATTGCCGCCGAATAAAATTTAACATCAACATTTGCAACAAAATATGCTCCCCAACTTTTTAGTGTTCAATTTTTGTTTTTCATTTTTTGGCAGATTGTAAGCACAAGTGCTTTTTACACATACACACAAGAAAAGGTATATACATTTGTATTCATATGTTAGAATGTGCTTCTCTGAATATAAGCATTGCATATATGTAATTACATTTGCACCTACAAATATGACTTCTCTTTTATGTGTATGTTTGCTAATGACCACAAAAAACCATTACCAATCTGGTTTTTTGCATTTAAGTAGCTGATAAATCGCATTAAAGCTACATCGTGTTTGTTTCTGGGTGTCTGTGCGCTTACGATATTTTCCTCATTTTTCTCTACTTTATAGTTTCTATTCTCATTACCTTATGGTGTGTACGTTTGAATAAGCATATGTGTATGTATGTGTTTAATTTTACATATGTTCTACTACCTTATTTTAAATCATATTCTATGCTAAATATATTATAATTCCACACACAATATTTCATACACATACATAGGTATATCTACATAGTTTTGGATGTTTATGTATCTATGTCTGTAAAATAATATCGTTTTTATTACAAAATGCCACAAAAGTAGAGTGACCATTGAAAAAAATTATTAATTCACTATTTTTCATTTCGAATAAATAATTGTGCGAGAAAACACATATATTTTAAGCCCACCGAAATACGAAATAAGAAATAAGTACGTAAAATAATAAACATTTTCATGTTTTAAACATTAATTATAGCGAATAAATTCAGAGAAGTGACTCACTGCCGAAATTAAATACAAAAAAACTCCAAAGTAATCTAAAAATAACAAGAAATTGTCTTTATAAACTAGATACGAGGGTTGTTTGATAAGTCCATGACATTTTGCACTTCGCAATCAGTAATTTTGGATTCAGCACTGGCGAAGTCTCTTAAAAGACTACTGGAAATTTTTGAGCAACCTGCGCAATTTAGTTTGTGTATGTTTAAACAAAAATTGACAGAAGCGAAATTAATATGCTAATAAGCATTATTTTTTGTAAAAAAAAAACCATGAAGGAAACCAAGGAAAGGCTTGATAAATACTGTGGGACTCTTCTCCATCATTCTCAATGGTTAAAATGTGGTTTACTTAATTCCGTTGTTGTCGTACTAGCACAAGTAATGCCGAACGTTTAGATCGCCCAAAAGAAGTACTAGTCATGTGAGAAATCGTCGATGAAATTATATTAGACGCTCGTAGAGTGAAAGTGTGTAGAATAGCTGAGACCATAGGCATCTAAGCTGCGACGAATACATCACATCTTTCATGAATATTTAGATATGTATGAAAAAGTTGTCCACGCGATGGCTGCCGCGATTGCTCACACTCGATAATGAGCGTAATCGATTGACAACTTTAAAGGAGTGTTGACAATCTTCAGCCACAATGAGAACGACCTTTTGAGCTGTTTTTAACCGTAGATGAAACTTGGATCTATCACACCACGTAAAAGGAGATTATATTGAAAAAAAAATGTATTTATTTAAATTTTGAAAAGAGCTTTTCGGCCGATGAAAATTAAAAGGCAAATTTACATTCCCTTCATTCTCCTACGCGTTTCGACGGTATTCTCGTCTTCATCAGGGAGTCTAATTTTTTATTTGGAAAGACATTAAAAAGATATACATATACAACATATTATTATAACGAAATTAACAATCACATTATGAATGTATTTTTGACGAAAAAATTATTTCTTACACAAAATGTCATGGACTAATCAAACTACTCTCGTAATTTGGTCGATTTATGTTTATGTCAAGGCGAATTCACTCATATGGTAACGGTAGGTGAACAGCTGACTTCTTCCTCTTCTCGTTTTTAACTCGCCGAGTGCAGAAAAATGTCATACAAAGAAATATTTGACTTTGAGTTTGACATTCTGATGGACAAAAACTTAAAGCTAATCGAGGCGAATGTTGCCGAATTCGCCCTGCCATTACCATATAATGAATTTGCCTTGGTTTATGTGTTTTAAACTCCTCGAATATCTGAAATGCAAACATATTTATTTTTTTTATATTTAATGTATGTAGCACGTTTTTTGAAATATGCCATTTTATTCTTTAGCTAGACATTTTTCGAATCTTGATCCCGCAGCAGTGTTTTTCTTTTCGTAGTTTATTCCCTAACAGTTTGATTATCATTATTTATTAATACATATACTTTATACAATATCTCCCCATTTGGAAAGAATTATCTTTTTCTCATTTTTTGCTTGTAAAATTTCCGTAAAATAATCGTAACTAACATAGTAAATTTGCTGCTAGCCATTCATCTTCTGACAACTGAAAAATTAGAAAGAATATATGTATATATATATAAACCAAATCAATTTTTAATTAAGAAAACCCTATATAAAAACATATTTATACATTTCGAATTAAAAAAAAAAAAAATTTCAAGCTATAAAATAATTACTTTTGACGAACTCATTGCGAGATTTCGCCAGACGCACATAATTTCGGTTTAAGCAATTAAAAAACAAATTAAATAACAAGCTTAATAATTTCTTTATTTATTTAATACTCACTTATGTACATACATATGTACGCTTAATCAGAAGCATTTGGAGTTGAGCGAAGAAAATTAAAACGTAAGCAATTACTAAGTATTCTATAAATAAATTAATCGGGGAGGTGCTATAATTAATAGGGGCTCGTGGCGCCAAAATAAAAGTAGTTAAATATTAGTAGGAGCATACAATTTTTTTACTTATTAACAAAATTGTAAGAAAACGCAGTATTACTTATGTGCAGTCTGCATGAAATGATCAAATTATTTTCGGTTTGTTTATGTTGTTTTTACAGAGTGAAATTGGTTTGAAGAATGAATGAAGAATTTGTTTATAATTCAATAGCTTAAATAAGTAAACTGATTATTATAACTTCTTTTTTTAAAAGCGATGGAAAAAAATTTCCAGTCTCTCTTCAACAGCAGAACTTATTTCTGATATGTACTCGTGCTTTCTATGTTGCTTAAGCGTATTGTAGTCTGCATATTAATATAACTTAAAATTAACAATTAAAAAATTAAAACAGTTTAATGTTAATGCCAATTGAAATAATCATAAAATTCTTTTAATTCTTATATACAAAATTTAAATAAATAAATAATTTTAATAAAATAAATTTTAATTATTTTAATTCCTCTCTCGCGGCGTGGGAAATAATAAAGCTGATTAAATCAACATTTGGCATGTGTGCGTGTGCGGGTATATGAGTGTGTGGTATTTTTATGAAAATATGCATATGTGCATATGTATTACCTGTTGCGCTTACAACAATATTGCAGATAATTCACATATTTTCTTTTCAAAAGGTTAGTACGAGTGCGTGTGTAGGTATATATTATTTGCAATTACCCTGCAAAAAATGCGATCACTCCGGGATACATCCGGGACAACTCGCAAGGGAGCATGCGATTACTACCCATTTGTATCTCTTTATATGGGTTGAAGTGTTCTCTTTTGTTTGAGCATGTCCTATGAAGAGACTAATTGTACCCAGTTTGTACCCGAACGGGTAGCAAAAGCGCACAATTGTACCCGTTTTGTACCCGAACAGGTAGCAAATGCGACACATCCATTTGTGCGACTAATTGTACCCGTTTGATACCCTTTCGGGTACAATTAGTATACATATGTACCCGTTCGGGTACAATTGGGAACAATTGTAGACTAATTGTACCCGAAAGAGAGCGCTCCCGGACAAATCTTTTTAGAGACTCGTCGCACACTTTTTTGCAGGGTATCCATACATTGCATATGTATGTAGGTTAGTATGCACCCATTTACATTGTAAGTTAATGCTATATGCAAATAGGTCTGTGCTTTTAACTTTATCAGCGTTGAAGATAAATTAAATGTTTGCATCCAAATCAATGTCACACTCCACACTTTTGGGCCTCTTGTGTTTTGTTTTCCTTTTATATATCTACTACTTTCGTTTTTCGCTAAATGACATCTATTCGTTTATTCTTGTTTGCTTAGTAATATATTTATTATATTTGGCTTTCCTTGCCATATTTCCATATTTTTTGCATTTATTAATTATACTCGTATTCTATTGTTGTTCCTTTATGCTAATAATTTTATTTTATTTGCTTTCACTACTACCACGGCTTGCACTTTTTACAGCAAATATAACTACGTTTTATTTTCACTTTTCTAAAATAACTTAAGCACAACATCGTTTATAGAATATCTGTTTTGTATTAATGCTTCTTATATTTGGTTTGTGTACTTGCTAACTTGCTAATTTTTTCTTGTGCTTTTTTTGCAGTTTACTCTATTTAAATTTACACATTTATATGCTAATTTTGACGTAACTACATACGTTTAATTTTTTTTTTTCAACTTCGTACGAAATTTATTTATATAATTTTTATGTTTTTTTTTTGCTTTTGTTTTTTTTTTTTTTATTTTTGCACTTAAACTACTATTTCATAATGGTATTAATGCTTGTTCTATATTTAATGGGGATTTACTGTGCCTGCAAAAGTAAAGGATAAACCTTAAAAAATATAATGAGGTGTTAGTAAAAATTGGAAAAAAGAGAAGAAGGAAAAAATTTGTATGAATAAAAATAGTAGTAGTAATTTCAATGCAAAATGGAAAATCTTTTAAATGCATATTCAATTAGATAAATTTAAATGCTTATTTTAATATGTATGTACATTAGTATTCGGTGCAAAAAGCAGGATTAAATGTGTAATTAATTAGAAAACACAATTCAAAGAGGATTTATAAAAGATTACAAAGCGTATTATATAATATATACTATATATTAGGGTGGTCCGCAAAATCAATGAACATTTTTTTTTTCGAAATTTATATTTGGTAACCTTGAGTACAAGACTTTCGATTTTGGCCATTAAATATAAAAAAAAAAATTAATTAAATTTTTTCGTCTTTATGTGGTAATCTGAAATTTGACCCCCGTGTGAACCCTTTATCTCTCTCCGATCGGGACCAAAATTTATATGTGCTAGCTTCGACTACATATATTAGCATCGACCTAGGGGATGAGATTGAGGAAGTTAAGTTAAATTAGGTTGGCCAGGTTACAGTGATCCCTGACTTAGACCACATGTGGTCCTTAGTATTGCCAGCATCGTATTGGAGGCGTTATACTAAGCTTGGAATGCAAGACTTCACCAGTATTTTGTGTATTTCCTGAAGAGAATTTTGTGTATTTCCTGAAGAGAATTTTGTGTATTTCTGAAGATTATTTTATTGACCACAGGTTGAGGTTGAGAAAATATGCTAAAGAATTTGTCACCATACATTTGAGGACCACTCTAATATTTATGTATGGTTGTACATATAAGTAAATGCTTGCAGGCTTAAAACAATTTGAGCCAGCAATAATGTCGCATTAACAATAATTATATTTTCAGTAAAACTTACATTAAATATATATACATACATAAATATGTAGTTACAAACAATCACATTCATGCATAAATAAAAGCATGCAAAAAATTCTGAGCCCTAAAGTCTTTATCTAAACTTTTTTTTTTAATGTACTCATTTTTATGTAATTTTGTATGGAAGGGTGAGAAAAAAACGCGAACAAATAGTTGGAAAAACCGTATGGAGTATAAAAAATATCGTCAACGTCTAACAGAGGAAAATTTTGAATATAAAATTTCATTCAATTTTATTCATACAAGAATCGCCCAGTAGTTGAAATTCGGCCGAAACTATTTTTGAATCTCCATTACAACAAGAAAATTTACTTTATGTGGAAGCTAATATTAAGCTCCAAACGGTATGGTAAGCACTTTTTTAACTTTCGCCAAATTATCTAAATATTTTACTTTGCAAATTATATACTCACGTAGGAAAGTTGACACTATACTTTCGATTTGCGCTACAATAAACTTTTGAAAACAAATAAGTGAGAAGACAAAAAAAAAAAAAAAAAAAAAAAATTGGTTAAATTACCAAAGAAAGCTAAATGTCAAATTTTTATATTTCTTTCCAAAAAAATTTTATATTTTTTAACAGAAGAATTCAAAATGAGTAATTTGTAAAAAAAAAAATTTATAAAACTTAAACATTGTGTACAATTGTGTATATCTAGCGTACATTAAACTTAAAGTAATATTCATGCCATTGAAATTCATATACATACATACATATGTATGTATAGCTGAGTTTGAAAATTACAAAATTCTGACGCAAACCAAGTCTAGTTACAATAATTACGCAAGCAAATACACACATAATACCAGCAACGAGGCAAACAAAAAAAGGAAAAAGTTTAAAAATGCTTTTCAACTTCGCAACTCCAACTGTCAACTGAGTTTGATAAATAACGAGCATTAAACTTAAAACAACATGCATTTCAACTCGTTTGCTATTTTTCTTTTGTTTAATTTCTTGCTTTTATTACGTTGTATCTATACTTAAGTATGTACTTATTTGTGTATGTACATACGTATTTAGCAACAATTGTAACCTACCTGTGGGCTCACTTGGAATTGCTGTATCGGATAGGCGACCACGCCGGCCGCTTGTGGTATGGCAGCACCAGGCACGCCCGTCGCCAATTGTTGAGCGGGTGAAATTTGCGCTTGTGTGGCAACTCCCTGCCAAGTGGCTGGTATTTGTACGCCCATGCTGTTGAAGATAAGCAATAAAAACAACAAAAATGAATGCGAGTTATTAATTTATAGATATGTAAGAAGTTATAATGCATATTACTACACTTGAAAACAAAGTTTTAAATATGATATTCACTTTTTAAAATATACATAATTGCGGGTTATTTCCAGTTAGAGGGTCCTTGGCCTAAATTTTAGAACAAATTCAATTTTGGAGTCGGTATAAAAGTGTAGGTACGCCAAATTGGTTGGAAAAACAAAAACTAACGAGCACGCGTCGAATTGGGAGAGAAGCTAGGCCTAACTGGTTAATAACTGTAGGCCAAAGGTACTACAATCATCCATACCTTACTCCTTACATTTCCCTTAGGGAAGATAACAACTTCCATGCCTATGCCCCACGACTATTGAAGGCGATGGCCGCCTTCGTATGAATGACTTTGTATAGTAAGAAAAAGCAATGAAGCGAAAGCGTCGGGCTTTCATTCCAAATCGCATGCTTTTTTCATTGGTCGTTATTATACCCTTGTTAGGTATTCAGCATGAATTGTAGCAGTATTGTAGTGCTGAATATACATACAGCTACGTACCATATAACTTTGTTTTGTACTTTATTCGCAGAAAAGCTACTGTTTCGATTTACTCTTTTTAACTTCTACTTTAGTCAGCGAAGAAATGATCTGTGTTCACGTACTTTAGGAGTACCTTCGGTATAACTAAAAAAAAGCAAGTATCCTGGCATCATCTTATAAATGGGCTTAGTGGGTGACAGTTTCTACATAGGTTGGATTGGATTTCATACTAATTTATAACAAGTATGCATAGGGCACAAGCCTATCCACGAAGATCTATTCATCGTTAGCGTTAAGTCTCTTGGCTCTAATTCGTTCGAACCTAAATTAACACTGAATTGTAGCCGACACTAATGGATATTATCTGCCGCTTCCCAATGCATAATATCTGCATAAATAGCAATTAGCAAATAGCAATTAGAATTTATTCAACCGATATAATCAGGGGTGGGCAAAACATGGGCGTACGCTTATTGAGAGTAAGCGCATACACACCGATTGTCACTACTACACATGAATAAAGAGCGTAAAACGAGCGCTTAAGATGGGACTGGGCGATCGCCGCTTAGCAAAAATAATTAGTTTGCCTTCAACTGGCGTAAAAGCAAGTGGTTCATGCTTCTAGTGGGCGCTGTGGTGCAGTGGGTAGGGTGCTCGCCGGCATAAAACTTTAGATCAAGGCTCGGCGTTTCATAGATCTTAAGATCAGACAAACAAGTTACGCTCTTCACACAGACAGGTTGCGCTCCTTGTTTAAAAAATGATTTAGTCGTCGCTGAACAAGTGGCCAAACAACATCGTGTGTGGCTATCGCATGTTTGCGCAGCGAATGTTAAAAATGTGCATGTACGTATGTAGATATATGCATGTATGTACATATGTTTGTTCGCCATACCCTGCAAAAAAATTTGCGATTAATCCCGAAAGAGATTTGTCCCGGATTCATCTCTTTCGGGAACAATCGGTCCACAATTAGTCCCCGATTGTTCCCGCACGGGTATAAATGTACTATACAAAAATATTCAATGTATGAATTAAAAAAAAAATTATAATAATAGGTAAAACTGAACACCCTTTCTTTTAATAACAATGATGAATAATAATTTCAACAAAATGTTACCAAAAATTCCTATTGGAAAATCAATTACAATTATAAACTCAATATTGACTATGTAAAAAAAATTTTATTTATTGATTATTATTATTTTTTACAAACGTAAAACTTATTGTATAATCTTTACTTAAATAGGCATGAACATTTATAAATTTTAAAGATTGTTATAAAAAATAGACTTGGCTAATTTTGAAAAATTCCTCACATGTATTTTACACTCGCATAATGCATTCTCAAAACTTAAAATATTTTGAGGAGATATTTAATTTTTTTAAAAGATTTCTCTACAGCATGGCTCGGCAAATTTGTAAATGCAAGTGTATAAGTGAGAGCGCTTTGATCGCGCGAACCAATTGAATTGCGTGTCATTCACTTGTTAGACAGCAGCAAGTAAACAACATATTTGTGAATGCGCGCTATTTTTTTATGGAATAATTGAATTTCTGTTTACATTACTACCCCTCTAATTCTTACGACTCCCGCCAATTAACTTTTTTTTCTAAAAAATTCAATAATTTATATGTATAAATACTGCGCCCCTTATTTTTAATACCCTTGCCCCCCTAATTTACGTAAAATATATTCATTTTATAACACCAATTTGGTGAATGCGCTAATCGAATAAACTTTCTTCTAACATTTATAGCAATTAATAATTTTTACATTTTCATAAAAAATAGCCTTGGCTTTCAACTTTGGATGAAAGCGATTAATCTACATTTGTACCTGTTTGGGTATACAAATTGAACAATTAGTCTCTTCACAGGATATTCTCGAAAAAAAAAATGCAATCAATTCGCCCCATATAAAGGGATGTAAAATTGTACTAGTCGCACGCTCCCTTGCGATTGATCCCGGACACGTCCCGTATTAATCGAATTTTTTGCAGGGTAGCGATCAAAGCGCTCTCACTTATACACTTGCATTTACAAATTTGCCGAGCCTTGCTTTAGATCCACCCAATTAGTAGGAAAAACAAAAAGGAGCACACCTCGAATTGGGAGAGAAGCTCGGCCATAAAACTCGTCAGAGTTATAATAGCGCCATGTTTTCGAAAAAGACCTCAGGGGGGGGGGGATCGTACGGCGAACTTTTTTTTTCGCGATACGCTCTAATGTACATGAGTCCCCATCACGCACACACACACTCTGCATGCGAAACTCTCTGCGCTCATATAACATAGTCTTATACATATAACATTTTGTTTGTTGCGGAATTTAAGCTTTCGATAATTCGCATTTTTGTTTCGTTTTTTTTTTTTGTTGCACAACTCACAATTACACATATACGGAGAGTTTGCAATCGGGGATGTATTGATTGACTCAAGCACATTATTGAAATCAATGCTAATTTACAAAATTTCAAATTTGGATAATTTCCGAAGAACAAAGCTTTAAAGTTAATTGCTAATTTTGTTGCATATATTTTGGCGTTATGGCCGACATTGGAGGCTTATCGCAGAAACGTGCACACACATTGAAACGTGAATTCAGTAATTTTAGTGTTTCGATGCAAAGAAAAAAAAAACAACCATCCATTAAAAAGCAACAGTCGCTATACTGTGCGCTTTGCCCATTTGTCTTGCATCCCAATGCACACAACGATTATCGCCTGCAATTATGTTAATAGCTTTTGCTGAGCTTCTGTATTGCTGGCCGTCGCGCAACTTGCATCTTGCACTTGTCTGATTACAAGCGCCTTGAATGCATATAAGCATGTGAAGTTATGTATTTATGTACATATATGTACATATGTAGATATATATTTATATACATAGGCTGTCTAGGCGTATCAAACCCGGTAGGCCCGTTGAGTACGTACGTATATCAAAACAGCCGTTAGGTCCATTTTTAAGCTCCTTTAGGTTCCTTGTACAAAGACTTTGTCTGAGAAGAAATTTTATGACGAATAATTTTGTAGAACATTTTAACCAGGGTTTGAAATTACTTTGAACTTTTTTTTCATTTACTTTGAATTTCATTTTCATTTCAAAATTAAAAAATGAACAGCGCAACAAAAGTAAAAAAATAAAAAATTCTACTGTACTGTAACTATGCAGCCTTCAGTTTCCAAAAATTACTGTCGACTGTTGCTGTACTGTGGAAATTTTTACAGCACAGTAAAACAACAACAAATGCAAACATAATTTTTTTACAGGACTTTTGTTGTTTTTTTTTTATTTATGTGAACACAATCGAAAAATATAAGGTAACAAAAAAAAACAAATTTCAAAAAGCCGTACTTAAAAGCCCGTCTCCACATAACTTGTCTCACCAGAGAAACATGTAGCAAAACATCTCGCTCAATAACCCGTCTCCACGTGGCTAATCGTGATTCAGTTTGACACTTCCCTTTCTTGCTCTTCTTAAATGTTTGTATGTTTGCTTATTTTTGCGTTTTTGTTTTGGTCTGGGTGAGATTTCGATAGATTTTCGATACAAAATTAGAGAAGACATCGATATCATCGAGGTTGGCAAGATGATTCAGAATGAAACAGTGTTTCAATCTTCACTCGCTCTCAGAAATTTGTATGGAAAATGGCGAGTTTCGGCACTGGTTTCCGTGTCGAAACAAGATTGAGAGAGAAAATGCAGAAAAAAGAGCGAAACACGTTATGTGGAGACATGGTATAAAATTGAAATTTTTGCTTATCTGTGCTTTGCTGTTAACTGAACTGTTTGAAATTACCCAGCAAAGCAACAGCACAGAGAAACAAAAAAAAAATGATTCGAATGCTCTCTGCTTCGAATATAGATATTTTCAAAGGAAATCAGAATTCAAAAGTTCTAAAAAAATAATGACAACTTTCGCAGAACAGGAGCAGCTTACTTTTTAAGATTGTTGCTGTTTTGCTGGCAGTTTTTCAAACCCTGATTTTAACCCTCTAAGCGAACTTTAAATGCTATTATTTCTGTACTTTATAAAAAAGGGATCAAAGCGACCTTTTCGTGGATGTTTTAGCGGATTAAAGTATTTTACGAAATTAAAGCTCGCGCAGTGCTACTATATGTTTTTCAACAATATATTTCTATACGATATGTGCTTTAACACATTTTTGCTTTATTTAAAAATCAATAAAAAAGTTTTACCTCAGCGAGCAAAACGGTTTGGGGGTCTTGCTATATGTATAGCGGTACTTCGTTCTGTGTGCAAATATTCCACCCAAAGACAATAACCCTCACTTTTTTTCACAGTAAAATAAGAATATTTTACTGTGATCCCGAAAGGACTTTCAAAATCCCGGCAAAGTTATTTGCATACATAGTACGTATGTTCATATGTCTATAAGTATTAATGCATATTTCGCTTTGATTACACTTACCCCATATATCCCTGCTGATAGCCACCATACTGTCCAAAATGATATCCCTGAATGCCTTGCAAGAATTGATTTTGCACCGCAGCAGCGGAGGCAGCAGCAGCCGCCGCCGGTGTAACAGCCGCTGTGGTCGACGAAGCGGAATATGTTGGCGTCGGTGAATACCAGCAACCGGTGGCAGCCAACTGTTGACCATAAGCAGCAGCAGCTGCTGCAGCTGCACCCACGCCATACGGATAGCCGGCTGCTGGATTAAGCGCCTGACTGGCGATGGTCTGCGCATTATTTGGATCACCGCTCTCCTTGCCCCACGAACACTTAACAGGCTGTGCATTGATTTCCGTATTATGTACGCCGACAATGGCATGTGTGGCAGCTTCCTTCGTCGAAAAGCTGTTTGAGTGTGTGTGAATGTGGCAGTTCAATCACCGTTGCAGCCAGAGAAGCATGGCGAACGTAGCGACGAGATGGACAGTGTAGCAGCACAGAAGTAGGTATGTAGGAGAAGCAGCGTAGCGTACGTTTAGTTGGTGAACAGTAAGCGAAAGCAATAATTTTACGCGCGCGCCAACATAGAAGAGCAAAGTACAAAATCAAATAATGAATTAATGGATTTGTTGGTATGCATGTATCTGCCAGTATCTATGTATGTATGAGTGGATGTGTGTGCAAGTCGCAAGGAGTAAAAGAAAATCATATCGGCCATAAGCTCGTATCGTACAGCGGGCACACAAAGCAAATTTAGCTTTAGCTTCTCGCCAAACAATTCGCCCTTATTACTTTACTCGCCACATTTGTTCGTCCCTCTGTGTATGAGTGTAAATGTGTGTGGCAATGTGAGTGTGAGTATGCATGTGCAATACGATTAGTCAAGTGTGTGGCATGTTGTTATTGCCCTCTTCGCTAGCGTGTGCCTGCCTTTGATTTACTGCTTTACTACTTACCGCACAAATGCGTAGCCCTTATCCTTAAAGACGCGTATCTCCTGTATCGATCCATATGGTGTGAATGTCTTTTGTAAGATTTCCTCACTGAGCGCTGTTAAGGCGCTATTAACACCACCCACATAGACGGTGCAATTTGTGGGACTGCTTTGTATGTAGACCTCATCAAATGTCAATGGTTTAACGTTTTCTGTGTACGCGTGTGTGAGAAATGAGAGAATGATAATTGAAGTTATTTAATTAGACATATTAATTACTTATCTACTGAAGTAGTATTAGTAAGTTAAAGTCAAGGGTTATTAGTTAGATTAACGTATGCATATTGAAGATTTGTAGATTTTAATTTTATCCGCTTATAACTTATTCCTAATAAATCATATTAGATTTAATGTTTTTTAAAAATAAAATATTGGGCCATATTAATAAAATCCAACCAAATGCTCTTATTCAAAATTTCTGAAATTTGACATTAATTTGTATGAACCAAATTTCAAACATTTAGTAAAAGGTCTGAAATCTTAAGCAAAAGCAAATGCTTGGCTTTTATTAATATGACCCAGTGTTTGTGTTATATGAACAATTAACTGAGTAGTCCACTTTCAAAAAGGGCTATATGCAATTTTTTCGATTTTGAATTTTTGATGGATTTTGTACCAGTATTTAGAGGTGTATAATATGCATTAGGAATTTATTTCAAACTCATTCCGTATACTGAAAAAAACACGTTTTGGTTGCTTTTTTTTCTGACAGGGTAGGAATATGATGTATTTTGGAACGATTTATAAGATTACATTATATACGATTAAACTTTTAAAAGTCTCTATCTCAAAAATATTTAACATGCGCTTAGGCACACATTGCAATGCAATTATTATGCGTTTCAATTTCAAAGCAAAAAATACTTTTTCAAAACTATGTGATATTGTTAATAAAGAATATAGAATTTTCAAAAATCTGTTATATTTCCGCTTAATTTTTTGAAATTGTTAAATTCTTTATGGGCTAAGCTTTCAGGTAATAACAAGAAATATTCAAATAAAATAGAACTTGATGCCGTGGCGGTTTGTTTCTAAGTTGTGTATGAAAATTTCACATAGCGCTTTTTGAAAGTGGACTACTACTCAATTCAAAATTAACTGCTGCAAGTTGGAAACATGATTTCTTCATATAGAAGAAGGAGAGTTTAACGGCGCAAGCAGATTTTTTTGTACTTGCATGGAGCACGAAAGGATATTGCAAAGTTGAAACCAGCGCGACTACAACATACCTACACGGTGTCACACCCATACAAATCTATAATCCTGTCTGATCAAACTATGGATGTCATATTAATATTTTTTATATACATATGTATGTATGTATGTATCTATTAAAATATTTTTTTTTTTTTGATATGAAACAATCATGCCCAACAGACCAGGATGTAAGCGAAATGTAATAGGACTTGAGAACAAGCTTATAACAATTGTCCATTGTAAGCTTATTGCAATACAGTTTTTATAAGCTTAATTGTAAGCTTATTCACAAGCATGATTGTAATAATTGAGGAATACTTACTTTATGTAAGCCTTTCTCAATACTCCATATGTTAAAAAGCTTGAAAACAATATTACAATAAGCTTACTTTACACTTGCAATGAAAGCTTGAAAAAATATTAATAATAATATTGTTATAAGCTTGCTGTAAAATTTTTTTTAACTTTGGTTTTACAATGATTCATATAATTCATTGATTCCTTCTTCGAAAAGGGAAGTATAAAAGTCTCAATAATGTTCAATATAATGTTGAATGTACCATTATATGATACCGTTGGATTGAATTTCAGGTTGATGTTATGCAGGCCCGAAGAGAGGGGGGGGGCTGAGGGGGTCAATTGCCCCGGGCCCGGGCTTTAGAGGGCCCGGGAATCTCAAAATGATATCCAAGTTTTTGCTACGGAAAATAAACAAACAACACCTTTAATCACCTTTCGTAGATAGCAATCATTTTAAGTTTCAACAAATTTTATAAATCTCTTAACGTGTCTGCATCCCACTTAAGGAATTGTTGGTTTTTGGCGTCGACTTTGCAGCATAAATTTGAATTCGTTTTCTGTTGCAACAGAAAAATTCGGTATGATGCAAATTCTTATACAGCGATATGGGTATTTCCTGGGCGTTTCGGACGGTATGTTCGCACGATTTTTTTAACTTTTGAGGCAGAAATATCGCGAAATATTGTATCGTTTTATGATAAAAGGAAAGATTTAGGTCACAGCTGATGACTAAAGTATGTTACCGACAGAAATTTAGTTTAATGCCTCTGTGTAAGCCACTTAAACTGCGTTCCGGACGCTACAAAAACACGTCCATATTTTAAAAGTAGCTAAACCAGAGGCATTAAACTAAATTTCTGTCGCTAACATACTTTAATCATTATCCGTGGCGTAAATCTTTCCCTTTATCATAAAACTATACAATATTTCGCGATATTTCCGCCTCAAAAGTTCAAAAAATCGTGCGAATATACCGTCCGAAACGCCCAGGAAATGCTCATATACATATGTACGTGTATGTATGTATGTAAACAGCGATACGCCGAAAACAAACAAAGCTTGCGAAGCTAAAATTTGCTTTGGTGCTTCGTACAGTTGAATTCGATTGCTGTTTCACTAAAGCGTTCAGCAGAATCAGTCTTTTGATATACTAAATTATTACCAACAAATATTTGTATTCCAATTTAAAGAAATTTATTTCATACAAATAAAGCAATATGTATTTAAACAGAATTCATTCAGACCTATGGTCCCTTGGACAATATTACTCAGTATGACCCATGGATTCGGAAACTGGATGTGCCTTTTGACAATACATTTGACCCACCCTAATATGTATATTTCTATGTAAACATATTTACTTGATCTGTATTAATGTATAGATAAATTAAAGTTCGCAACCAGACTTGGGCATTATTCGAATAAATTTTTATTTAGATAATTATTCTGAGGTTTATTCGTTATTTCAAATAATAAATAAAAACTCAGGGTACAACAAAAAAAACAACTGAGTAATAGTAAAAAAAAAACTTTGTAAATTTTTTTTGTTTGTATGTTTGTTTGTTCTTACATATGTAAATGAAAATTATCTATTATTCGAATAATTTTTTGTTTGAATAAACGAAATTATTTATTATTCAAATAAAAATAAAAAAAATTTATTCATCTTTATTCTTATTCGAATAAATTTTGCCCAACTGTGTTCGTAACTATATATTCATTGAATTTTTTTTGACCCCGGGCCCGGATTTTCTCTCGGCGGCCCTGATGTTATGGTCCGAAACAGGAGGAGAATATAAAATAAAGAACATTGCAGTAAAGGTGAAGAAGGAAAGAAAAAAAAATGCAAATAAAAATTTATTTTTTTCTTTTTTCTACTATTTATACATACGATTATATTTATAAGCTTACAACAAGCTTTCACAAGTAATATTTTTCTACAATTACATTTGTAAGCTTATAAAACGGGTGCCGTTTTTATTTTTCTACAATTGTTCTTAAGACTTTTTCAATACTTTATACAAGCTTTCCTCACGCTTAACGCTTATATTTGTAAGCTTGTTATAATATTATTCTCAAGCCCTTTGGTCTATTGGGTGGTTTCAAATGTGAAGAAGTATTCATACTCGTATGTATGTGTAGAACCAAAATGTGACAAAGAGATAAAAATATAATAAAAGCAACTGTAATCAATTTGAACAACTTGTTCAGCGCTTTCCTAACTATACATATATGTATGTATATATGTATACAGACCTCTACCGCATTTCTCTCAAAATATACATAAATCCACCTTAAAACTCTATATAAAACTTCAATTTCCGTTAAATATTTATTTTCACGAAAAACAAGCAGCAACATTGTAGGGCACATTTAATAATGCCACACATAATTATATATGTACATATGTATAATAATAATAATAATAATACCCAACGGTTTACCCTCCATGTATGTATTTATTCACATATGTATACTTGCAGCCCTTTGTATTGGCATGTTAATGTGCATGCAGTTGTTCTCCTTCGGAAACAAACTAATTAGCCCTTTTCAGGTTAAAATAAAATTGGCACTATTTAAAAAATAATGTCAACATCGCGTGTTTATTGCTCAATGTACACAAAAATGTAGTATGTATGTATGTGTATGTAACTTGTATTTATGAATATTTCATTATACCTACGTACTTATGTATGTATATATGTATTTGCATACGAATGTGGGGTACGTATTAAATAAAAAAAAAATATATATTTTATATGGTAGCGTTTCTGTGCTGCTACGAATAAATGGAAGCAGGTGAAGTTTTGAAAGTTGAAATGCTGAGTTGCTGAATTACACTGGTCAACAAAATTTCGCAAAAAAGACTATCTACCTTTACTATTGTCCCAACAAAATATATGTATAACGTTATGATCAGAATCAAGATTTTATCGGAATAGCATATATGAGTATATATTATCTACCCTACAACCGCGTGTTCAAATATAAAAACGAAGAACTAAAAAAGATACTGAAGAAGGCACATCGCCGAAACCGGCTAATAATCAAATCAAACTTAACAAGGGATGACGGAAATTCGTTCCACAATACGAGTACATCGTACTTCCTATTTCCTTATTAATGCCTCTATATTTGGGATATTTTTTTACGCACCCTTTTCCTTGTATACATACATATGTATGTATGTATGTATGGATGTATACACTTTCATGCAGGATAATTTAATTGATTTATATACACACAAACATTCGCACAAATGACATTTAGTACTATTCTCTTACTTAACCACCGATGCATAGCCTTACAGAGCGCGAGGAGACTTTTCTCCCTTTTTACTTGTATTTACCTTGCACAAATGCTGCTTGTAAGTACAGTTATTACATTGCATAATCACACACATACGCAAACATGCACATATACACACGACAACAATGAGAGTGGCGTATAAAGCGTAGAATTACTTATAAGCATGCAACAGACTCAAAGACTTTGGAGGTGGAGGTAATGTGCGCTAATTCCTAGCGGTGTAAAAATCTCATGACAAGCGCCCATAGACACCGCAAGAGCAACAGCTAACAACAGCGACGTAACGGTAGCGGTGTTGGGGAATAACCAAATGAAAGGTACAATAAAAGCACAAACAAAAGAAGGCAAAGGTAAACAAGTAAGGAAGCCTAAGTTCGAGTGGAATCGAACATTGGATACTCAGCTGTATGTTTTCATTGTTTGTTTGCGTTTGATAGATTTTATATAAAGCGAGTTTTGCATAAAGTGGGCGTAGCCACGCCCATTTTCAAAATTTTTATCAGTCATCCAACTAAGCATATTAATATTATTATTTGTGCAAAATTTCATTCCTTTATGACTTCTAGTTACAAAGATGTCACGTTACAAATTCCCAAAGGGTGTTCCAGAAATATCTTTGTTAAAAAGTAGGCGTGGTCATTCATTTCGATTTCAATAAATTTTTGCGTGTCTATTAACACACAAGTTATAAAAGTGTATAAACCAAGTTTCGTCATAATATCTCAATTATTTGTCGAGTTATAGGCTAAGAAATCTCGTATATTCCTTTGTCTAAAAAGAGGCGGTGCCACGCCCATTTTCCAAAATTTGTATATTTTTTGTTTCCGGTCTATTGTGGAACTCTTGCCACAAAATTTCAATGAATTATCTTTATATTTGACAAAGATATCGCTTAAAATGTTTTTATTAGGCCACTTTATAATACCCATATATAAAAGTGGGAGTGGTCGTCAACCGATTTCGCTAAAATTTTCAACATGTATTACCACAAGTAATGAAAGTGCACACACCAAGTTTCGTCATTATATATCAATTATTTGTCGAGTTATGGGCTCAGAAATCTCGTATATTCCAGCTTCTAAAAAGAGGCGGTGCCACGCCCATTTTCCAAAATTTTTATGCTTTTCGTTTTATGTCCGCAGTTGGACTCCTGCCATAAAATTGCAATGATATATCTTTATATTTGACAAAGATATCGCTTAAAATGTTTTTATTAGGTCACTTTATAATACCCATATATAAAAGTGGGCGTGGCCGTCAACCGATTTCGCTAAAATTTTCAACATGTATTACCGCAAGTAATAAAAGTGTACACAGCAAGTTTCGTCATTATATATCAATTATTTGTCGAGTTATGGGCTCAGAAATCTCGTATATTCCAGCTTCTAAAAAGAGGCGGTGCCACGCCCATTTTCCAAAATTTTTGTGTTTTTCGTTGTATGTCCGCAGGTGGCCTCCTGGCATAAAATTGCAATGATATATCTTTATATTTGACAGAGATATCGCTTAAAATGTTTTTATTAGGTCACTTTATAATACCCATATATAAAAGTGGGCGTGGCCGTCCACCGATTTTAACAATTTTTCGTCCAAACATTTGCCTAAGTAAGTATATGAAGCGTACCAAATTTCATCGATATATCTTCAACAGTTTCTGAGTTATGACTCATAAAGCTTTCAATATTTGCTCCTTAATAAGTGGGCGTGGCACCGCCCAATTTCCAAAATTCCATCAAATTTCTTCTTAGGGGCCTGAGCTCAACACGTGGGTAAAATTTCATCACTCTAGCTATATTAGTGGCTGAGATACCAAATTTCCGATTTTTTCTATATAGGAAAAGTGGGCGTGGTCATGGTCCGATTTCGCCCATTTTCAATACCAACCGTCCCAGTGTCGATACCAACTTGCATTTCAAATTTCATCAAAATATCTCAATTTTTGCGCGAGTTAGAGTGTTTACAGACGGACGGACGGACAGACGGACAGACGGACGGACGGACGGACGGACGGACGGACATGGCTCAATCGATTTCTCTTTTCACACTGATCATTTTGATATATATAAGTCTATATCTATCTCGATTATTTCATTCTGTTACAATCCACCGTTATGTGATTAAAACTATAATACTCTGTGTACTAGTACAGCTGAGTATAAAAAGCAAAAGCAACAACAAAATTGTATATGTATACCTTCATAACAAGGCTAAAATTTATTTAACGCTATTGTCGTGATGAAAATTTATGTGCGCATATGCACACATGTGTATGTATGTATACACAGAAAAAAATCTACTCCTTATTTAAGAATTATTACGGTAGACTTAGTGGCTCCGAATATGGCTTCAAAATTCTCAAGGAAGCAAAGGCTTAAGAGAAGGCTGATTTTCCTGTGTTGATGCCAGCAGATCATAAGGAATACTCTATCTCTCAATCTCTCTCTCTCTCTCTGAGAGCACACCTTATTCCGAAGGCTTATCCGCCATGAGAAATAAGGCTAACTTATGGCCCGATAATCAGGTCTAATGTTGTATATATACCTAAGAAATGCCTTAGTAAAAAGGAGTTTTTCCTTTAGCTGCATAATTAATATTTTTTGCTCAATTTAAGCGTTGCGGCAATTTAATAACACAAGATATACTGCGCTAGGGTTGAAACGTTATTGTCCAACAAAAATCTGGTCATCGCTATTAACTGTCAGGCATGACAGAAGGCCTTGCCATGGAAGATCTGGCGAGTTCACCACTTCTTTCACGCATTGCCAGTAATGCAGTGTGGAATGAGCTTCCATTACCCATTCCACGGAATGCAAAGTAGAATGGAGCGCGAAAAATTAACCGGAATAAATACCGTTATTTTCGGTATAAATTTCCATCATGCCTTATATTTTTCGCATTTTTTCTCTGCTTCCTCTGTAAGGTATTCTTTATTTGATTCGCTAGAATCCTTGCGGTATTGCGTGATTTACTCGTTCGGCGGTAATGCATTGGGCAAGTCCTTCCCTCCAATGATAAGCCCATGCTAATGACAGGCATTATGTCAACGAATGTGGAAGCGATTTCCAGGGGTTTTCTGGATTACCCTCTTAATTCCACGGTCATCGAGTTTTTTGATGGGTATTCATACATTTATATATGTACCTTTACATATATGTGTATATCGGAATGAGATAAGAGTGCACACTTAACCAAACACTTGATTGCATGTCCGTTGAAATTGATCGGAAGCGCCAAACTTTACTTCGAAAATACGCAATTTTTACGCTCGCCACACATTCTCTCTGCTCATAAAAACTCAACTTCCTTTCTCTCTATTTGGGTTATGTGAAAATTATGTATTAAAACGTTCGGCGCAGAGAGAATGAGTGCATAATAGCAAGCAGCGCTGCTAGTGTATACCTGTTTCATAGCTGAGGCGTCAGCAATAAGCAAAACCTTTTTGCTGGGTATATGTTCCTCTGTAGTGTTTATATAGGTACATGTGTATGAATTTAGGGCGATTCTATTATCGCGGGGTGCTACAATTACAACTTCATATATAGCTTCATAACAATGAAATGAAAAAAGTAATTTATTTATTAATGGACTGTCTGCAATTTAATGTTTTTTATTTTAATACAATTAATTTATTTGTAAGAGAAAAAAACTTTCAATAGACAGTAGTATAACTCCAAGTACTGTTGCAGCGTTGCCTATTTTGTAAGGAAATTTTTTCACATAAAATAATTTTTTTGCAAATTTTTTAAGAAAAAAAGGAGAAAAGTCGCCAAGAATAAATAACAATTCTAAAATGTTGCTGCAAAACATTTGTAGTTAGAACTTTATTCGCCCAAACTGAGCTTTTCACTACACTGTGCACGAGACACTCTACTCGCACCACGTCAACTTCGACCACAGAGTCGTTAATTAAACTAAACATTTTTTAACAGAAAAATAAAAACAAAAACAAAAAATAATTAAGGCATTTGAAGTGCTTATTTGTGTATTTTCCACTTTTTTTGCTTATGCATTTTTTTAACTGCAAAGCTCGCGGCAATATGGCGCCCTAATTTACACGTAACTTTTTTTTTTTACACCTCACTTAAAGAATGTACTAACTGCCTAAACAATTACAATTAGCACATATGTAGGTACATGAAAAATAACGCAACATTAGGAGTGAGAGAGAAAGAGAGAGAGATAGATAAATATACATATATACCGTTAGAGGACATTTTGCAACGTTATAAACATGCTCGCCACAATTGCCGCTTGTGCGAAGAGAGCTTTATTCACCTCCGGCGTTTTTTTGTGTTAGATAGTAAGTGTAATTGTTCATTGCGAACTGTCAACAAAAATTCAGCACGTTTGGGTAGAATATATGCAAAAGCATATACACACTAACGTTAATGTTGAAAATGAAAAACGCAAAAGTGGGGAAAATCCAACAGCTTGTACAGAGTCTCAATGGCCGAGTGTGTTTATGCGTTGGGTCATTGCGACTGAAGATGGAATGGACTCGGGTTCAATCCCCGGTGCATCCACTTCCGAAAAGAGTGCTGATGATCGAAAATGGTTTTTCGTGAAATAGCTATACACTCAACCTTCGCTGTAAATAGTTGTTGAATTTTTTTCCACTTACCCCAACAAGTAAGTGTAATTAATTTTTCAAATTATAATCACATAAAATTATACGTATGTATGTAACTAAAACCTTTTTCATTTAATACATTTATATATATAACCCGTTATTAGACTAGATATGTATGTCTGTACATATTTTCACTAGAAAGAAAGACATTAAAGCAAAAATTTTTGCAGTAACTGTACGCGTATAAAATCGAGTCTTTGAAACTAAACATGCATTACTTTGATTTCCCTTCAGCCTTTTCGGCTTCTTTGAATAAGTAGCATTATGTGCTCTACATTATGTATATGCATAAAGCGGAATATATTTTTAACTGAAAGTTACTGTTATAGAAACATACATAACTAAGAGTTGAGGTTGAGAAAATATGATGAGCACCCTAATGTACATACACAATACTCCGTATAATTTTAGTTAGATATATCAAACGAAAACTTTCCAAAATTATGCTACTACAACGTTTACTAGTAACTTAGAGTGGTGGAATAGATAAACGTGAAACCACTTTCTCTTTTTCCGCATTTTAACGAATTAATAATTTATATTCCACCCCTATAAACAGTACTCTATGTAGATATACATATGTATAATGCCACTGCTCTTACGAAAACAACAACGAAAGCTGTTTAGAAAGAAAAAAAAACACAACCCAAGGGAGTTCATGGTAAATGGTTGGGTGGTGCGCAAACGAAAGTACGTACACGTAAATATTTAATGGTGACTTTTAGAGTTATTTCCGGTAAGCAACTTACTTGCGATGAGGCAAGTGCACATCTATACAAAATTACACACACACCCACACCCACACACACATTAGTATTCTACTTGCAGATAAATTCCATTCCCAGCGTGCCCAATGCTCAAAGTCGATGATTCGACGATGCTGGCGCATAAATTTTAAAACTTATCCGTTTGGCAATATAGCGCTTATCAGAAGCGTCATTATTTTTTTATCATCATCGTCATGAGTGCCATCGATGGGAGCAGCAACAACAAACCAGCAACATTAACAACAGCAATACAAACTATCAATAAGATTCGTTGTGCGATTTATGCGGAATTGCTGTGAATTCCCGGATCAGAAGCAGCAGCAGCAGCAGGAACAGCAACAGCATTCCAGGAGCATCAACAACAACAACGACAACAACAACAACAACGACAACAACAGCAACAACAGAAACATTTCATTTAATATGAATTCAGTTAAAATTTTCATAGCATCAGACAGTCCAAAGCTAAAAAACATACATTTTTATGTATTTTATTTACTTTTTCTTCGAACTTGTTGTGGGTGTTGATTTTTTTTTTTTTTTTGTTTTTTTTTGCAGCTACACCTTTCTTCTTTTTACTCTTTGCTCATACTGGTTGCACTGATGGCGTACTTGTTGGTTGGTTATTTGGTGGTGGCTGTCCTCCTCCGCACCTGCCTGCCTGCTGCCTGTTTGCCTGCTGTTGCGATAGTTTCCGGTATAAATTCAAACGGAAATTCAATTCAACTTCCTCTTAATAATAGCATTTTAATGCTTACAACTCTGTTGCAGTGACTATTATAGATACAGCATCCATCCATACGAAAGGGTTGCTTGTCTTGACAGAGTGCAGAAAAGAAAGAAAATGATTGCTTGTAAGTATGTATGACGATATGTAGGTACCAACGTACATTAGGCCGGGGCGACTTGAATGGCGGGAAATTAATTGATATCGTGCTATCGAACTTGGGATTGCTCCTCCACGAGATTTGTCTAAAATTAATTTTTCTGTTCCGGAATTTGGTTTTTATAACCAAGAGGGATTTTTTAAAATGCAAAAATTGGCAAAAATCGCCAAAACATTAACCAGGGCAATATGTACATCAAACTGAATCAAAGTATGTATGCTGAATCCAAATGTGAAGACAGAATTAAAATCGTATGAGTAGTTTTCGAGATATGGCCTGTTTTCTGGTTTTCCGTATATTCGCATATTTTGGCAACTATCTCTTGCTGTGTATAATATATCTTAAATTTTTTTGCAAATTACTTAAATATAAGTTAATTTAATAATATTTTAAAATTATAATTTAGCTTCCGGTATAGGAATAGGCTGCACTCTATTTTCTTTAGCCCCAAATCATGGGATTTCTATGTTATAGTTATACGATATCGATGATTTCCGCTGACAGCGCTTTACATACAATAAATGCTCCAAGTACAAAATTTTAGAATGTTAGCAGCAAAAATTTAAGAGTTATACCTACCCCATAACGTTGTCGTATGCTGTTGGGAATTTGTTTTTTCTTGTTTAGCTCTAAGAAGAATCAAAGATACTCATACGCCATGGGGTACTAGTGGAAGCAAAAAAAAAAAAACAATTTTCAAGCAGCATAAGTTTTCCTTTCTTCAGCTAAAAATTTTCTAAAATTTTTGGCACGATATCGAGTAATTTCCCCACATACAAATCGCCCCGGCCTAATGTAGGTACATACATATTTGCTTAAAGTTGGCAGCGTTGCTATTGCTGAGTGCTCACTCACTGGGAAATCTAATGCACTATCTGCTTGTTGTTGTTGTTATTATTATTATTGGACGTTTGCATTTCACCGGGCAATGCTCATGAATCTTTATATTTCAGATATGAAATGGAATTTAGCTAAGCCGCATTAGCTTTACTTAAATTTAATGCTGTATACGAATGATGGCAGATAAACAAATCAAAGGCAGAGTTATTTGGAATTCTGGCAGTTTCATATATAGTATAATACTTTTTTTGTTAAATTTTCATATATTTTTTTCTGTTGATTTATTTTAAATAGCATCCGAAAAGTATGAGAGTTGCAATTTCACTTAAATTTTTAAGAAATGTTAAGAGAAAACAGGTTTATTGTATTAAAATTTTAATAAATCTAATTACAATGCACAGATAAGGCGTAGACAGCTACGTTTTTAATCAAATATTTTTTTTTTTTTGTTTTTTTTTTTTCTGTATTAAAATGAAATCGAAATGACACAAAAGTTTTGATTAAAATCAAAAATATGCAAAGTCAACAACTTTTTGCATTTCCATAGGAAATTCCATAAGAAAAAAACAAACTCATTACAACAAAGCTCCAAAAAAATATTACAGTCCATTGTTTAGCAAGTGCGCACACGTACTCTAATACACACGCACTCTACTACATACACCTTCTTTTTCTTATGTTGAAAGTTAGCAAACAATTTGACAATTTGACGTTGACTTCCTATTTTACCATAGACGCAGTCAAGTAATGAAGTTGCCATGGTCATGTTAACACCTCCACCACAACCACAACCACACTCAACACCAGTACCAACTCCATCCAAAAGCCTAATAGCAGTTTTGTACTTTTGTTCTGTTTGCCATCGCTTTAAATTCACATATTTTTTGGCCTACCTCGTATGGCCCAAAAGTTATACCTCGCCATATACTAAAAAATTATGAAGCTAATTGTATGCAACCTTGTGAAAAGTTTGATTTATTATACCAACCGAAAATAGCGGAAAATATTCATGTGTCACACATACGCACACAAACAAACAAAACCGAATTGCCACCAAATTTTGGTGACAAGCAGGCTAAATATCGTAACTTCGATGCAGGTGAGGATGGAAGAGGGAAGGATAAAAAGAAAAAAGCAGCATAAAAAGCCAGTAAATACTTAGCGAATCGTTCCATAAGCAAAAACAACAGTCGCGACTGGGGATGGGCACAGTAAGGGCATCGAACGAACAAATGAACGAAGTCAAAAGTCAAATAGTTGTCGGAGCAAATTTGTCATTGAAATATTTCGCAGGTTAATTAAGTAATTTTACATTGAGAGAAGCAGGTGAGTTAGAAACTTGTGCTACAAGCAACGCAATTTTGTATGCACAGACATACATACACATCCCACCAAAAAACTCGATGACCGTGGAATTAAGAGGGTAATCCAGAAAAACCCTGGCAATCGCTTCCACATTCGTTGACATAATGCCTGACATTAGCATGGGCTTGTCATTGGAGGGAAGAACTTGCCCACTGCATTACCGTCGAACGAATAAATCACGCAATACCGCAAACATTCTAGTGAATCAAATAAAGAACACCTTACAGGGAAGCAGAGAAAGAAGGCAAAAAATTTAAGGCATGATGGAAATTTCCACTGGTGTTTATTCCAGTTCATTTTTCGCGCTCCATTCTACTTTGTATTACGTGGAATGGGTAATGGAAGCTCATTCCACTCTGCATTACTGGCAATACGTGAAAGAAGTGATGAACTCGTCAGATGTTCCATGGCAAGGCCTTCTATCATGCCTGACAGGTAATAGCGATGACCAGATTTTTGCTGGGATGTACATAAATGTAGATGTATGGCTATCCGAAATTTCTTAGGCGTTTTTACGCTCATTTAATTGTTTGAATAAGCGCACGTGAGCTACGTTAGAACGGACGGTAGGCCTTCATGGAAAATGCCTCGTGCCTGCTTGCTTGAAACGGTAGGTGTGGGGGTAAATAGGTATGCGTGAGGCAAAGGTGATATCTCAGCGCTCGCGCACAATTTACGAAGTGTAATAAAGCGCTGAAAGCTTTGAAAGCATTGAAAGCATTGAAAGAACGCGTTCAGCAACTATCTTGTTGTTGTTGTTGTTGTTGTAAATTTTGTTGTTTTTGTTGTTACTGTTATTGTTGTTTTTGTTGTTACTGTTATTGTTGTTGTTGTTGTTGCTGCTGCTGCTGGCTGCCTGCTGTTTGCTGCTTTGACATGAAAGGCATTCATGAAAATTTACGAGTGCACTCGACGTTTGGCGACTTTGCCGCCGCTATATAAAATTCAAAATTAACAAGGAAAACAACAACAGTTATTAAAGTATATATAAAAAAAACGAAAAACAACTACAACGCATTAAAATATTCGATGAAAGTTCAAAGGATAAAATTGTTGCTGGCTGCTGTATCAACATAAAAAAAGTTTATTACACAGTTAGCGAGGTAATGAAAGGCGCAAATGTAAAGGTAAATAGTTCACGTCGTAATAATATTATTTTCTTTAGTATGCACGTTAGGGCGATACTTAAAATCAAATTAGAAATTTTCTTTGGCCTCACCCAATACATCAGTAGATAACGGCATAGTCGAGAATATAACATATAAATGTTTGTATCGATCGAAGACGGTTAGGGGGTGTTGCACAAGGGTTAAAGTTCAGAAAAATCAACGGAGATTCAAAAAATTCAATAATTCTTTTTTTTTTTGAAGTTAACTTCTTAGGCGGCGATACAGAGTTTTTATGGAGAGTGAAATTTGAAATTTGATGCAACGGAAGTTGGCCCCGGAAATAGCAGCCATTTTAGCTGATTTTTAATTTTTTAAAAAATCAACCTTGATATCGCGTGGTTCGAGAACCTACAACCCCTCGCTTCCAGACCTGACACTCTACCGCTGCGCCATCACACCACCTGCGTTGGGTATGTCAAATGCTGCAGTTAAACTGAACTAACAATTTCAACACACTGACGTATGTACATATACGTGTAAGTACATAACAGCGCTGTGGTGAAATAAGCGAGGTGAGAATGTTAATAACACAAGCAGAAATTAAAGTACACCGTTTGACACAACTCGCGTAACTAGCGCAGTAGCTCAGCTGTAAGATGCTTGGCTTCCAATTTAAGTGAAGGTGGTTTCAAGTAAAGGTCGAGCCAATTTTTTTGTTCCTTTTTTTCTATTAAATAATTTTCTTTATAATTTTTTATTAAATAAAAGTGCCACCCGAATATCGGGGATTACAAACTAGTTAATTATTAAAATAAAAACGACCAAACAACCAATATAAAAACCAATCGGATGAGCTTGCTGATAAACAAAATCTAATAACAAGAACAAGCATTGCCTTTTCTATAAATCGAATTTGTACAAACAAAAACACACAACCACATGTATGTACATGCGATAGTTTTCATTGCAATATCCCTGCAAAAAAAATGTGCGATTAATCCCGATATATGTACATAGATTTGTCCCGAATTGATTTCTTTCGGGACAATCGGTCCACAATTAGTCCCCGATTGTTCCCGAACGGGTATAAATGTAGACTAATTGTCGACCAATTGTTCCCGAACGGGTATAAATCTAGATTGATTATATGTAGAAATTTTACAAAAATATTTAATGTATGTATTAAAAAACAATAGGTAAAACTAATTGAATACGCTTTCTTTTAATAACAATGATGAATAATAATTTTGACAAAATTTTACCAAAAATATCCATTGAAAAATCAATTACGATTATACACTGCAAACTGACTATTTAAAAAATTTTAATTTATTGAATAGATTCTTTTACAAAAGTAAAACTTATTGTATAATCTTTATTTAAATAGGCATGAACATTTATAATTTTTAAAGATTGTTATAAAAAATTGCCTTGGCTAGCAACTTTGGAAAATTCCTCACATATCTTTTACACTCGCATAATGCATTCTGAAAACAATAAATATTTGGAGAAAATACTTAATTTTTTTAACAGATTTCACTACAAGATGAAATCTAATGGAATAAACTCTTCTAATATATACACTGAAAAAACAACTTACTCAGATCAGGGCCGTGCGCACGGGGGGGGTTTTGGGGGTTAAAACCCCCCCATGACCAAATCTAAGTTGCAATGATTTTGCAGAAATTTTCAAAATACAGTTTATAAATTTTGCATTGAATTTTGACTCATAATTTTTGACAATATTAGTTACAATAATTTTACGGAAGAAGAATTGGTAAAAGTTGCAAAAATTAAGGTTGGCCAATACATAAGTTCGGCACTTTGAATTGCACTTGGAGCTTTCCGAAATTACAAAGTTGTGTAGCATATGTTCGTTTGGCGTTTTTATAAAAATTGTACTGATAACAAAAAATGTTCATTTTGTGAAAACAGTGAGCAGTTTCAATTAACAAGTACTGTAAACAGTACACGGAAAGAAATTTGTATAATTGAATCAAGAAAAATGCTTTCTTGAACTCAATTTATAAAATTTTTAGGAAAATAAGAAAAATTGACTTAATTATTACTGGAAATAAGAAATTGAGTTTTCCAAAAATGAGACAATTATTTTCTTATTCAAGAACACTAACAAAATCTATAGAAAAAAAATGTTGAAAAAAAATGTTTAAATAAATAAGAACATCTTTTCTTAAATTTACTTAAATGAAGAAAATCTTTTTGCTAATATCAAGAAGAATTTAAGAAAATTGTGTTTCGACGAATTGGAACAACAAAATACAGCGAAAAAAAAAATGTAAAATGAATAAGAAAACGTTTTCTTGAGCGAAGTAAAATTTTTCTTGCTGAATTTGCATTTCCAAAGTTACATGTATTTTTTTTCATTTGCCATCCGCTTTGCATATTTCTGAATATTTTTGCAATTCTCAGATTGTTAGTGAAGCATTTGGTATAAGGAGTTCACTATTTGCATCTTCATTTATATTAAATAAAATGTTGTCATTTCAATAAACAAGTCCTAGGAAAATACTAGTTGACTAATTATGGTTTTCTAATCCCTCATGATTAGTTTTCATTTTCCTTATTTTTTACGTTTTTAATATTTTTAGAAAATATTTGCTTAATTTAATATATAATATTTTCTTATGCCTCAGACACACATGTGGTATGAATATTAGAATATCAATATTATGATTTGGCTATGCTATGAAAATTTTCAATTAAACTACAATATGAGGGTGACACATATGTGGTATAGATCGAAATATTATTACTATACTACGATGTGTGTATCCCGCATTACTTACTTAAGCTCGTATAAGAAAAGTTTTACTTGCAACAAAAAAATAATTTCTTAATTTATTTCAAAAAACAAGAAAAAAACACTTACCCTAAGTAAATTATTTCTTATTTATTAAAATCCAATTTTAGTTGAAGCAAGAAAATGTTTTCTTATTTATTTAAAATCCAATTTCACTTGAAGCAAGAAAATTTTTACTTATTTATTTAAAATCCAATTTTCTTGATATTAAGAAATTATTTTCTAAGTTCAAAATCAAGTCTAATTTTTCTTGTCTCGGCATTGATTCTAGTAAAAAATTCTTTCCGTGTACTATTCAGGACCTGGTTAACTAGGTTTTGATGAATCATAATGAGTTTCAGAAAAGTTAGAGAACATTTAAATTTATGGTGTATGGGTCTGGATATCTGTTTCAGCAAATATGTTTATCTTAGCGAAAAATGTATGCAAATGCAAACCAAAATGAAAAACCCCCCCCCCCCCAAGGCTAATTCCTGCGCACGGCCCTGACTCAGATTATGGAAAAGTGGGAATGATTCGGCGCTAAAGACATATTTCCATATTTTGATGTACGATTTTCTTCAAATCAAGGAATAAAAACCACGTTTTAAAGAAAATTGTACATCAAAATATGGAAATATGTCTTTAGCGCCGAATCATTCCCATTTTTCCATAATCTGAGTAATTTTTTTTTTGAGTGTATAACAATTTATAATTTTTAGACATTTTCATAAAAAATAGCCTTGGCTTACAACTTTGGATGAAAGCGATTGATCTACATTTGTACCCGTTCGGGTATACAAGTTGAACAATTAGTCTTTTTATAGGATATGCTCGAACAAATGCGATCAATTCGCTCCATATAAAGGGATGTAAAATTTTATCAGTCGCATTCTCCCTTCCGATTGGTCCCGGAGCCAATATAAATTGAAAACACAATTATTTGAAATATTGAACAAGATGTAAGAAGTTAACTTCTATAACGTGTACTATGCTACACGCGTTTTTTTTTTCCAATGTCCCAGGTCGATAGTAGGTACTGCACCCAAAGCTGGCAAATATGAATTTTGGTCCCGATTAACCGTATACAGGACTGTCGATCAAATTAAATCAATGTTTTTTTCTGAACTTTGACCACTGTTCTACACCCTTTAACCGTCTCCGATCGGGACAAACATTCCTATCTGGTATCTTGGAATTTAGAATTGACCTTGGGGGTGAGGTTGAAGAAGTATGTTATAAAATTCGTCTCCATACATTTGGAGACTACCCTAATGTACATATACATTGAAAGGAGCTGAAATTTAAGCAAAGCAAAATTAAAAATAAGAGAAAACATAATAAAATATATCAAGAGGAATTTAGCTAATAAATTTTGGAAATTTAATAGCAGGCTAAAGCATTTGGGAAAAAAATATATGTACATATTTAGAAAAAGATATTGTACAGCTGCTAGATAACCTTCAAAAACTTGCCTGCCATATTTACCTATAGAAAATTTTTAAGAGGATAGTTTTCTTTTTGATAACCAAAAAGAAAAATTTCATTATAGATAAGTATGCTAAATGAAAAATGCCTCCAATCAACAAGTTTAACGATGAACTTAAGCCCACATTCTAACTAAAAAATTAATTACAAATACTACTTTAAAAAGCATTTATGATTTCAATAAAAGGATGAGGCGTCTAAAATCGAAAATACTCAACACAACCCATATCTCTTGCCAACAAGTTTTTATTTTAATTAAGTAAGCAATTGAAAAGCAAAGTCACGCTCTACAAGTCGCTCATCGTAACCATCCTAATATACGGCGCCAATGCATGGACGATATCAATACATACATATATGAAGCTTTGCGACTTGGTGATGCCGAGTATTGAAGAAGATTCAACGATTATCAAGCTCGAAGAGATTTATACAGACATTTGAGAGTTATGCGAATAAATCAAGATGATTTGACCAATAAAATATTTCGAGCAACACACACCGCAATGGAGACATCTCTCTTTTTTCATTACTTCTTTGTTGCGTTCTGCCAGAATACGTTGCATCTCTCTTCCTCTACTATAATCGGTGTGTGTCGATAATATAATAATATAATACACTGGCGCGTTTATAACTCTGACGAGTTTTATGGCCGAGCTCATTGTCAAAATATACAAGTCCGACAGCTCATCGAAAATCGATAAAAAGAGACGATATGTTATCGGCAAATGTCAAAATCGGGGACAGATTGGTATGGCGGCGACTTCCGGGGGTACAGATTGGTATGGCGGCCGGATGTGGTTGTTGTAAGAAAAGGGACCATAATGACATGGTCGTAGCAATCAAGACAGAAACGCAACTCCGCAATTGGGAATTGAAAAAACCTATTCATAATTCCGAAAAGAAATTAAAGGTGAGTTCCTAAAACGCAATTCGCGGAGAGAGCGTAAACGCCAGCTATTCCACGAATAACATGTGCAAGAATGTAAAATCAACAACCTACAAAACAGAAAGAAGAAGAGCAACTTATATTGCATTCACGATCGTCATTGGGCCATAACAACAACTTCAAAATCAACTGAGCACAGCTGTTCGACCTGTTTGATACACATCCCAGAGTCAAGTCACTGTTCTCCATACACAATGGCCGAGCTTCTCTCACAATTCGAGGTGTGCTCCTTTTTTTTGTTTTTCCTACTAATTGGGTGGACCTACAGTTTTTATGCCGGGTCCGAACGGCGAATGAATTTTTTTTGTGAAGCTTTTTCATGCCGAGAGGTAACCGCTGTTTCCAAAAACCCTACAATTGGGTTTTAATTAATCAGGAAAAACTTTTTGGTGTATGTCCGGACTGGGGTTTGAACACGAGACCTCTGGTATACTAGGCGGGCACTCTACCCACTGCACCATAGCGGCCACGGGTGTCATATAGACATTCATTAGTCTCAAAAATGTCTCAGCTAATAAAAAAGCAAACACTTAACCTACCTAGCATCTAATAACTTTGCAGGAACAGAAGCTTAAATTTTCCCTTCATCCTTGCTCGCCGGGCAATGAGTCTTCTCTATTCTATCATGAAATTTAACACCACTTTGCATTTAAGTGCAACTTTTACAAACACTAGAGTGGTTATAAAGTAAAAATAAATCCCGTTTTTATTTTATACCTCACTTCCGACCGTAAAATAAGTCATGCCCCTGTCTGTCGCGTCAGGTAGCATGTGTATGTATGTGCTTAGTATGAAGCTTGTACGTATAACCATTGGCAGGCAGAAGAAGCATAATTGCCAATATGAAACAAATTCAAAGAGGTAAGCAATACGGTAAACATAAAAGTGCAATAAAGAAACGGTTGGTATTAAAATAATATAAGTAATATATAAAAAAGAAAGTTTAGTAAAATTTACAAACATTCAGCAGACAGAGAGAGAGAGATAGAGATAGAGAGAGCGAGGGCGAGCGAAAACGCCCATAAGTATGCACCGTTTCAGTAATATAATAAAATAAAGAACATGAACAGATATAATAAACAGGGAAATGCAAAAAGGAAATGCTGCCGATATCGACAAACTTGTAAATAATTTACTTTGACAAAAAAAAGTCACTACTTTAAGCTTTTAGTGATTTACGAAAAAGGGGAACTTTCTGTTGACAATTTCGATATGTAAGATTGGCTGAGAAATTACAACAAACGCGTTCACTTCAACTGCCTAATTACCTTATGCATGATTAGTAGTACTTTTGGTGTAGATATAAGTACATACATACACATGTATGCATGTTAGTAGTACTACAACGTACGCACTGAAAATTGCTGAAAGGCTATTAATGGTCTACTAGGCTCATATCTGAAAATAGAGTAATTAACCTTAACAGCTACCATATGATGACTCTCTCATCCCTTACCAGACACAAAACTATAAAAAAAATTTATGAAATCAACAACGAAAATAAAAACTATAGTTATGGCCGTTGTTTGTCACGCAAACTTATAACAAATCGACAATCAGCGTCTCGTACGTACTTCGTGCTGAAAAAAATCTATTATTTTTAATGAATTATTTACATATGTAAGCGCAGACAAACAAAACAATTTTCAAATAAAAAAAGCTTTTGTCCGCCTAATGTGTCATTAAGCAATTACCATATCTAACATAAGCAGACAAAATTCCAGCCAATTATGATGTAAAGTCTGTAGATATGCCAAATAAATGGTTAAGGGTTTTAATGACTGATAACTCAAAACCATGTAATTTATTGAGCCCAAGTGGAGTGAAGAAAATTAGCACTTTTCCTTGGTGTACCTAATAAACATGATAAATATATATATATATGTATATATGTACATGTACACTACAAACGCACACGCGTAGTGATGGGACAGGGGCAAATACCCAAATGGTAAATTGGGTATTTACCGGTAAATACCCAAGTATTTACCCAAGTACCTGGGTATTTACCCAAAATGTTGGTATAAACCAGAATTAAGAAAGAATTTAATTTTTTAGTATGAAATAGATTTTTAGTGACAAATGAAATTATACACGAATTTATTCGTAATCGCTTTCGCTATCAGTATCCGATAAAAACTTATATCGAGCAGAGTGCGTGATTTCCGTTGAAGTTGAAGAGATGTCGGTGAATACCTTCTAGTGAAGGATTAATGGCATTTTAGAATTGAGTGGAGTGCGTATTTTCTGCTGAAGGTGGTGAGCAGCTAATCTTCTTAATTCCGTGCTGCCGCAAATTCCTTTCCAACAAGTTAACGGAGAAATGTCATCCAAACAGCTCCAGGAAAAAGTTTTTGCCCAGAAGTCAATTTTGGCGTTGTAATTGGCAAAATTTCTCATTATATTTATGTTTAGCGCCTGTGACATTGTGTGAATGAATTCCAATGCACCTACCTCTTCAGACGGATCAAGATCACTTCCAAACTCCAATCAAGCTTACTTTTAATTTCATTGAACGCGAAATATACCCTGTGTATATTATATTCATTGGATTCGAGCTTACAAATCCATTCTGGAATGCAATCAAATATGTTTGAGCTTAAATTTAATTGCTCCCAAAAGATTTAACTAAGTAGCTGTGATTTTATGTCGGCCTGTAGATATTCCTGCATATTCCTGCATGACAAAGCAACTAACTTAAAATGAGTTTCTTGCTGTTTGATACAAATTGATTATTTCTTTCAATTGTCTCAAAATAACCGGTTAAAAGTCAACTACTTTTAGGAATTGACTTTTTTGTTTTTAATTTTTTTGATTATATCGACGACTGAGAATAAGATCGCCCTATTTCAAAAATTGTTTCAAAAAGGCCTAATTGAAAAATTGTTTCAAAAACGCCCTATTTCAGAATTTGTTTCAGTAACGCCCTATTTCAGACAATTATTTAAAAACGCCCTATTTCAGAGAAATATATATGGAATTTTCTCTGAAATAGGGCGTTTTTGAAGCAAAATCTGAAATAGGACGTTATTGCCATCGCTCCCACTCATTACATTGAATTGCCATAAGTACGCTGCTAAGCGGTTGGTGTGCTTGCAGCAGCCCAAACCGCCTTTTGTTTGCAAAAAGCAGCAAGAAACGTATAAATAAAATATAATAAATAACATATGTTCAAAATAAATTCGAAAATGTCCACATTTCTCTTACGCTACGTAACAACGAGCATTCGTCATTCAAATGAGTATTTACCCACAATTAGGTAAATACCCGGGTATGAAAGTGGGTATACATAAATGGGTAAAAACCCAGCATTGTGTAAATACCCAGGTGTAAACCCATCACTACACATTAGGCATATAAAAAATTTTGACGAAAAATTTGGCATACCACGACGTGGTGGCAAATATTGTGCAAGTAATGAATATCACTTTTTTATGTGATTTCGGTTCAAAAACGTTCCGCGCAAAAATGGATTTCTAAAAAAAGTCAGATTTTTTTTTTAAATTTTTTTTTTAATATTTTTATTTTTACATTTTTGTCAATTGTTATATGAAATAAGTTTTAAGTTTGAAGTATGTGATGATGTCCACATTTCTTTTAATAGACCTTAAGGTAAATATGTATCTATTATTATAAAGAAAAACGTGTACACTGTACAAAACTTTTTTTGTTTTTTTCAGCAGTTCTGATAAAAAGTAATTTCGTTTTGCGCGGAAACTTTTTTGCAATTTCGCAAAAAAAAAAAAACTGGGGTTCATACTTTTTTATGCTCTATTCGACTATGGTATGCCGTTTTTCGTATTTGCAAAAATTGTAAAAAGTTATATGCCTACTACACATGCGTATGTGTTTAAAATAACCCAGCAAAAAGGAATAAAGCTGAATCCTAAGCTATTAAACAGGAATACGCTGGCAGTGCTGCTTGCTGTTATGTGCTCATTCTCTCTGCTCCGAAAGTTTTAATTCTCTCTGATGCGCTAATATATCACATAGAGAGAGGAGGAATAGAGTTTTATGAGCAAACATGGACAAAGAGAGCACACCGAGTGGCGAGCGTAAAAAATTACGTATTGTCGAAGGAAAGATTACCGCTTAGATAAATACACACGTATTTAGTTTTTCTTCAACTGACATACAAGCAAGTCTTTGTTTAAGTACGCACGTTTATCTCGTTCCGATATGTACATGTACTCGTAGATACATATGAAACATGATTTTGTGTTATAATGAGTATTTCCCTCTACCTTCCTCTTCCCTTCCCTTTCCCTTTACCTTTTATTTTTGGACACTATCGCTCTCTCATACCCCCTCCCTATTCTTTTTCCACTCCTAAACTTTCTCCGTATATTACTCCCTCTACGAACCCCTTTTCGATTCCTTCTCCATATCCTTTTTCTTCCACAGAATATATTTCTTATTATTACATAAGCCGCAACGCTTAAGTTGCACAAAAAATATAAATTATGTAGCTAAACAAAACAACTTTTTACTATTCCTTATATAAGGCATTTAAATACGACAGAAGGCTTGATTATAAGAAATTAGCTAAGCCTTATTTATGATGGCGAATAAGCCTTATTATAAGGTATATATACACCACATAAGGCCTTATTATTAGGAATTATCTAATTATTATATTATATTATTATATCATAAGGCTTCCTCTCAGAGAGAGAGAGAGAGAGAGAGAGAGAGAGACAGAGAGAGATAGAGATAGAGATAGAGAGGGAGAGAGATGACATCAACATAGGAAAATCAGCCTTATTTTAAGCCTTTGCCCATATAACTTTGGTTTGCTTAGAATTTTCAGACATTATTTCAGAAGCCTTTATATCATCTCGTATAATCGTGAAATAAGGCGTATATTTTTTGGTGTGAAATCAACAAAAATTATTTCAAGAGAAAACGTTGCTATGTAAATGTGGGTGTATAGAAAATTATGTTGTTAAATCAAAGTTAACGTGACATTTTTGCATGTTTTAACATAATTTGGTTTAACTTTGCTTCTTTGCTTGCCTTTGCTTTTTACTTCTGCTACTGTTTAAGAGCATTTAATAAAACTGTATATATGTATTTGATTACTTTGTCACATATAAATATGTAAATAGAAAAGTGTGTGAAACTTGTGATTCTCAAAAAGAAACTTAGCGCGTAGCTGGAATTGTATTTGAAAAAAGAAACGACGCACGTGCGGTTCTTTTGTTTTTTTTTATTATCATTTTTTTATTATCATTTTGTAATAAAAAAAAGTCAGCCACCTTTTTACTTATGCAAAATATGTGCATATATTAAATTATTTCCTGACAAAGCTATTTTTAGCAGCCCCTCCAAGTAAAATAGAAAACACTCACTCTTAAAGCGTTATGCATTAAAGAGATAGTCTCTGGAAATTTTATTTTAATGACAAATTAAAAAAAAAGAGAATTAAACAAAATTTGACATTCCGAAAAGCGACATTTAACCTAAAGTTAGTCAAGCACGAAACTCAAACAAAAAAAAAAAAAACTGAATGAAGAATGTAGCGAGTTAGTGCGTAGGTTTCGCCAAAGAACTCAGCTGGATATTTCTACAAAGTCCATTTACTTTCTAGGAATGATTGTTTTCCAAATCACATAAAACATTTCATTTTTCTTAGTTAAATAAAGACTTTCAATATAAACTTTTTATTTATTTTACTAAAAAAAATCTGTATAAAGACAATAACGAGTACATTACTTTAAGTGTTTACACTCACCTTTACTCGCCGGCGGTTTTCGTGTAGCCCAATTCGTTCGAATAGAACGTGAGCCAAGCCATTGGCCATTCATAGCTGTAATGGCGCTTTCGGCTTCCTGTTATGAGAAGAATGGTTGGAGAGACAAATTTGATGGTTAATTGGTATAATAGATATTTTAAGTTTACTTATTATTAAAGCACACATTTAAAGAAAGCAAAGTTATTAGCGTAAGTGTGATATCTTATTGATCCAATGAAATAAAAACAAGGAAAAAGTTAGCCTAAAATTCGCAAAAGACAAGCTTATCTACTGTGTTTCTATGGTGTTTCCAGCCTATACTACGTTAGGTTAGTTGAGGTAGCCGTTTCTGAAATTTAGGAAAGCGTGGACGCACTTAAGCCAAATAGGCCCACTGTGATACCTCATGGGAGCCCTAGTTTCCTAAGTCCTTTTTAAAACCTTTCCGGAAAATAGATTAAAAAATAGGTTCAGATTAGTTGCTCGTGAAGCTAAACCAATGCGTTTGCTTAAAGAAGCGCAGAGAATGTAGTATCTTTGCATTTTCAAACTCCACCAGACACTCGAATAAGTGTTTATGAAAGGAACGATACCCAGCCCACGAAAGTGCCAGACAGTGCTCAAAAATTTCAAGTTCTTGCACGTCTCTGCAGCTGTGACAAGACTCATTTTTGTATAGGCCCATACGAGGGCAAGAATGCCCATGAAAAAGTGGCATGTTTGAAGTTCCACCAGCGGACCTGTGGAGAGTCGGTTCAAATGAAGCACCGATACAGATATCCCCCCATACAGTGTGGGCCAGATTTCCCTGGAAATAACAAAAGTTGACTATCTGGTCCATCGTGCGTTGGCCTGTTTAATGAAGTGATATCTCAACCAGTGCTTGCATGAGTTAGCTCAGCCGGATAGACACTCAGGTGGACGCAAACTTACTTTCCGGTGAAACCCAAGGAAAAAAACCCACTTCCAAATTTACTGTTCAATTTGGAGCCGTCCGTGTACAAGTGAAGTGTATTAGGGTAGAGGTCTTACAAATTATTCCATTGTCCCAAGTTTCGTACTGCATAATCCACCTTCAGAAAGTTGACAGGGACATTTCTTAGAATTTGAGCGTGCCCAACAAATCTGACGTCCCACCAAGATTCGTTCGCATTGAGCGTCGCCGCGTGGCAGCTAGCGATTGGTTTCCCCTCTGTATCCGTGAGAAGAAGAAATAGTATTGTTTCGAGAGCTTTAGATGGAGTGGAGGGAAGGGCTCCGCGTAAAGTGCTAACAAGGCTTATTTTTATCGTGCTTCTTTGTTCCGTTTTCAGTTAAGCTTTCCGAAGTACTTTACCTATAATAACTAGATAATTATTCTCATTTAATTTTTGTTTTTACATGGCCGTTTTAATTCTAATAATTATTTTATGTGAATTTTATATGAGCTATTGGCCAGTTTATAATTAAGAAAAATTGAAAAATTTTTTTGGTAGAAGTTATGGATCCATTTCGGAGACCACCACATCCCCTCATCAGACTTCTTCCAGCGGCCTCAACCGAGAATCGAACTTAGGTCGTTTCGATTGGTAGTCCAATGTCTATCCCAATGAGCTACCACCGCCGTCAGCTTTGTTTCGCTTAATTCTCAATTTTCCTTATATTACAATCCATATACCAACAACAGTAGCTTAATGACACTCTGTCTTTGCTACCTAGTATGCTGGTGCGATTGTGTGTTTGTTTTTGTACAAAGTTCTAAACCTATTAACAAGCAAAGCTTTTGTACAGGCAATGCTTGTTATTGTTTCAGATTTTTGTTTTTCGGCAGGCTCTCCGAATTATATACTTACATTTGTTTTTACATGGCCGTTTTAATTCTAATAATTATTCTATGTGAATTTTATATGAGCTATTGGCCAGTTTATAATTAAGAAAAATTGAAAATTTTTTTTGGTAGAAGTTATGGATCCATTTTGGAGACCACCACATCCCCTCACAACTCAATGGGATAGATATTGGACTACCAATCGAAACGACCTAAGTTCAATTCTCGATTGAGGCCGCTGGAAGAAGTCTGATGAGGGGATGTGGTGGTCTCCGAAATGGATCCATAACTTCTACCAAAAAAAATTTTTCAATTATTCTTAACTGGCCAATAGCTCATATAAAATTCACATAAAATATTCTCATTTAAATTTCATGAAAATAATCTACAAACATCTTAATCTAATTTTAAGTATTTCTATGTTAACCAACCAAGCAAATAATAGGAACTTAAATTCAACAAAGTAGAATGGCATTTCTAAATTCAACTTACCGATTTTTTTACAAATGATACAAATCCGTAACCTTTGGATTTCAATGTTTGCGGATCGCGTACAACACGGCAATCTCTGTAAAGAAGAAAAAAACACAAAATATGAATAAATAATAGATTTCACGAAGTATTCAGAATGAGATAATGAAAAATGCTAATGCTGAGAAAATCTGCGGAAACAGATATCTGCGCAAATATTGTTTAATGAAATCTGTTATTTAATAAAAGGACAGCTTTTTAATTAAAATTAATTAGTAATTAAAATGGAAATATAAGCGCAGTTACACATAAGTAAATAAATATTTGAGAAGATGTGAGGGTAAATTCGCAGGTATAAAATATAAACTGAATGAAAGAAAGTCGCTAGCTTAGAGTGCAAACTGTGTAAGTCCATTTTTATGAAAAAGTGTATTTTTATGTAGAACGCTAGAAAAATGAAATACGCACCGCGCTAAACAAGTCTGGGACTCTTGTCATATTTCTACTCGTTGTTATTCAGTGATACGCAAGTTGTGTAAGTCCAAAAAGCGAAAAATAATTACATGAACAGAAAAGTTATTTTTTCATTTTGAAATTTTTTTATTTTTTGTTTTTTGTCTCTCCTACAAAGTTTGAAAAAAGGACTTACACAATTTGCACTCTAAGCTAGCGAAGTTCATGTATTAGCATAATGGTGGTAGATAATCTTGGTGGAAGCTTTAGCGGGTTAAACTTTTTAATGAAATAAAATATTTTACATACAAACGGCAAAGCGACAGACAAACACAATGTAAATTTTTATGCATATTATATTGCTGCAGAAATATATATGTATGTAGAATATTTTCGCTGTTTTCATATACATATGTATTTAAATATAAATAAGTGTGCAATTATTTGGTTTATGTTTGTTTAGGTAATATCATTCGTTTGCCACTTCAAACTTTGAAAGTTGGCACTCATATAAAAAAGTCTGAAGCGAAGGTGGCAAAATGTTGTAACAACAAGAAAGGAAGCCTAAGTTCGAGTGGAATCGATTGGAATTTTTATCAGTCATCCAACTAAGCATATCAATATTCTACTTTGTGCAAAATTTCATTCCTTTATGACTTCTAGTTATAAAGATGTCACGTTACAAATTCCCAAAGAGTGTTTCAGAAATATCTTTGTTAAAAAGTAGGCGTGGTCATAAACCGATTTCAATAAATGTTTGCGTGTCATTAACACAAGTTATAAAAGTGTATAAACCAAGATTCGTCATTATATCTCAATTATTTGTCGAGTTATGGGCTCCGAAATCTCGCAGATTCCTTTGTCTAAAAAGAAGCGGTGCCACGCCCATTTTCCCTAATTTTTTCTATTTTTTTGTCCGGTTCAATGAATTTATCTTTACATTTAACAGAGATATCGCTTAAAATATTTTTATTAGGTCACTTTATATAATACATATAAAACAGTGGACGTGGCCGTCAACCGATCTTGACAATTTTCCCTCAAACGGTTGCTTAAGTAATTAAGTCACGCATACAAAATATCATCGATATATCTGCTACGGTTTCTGAGTTATGGCATATAAAACTTTCAATGTTTGCCCCTTAACACTTATCCTGTATAAGTGGGTCAAATTTGTCCAAACGACTTTGAAAGTTGCAGATTTTTTTTATAGGATTCATATAATCTGGTGAAACTTTTTGACTTTTATTATTTAGTAAAAATACACTTAAAAAATATTTTTGTTTAAATTTATCATTCACTGGATGGGCTGGACAAAACTAGCTACGTATGTTGTATAAGTGGGTCAAAATTGCCCAATGGAAAAAGAAGTAAATAATTTATGAAATTGGGAGAATATCAATGGAACATGCGGTTGCTTTATGTGTTTTTTTATTAGTACGAGAAGCATCGAAATCTACACTCGCCCGAAGCCGATCCTATGGAATCACCGCCCAAGTAATACATCGTATGACATGGAGTTTTCTCAGTATCTCACTTGGGCTAATATGGGCGCCGGGGACTTATTGTTATTTTATAGCCATTAAGACATTCCACGAAGGAGTGCAGAAAATGTAGGGCAAGTAACAATCCTTTTGCGGATGTATTCGGGTCGCTCAGCGACTAGTTCTTTCAGAGGCTAGCCCGACTTTCATGCAAACGATTTTTTGGCCATTATCAACCTTGTAAGTCAGTGTACATTAGTCGCCCCTTACGACAGAACACAGTTGATGAGCGGGGGAAAAGACGTGTTCAACGTTTTCTATAGCGTAGCAACATACAGAAAAAGATGGACTAACGTTGTGCTTCTATCCATAAAGCAACACCATGCCGGCTAAGGAACTGAATAAGGTGGATATTGAGCTCACACTGCTCTCTATCCGTCCAACTGTTCATATTCGTAATCAATCTATAAGTCCACTAGCATCAATAAAGAATGTTCTAAATGCACTTTTCGGTCTTAGAATGGCCATGAATGGCGAAGTTTGTTCTCCTGACTAGCGGAGGTCGACGAGGTGACCGCACACAACCTTTATTGATAATCATCCTGTCAAGATCGCCACATGTTTTTTACGCCTTTTTGATAACTTGTATCAAGTTGCACAGCCTCTGATCAGTACCACACCAAGATATTTTATTGATGGCTACGAAGTTTACTCGCACCACACAACCGAGATTCACATATTTTCACACACTTTTCTTGCGCTCACTAGCATTACCTCTGTTCGTTCCGCGAGATACAGGGCCATGGTTGCCTGAGCTTTTATATGTGATTTGCGACTCCTCTTATTATGAGGTCATCTGCGTAGGCCAGAAGCTCTACAGATTTTGGATATTCCAGCTCTCGTACCCCATTGTACGTAACATCCACAAGATAGGGACTAGGACGGATCGCATAGTTCTCCACGCCCTCATTGGAGTTGTAGACTAGTACTCTCTCTCAAAGTAACTTTTAATTATATTTGTAAGATATTTGGGGTCTCGAACAAATGCGTTAGCTGCGAAAAATTCATTTGAAAATCTTATTCTGAGACATTGCTCGGAAGTACTATTGGCTTAAAATAAACCTAAGAACACTTTTTTCTGTACTTCCATAAAGGAATTTAATATTTATTAAATAAAAGAATACTTAAAAACTGGAATTATAACCAAATTTCATATTTCGCCTATTGGGCAAAATTGACCCATTTATGTCACGAACGTAACTTTTTTTGAATACAGGATGAGGGTTAATAAGTGGGCGTGGCACCGCCCATTTTCCAATATTTCATCAAACTTCTTCATAAGGGCCTGAGCTCAAAAGGGTGGTAAAATTTTATCACTCTAGCTATATTAGTGGCTGAGATACCAAATTTCCGATTTTTTCTATATAGGAAAAGTGGACGTGGTCATTGTCCGATTTCGCCCATTTTCAATACCAACCCTCCCAGTCTCGATACCAAGTTTCGTTCCTAATTTCATCAAAATATCTCAGTTTTTGCGCGAGTTAGAGAGTTGACAGACGGACGGACAGACGGACAGACGGACGGACGGACGAACGGACGGACATGGCTCAATCGATTTCTCTTTTCACCCTGATAATTTTGGTATATATAAGTCTATATCTATCTCGATTATTTCATTCTGTTACAATCCACCGTTATGTGATTAAAGCTATAATACTCTGTGTACTAGTACAGCTGAATGTAAAAAAGTGAAATTGTGGCAACATGTCTCTAATGGCCCATCCAACTTTGCCATTATATTACGCCGCTTCTAAAAAGGTTTATGCAAATTGGATAAAAGTTAACTGTAAACATGAACACATGCATAAACATATACGAGCACATGTGCTATAAACATCTATAGGCATATAAGTAAAAAGCATTTTCTGGTAGTAATGGGAGCGTGATTACACGAGTTGTAAATAAATGTGTGCACCACTTAAAAGTTTAGAGGGTGTTTTTGGTTAATTTCCAACACCAAAGGTGTGAGTTTTGTTTTATTATCTTCGGGTGTACCCTCACGGGAGCTGATGAGGAGAAAAGGTGCGTCAACTTATTAAGAAAGTTAAACTGCTTTTACTTTTGACCTTTGCCTTTAAAGAGAAATTCAAGAATTTAATTACGGTCTCGTAAAAGTGTTTGTTTATCGTTTGCGTGTAACTACGTTTGTAAATATAAAAGAAAAATGTTATGTTCCTAAAACTTTCGTAAGGAAAAGGTATTAGCCGAAATTTAATTACTCTAATATGTGTAGGTATATATTTTTAAGCGAAAGTGCCCAGTACAAGAAAGTGTTGTATGTCGGGCAGGACCGCCACATTTAATGACGAACAAAAGCTCCAAAGAACTCACAATTCGATAGCTTATAGTACAAACAATATTTTGTAACACGCATTGAAACGCGATAAAATGTGAAAGTTTAGCTTTTAATAGCAATAAAAATTTAAATACATACATATGTATGTAATAAATGTTAAATAGAAAAAAGAAATACATGTGTGGACTGCACACCGGGGAGAAGTGTAACCTTTTTTAAGTTAGACTAAGAGAGGCATTCAAACTATTTTCAAATGTATATTTGTAGCCCACATATCGTCGCTCCCAACGAAGACTAGCACGGTTCAGTTAGCGTGGAAGACTAGCACACTTCGTTGTTCGCGTGGAAGACTAGCATGCTTCAGTTCTCTGCGTGGAAGAATAGCATGCTTCGTTGTTCGCGTGGAAGACTAGCATGCTTCAGTTCTCTGCGTGGAAGACTAACATGCTTCACTTGTTTGGGTGGAAACTAACATACCTCTGTTTGTTAGAAATAAGCATAGAGGTTAAGAACATGAAGAGGATGGTCCGAGGAGTGAAAGATATTTGATAAGTAAGTGCAAGAACAATAATTCATACTGCAATAAAACATTAAACAGGAAACCCGTTTTCTTAGCCTCTTTTTCTCAGCCTGGAGCACACTCGTGTGATACAAGATGCTTCCTGTGCGCTTATGTTCTGCAGCTCGAATTATCTTTTCCAGCATCAAGTTGCAGAAATCACACGAAAAGGAGTCATCTTGTCTGCAATCCCGTTTGGTATCGAATGGCTCGGAGAGTTCCTCTCCAACTCTAACGGAGTTTTGCAGGGAAACCAAATTCAGACACTGCGGCATTAGACAATTCCTATTCGTGCTATCAAAACGGATTTAAAATCGAGACAGAGATCGTATGTGTCGATTCCTTTTTCATGTTTTTTTTTTTCAGGATTTAGATAATTGTGAAGATCTGGCCGATGGCAGACTTACTAGGTCTGGATTATAAGCTTAACTAAATAAGTTTACGCATCCCGATAACCAGAAGAAAAAACTTGTTTTCTATAATCAAATCATAGAAAATAAGTAATCTATATATATATATATAAAAATCAAGCCCATTTCTTTGTCGCCGGCTTTCGCCCAAACGCGTGGAGGGATTTTGACCAAATTTACACACCAGCTTAGTACCTTGCCCTAGATGGTTTATATGCATATATTTTTCCGGAAGTCGGTTCCCGAGATATAGGTCAAAAGGTCAAAACGTGGATCCGGCTTTCCGCTGAATATTTTTGGACGATATTGGTATCAAATGAAAGGTATTGAGCAGAGAATTTACATACAATAGTACTCGTTGTGATTCCTAGGTCGGGTCTCCAGATATGGGTCAAAACGTGGACTCGAATGACCCTCGAATGTTTCTGAGCGATATTGGTATCAAATGAAAGGTATTGAGCAGAGAATTTACATAGAATAGTACTCATTGTGATTCCAATTCGAGTCTCCAGATATGGGTCAAAACGTGGACCCGAATGACCCTCGAATGTTTCTGAGCGATATTGGTATCAAATGAAAGGTATTGAGCAGAGAATTTACATAGAATAGTACTCATTGTGATTCCAATTCGAGTCTCCAGATATGGGTCAAATCGTGGACTCGAATGACCCTCGAATGTTTCTGAGCGATATTGGTATCAAATGAAAGGTATTGAGCAGAGAATTTACATAGAATAGTACTCATTGTGATTCCAATTCGAGTCTCCAGATATGGGTCAAAACGTGGACCCGAATGACCCTCGAATGTTTCTGAGCGATATTGGTATCAAATGAAAGGTATTGAGCAGAGAATTTACATAGAATAGTACTCATTGTGATTCCAATTCGAGTCTCCACATAAGGGTCAAATCGTGGACTCGAATGACCCTCGAATGTTTCTGAGCGATATTGGTACCAAATGAAAGGTATTGAGCAGAGAATTTACATAGAATAGTACTCATTGTGATTCCTGGGTCCGGTCTCCAGATATGGGTCAAAACGTGGACTCGAATGACCCTCGAATGTTTCTGAGCGATATTGGTATCAAATGAAAGGTGTTGAGTACAGAATTTACATAGAATAGTACTCATTGTGATTCCTAGGTCGGGTCTCCACATATGGGTCAAACGTGGGCCCGGATGACCCTCGAATGTTTCTGAGCGATATTAGTATCAAATGAAAGGAGTTGAGCAGAGAATTTACATAGAATAGTACTCATTGTGATTCCTAGGTCGGGTCTCCAGATATGGGTCAAAACGTGGGCACGGATGACCCCGGAAATTTTCTCAGCGATATTGGTATCAAATGAGGGGTGTTGAGCAGGGATTTTAGATAGAAATGAACTCATTACGATTCCTAGGTCGGGTCCTAAGGTGTGGGTCAGCACCGGGATATTTCTCAGGGATATTGGTACCAAATGAACGTGGACCCAGATTTCCCCAGAAAAATTTTCAAAGATATTAGTGTCAGCTGAAAGGTAGGGGTTTTTCATAGAGATGAACTCATTATGATTCCTAGGTCAGGTCCCCAGATGTGGGTCAAAATGTGGATCCGGATGGCCCCGGATAATTTCTCATCGATATTGTTATTTAATCACGGCGCATGGCGATTCCTAGGTGGGATCCCAAGATATGGGTCAATATGTGGACCCGGATAACACCGGGATATATCTTAGGGATATTGGTACTAAATGAAAGGTGCTGAGCGGACTCTCATGTAGAGCCGTACCCATTACGATTTCTTGGTCAAGTCTCCAGATACCGTACCCATTATGGTTTCTAGGTCAAGTTCCCAGATGTGGGTCAATAAGTGGACCCGGATGAGCCCGTGATGCTTCTGAGCAATACTGATATAAAAGGAAAGGCGTTGACCGGTTCTGCTATATAGATATTTTCATAGTGATTCTGAGTCCCGATACCCAATTATGGGTAATAGAGACGATTCGGATGCCACGGAATGTTTTTAAGCAATGACGGTATGAAATGAGAAGTGGAATGCAGGGTATGTTATGCTAAACCCAGTTTCCTAGGGAAAGGAGAAGAGTAATGAGACTGGGAAAGGCAAAGGGACAGGAAATGAGAGGGAGAATATAATAAAAATGGAATGAAGAGGATGGGGAGAGAGACAGTAAGACAGGGAATTAGATAAGGAATAAGAGGGGGGAATAAAAAAGGAGAGTGACCATTATTAGCACACTTTGATTTGTATGCAAGTGACAAAAATTCTACGAAAATTTTTCGTTCGTTCAATTACCTTCGGCTTTGTATATTTTTGCAATTCTCAGATGTTTAATGAAGCATTTTATATAAAGAGTTTTCTATTTGCATCTCTTATGAAATGAAATGTTCCCCTAATTATGCTTTTCCGATCCCTCAGGCTTATTTTTAATTTTTTTTTTATTTTATTACTTTTTAAATATTATTGTAAATTTTTATTAAATAAATAAATAAAAAAATATTAGTTAAAAAAAAATTAAAAATAAAATTACACTACCCGACAAAAAAAATATCCTCGACATTTGATACATGATTCCTATGTAGAATTTTCTGCTGATTCCAAATATGTAATCAGATGATTCAAAAGTAGAACAGTTTTCGAGATATTTTGAAATTTCAGTTTTTGAGATAAGAAAAAAAAGTAGGATTACTAATTAGTCAATATCTCCGCCATTACCGTCTCAATTTTTACGTTATTTAATCTTGTTTTGAGAGGATGAAATACCCTTTCCAACGAAGCAAAAATAGTTAAAATCGCCGTTAAAATGACGGAGTTATGGCGAACAAAATATTTTCTTTAATGAAAATTTTCAGGTTTTTTTTCGAATTCATCTTCTATTTTGTAATTTTTTTTACGAAATATTAATTATCCTCCTGTTTTCACATTTTGAGTCAATAGCCTATTTCTTAGTGAACATTTTGGCACTTTCCGGATTATAATCTGTGGAGAAATGGCAAAGTTATAAGAGATTAAGTGAAGAAACCTATATTTATATTTTCATTGAACTTCCAAATCTGGCAAATGTAAACCACTATAACAATAACACTAGTTTACAGAAAAAAATACCAAGAAATCGGGGTATGGGGGAAAATTGGCATGGGCCCCTTGAGCTCAGAACTATTTAGTTTTATTTTTTGCACGGTTAGGTTTTTGAAATAACGGTAATTTTGCGTTTTTGGTTATCACTTTAGTCAAAAATATTTTTCGCTTAAGTTACATGTGCGATAACAGATAACAGTACCTCGTTCAAAAGGTAATTAAAACACGCTTTTAACGACATACAACTTGTGGTGGTTGAGTAAAAACTCACTGAGCGATAGCTGGTCAAAGTCAAAATTTTATGGATTTTTTGCAATTTTTTTTTAATTTTGATTTTGAAAATACGTTTTTTATAAGAAGTTGGGAAAACCAGCAAAAGATTTATTTTTAAAAATTAGCCTATTAAATTGCAAACACTTTAAGCGTAAGGTTACCAAGATCCCATTAGTACTTTATTTTAGCGATTTTTTTCAGGTGAAACGAAAAGGATATTTTGTAGACGAAAAACTTGGTTGAGTGACCCAACTATGTGAAAACGACTTCATAGCTCAAAAGGACATTAGAGCGATATATAGAGCTCCAATAGACTAAAATAATGACATATCAATTTTACAAATCGGGTTTCAAATAAAAAAGTTGCAAAAAAAAAAAAAATATTTCTGCGGTATTTCGCGGTAAAAAAAAAAAAATTGTCCCGAAACCCTCTCAAAATAAGCTTCATATATAAGTGATGACTTTTACAACGGTGAGCGTTCTTACGGAGAAATAAAAAAAAAAACATGGGATTGCGATACCAAAGCCATTGGAATGTCAGGGACATTGAATGATGAGCCATTTTTGCTGGTTCCTTCTTCGAGAAGAACAAAATGTACCAAAACTGCGAAAACTATCAACATTTAAACACTTTTAACATACATAAAAATAAAAAAATGGAGGTTAAGTACAAGATTGTGATAAAAAATAAACATAGGTTTGTTCATTAAATCTCTTAAAGCATTGTAATTTTTCTACGGATTATAATCCGGAAAGTGCCAAAATGTTCACTAATAAATAGGCTGTTGACTCAAAGTATGAAACCAGGAGGATATTTAATATTTCTTTAAAAAAAATTACAAAAAATATATGAATGTCGGAAAAAAAGTGAAAATTTTCATTAAAAAAAATCTTTTGATCACCATAACTCCGTCAATTTAACGTCGATTTTAATTATTTTGGCTTTGTTGGAAAGGTTATTCTATCCTCTCAAAACAAGATTAAATAACTTAAAAATCAAGACGGTAATGGCGGAGATATTGACTAATAAGTAATCCTACTTTTTTTCTTATCTCAAAAACTGAAATTTCAAAATATCTCGAAAACTGTTCTACTTTTGAACCATCTGATTACATATTTGGAATCAGCAGAAAATTCTACATAGGAATCATGTATCAAATGTCGAGGATATGAAAATTTTTGAAATTTTGTCGGGTAGTGTTATCATCCACCTTGACACCGACAGGATTCGCACCCGCGACCCTCAGATTGAAAGGCAAATGCGTTAGCCAGTCGGCCATCGCGCAACTTGCATGAAGTGTGTCAAATGCTGCACTTAAGCGGCAGATGTAAAACTGTAGAATTTGTAGGTACTTGGAGCTAGTTCAGAACTATCGAAATTGTGCCAATAAACGAACTAGTGAAAACTGTAGAATTTAGTACTAGTTCGGAACTATCGAAAATGTAGTGCAGAGGGCGACAATTGACACCGCCTAGGACATCGCCGTGTTAAATTCGCCAGTTGATAACATGCAAAAGAGATTTAGCTCGCACTAGTAGTGTCGAAAAATGCACTAGAGGCGACCTAGTTCGGAACTAGAGATTTTCCCTACAGGGATACTACAATCACTCACTATAAACATACATATTCACATGCACACAGAACAACATTTTCATTTTTAAGTAGCAGTCAGTCAAAGTGACATTCGGCAAACACTTTACGCGGTGTCATTTTCACGTCCTTGAGTTAGGCAGCCATCAATACAACAACTACAAACTAAACAAACAAATGCAAAACCTATACACACATAACGGCAGTTAAGTACTGAACTTGCAAAGGATTTTTAGGCGCTCAACTACAACAAAGTTGGCGCACACACACACACTTTGTTATGTAAATATGTATGTTTCCGACAGGTGTCGTTGTTGTTGGCTGTCAGCAAAACTACACGGCACGGCTATGCTAGCCCACTACTACTATGCAGCAGATATGTATTCTTCGAGGCATAAAAATTGGAAGTGTCGTCCGTTTTAACCACTTTGTTTGCTTAACAGCTTTCGTTTGTTTGTATGTTTGCATATGCGGAACTTGTGAGTGAAGAAATTCGTTTAGTTTGTCTGTCTGTTGTTGACAGGTAAATCCGCGTTAAATATTCGACAAATAAATGTAAGTCAACCGATTTCCTTCATGTGTTGACTGTATGACAATAACAAGATTTTCGTTGATAAAAATGTTTATGTAAGTGATTTACTATATAATAAAGCTAAGGAGCTACATACATACATCCACACACGAGTATGTGAATGTTTGTATGAAGTATAGGGATTCATCTCAGTTCTAAGCTATTTGGTTTATGTGCGGGATTAAGGGTAATAAACTTTATTTCGAAATACAAAATAAAATAAATGTATAATATAATCAATATGTATATAAGAAAAAACTAAATGGAAACTAAGATTTATAATTTTGTATTAAAGTTTAGAATTTAATTTTACGTTAAATCCATAGTAAGTACTTCTGCATACGTACAAATAAGTAAGTTTATTAGATACAATGTACATAAGGGTATTCAAATTGTCGACTATATTCGGTTTCAAACCATCCATCGGTACCACACAGTCAATGGTGTTACATATAAATTTTGGTGCCGATGAGAGACGGTTAAGACGAGTTGCTCAAGCGTTAAAATTCATATTATACCATAGAAAGACTAAAAAATTTAATTAAATTTGTTTTTATCTAATGGCCAAAAGTGATAGTACTTTACTCAGAGATACAAAATATCGCACATGCGTCATTTATGGTAATCTAAATTTTGATCGCTGTGCGACACACCTTAACTGTCTTCCATCGGAACGAAAATTTATATGTGGTAACTTCGTCTATATATGCATCGACTTGGGCTTGAAGTTGAGGAAATATGATATACAGTTTTTTTTTTCATAAATTTGTGGACCACCCTAATGTACATATATGTAAATTCAATCATCTAAATTCACTTAAAGAAAATACATACATCCCAAAATTTATACTTACGAAATTTCACCGAAAGGCGTAAAAGCTTCACGTAATTGCTGGGTCTCGATCTCTGAACTTAAATCGCCCACAAAAATATGAAATTGTTCTGAAATGAAAAAAAAAAAAAATTAGAAAAATTAGCATCATGTGTTCAAAATATATGTATAATTTATATCTCTTTGATAACACTTAAAGCTACACTTATATACACATACTAGCTGACCCGCCAGACGTTGTTCTGCCTAAAATTTATTCCTATAAAGCCTAAAGGAATAGTCCTAGATTACCGTGTTGCCCTATCCCTATCCCTATCCCTATCCCTATCCCTATCCCTATCCCTATCCCTATCCCTATCCCTATCCCTATCCCTATCCCTATCCCTATCCTTATACCTATCCCTATCGCTATTCCTATTCCTATCGCTAACCTATCCCTATTCCTATTCCTATTCCTATTCCTATTCCTATTCCTATTCCTATTCCTATTCCTATTCCTATTCCTATCCCTGTCCCTGTCCCTGTCCCTGTCCCTGTCCCTGTCCCTGTCCCTGTCCCTGTCCCTGTCCCTGTCCCTGTCCCTGTCCCTGTCCCTGTCCCTGTCCCTGTCCCTGTCCCTGTCCCTGTCCCTGTCCCTGTCCCTGTCCCTGTCCCTGTCCCTGTCCCTGTCCCTGTCCCTATCCCTATCCCTATCCCTATCCCCATCCCTATCCCTATGCCTATCCTTATACCTATCCCTATCCCTATTCCTATTCCTATTCCTATTCCTATTCCTATTCCTATTCCTATTCCTATTCCTATTCCTATTCCTATTCCTATTCCTATTCCTATCCCTGTCCCTGTCCCTGTCCCTGTCCCTGTCCCTGTCCCTGTCCCTATCCCTATCCCTATCCCTATCCCTATCCCCACCCCTATCCCTATCCTTATACCTATCCCTATTCCTATTCCTATCCCTGTCCCTGTCCCTGTCCCTATCCCTATCCATATCCCTATCTCTATCCCTATCCCTATCCCCATCCCTACCCCTATCCCTATCCTTATACCTATCCCTATCCCTATTCCTATTCCTATTCCTATTCCTATTCCTATTCCTACTCCTATTCCTATTCCTATTCCTATTCCTATTCCTATTCCTATTCCTATTCCTATCCCTGTCCCTGTCCCTGTCCCTGTCCCCGTCCCTATTCCTATTCCTATCCATATCTCTAGCCCTATCCCTATGCCTATTCTATCCCTCCAGACTTTCTAGGGTCACCCCTGGTCCACATTTTGGTCGATATCTCGGAAAACGGATCGCATAGGTTCTTGAAAATCACCTCTTTTTTAAATACTCACCAACACCTTTTATTTGATACCCATTTTGTAGAAAACCCGTTTGGGGTCACACTTGGTTCATATTTCAGGAAATACCTCGAATACGGGGTCTTATATGGGACCAATAACTACACCATGTTCAAGCACTCGTCAACACCTTTCATTTGATACCCATATCGTACGAACCCGTTATAGGGTTACCCTGGTCCACATTTTGTGGGATATCTCCAAAACCTTCCCGGATTCTTATACTTTTTTTGACCATAAACCATGTCGGGCTCAATCGAAAACTACGTGCAAAATTTCATTTAATTCTGTCCAGCCGTTCTGGAGTTAAATCATCAGGGAGGAAAATGCGACTTATTTTTATATAATAGATGTATTTATAACATTATAAGAAACATTTTTCAATTGAGTCAAATTTGGTACGCCGCCACCCAATACTACAAAACAACTGCATATTGTATTTATGTACATACGAGTACATATGTAACTAAGTAAGTCAATATTAAAAAACCTCCGACAAAGCAAAGCAAAAATTATTATAATGAAGTGTACAACTTTTGGCATAAATTTTATACAAAATAGCTTAAACTTGCCGCTTGACACTATAAACTGAGAATGACAAAAACTTTTAAATAATGCTTAAAATAAGAAGAAAAAAGGAAAATTTAACTGAGATGAGGATGTTTTTATGTGTGTGTGTGTAATTGTAAAAAATAGTGAAGGTTGTCTTCACAACTATGTGGTTAACATACATACGTGCATCTGTTCTTATAGATATAAATATGTACCCAGGAACGGATTTACATAGGGGAAACAGGGGCAGCTGCCCAGGGCGCCGTTTAAATAGGGGCGCCAAAACTAAGAGAAAGAAAAATTTTTTTTTTTATTTATTATTTTTTTTTTTTGAATATTACAACAAGAATGAAAGATTTTTTCAATTTTTTACAGAGAAAAATTAATCAAAGTACATTTCAGAACATTGGTACAGTTCTTAACCTTCGCCCCAGTGGGACTTATATATCGCTCATTTGCTGCATTTTCACTTTTCAAAATACACAACTTTTTAGGAAGGGCAATTTTGAGATTCAACCGCCATCTGGTGCGCAGGTAAATGCAATATTTGGTTTGTATCTGAAGCGCTTAGTTTTCAACAAATCATAAAGAATTTTTTACTCAAATGAAGTATGATGTAACTAACTATTCTGCAGCATTAACTCAAAAATCACGTTTTTTTATTTATGCCGGTCTTGCAGCAAATGAGCGATATGTAAACACGTTTTCGATTCTGAACAAAAATGCTGCATTATTACAAGGCAACATTATCAACATGCGCCCTGTGCCCTAAGAAAATGTCGCACTTTTCATGTGATGTATGAAACAAAAATAATGCAACCCCTTGTTCATATTAAAGGCAGAAAATGCTGCCCTGTGGTCGGGGAGAGTGCGACATTTTTTTCAATAGAACAATCAACCCTGAAAAAATTTGTGGAATCTATGTGGAATAGAACAAAAAAAATTGACAGCCCGATAAAAGTGCAGAATAAGTGCGACATTTTGGCCGGAATCGAAAACGCCATAAGTTTTAGCAGCTTGTGTGCAGTAAATAACGTGAAAGATTCAAATTTAATTGAAATTTCAAATTTAAAAATCAAGTAGTAATTGAAGTATTTTTTCGGAGAAATGCGCGAGCTCACTTTTTCAAAGGAAACTAAGATCTGAATATTTTCTGTTTCTGGTTAATTTGAACAGTTCTCGCCTCTATACAATGCGCTGCGTACATTTTATGTAATCTTAAAAGTCGTTCCGAGTTAAAAACATCAAAAAAGAAGTTTAGAAAATGGAAAAAATGTGACTATATAAGAATCGAATCAAATTTTTTCAATCCGTAAAATACATCAGTAATGAAATGTCACCACAAGAAGGCAAGTACGGTTTTTTTTTTTGAAATATTGGGGCGCGGCTTGATTTGTTTGCCCAGGGCGCTTCTAGAGGTAAATCCGCCCCTGTATGTACCTATGCGTAAAAGTGTTTAAATTTGTGCAACAGTGAGTGCCTTTTTAAATGTCAGCGTGTGTGTTGTGGGCGTGACGTCTAGTAAATTTAATTTGTTGAATGCCGGTTTGGCTGCATATTTTTTTGTGATCAAATACTGAAATCTCCAGTTGGTGGAAAAATCGGGATTTTTTATTCATTAAAATGCAAATCTTGCTAAAAATAAGAATCAAACAATTTTTGCGTTTTGCTGCTCTACTCAATGGGTTGGCTGCCGTTAAATTTGGTTGCGTTGATATCTTTTTATTGGCTTTTTCATATTCGTGAAAAAGTTTCTATATATAAAGCAACGTGTAATGAAAAAAAACCAAAACGAAACATAGATTAATTATATGTATGTATTCGAATATATCAGTGATAAAAGTGCCTTTTAAATTGTTTCTAATTTTAGCTGCAAGAGATTTTAATTTCTAATCATATTTGCTTTTCATTACTTTAGCCATAATTTTATTAGCTAAAAGGATTACGTTATTTGCGTAGAAAAACGTGAAAACATTTTTGGAGGCATGTGTAAGTTTACGTTATCTAATAGAGAAATGCAAATAAATAGGAAGTCTAAGTGAATGCCTATAATGCTAACCCCTTTTCTGCTAGATAATTTTCATATATCGCCGTACCATACGAAAACTAGCACTTTTAAAATTTCTTTCATAGAATTTCTTTGTGAAAAATTTTGAAAGTGCTAGTTTTCGTATGGTACGATGATCTGTATGTACGCTTATGAATATGCTTTTGGCACGTGATAGCGGAAGAACACATACTCGTATGTATCCAATATACAATTCCAGTATAAAGTCATACAAATTATGAAGAGTTAAGTTTTCTAAGAATTTTCGCTGAAATTCTACTGCATGGCGCTAATTATTTCAACTTGTGTCTTAGTTAGCTTTCCAAAATATTTTCATGAACTCTTAAAAATAATAGCACGTACGAATTACCAGCACTTTCCCTGCACAATAAAAATATTACAATAGATTTTCGCTTAGAGATATTTAAATTAAAATTAATTTTTTTCGCGCATAAAATAAAAACTCACTTCTCAACTTTAACTTTTTTTAAGTAATTTTCCTGTATTAGCACATTAAAAATTTGTAAAGCCCTTTTTAATTAAATAGAGGAATTTAGGAATGCCTTCTCCTTAATTTATGCATATCATTTATACATTTACCCTAGCAAATTGCGCATCTTTACGGCAGACATACTTACATAGATATATGTATATACATCTACTGTTTGCCTTATGAATGCTACAGTTCTCTCGTGATATAAATGTACATACAGTCATTTAATTTGCTTGCTACCAGACATTTAAAAATAACTATAGAACAACATTGTTAACCCTGCGCTTGTGTCACAAAGTAAATATTAGCAACGGTATTGCAAGTATTGTGGGAACCTCAGTGCAATAAGTACAAAATTTAAGTACGTAAACATTTCATACGAAATGCGTGATTTTTTTGGGACAATATTTATAACTGAGCTTTCACAAAGATAGTACAAAGCTTGAAGTTAACATAAAACTTTATCCAACCTTGTTTATTTAATTGGGAAAGCGCTTTGTTTTCGAGGCTGGACAAGAGTGCTTTCTCCTAAGTGTAACTCTTTCCATCTTCTGTGGCTACTCGAGGTTGCACGTTAGTGAAAGTGTACCCTGTTTAGTTCGCTTTTTTAAAACCGCCTATCGATTCGCATGAAAATATTCACCTTTTTTGAGCTTTATGTCAAGTAATTCAGCAACACTCTGAGAATTGCAGCACAAAAGCAAAGTTGAGCACAATGAAAAAAAATGAAAAAATCGTAAATTGCTCAAACTGTAAACATGCTTACGGCAACAGAATTAAAGGGTTTTAAATTCGCCTTTGCATTTGGTAGCAACAAAGTACTAAATTCGTTATGATTAAACAAGTACTCTCTCGTTTATTTTAGGGTTAATAGCGCTAGTAGACACAACAAAATTAACTGCAATTTAACCTGAATTTTTAAATATTTACAGCCAAACGTCTCATTGAGCAGCATCTTATTTTCTGTATAGCGGAACGCTATAACAGCATAACGGAGTCATCACCATTCTCACATAACTCGGCAGAACCGGTCGCGGCAGTTCAACGTGCTCATTATAGCAGACACTGTTGCCGTTATTATATGTACCCTGCAGCAAATCGCGCTAGTGCGAGACTAGTGCAGAACTAGTTCAAAAAGGGACAGTGATGGTGCTCGTTCTATTCCAATGCAATGTTTTCAACTGTCTTTTTTTTAACACGGAGATGTCCTACTAAGTGGCAATTATGCCTCTATGCAGAACTTTGGAACGCGTTTTAAACTACTTTCTATATGGACAGTCCTGGATACTTCAAAAATTAATAGTTTGGAGATAGTTCAAAAGGAAGCACTTCATGAGTCATTCAAAAATGTTCGCTCTTTGGCCGCGCTTTACAAAAATAATTCTCAGCCGGCAGAACTCTTAACATACTGTAAATAAATGGGGCATGAAATTCAAACTTAACCATACAAAAGATGGAATTATACCCATTCACCTACAAATTCCAGGTAATATTATTTTGGTTATATGTACGTCCTTTTAACCAAGTTCCATTCGCTAATATACAGCAAAATGCAGCAAAATGGGGCATTATTGTAAAGTGCGACATTTGTTGTTGCTCAACTTTGTAAAAGCTGTAAACATGAGTTTCTCAATAATAAACTATCCCGCTCGGCATCACTTTAGAACCAGTTCTGAGCTAGTTGTGAACTCTCTAGTTCTAGACTGTCGTTTTTCGTCAATATCCTTTATATTAGCTGCAGGGTATGTACACAAATGAATGTGTATATATGTGTATGCGTTATTGATTGCTCCTGTTTGCGTCGTTAATGAAAAATGCCACACATTTATGGCTCGCTTATTGCCGTTCATTACAAGTTCCCTATCTCCTGCTACAGACGCACCATAACCAGGCATTGGTAGAGTGAAAAGGTATAATTTAGAGGCGCCAGGTAGGTAGGTGGCGAGACGTGCGTAGGGTTTTCGTTGTCTGTGCCTGGCTGGCAGAATGTTCATTTATCGGTTGGTGGAGGTGCAGGTGGAGTTGTAGGCTTGGAGTGCGATACGCACAATCAAATTGCCTTTGCCTTTGCCTTTGTGCGCTCAAGCACAAATGAGACTCATTATTGTAAATCAATCGACCTACGCAAATTTCGTAAATGTGGTTTTTATTGCTTCCGCAGCCACAATTTAAATTTCCCTTTTGCTTTTATATTTTTTTTTTTTTTCTGTTTGTATTTAAAATTTTACGCAACGCTTAAATACCTACCACATTTATACACACGCAGACGTACAACTGCAGATAAAGTCGATTTCATTTATGAAATAATGTTAAACAAACTCAATCAGACATATGCCTGCAGAAAACGGAGCTAGGTCATACACGCATGTTTATACCGGTCGTTTGTGGCAATAAAGTAGTCTCAAAGTTGCCACATTTCATATATCAAAATTGGTGCATGAAGTGGTCCGACCCCTCGATCGCATAAAACTAGTTTATAAATTAACATGCCGTGACTACTCTGAGCTGTCATACGGGCATGTTGGGACTAGTCCTCTGCCAGTATAGCGCAATATTAATTGGACAAATTTTTTTATATGAAATGTTTCTGGTTTTGTGCTAGTTTGTTGTGACTAGTTTGTTGCAACTCTGTAGGGCGATAGCCAAAACGAGCAATGAGCGTGAAAAAATGAGCGATGATCGTGAAAAAATGAGCGATGATCGTGAAAAAACGAGCGATAATCGTAGCAAAATACGATAGTGTAGCTGCATGACACTAGTCCAATTACACTGTCCAACAGTGATTTCTCAACACGAACAAACGATATTAATTATGAAAGACGATGTCTCCCAGACCAACTTTGCCGAACAGGGTACTAGTCGAGAGCGGGTTAAAATTTTATGGTTTTAGCTGGAGGTGCAATTACTTTATCGAAAATATCTTATAAAAAATGGCCTCAAATGAAGTTTTTGAGCTCGGACTTCTTCTACAGAATTTAATAAGGAATTTCTTTCTGGAAGACGTTAACCCTCTAACGCCCACGCAAATGGGGCTACTCCACAAACCCCGCAATTTTCAGGAATTTCAAGGCAAGTTTAGATTTATGTATGAAAAAAGTTATGATTTTGCACAAGAAAAAGATCTACATCTACCTATACGTAGAGTTTGATGCCAATATTGCCCAAAAATAGATTTGTTGGTCTGTGTCATTAAATATATGTGACAAGCATATCGCTAGTTGACTGTGGCACAAATGTACCAAGTAGTCCAAAAATTTTTGCAGGGTATCTACACATACACACACACAAGCATGGACTGGCGTATACGCACATTCTTGTAATTAAAGCCTTCCCCTTACAGCAGCCGCCGCCTACACTGCCGCCGACGCCGACGACGCACGTGTTCGCCATCATTGCCACAATAATTTATATATTTTCATTGGAAATAAAGGATATACATATGTACAACTATACTAAACTGGAATGGCAACAATTAAAAGGGCTACTTGCTACACGCGTCTGCATCTCTCCCACATCCGCTTACCGTCTTCTATTTCACATGCGTCCTCTTTGATGTTTTACGTACGAATATGTGTGTGTGTGTCTTTTGTCTTTATTTTATTTGTTCAATCCCAGCACAGCTTTCATTCTATCTTCTTCCTGCAAACTTGCCTTTTTGGCTTACTTTTATTTTTGGTTTCGTTTTTTTTTTTTGCTCCGTGTTACGGCTTTTAACGACATCATCGTTATGTCTACTACGATTGGCAATGAAATATTCATGAGTGTACCACATCGGTGGCTATGGCATCGGCAGCAGTGTTTCAACAACCAACCTCAACGAATGAATGCAATTTGCATTTTGTGCTTGCCACGGGTCCGCCATTTTGCATTCAATACCCTTTTAGCCGCTGATATATTCCCCAGCCGCCGCAGCAAAACGAGAATTAATGATTACAACTGTACTAATTAAAGCCAAATAACGAATTGAAAAGAAGAGGAAAAACGAGAGATACGAAACTAACTGTTATAAGAGATATGAAACGCGAGGTTGGGCTATAAAGCGGAAATCTGAAAAGTGTAGTGAACTTTAAAAGATATAAGTATGAATTCAAATCGCTTTGGTGGCTTAAAGTTGATTTTAAATTACAGCAAGGGCTGGTTGTGTTTAAACAAACATGGACAAATATGTGTGTTTGTCTACCGCACAAATTTTAGTGCATTGAAATATTTCTTTTTGGCGAAAAAAAAGGACATTAAATTTCGGTTGGTTTATACATTTTAAGTAAATTAAATTCAATAATTTTATCAGTTATCTATGCATAATATGTGCAAAACAAACACTGAGGTTAGACATCGATATGAGCATAACTCAAAAGTAGTATTTCTCTCCAATATCTAACGTTAGAGAAGACGACTAGAGAAACTGACGAGAATCATAGCATTTCCAAATCGACGGCTGAGAATAAGATCACCCTATTTCAAAAATTGTTTCAAAAACGCCCTATTCCAAAAATTGTTTGAATAACGTCCTATTTCAAATTTTGATTCAATAACGTCCTATTTCAGACAATTATTCAAAAACGCCCTACTTCAGAGAAATATATATGGAATTTTTTCTGAAATAGGGCGTTTTTGAAGCAAAATCTGAAATAGGACGTTATTGAAACAATTTTTCAAATAGGGCGATCTTATTTTCAGCCGTCGAAATGAAATATAGCACAGTTTTCAAATTGAGAAAATTATAAGAAATTCTCGAATGGAAAACTAATGTAATTCTTTAATGGGATTCTATTGAGAATTTGCATTTATTTCATAGACGCTAATATTCTTCTTCTTCTTCTTCGTCGTCTTCTTCTTCTTCTTCGTCGTCTTCTTCTTCTTCTTCTTCTTAATTTTCGGCTAACCGTCTAGACGACCTTAGGCGAGTTCGAAAAGCACGCCAGTAGCGTCTATTTTATTTTACCTGGCGCCAATTGGAAATACGAAGTGAGTACGAGTCAGTCTTCACATGATCTTCCCAACACAATGGAGGTCCTCCTTTTATTCTACCTTTAGCAAGTTTCGACAGAAATACTTTCTGGGCCGCAGTACGTTCAGCCATTATTATGACATGACCTGCCTAACGCAGCCGCTGGAATTTTATTCGCTGAGCTATATCGTAAGCTTGTACAGCTGATCGTAAAATCTCCGCCAATTTCCTCTTCATCGACGTACGCCAGCAGTTGCACACACTTGTGTTACAAAACGCCAGAATTACACTAGTTATCTAATCTAATCTAATTTTCTAACGTTAGAGATTGTGTTTGTTGGGTATATACGCCACAACTCCATCCATTGAGCCCCAATATTACGTCCGAATTGCCTGCTTTCTAATGAGTTAATTTACTGCTACTGCAGTGGAAAATCATACCAGAAAGCTAACTGCTAATTTCAACGACAATATCGCGATAACACTGCCCCAATTAAACACCGGCTACATACATACACATGTACAATAGGGTGGTCCTTCAAATCAAATTAACGATTTTCTTTGATCCCACCCTTTACATCGGTAACAGCACAGTCAAGGATATCATAAATACATAAATTTTGGTCTCGACTATAGATGATTAAAGGCTGTGCACAGGGGTCAAAGTTTAGAAAACTCCATGGAGATTCAAAAAACGAAACTAATTTTTTTTATATCTAGTGCCCAAAATCGTAGATTTTGTGCTCAAGGATGCCAAATATGAATTTTTAATCCCGATCGGAGATGATTAAGGGGTGTCTCATAGGAGTCACATATTCTAGTATGAATTTTTACCCTGTGCGACACGCCTCAACCGTCTCCGATCGGGACAAACATTTTATATGTGGTATAATCGATTATATTAGCAACGACTTAGGGGATGAGATTGAAGATATTTGTTATAAAATTTGTCTACATACATTTGAGCACCACCCTAATGCCCACACAAAGGCGCCCGTTAACACATATTATATGGCATGATATTGCATACTTTGTTTTTAATGTTTTTTGCTTTCCTTTGCTTTGTGTTGTATTTTACTTCTTATTTTAGCTTATTTTCCTCAATTGCCAACGTTTCCCCCGTCCGACTACTTCCATTTCCATTTCCGTTACGTTAAGTTGTACGGTTATAAATTAATCATAAATTCTGCTCATACGGCTTTTGCTTTTATGTTTTTCTTTTTGTTCACGTACATATTCGCCAACTTGACGCAATTTTGTGCTTTCTAGTGTAAATCGAGTAGTGTGAAGGTGTGAATGGTAAGTAAGTATGTATGGTTGTACGCATTTTAGTTTGTGAGTTGTGAATGTAAATGAGTTTTGCTATATTTACTTACTACATGTAGTGTTGAATATTGTTTGTTCGCATTTCTGTTTGCATACAAACTTAAATGTGTTTTGCAAACAAGGCGAATTAAATTGTGATAAACTTGTTTGAGCACATAATTGTCGATATTTTCAATAGAAGAAAAAGCCCCAATAGGTATTTTTATTCCATTCATGAAGTATTTTCTTCTTAGATGTCAAAGCCTTAAACATTTGGCACGTAAATAGAGGACTTGTATCCCCAGGTGCATTGAACAATATAAGATAGAGCTCAGCCATTGATAGCTTGAAGACGGCGAAAGTATTGATATTGATTATGATTTTTTTCTTTTACTAAAACATCTAAAGTTTTAATACACTCTTGTGAAAACTTAATTCCCAATTTCAGTACACACTTGTGCGAATGACACGCGTAGTTTACACACATCGAAATATACAAATGCTTAAGTCATTCGCAGTGCAACTCAAATGTGCAACATAGCGTATATACTCGTATGTATGTATGTACATATACATATCTCGTAATTTCTGTCCTTCTACAAAGTGTGTCAGCGAAAATTTAGTTTCTTCTTCGCTTTTTGAATTTCATTTAAAACGTTTGCACACAAAACTGTTTGCCACATAGCCACCAAGTCTAAAATCGAGTGTAAATGCTTCTTTACAAATAACCCAGCAGTATTTATCAGCTGAAAAACAGCACATATTTCCTACTGAATATTCAGTAGAGATGTAGTTCTAAAATCTGAACTTTCCCTTTCGTTTTTATATAGAGGTGGCGTCGAAAATCAACTACCTAAAAACTGCCGATCGAGAAGGGAGAGTTTCTGTAGGAAAAAGGCCTGAATACGCAGCGAGAACTTCCATAGCATATATTTCAGTACACCTGATGTCTTCACTGCGTGTTCAGTTATTTTTTCAGCAATGAATTTTGAACTCAGTTTCAGGGTATTTTTCATATTGAATATTCTACTGAATATGCGCCTCCTTACCTCAAATACTGCTGGGAAGCAAGTGGAATAGATATGTATGTAAGTATAAGTAAATATGTACCCTGCAGGGAACTCAATAACTAGTGAGCAAAATTTCTAGTTCCGACCCTGCAAAAAATGCGATTAACCCGGGGCGTGTCCGGGATCAATCGCAACGGAGCATGCGACTAATACAATTTTACATCCTTTTATATGGAGTGAATTGATCGCATTTGTTCGAGCATGTCCTATGAAGAGACTAATTGTTCAACTTGTATACCCGAACGGGTACAAATGTAGATTAATCGCTTTCATCCCCAACGGGTACAAATGTAGATCAATCTCTTCCAGCACGAACGGGTACAAATGTAGATTTTTCCAAGTTGTTCGCCAAGGCAATTTTTAATAACAATCTTTAAAAAATTTTAAATGTTCATGCATATATAAATAAAGATTATATATGATGTTTTACTTTTGAAAAAAAATCTAAATAAATAAATAAAAAAAATTGAAGTTTTGAGTATGAGCGTAATGTAAAGGATTTTTTCATAGAATGTTTTAGGCAACATTTTGTTAAAATTGGCTAGCGTAGAACTAAACTGGTCTATCTAACATTTTTTCAGAAATCGAGTTATGCACATTTTTGAACTTGAAAATCATAAATTTATCCGTGCAAAATTGATGTAGGTGTTATTTCTTCACCAAAGTGTCCAAACGATAAAAATGTCACTTTACAATTCACGTCCGTTTGTCATTTCAAGAAATTCTAAAGTGGTCCAACTAGCATAGGCTACTATAGACCAGTATGATCTTACACCAGATGAGTGGATGGAATTGGTTAAAAATTGTAGAAAGCATGCTCCTTTTGATGTTAATAATATGGTGGGGAAATTTATGTCATTTGACGAACGACGGCCAATGTTCAGGGACTACCAGAGTATAGTAGACGACGGTGGAAAAATTTCCCAAATGCGAAAGGCAAAATTTGTCAAGGGTGAATCTGTGATGCAGTTTAATGATGATTATTGTGAAACATATAAATCCGTCGATATAAAGAAATCTAGCGTGAACATACATGATTTCATAGAGTTCTTGCAGAATTTTACACCAGATCAGGGCAGCGCAATACGCGTTTTGAAATTCAAAAAAATGCAGGACATTAAAAAAATGTTGTAATTTGTACCACCGATTCATCACCCCTTTTACCTGTCTCTCCACATGTAAACCGCAGAGATGAAACAGAAAACAATCCAGAAGATTTTCTACCAGCCCGCCGTGGAGAAAACTAGGTTACTGTTACTTTTCATGCAGAGGTGATCATTTACGAACATGTGTATGTTATTTTTGTAATTAAAGTACTTCCTTTCACATATTTTTTGTTGTTTTATTCATATAATTTTCAATTTGTAGTTCACACTTCCTTAAAAATTGACAATTCTAAAGTGGTCTATGTAACAAGTTTTCTTGTTACATATAAATATTATATAAAAAACATTTCTATAATAATTTTTCTTTAATGCAGAATGTTAAGTTAACTATTAAGCTAACATAATAATTTACAATATTCACTTAACATACATCAACAATCGCACACCGCATTAAAACGCGTTTCATCTGTTTTCTCCAATTTTGTATTTTGTTAGATAGACCAGTTTAGTTCTACGCTAGCCAATTATTATTCATCATTGTTATTAAAAGAAAGGGTGTTCAATTCGTTTTACCGGTTGTTCTTCAATTTTTGAAATACATTGTATATTTTTGTAAAATTTCTACATTTAAGGAATCTAGATTTGTACCCGTTCGGAATGAAAGCGATTAATCTACATTTATACCCGTTCGGGATGAAAGCGATTAATCTACATTTATATCCGTTCGGGAACAATTGGCCTACAATTAATCTACATTTATACCCGTACGGGAACAATCGGGGACTAATTGTGGACCGATTGTTCTCGAAAGAGATCAATCCGGGACAAATATCTTTCGGTATTAATCGCACATTTCTTTGCAGGGGAACTAGAGAAAAGGTGTCAAAAGTGAACTGGATCAATTGTGGAGTGAATTGAGTGACCATTATAAAACACACTTTGATTTGTAAGCAATTTCGAAGTGACAAAAATTCTATGAGAATTTTTCGTTCGTTCAATTGCTGGCGGCTTTGTATATTTCTGCAATTCTCAGATGTTTAGTGAGGCTTTTTATATACATAAAGAGTTTTCTATTTGTATCTTAACTCTTGTAGCTGGTTCAGAACTATCGAAATTGTGCCAATAAACGAACTAGTGAAAACTGTAGAATTTAGTACTAGTTCGGAACTATCAAAAATATAGTGCAGAGGGTAACAATTGACATCGCCTAGGACATCGCCGTGTCAAATTCGCCAGTTGATAACATGCAAAAGAGATTTAGCTCGCACTAGTAGTGGCGAAAAATGCATTAGAAGCGACCTAGTTCTGAACTAGAGATTTTCCCTAAAGGGTATGTTTGTTTATTTATGTATATGCATATTCATATAGCTAAATATTTATTTGTATAAGCATACTTGTAGCTAAATATAAAGCCGCATTGAGTGTGTTAAACTTTCACATACATATGTATGTACATTTGTACATTCATTAAAGTCTTCAACATTGCCGCCACCAACAAAACTAACTCCTTAGATGTCGTGCATGCACTCGCACTTTCATACGTACGTTAGTTGTAGATATCCTGCAGCAAATTGCGCTAGTTCCAGGCTAGTGCAGAACTAGCTCAAAAAACTACAGGGTTGTTTCTCGGTCTATCCCAACGCAATGCTTTCAAATGTCTTTTTTAACACGGCGATGTCCTACGAAGCTGCAACTATCCTCCTCTGCAGAACTTTTGAACGTGTTCTAAAGTAATTCCTATACGGACAAACCTGAGATAGTTCAAAAATCATTAGGTCGGATATAGTTCAAAAGGAAGCACTTCAGGACTCATTCAAAAATGGTCGGTCCTTGGGAGCGATTTACAAAAATTAATCCTCAGTCTGCAGAACTCTTAACATACTGAAAAAAAGGCGGCATATTACAAAATACCAAGATTTTGAAACGTAACCATACAAAAGGTGGAATTAATCCCATTTACCTACAAATGCCAAGTAACATTATTTTGGTTATATGTACGCTGTTTTAACTAAGTTCCATTTTGTACTACCCAGAGAAGGATATCAAAAAGGGAAATCACATTAATAAACTGTCCCACTCTGCATGCCTTTAGAACCAGCTCTGAGCTAATTTTGAACTCTTTAGTTTTAGACTGACTTTTTTCGGGACTGTCCCTTATATTAACTGCAGGCTACATACCCTAGAGAAAAGTCGCCAAGCTCTTTCCTTTATAAGGTATTGCAGAGAAGCTTCTAAGCGCTCGACAGGAGTTCTTCCTGTGCTGCTTTCGCGAAAAGCGACTTGGCAAGTTATTAAGCAAATAAGTTGCCAGAAACTATTCACAAACTTGAAATCAACTCCTTCAATATACTATTTCTTCGCAAGCGAAAAGTTCAGGTCTTGTAATTTGGCCCATTTCATATGGAAAATAATTAACGAAATCATTCGGATGCTAAATAAGCGCGCTAGATACTGGAAAGTAAGCATTTCTGTAGCTGTTCCTTACTAAATCCTGTTTCTACTGGGTAGGTGCATGTGGTTTGTATGCAACTATGCGTATGTGTAGGTACTTCATATGAAATTTTGGAGTAACTAGCGCAGTGTAAGTTTTAATTTCATCCTTTTTCGCTTCCTGCTTGTATCCTGTCTTGTGGAAATGAGTAGCTAGCTGCATATATTCACTAACTAACTAACATTGCGTTGAATTCTTACAATATAAGTTTTTTATTTTACTTTCTATATGAAAGACAAAGCTGCTATATGTATCTACCTAACTATATATGAGTTGTCCACTTTCAAATACGGCTAAGTGAATTTTTTTAGATTTGGTGTTTTTGCTGAAAAAAGTTGCTCATACGCCAAGGCGCACATTGTAAGTGTAATTATTATGCGCTTCAATTTCAAAACTAAGAAGTACTTACTTCTTCAAAAGTAGCCATGTGAAATATTTAACACTGAATATGCAAAAATCTGTCATATTTTTTTATACAGTTAAATTCTTTAAGGGGTAAGCTTTCTGGTAGTAACAAAAAAAATTCAGCTAAAATAGATTTTGATGCCGCAGTGTTTTTTTTCTAATATGTGTCTTAATATGAAAAATGCACATAGCCCAGTTTGAAAGTGGCCAACTCATATGTTAAATTCACAACGCACACTGGTCTCATTTGTATGGAGAGTGGGACAAAACTCAATTTCTTGGAAACGGATGGACCTACCGAAACAAAATTTGGCACATTGGTGTCCCACTATACGACTCATCTTTCAGAAAAATTAAAAGCATATATGTTGTAATCCACGCCCACCACTAACGCTAGTTTACAGCCAAAAAAAAAAACAAGAAAACCAGGAATGGGGGAGGATAAGAATTGACCTGCTGAGCTTGGAACTATTTTTTTTAATTTTTTGTATAGTTAGGTTTTTGAGATAACGGTAATTTTGTGTTTTTTTGTTATCACTTCATTGAAAAATTATTTTCTCTGGAATTACAAATGCGATAAACGCAAGCAGTATCTCGTTCGAAAGGCAATTAAAATACGCTTCAAACGACATACAACTTGTAGTGGTCTAACAAAAACTCGCTGAGCGAAAGCTAGTCAAAATTTTGTGGATTTTTTGCGATTTTTGAAAAAATTTTGATTTTCAAATTAAGTTTTTATAAAAATTTGTAAAAATGAGGAAAGTTTTATTACTTTAAAAATTTTCCCGTTTAATTGCAAAGACTTTAAGCGTAATATAAGAGAGATCCGATAAATATTTTATTTTTGGCGATTTTTTTCATGTGAAACAAAAAGGATATTTTGGACGAAAAACTTGGTTAGGTGACTTAACTATGTGAAAACGACTTCATAGGTCAAAATGACATTAGAAGAAAATATAGAGCTTCCAAAGACTAAACTAATGACATTTCAATTTTAAAAATCCGATGTCAACTAACAAAGTTGCAATAAAAAAAATTATTCCGCGATATTTCGCGGGATCAAAAAAAAAATTGTATGGAGAGTGGGACAAAACTCAATTACTCAGATTTTATCGAAAATAAAGTTTTATCGAAAACAGTCGATGTAAATATGTACAAAAATCGTAAAAGGGCAACAATATTTTTTATAGACTAGTTACATTTAATATGATATTTTAAGAAAAAGGGAAAAAAAGGGAGAAATGTATAAACAGGCTTCTTAAGAGAAGACTTGAAAGAACTCAAATCTGCTTATAAGACCTGGTCCAGAGTGGTCCGTAATTGTTAAAAGTTTAAATGAAAATGCTAATGCTTGAAAATTACGCTCATAGAAAAGCCAAGATTTCTTCATCTTGTATTTTGCTAAAAATAAATTGTTTTCACTGTTTTCTTTCGCTAAATCATGAAACATACGTTTTTCTTGCGTTTCCATAGTTATCCGCATTTTTTTTAGCACTCAAACTTGAAATATCGCAAAAATCATAATACACTTATTTACACAAACTTTTTCCAGAAAAATTTTTTTTCAAATGTGTTGACTTTAAATGAGCCAAAGTAACACTTAATGGTGGCTATTGCGTATAGAAGGAGGTGTTCCATAAAATTCAATATATTTCCCACGGAAATGCATGACAGAAGTTTCTTTTTCAAGCACCAACGTTTTTGACTTTTGTGTATGGGGGCTGACCAGTGTGCAACGTCACCTTGTGCGCTTATTTATGCCTTTACATATTTATATGCATGAATGTATGTACGAGTAGGTACGTAGTTACATATTTGTAACGGTAGTTCGTCTTAGTAACTTAGTTAGTTATGCAGATTTCCAAAGTGTAAAACTATACCGCCATGAGTGTGTACAAATGTTTATTTGCGTATACTTTTGCTTTTGCCTGTGCTTACTTTATACTAGTTACTTTGTCTGCTGTGGCAGTTTTCTGCGTCACCCACCACTTGCCACCACTTATCCACTGTTTGTGTGTGTGTGTCATGAGAAATTAAATGTGTGCTTAATTACTTAAATCGTTTAAGCTCTGTATGCAGAAAAAAGGATGAAATAAATACGCTTTTTGTGAGTAAAAAAAACACACAACAAAAACAAGAAAGTGCAGAAGACTAGTGTATGTACGTACTATATAACGAACGGCATATAAATACTTTGTAAGTTTGTTGTTTCTCTTCTTGCCACAGACAGTTTGTATAAATATATTATTTGTTGCATACATTTTAATTTAGAAGAATACCTAATGCATATACATACATACATACGTATATAAACAAAATATACATAACTATTAGCTGGTACCAAAAATAAAGTAAGAATTCACCACACACCTCTATCGTAGTCATCGTCGTTATGGAAAACGTTTCTCTCTTAGCTTTGCAAGGTGAACATTTCCTTTTTTCGCCAACAGGGCGGTACGGTCTAATATTTATGCATAAATACATATGTTTGTATGTAGATTTACCTCGTCCAGTACTTGTGTATATTTGCATAAACTTTCTATTAAGGTGCTTAATTGGTTTCGCTGTACATTCTCTGTAGTGCTCAAGGTGCTGGGATTGTATTGAGTATGAGAATATTGTTGTTGCATTCACTTTGTTTATGCATATTTATGCATGCGTTTAAATTTTATAAATTAGTTACTATAAATCACTTAATCAACAGAGCACATGTAAATAAGTATGTAGGAACTACTTTTTCCAAATTGATTTACACTCCGAAATTGCGTATATAAAATAATCTCAATATTACATATGTACGTTAAGAAGCGGAACAATCAGCGGGACTGCAGCCAATCATAGAACCAAGTACATTAGCGACTCCATGAGGGAAACTGCTGGAACTCCACAGATTCATGTAAAATTATAAATATTATTATTCTAAAACAGCCTAACAGGGAAGTAGAAAAATTCCTGCTTAAGCCGAGAAGGAGGAAGCTTTGGGGCCTTTTGGAGTTGATTAAAGTACATAATCCATGGGGACAGCAAATAACCAGCATAGGCATCATCGAGACCTCATTACGCCTATCTTGTCTGGAGGAGTACGACGAGGACACAGAGAATTTTCTCTGCAACTAACCGGCCTACGCTAGAATAATATTCTTATTCCACTATCCCTTTTGCCTATATACTGATCCTAAAGACCTTTTTTTACAATGGGTAGGTATGCCTGAGTTTTTGGGAAAGACATAGCTTTTTCCGGCCTACCAAAATGCCATTCCTTTCCATTCCACATACATTATGGCTAACAAAATAAAATGGTGTCAGTTTTGTGCCGACTCTCGTCGATATCTGTCCAGACAGATACATTTTTGTGAGATACTCTTTCATAGCAGAAAGGCGATCAAAGTGTTTGCCGACAGCATGATATTAACAAAGGTTTGCACTTATGATTTTTGCCGCTGCCCACCAGTGGCCGCCAGGTTAAACTTTCCACTGACAGCAATATAAATCCACGTCCATATAAACACAAGGAACTGACCGCACTTCGGTGGAAATTCTCATCAAAATGCAAGATTTGGAAGCAGATTTGGCCATATTAGTATGCCGATCATCAATCTGCAGTTTGCTCTAGGAAGTGTGAATATGTAATGTGCTGTTTTTGCGTTAAAGCAGCATAAACCTTAGCCTGAAATTTACTGCAGTAATCTAAATGACTGTTTTACTCCAAGCTCCTCACAAAACACTGCAGCTCCTACGCTTGCGTCAATCTTTGATGCGTCTGCAAATAAGTTAAACGTATGGCGACGGGCTCGATCCGTGGCTCCCTGTCGAGGTCAATATTTTGCCTACCTTTTCATGCAAAACAATTTTCTACCGCTTATAGTAATAAATGTTATATTTCACTACCTCTTTTTCAAAACACGTCATTAATTTTTATAAGGTAATCAAATTTAAGTGACCCTCAAGTGTATTACTGCCATACCGAATCTTCCTTGCAACTTGAAAAAGAAATCTGCATAAACCTTTGGCTAGTTGTGCAGGATTTACACCTCAGAGTTCTATAGCAACAATTCTATGTACAAAGGCACATACACGCATGTGATGAAATTCCATTAAATTAAAGTTGTAACTAATTTTTTTATAAGTATAATCGAAAAACGTATTTACGACCCAATTTATGTCTATAATATCGACGTATCTTACTAGTATTCCATGCCCATTATAAACTGTGTACTCACTAATGTAATTTATACTTGACATATCACATTACTACAATAACAATAACAAATACAAAAATGTCATAGAATTTGTGGCGTAGAGAGAATTGTTGCAAAGGCATATTTTCCAAATGATTTCCTCCTTTATCGGAACATTTTGTGTTAATAATTAGGATCCTTTATGGTTTTCCCCTAACGAGGGACAAGAGCCGAAATTTATATAATTTTTTTGTTAATGGATAGAAGCTACAGCACAGTGTGTGTATATATGTATTTATATACAAATGCATAGAGTGAGTATATACATACATACATATGTAAAAGGCTCCGATTTTGCTGGCTTGTTAGATCAATTGAATGGCACACTTCATTTCATTGGAAGCTGACGCAAAAATGCCTCTGTGCAAAATTTCAAATTCACCCAACCATACGATTGACCAAGTAAAATTACCCCAAAAATGGAAAGCCACAAATTTATCGTTTTACCACAAGTTAAAACATGAAAACACCCCACTTTTTATCTAGTTAGTACTGGCCTTGTGTACTTCGCACTGCATGCCGCTAGGTACATGCCACACATACATATATACATGTGTATAAATTACTATATTTTTATGTATGAATGTGCATATACCCAGAGGGAGAAGCATTAGCTTTTACAACACTAACTATATACATACATACCCATTATTAAATTGTATGCTTGTCTTGTGTTCGTTGGTTAGTTTGGTAGTGAAGGGTATCATTATGCTGTCAATGCCTTTTTTAGTAGCCAATACCCAAATTCCCCAAAGAATATCTCAACTGTTTTTGGGTTATGCCTTTGCTATACTCAGCTTACGCAATATTACGTACGTACATACATATATGTATATAGCGTCCTCGTCATTGCCATCATCATCATTAACATCATCATCAGCATCTCATCTATCAGAGTTGTATGTATGTACATTAAGCCGTATCACGTTATATGGACAAAAAAAAAGTTTAGTGTGTGTCAGTTTTATTTGAACACTTATGTCGAAAAAATATTTTTGGTGTAAAAAAATTTTTTTTAGGCCCGCGTTAAAAACAGCTAAATCGCGTTTTTTGTAATAACTTCCTTATTTGATGTCGGATCTCTATGATCTTAATGTCGCAGAAAAGGTCTCGCTCAGCACTATATTTGGCCCATATAAAGTTTCGACCTCAAAGGTTGGCCTGAGTTTTACCTTTAAAAATTTTGGAGTTACTATCCCTAAATTTTTTTATTTTTATCACTAATACAAATCTCTCAAAAAACCATGAGTAATCCCCCAAAGAAATTCTAGCATTTATTCACAAACAAAAAAGTTATAACGTTGTAAAATGAAACACTTGTTTTTTTATAAAAAATTACCACAGAGAAACGACGAAACACGTCAACTTAATTTTTTGCTCCAGATTACGATGGCGTTTTTAGAAGTGCAGTGTATGCACTCCCATTTTCGAGATATTTAAGAAAACATTTTCAGTTTTCACATACAAAGCGATCCGATGTGGGGGCGTATGAGTAACTATTGTTGAGGTAATAAAAATAAAGAAAAGGGGAAAAAACTATACGTACATATATGTATATAAAATGCATATGAGAAGGAAGAGAATTCCCTGCACATAAATTCCAATTTGTTTTAAACGTTCGAAACCTGCACTGAAAAAACAACTTACCCAGATTATGGAAAAATGGGAATGTTTCGGCGCTTAAGACACATTTTCATTGTTTTGATGTACAACTTTCTTTAAATCAAGGAATAAAAACAACGTTTTGAAAGAAAATTTTATTCAAAACAATGAAAATATGTCATTAGCGGCGAATCATTCTCATTTTTCCATAATCTGAGTAATTTTTTTTTGAGTGTGAGCAAAGTAATATAAGCGACGAAGAATTCACTTTCAGAGCTCTGAAACTGCTTTCATAAATATCTCTAAATTTGGAGGACATCGTCATTTTTGGTCTCGGTTATCATAGATAAGAAGATGTTTTGGGGATTAAAGTAAAGTGCGTTGTTTTCAATTGTAGGCTGAATAATTAACTGCATTTCTAGGGCAGACGACGCATCCAGCGCAAGTATTGATAATACATTTAGACTTCCGTTGTCTCTTCTTAGGCGCGTATAATTTTACAACGAACTATAGCAGTTTTTCTAAATAACTTGGATGATTTTACGATACGCACGGATGCAGAAATCGTGAAGCCGTTGTAAGCCAGCGCGTTGTGCTTAGAGATCCCACCTGAATACTTACCAAATCTTCACTACAGCCATTATCATTCAATATAAATAACGTTGATCAGCACGAAAAGTCCAATCATCAATAATTTTTGGCATATCATGTATCCAGTATTGGTAGCTGTTCCATCGCGGTACAAGATTCTCAAGTCAAGCGAGGACTTAGAATACTTGTTAATCAAAAACTCATACTATATGGCGTTACTGCCTCATATAAATAAGAACTTGGGATAATTTTTCAAAAAACAGGTTCTCTGATTTTAAAACGGTATAACTTTTTTGTTTGTGAGTAAAGGCTACAACTTTTTTAGCGGAGTCCTCATGGTTTTTTGAGAGCTTTGTATTAGTGATAAAAATAAAAAAATCTAGGGATAGTAACTCCAAAATTTTTAAAGGTAAAACTCAGAACAACCTTTGAGGTCGAAACTTTATATGGGCCAAATATAGTGCTGAGCGAGACCTTTTCTGCGACATTAAGATCATAGAGATCGGACATCAAATAAGGAAGTTATTACAAAAAACGCGATTTAGCTGTTTTTAACGCGGGCCTAAAAAAAAAATTTTTACACCATAAATATTTTTTCGACGTAAGTGTTCAAATAAAACTGACACACGCAAACTTTATTTTCGTGATACGGCTTAATGTACATTTGTGTAGCCAACATACAGACAAACCCATTTTTCGTAATTTTTCACATTCGATGAGTGGGAAATGTAGAGCATCCATTTTATTAAGAATGCTGAGTTTGCGCAGGTGTGTGTATTTGTGTATGCATACTCGTAATGCGTATGTGTGTGATACGCATCACTTAACCGGTAAATGCCACACACTTTCCATTTTGTGTACACAACACACACTAACGACACTCGCCACCATGAATAAAAACCACAACTCCATGCATACAAATATATCTATCTACATATGCGTTTTTATGTATACATATATATGTATGTATGTACATACATTCTCCCTTTATGTATTTTCTATATATGGCACATTCAATGAAACCCACTTGCTGTGTGCTTTGAAATGGTCAGAGAATGGGTTTTATTGTTGCTTTGTTGTTTTCGTTGTTGGCACACAAACATTCTTACATACATGCAGCAGCAGAATAAAAAGGCTTTTTTAAAGCATTTGGATATCAATGGACCACGTACGAGAACAAACATTTACAAACAAGCTAAAGTTTATACCCAGTTGTGAGGTTGATTCAAAAGATATTTACACATGCTTATGATTTTAACTATACATATGTATATACTTTTTAAAAATTTTCTAGAGAATATTTTCTTTAATTTTACTAAGGTCTTTTAACTTCTTTATACATAGATTTTGTCTGCTTTTTTGGGATTCTCTAAAAGGGGGATCAAAAAGAACTCTTCGTGGAAATGTTAGCGGGTTAAAGTATTCTACGAGATTAAAGCTGGTGCAATTTTACTATATGTATCCCAACAAAATACTTCTATACGATATATATTTTAATCCCTTTTTCCTGTATTTAAAAATTACTTAGATAAAATTTCGGAAATTTAAATTGAAAATAAAAAAATGTTACCTCAGGTAGCAAAACAGTGTGGGGGTTTTGCTATAGTCACATTCTTTTGTGCGAAAGTTAGAAAAAAATACGAGCTATTCCCTAACATGGAAAGAAACAACAAAAACCAAGCCAGCTAGCTATGTTAAGCGCGTCGAACTGAGCAGCCGTATTGCCATGTAAGATAATGAAGGTATTGTACCGGAAATTACCGGTAACTACACCATTTCCAGATGGATTTTAGAAAGCGTTAACTGGGTTTTAGAAATGTCAATTGGATTTTAGAAAAGGGAAATTGGATTTTAGAAAGGGGAAATTGGATTTTAGAAATGTCAGTTGGATTTTCGGAAGCGTGAATTGGATTTCAGAACCTGCGTGTAACATAAATTTTACACAGAATTTTTCGAATAGAAATTCTTTATTGCGTATGAAATTATAATCTACATATGTATACGTAATTATATAAATTTTCGAAAATCCAATTTACAGTTTCTAAAGTCCAATTTCCCTTTTCTAAAATCCAATTAACATTTCTAAAATCCAATTTTCCCTTTCTAAAATCCAATTGACATTTCTAAAATCCAATTTTCCCTTTCTAAAATCCAATTGACATTTCTAAAATCCAATTTCCCCTTTCTAAAATACAATTGACGCTTTCTAAACTCTATCTGGAAATGGTGTAGTTCAATTCAACCGAACTCTGCTGGTGAATGGAAAAAATTCCAATCCACCCGAAGCCCTCTAATGGATAAGTACTGCCTTTTAAAATGTGAATGTATATGGACTCATTCAGTCTATGTATGTTCTGATTATTTGCTAGCAAATTTAGTGTAATCTAATTAGAAAGTAAATTTTTTTAGCTCAACTCAAATGTAAAATTATATATTTTTATACTCAGCTGTACTAGTACACAGAGTATTATAATTTTGATTTCATAACGGTGGATTGTAACATAATGAAATAATCGAGATAGATATGGACTTATATATATCAAAATGATCAGGGTGAAAAGAGAAATCGATTGAGCCATGTCCGTCCGTCCGTCCGTCCGTCCGTCCGTCCGTCCGTCCGTCCGTCCGTCCGTCCGTCCGTCCGTCCGTACGCACGATAACTCGCGTAAAAATTGAGATATTTTGATGAAATTTGAAATGCAAGTTGGTATCGAGACTGGGACGGTTGGTATTGAAAATGGGCGAAATCGGACCATGACCACGCCCACTTTTCCTATATAGAAAAAATCGGATATTTGGTATCTCAGCCACTAATATAGCTAGAGTGATAAAATTTTACCCACGTATTGAGCTCAGGCCCTTATGAAGAAATTTGATGAAGTTCTGGAAAATGGGCGGTGCCACGCCCACTTATTAAGGGTCAAACATTGAAAGTTTTATATGTCATAACTCAGAAACCGTTGAAGATATATCGATGAAATTTGGTATGCGTAATATGCTTACTTAGGCAAATGTTTTGACGAAAAATTATCAAAATCGGTTGACGGCCACGCCCACTTTTATATATGGGAACTATAAAGGGGCCTAATAAAAACATTTTAAGCGATATCTCTGTCAAATATAAAGATCTATCACTGAAATTTTGTGGCAGGAGTCCAACTACGGACATAAAACAAAAAATACAAAAATTTTTGAAAATGGGCGGTGCCACGCCCACTTATTAAGGGTCAAACATTGAAAGTTTTATATGTCATAACTCAGAAACCGTTAAAGATATATCGATGAAATTTGGTACGCGTAATATATTTACTTAGCCAAATGTGTGGACGAAAAATTACCAAAATCTGTTGACGACCACGCCCACTTTTATATATGGGTATTATAAAGTGACCTAATGAAATCATTTTTAGCGATATCTCTGTGAAATATAAAGATAATTCATTGAAATTTTGTGATATGAGTTCTACAATAGACCGGAAACAAAAAATAAAAAAAGTTTATAAAATGGGCGTGGCACCGCCTCTTTTTATGCAAAGAAATCTACGAGCCTATTACTCGACAAATAACTGAGATATTATGACGAAACTTGGTTTATTCACTTTTATAACTTGTGTTAATAGACACGCAAAAATGTATTGAAATCGGTTTATGACCACGCCTACTTTTTAACAAAGATATTTCTGGAACACCCTTTTGGAATTTGTAACGTGAAGTCTTTGTAACTAAAAGTCATAGAGGGATGCAATTTTGCACTAACAATAATATTTATATGCTTATTTGGATGATTGATACAAATTTTGAAAATGGGCGTGGCTGCGCCCTGTATATGCAGCACTCGTTTCATATAAAATACACCCTATATCGAACAAACGCAAACAAACAATGAAAGCATACAGCTGAGTATCTAATGTTCGATTCCACTCGAACTTAGGCTTCCTTACTTGTTTTTTTTAATTTAATTACGGCCCGGGACTATTCTTACTAGGCTATTTTGGAAATTGCTTTTCCAAAGACTACTTCTGCATAGTTCTTTTGAAATATATTTAGTTGTTTTTGGAAGGACAGTTACCAGTATAATACTATTAAACAAAATTTTCATAAATTTTATTAGTGAGTGACATTTTTCCTAAATTATACTTAAGCAAAATTGGATGTGACAATTTATCACGTAATAAAATAGCATCGCATAACGGCTATTGACATCTGTCTATGACTTTTTGTGTTGTTATTGCCTTTGTAATATTTTGCTTGCTCACAAAGGCGCATATTGATACGCATGTACTTATGTATGTTGTGTGTTCTGCTCTGCTTTTAGAAGTGTGCGTTTGCCTTAAAAAGAGAGGGCTAGTATTGCGGATGCTTAAAATGTTAACCGAAGATCACATTTTTACATTAACTTATTTTGCTTGTCCTTTTCTCGTTCAGTTACTTTGTTATTCTTTAGTTTGGATATCAGAAAAATAACCAAAAATTATATACATACATACATGCAATAAAAATATGTATCTTCGTATGTATGTATGTATATATGTATGTAGAATTGCATGTACATATATAAGTATGTATATGTGTGAGAATAAAAATGCCGGAAAAACCTGCAAAGACACGCATGCCATCACGCACGTCTTCACACAATTGGCACGCCGAAATGAACGTTTTAAGAAAGAATTTATTTGTATTCACATAAAATAGCAAAATATGAGGTTTTCTTACGCAGCAGAAAATGTTTAGAAACATATATTAATGTAAATATGCATATGTATATATGTACATATATGTAGATACACACATACATTTCTTTGTAGGCAAAATTTATATTTTTGCATTTACAGTCCATGAAACTTTTACGAAGTCTCACGAGGATTTCCGCACACAAAGCCAACTCAAGTATTGGCAAAGCGCATTGCTGTTATTTTTTTGTTACTATTTTTAGGATGTAGAAGATAATTTGTACATCCTAAGTTATTCACATGAAATGAATATTCGTTTAGATTTGACTTAAATTATTGACCAGCCGGCAGGCAGCTGGGAGTGCAAGTAAAAATAGGCCTAAGCCGTAAAGGATATTTATAAAGGAAATTTTTATTCATCTGACTTATGACTTTTATGAGTTTTTCTTTTCTTATTTGTTATTAGGCAAACTTTGGGTGTTTCATAGCTATTTTACTTTGATAAAATTTGCTCGAGAGATAAGCGTAGTGAGATACATGTGGGATGGCACCGAAAACTGTTCCAATTTTGCAAAATAAAACACTTGCCAAACAATATTATAGTATTTAATATTACACTTTATAAACAAAATCAATACATATACAATATTCGCCGGTTGAAGCCTGGGTTTTTAATTGCGTCCGACCGGTCGTGTGCTAGCTAAAAACTCAACTCGTCGTTCGTCAGTGTTGCCTGCCTAAGGTTAATCTTTTCCCCCTTTCGTCAAAACAGTGTTGCTCTACCAGGTGGTCGTTCAGTGTTGAGTAAATGTGTTTAAGTCAGTTGTCAAATCCCACATACATATATGTATGTAAACACTTCCTGTAACATATGAATTTAAGAATGAAATGTGTTGCTGCATCAAAAACTTAAGCAGGGATTGGCATATTTAGCTAAAATGCAGAGAAAATTTCTTTCGAATAGAAAGTATTTCCTTTTTTTCGGTTAAGTCTAGTACTGAGTTCACCGCCGTGAAATTTTGCCAGCAACATGCAATTATTTTTCCGTGAAATGTTTCAAGAAAATTTTTTTTTCAAATGAGAATAAATGCCAAAACGAAAACTGAACAAATGTAAAAAGAAACAAGTAAGGAAGCCTAAGTTCGAGTGGAATCGAACATTAGATACTCAGCTGTATGATTTCATTGTTTGCTTGCGTTTGATGGAAACACGGTGTATTTTATATAAAGGGAGTGCTAGATAAAGTGGGCGTAGCCACGCCCATTTTCAACATTTTTATCAGTCATCCAACTAAGCATATGAATATTATTCATTGTGCAACATTTCATTCCTTTATGACTTCTAGTTACAAAGATGTCATGTTACAAATTCCCAAAGAGTGTTCCAGAAATATCTCTGTTCAAAAGGCAGGCGTGGTCATAAACCGATTTGAATAAATTTTTGCGTGTCTATTAATACAAGTTATAAAAGTGTATAAACCAAGTTTCGTCATAATATCTCAATTATTTTTCGAGTTATGGGTTCCGAAATCTCGTATATTCCTTTGCCTAAAAAGAGGCGGTGCCACGCCCATTTTCCAAAATTTTTCTATTTTTTGTTTCCGGTCTATTGTGGAACTCATGCTACAAAATGTCAATGATATATCTTTATATTTGACAGATATATCGCTTAAAATGTTTTTATTAGGTCACTTTATAATTCACATATATAAAAGTGGGCGTGGCCGTCAACCGATTTTAACTATTTTCCGTCCAAATGTATGCCTAAGTAAGTAAATCACGCATACCAAATTTCATCGATATATCTTCAACGGTTTCTGAGTTATGACATCTAAAACTTTCAATGTTTGACCTTTAATAAATGGGCGTGGCACCGCCCATTTTCCATTATTTCATCAAATTTCTTCATAAGGGTCTGAGCTCAACACGTGAGTAAAATTTCATCGCTCCAGCTATATTAGTGACTGAGATACCAAATTTCCGATTTTTTCTATATAGGAAAAGTGGGCGTGGTCAAGGTCCGATTTCGCCCATTTGCAATACCAACCGTCCCAGTCTCAATACCAACTTGCATTCCAAATTTCATCAAAATATCTCAATTTTTGCGCCAGTTAGAGCGTTTACAGACGGACGGACAGACGGACGGACGGACGGACGGACATGGCTCAATCGATTTCTCTTTTCACCCTGATCATTTTGATATATATAAGTCCATATCTATCTCGATTATTTCATTGTGTTACAATCCACCGTTATGTGATTAAAACTATAATACTCTGTGTACTAGTACAGCTGAGTATAAAAAATTGGAGCATCGCCTCAGAACCAACTTTCAAATTTTGGCCAATAAAAAAATGTTTATACAAAATACAAATTTCACGTGAAAGTGGAACTCAGTGCTATGCTTTACAAAAGAATGGTAAGTAGTAGCTAAAGTAATGCCTAATCGCTCCCACGCAGCAGCGCAAAGATTCGTTTCCTTCTTTGATTTGGCGCTTGATCATCTAGATGATTCTGGCCGAGTTCGATAAAGCACGCCAGTCGTTTCTGTTTCATACAACCAAACGTCAATTGGAAATGTCAATAGAAGAATAGTCAATCTTCAGCCGATCTTTCCAACGCAATGGAGGTCTCATTTTTCTGCTGCCTTTAGCCGGTTTCGATAGAAATGCTTTCTAGGCTGGAGCACATTCATCCATTCTTCCGACATGAGCTGCCAAATTCTGCAGCGATTTAAAAGTGCGCATGTTTTTTTCGATATTTTGGACGATCGGGAGCACTTTTTTCCTCTCTAGGAAGCGCTCCATCATCGCTCATACTTAGTACGATCCCAATTTTAACTGTGTATTTATTCATCACTATTACTTTAGTACAGACAATTCCAAATCACACGCACATTTGGCCAACGACTCAAGTATTATTTAATTTATTTTAATGAAACTTCAATTAAATTACATTGAGACTTTTTATCAACAAAGTTAAAGAAATATTCAAATGCTAATCCGTATTATCTTACATTGTCTTACTCTTCTGCCAAGGAACAATGTATCTCATCCTTTTTTGATATTCCTACCGTTTGCATGCTAACATGATCAGGGGCGGATTTACCTCTAGAAGCGCCCTGGGCAAACAAATCAAGCCGCGCCCCAATATTTCCAAAAAAACCGTACTTGCCTTCTTGTGGTGAAATTTCATTACTGATATATTTTAGGGATTGAAAAAATTTGATTCGATTCTTATATAGGTACCACATTTTTTTTCCATTTTCTAACCTTCAAAATGATCCGATCTTAAACCCTCATTATTAGGTGGCACAGATTTCGTAATATCATTAAATTGCAGTTCATCATACGAATCTGAAAAACAATTTTATAGTGAAAATGTTTCGTCCTGAAACTAAACTCACAATTTTTGACAGTAGGGTGCCTCCCAGGTAGCGAAATCTGGCTTTCTGGTCCAGAATCTTCCTGGGCTAACCTAGCTGTCGATCAATTGACTTATGCATTTTTACCTTTTTGGTTATGATCAACAACGGAGTCATTTTGTTTTCGAGGAGTTTGAAAAAAAAACAATCAAGTTTAGGAGTTTTCGACAGTAAATCTTTGTCTTTCTGCACTTTCTCGGCTGCACGTTTTTTGTTTCCTGGGCCGCTTAACTTTCTCATATTTGCACTCATTCTTCTATTTTTCACAAAAACATTAATTCACTGACATTTTTTTGATGTTTTTAACTCGGAACGACTTTTAAGATTACATAAAATGTACGCAGCGCATTGCATAGAGGCACGAACTATTAAAATTAACCAGAAACAGAAAATATTCAGATATTAATTTCCTTTGAAAAAGTGAGCTCGCGCATTTCCCCGAAAAAATATTTCAATGCCTACTTGATTATTAAATTTGAAATTTCAATTAAATTTGAATCTTTCACGTCATTTACTGCACACAAGCTACTAAAACTTAGTGCTTACATATCGCTCATTTGCTGCAAGACCGGCATAAATTAAAAAACGTGATTTTCGAGTTAATGCTGCAGAATAGTTAGTTACATCGTACTTCATGTTGACTAAAAAATTCTTTATGATTTTTTGAAAACTAAGCGTTTCAGATACAAACAAAATGTTGCATTTACTTGCGCACCATATCGACGCTTCCAAACAATACTGTACTAAGTCGACTTAGTACATTTTCCCGTTTTTGGCGTTTTCAAGTACTACGTGTCTTAATTTAGATGCTGTCTAATTTTGGTATCAATCGGACAATCCAATCAAAAGTTATAAGCAAAAGTGTACATATAATACAACACGTGATTTTTTCAGAATAAAACCTTTGAGAGCTTGCCATGAAAAACAACGTAGCAAGTTTTTATTTTTTCTTAAGGTTTTATATAAAGCGTACCCTAGCTTTGATACTGTCGAGTTTTGGTGTTGATCGTTCAATCCAAACAGAAGTTACAACTAAGAATGTACTTAGCATACAACTGCAGTTTCATATCGAGTTTAAACTTTGAGAGCTTTTCCTGCAAAACACAGTTTTCAGACTTAGTACAGTTTTGTTTGGAATCGTCGATATGGCGGTTGAATCTCAAAATTGCCCTTCCTGAAAAGTTGTGTATTTTGAAAAGTGCAAATGCAGTAAATGAGCGATATTTAAGTCCCACTGGGGCGAAGGTTAAGAACTGTACCAATGTTTTGAGATGTACTTTGATTAATTTTTTTCTCTGTAAAAAATTTAAAAAATCTTTCATTCTTGTTGTACTCGTAATATTAAAAAAAAACTTTTTTTGATAAATAAAAAAAAATGTTCCTTGTCTTAGTTTTGGCGCCCCTATTAAAACGACGCCCTGGGCAGCTGCCCATGTTGCCCCTATGTAAATCCGCTCCTGAACATGATTAACAATAATAGCTAGAGCAGAACGCCAAATGCCGAACGCAGACAAATCAGCAAAATTATTTCTAATGAGCATTTAATTGCATTCATTTACATTTAAACGTCGCATCTTTACCGCTCCTTCCGTCCACAAGTCAAACTGCGCATTCCTGCTTAGTAGGATAACTTTGGGCTCTGGCGGAAAATTAAAAAGAATATGGCATGAAGAAAACAATGCGAAAATCAAAAAGATAATAAGAGTCAAGCTACAAAGTCGCAGATGAATGCGCAGCCGACATTCATTTACAAACAGGAAGAAAAAAAAAGAATAATTAAAATAGTCGGTCGGCAAGGTGGACTAGGAAATGATATTAACACAAGCACATGTGAAGGATATTCTGCGTAACACACCACAAAAAAAAAAAACAAAAAAGAGTAAGGGAAGTAGGTTTAAATTGGCGCAAGCCATAGAAAGCGGTGAATACGAAATGAGCAAAACTCAATGGCATAAAAATGGCGTACAAAAATAGAATGGAAGCAGACTAAAGCAAAAGCGGGTTCAATGGAGCGCTTCATTGTCAACGAACGGTGCCATTTGAACGCAGTAAAAATAGAAAATGCGTCACAGTTATCTACAACAATAACAATGGCAATAATTACGACAGTTTCACCAGCACCAGTTAAAGTTAGTCATCAAAGCAATGCCGCGATAGCAAAATCAGAGAAAGGTGGCCGCAAACTTTTAGAGACGCCACCGCTGAATGCCTTGTGTTACATTATCGTTGCTTAGTATATATGTATATAGCAAAGAAAATGCAGTAAAAAAAGCGCAGTGCCGTAAATGTGTAGGTACATATGCATGTAGTTTGTATGCAACTTTTCACTGCACACAATACGAAATTAAAATTGCAAATGCATTTGGATTTGAATTTGAAATTGTCGCGCGCAAAATCTTTATCACATGGCAACTTTCAGCTACATATGTACATCTGTATGAGTAAATGGTATTTACCGAGAACAATATTGAAGTGATTGGCCTGCAGGAAGCAGTCACCAAGCATCGTGTACGACTAAGGAACTATTGATACCGACACTCATTTAATGCTATGTTCAGACATGCCAATTTAGCTTGAAATTCCATTGCAGAATTTAGTGTTACAAAATTTAATATTACCTATATATAGAAATGTAAAAGGTTTGATAGCATTTCACTTCTCTGGCATTTCCTACCGCCCGTTATAAGCGTTATATTGAAAAACCTACGCAATTTATGGTAAATTTGTTTTTAGTTGACCATTCATAAATTGCATCGTTGTACAGCAAATGGAGCTCAATTAGTGTTATGTCATAAACAGCTAACAGGTAAGTTTCTCTATTACTTGTCACCCTATTGCAGCAGTCTGTGACTCTCTGACACAAATTTGCAATTTTCACGCTTAATCTTTATAATACATATTTGCATACATAAGCAATTTATACACACATTCACTTGCGCTAAACACTGAACTTTATGTATATAATAATAATAGCAGAGTAGGTACATAGACAATGCATGGCGATTTGCTACATGAAAGCCATTTACGCTTAAATTTTTTTATAAAATCTGCAAACTAATAACAATAACGAAAATGTGGAGAGAGCGATAGCGAAACGACATGCTAAGGTAACTATTTAAGGTGATAGTGAAGACGTTTCAAGCACGAAGCTACAGTTATCGTTTTGAATAGATACCTACATCACATACACAAACTTACTTAACGCTTGGACGTGCCGCCACTACCCACTGTTTGAAAAACTGCTTTTATCTTTGGCTTAGTTCAAATGTTGCATTATTATACTCAGCTGTACTAGTACACAGAGTATTATAGTTTTGATTTCCTAACGGTGGATTGTAACAGAATGAAATAATCGAGATAGATATAGACTTATATATATCAAAATGATCAGGGTGCAAAGAGAAATCGATTGAGCCATGTCCGTCCGTCTGTCCGTCTGTGCGCACGATAACTCGCGCAAAAATTGAGATATTTTGATGAAATTTGAAATGTAAGTTGGTATCAAGACAGGAACGGATGGTATTGAAAATGGGCGAAATCGGACCATGACCACGCCCACCTCCCCTATATAGTAAAAATCGGAAATTTTGTATCTCAGTCACTAATAGAGCTAGAGTGATAAAATTTCACACACGTATTGAGCTCAGGCCCTTATGAAGAAATATGGTGAAATTTTGGAAAATGGGCGGTGCCACGCCCACTTATTAAGGGGCAAACATTGAAAGTTTTATGAGTCATAACTCAGAAACCGTTGAAGATATACCGATGAATTTTGGTAGGAGTGATATACTTACCTAGGCAAATGTTTTGACGAAAAAGTGCCAAAATCGGTTGACGAACACGCCCACTTTTATATATGGGTCTTATAAAGTGACCTAATAAAAACATTTTAAGCGATATCTCTGTCAAATATAAAGATATATCATTGAAATTTTGTCGCATGAGTCCAACTGCGGACATAAAACGAAAAACACAAAAATTTTGGAAAATGGGCGTGGCACCGCCTCTTTTTAGAAACAGGAATATACGAGATTTCTGAGCCCATAACTCGACAAATAATTTATATATAATGACGAAACTTGGTGTGTACACTTTTATTACTTGTGGTAATACATGTTCAAAATTTTAGCGAAATCGGTTTGACGACCACGCCCACTTTTATATATGAGAACTATAAAGGGGCCTAATAAAAACATTTTAAGCGATATCTTTGTCAAATATAAAGATAATTCATTGAAATTTTGTGGCAAGAGTTCCACAATAGACCGGAAACAAAAAATAGAAAAATTTTGGAAAATGGGCGTGACACCGCCTCTTTTTAGACAAAGGAATATACGAGATTTCTTAGCCTATAACTCGACAAATAATTGAGATATTATGACGAAACTTGGTTCATACACTTTTATAACTTGTGTTAATAGCCACGCAAAAATTTATTGAAATCGGTTTATGACCACGCCTACTTTTTAACAAAGATATTTCTGGAACACCCTTTGGGAATTTGTAACGTGACATCTTTGTAACTAGAAGTCATAAAGGAATGAAATTTTGCACAAAGTATAATATTGATATGCTTAGTTGGATGACTGATAAAAATTTAGAAAATGGGCGTGACTACGCCCACTTTATGCAGCACTCGCTTTATATTAATTGCACCGTGTTTCCATCAAACGCAAACAAACAATGAAAGCCAACAGCTGAGTATCTAATGTTCGATTCCACTCGAACTTAGGCTTCCTTACTTGTTAGTGCTAAATTTGATTCTTATTACGAAAATAAAATAAATTTTTAAACAAGTGAGGTGCACTGACATAATCACAAATTCTCTATTTGATATTTTGTCCCTAAAAAAATTTAAAAACAACCACATCTACTTTAAACGAACCCCAGACTAGTATTCCTACAACAACCGCAATTTCCATCAAGTACTTAAACATAATTTAATTATTTCTAATACGCACGGCCTGCTTCTGAAATTGTGTGTTTCGCACACGCCAACGCATTTTCTTCTTGCTCCTTTGTGGTTAACGCAAGCTTGACTAAATTGTACTAAATTGCTGAAAAGCCGCAACCTGCAGCAAAACAACGGCAGCTATTGAATCCGTTTGTCAATTGACATCTGTTGTGTGGGTATGGCAAACAAAAATATTCGCACGCAGACACAATTTTGCCTTTTATATGGTTAACTTTTTTGATTGTGTCATCAGGACAGTTGTACTTAACACATCAACTTGTTGGTGCTTTTGTTTTGTTTTGTTTTGTTTTTTTCGTCACCTGCCGATTTTATTAATATTTTTCTCGTTGTTTTAGTATTTGTGCTGTAGCGATATGGACTCACCAAGTGCGGTAGAATGATACCCTGCAAAAAATGCGGGACGTGTCCGGGATCAATCGCAAGGGAGCATGCGACTAATACAATTTTACATCCCTTTATATGGAGTGAATTGATCGCATTTGTTCGAGCATGTCCTATGAAGAGACTAATTGTTCAACTTGTATACCCGAACGGGTACCAATGTAGATTAATCGCTTTTATCCCGAACTGGTACAAATGTAGATCAATCGCTTTTATCCCGAACGGATACAAATGTAGATCAATCGCTTACATCCCGAACGGGTACAAATGTAGATTAATCGCTTTCATCCCCAATGGGTACAAATGTACATCAATCGCTTCCAGCACGAACGGGTGCAAATGTAAATTTTTCCAAGTTGTTCGCCAAGGCAATTTTTAATAACAATCTTTAAAAAATTGTAAATGTTCGTACATATTTAAATAAAGATTATATAATGTTTCACTTTTGAAAAAAAATCTCAATAAATAAATAAAAAAATTGAAGTTTTGAGTACGAGCGTAATGTAAAGGATTTTTTCATAGAATGTTTTAGGCAAAATTTTGTTAAAATTGGCTAGCGTAGAACTAAACTGGTCTATCTAACATTTTTTCAGAAATCGAGTTATGCACATTTTTGAACTTGAAAATCATAAATTTATCCGTGCAAAATTGATGTAGGGTGACAGGTAACAAGGGCAATGGAAATAAGGTCAATTGACCTTATTTCCCACCCGGTTGGGAAATAAGGTCAATTGACATTATTGCGTTTTCGAGCATTTAGCTTCGCATCGGTCCGTGTCGGTTCGCGTCGCTGCTGTTATTAGAAAAGTTAAGCGCTGCAGGCGAAAATTTGGAATAAAAAATCGCGCGATTTTTAATTCCAAATTTTCATTTTCCTACTTTTTTGCCATGCCGCAGGATAAGGCAAGTAGACATAGTTTTTATATAAATTTTTATTTAGATTTTTGTATAAATAGATATTTAACATACTTTATATTATTATATAATTTATTGAAATATTTTTGCTGTGTTGGCAACTCTTTTTCGACGACCACACTTCACTAAATTCACTTATCAACTAATTTGTAGTAACATAAGAGCGAGTAAAATTGTATTTTCATTCATTAAAAAACGGTACTCATAACGGGTTTGCAGAAGAACTCAGCAAATATTTTCATGAATGAACAAGTTTTAAGCATAGTTGACATTATTTCCATTTGGATTGGGAAATAAGGTCAATTATTTTATTTCCAAATTTTCGTTGACCTATTTGCGTTTTCCAAAAACGCAATAATGTCAATTGACCTTATTTCCCAACCGGGTGGGAAATAAGGTCAATTGACATTATTTCCAATTGTTGGGATAAGTGGAAAAAAATTAAACAACTATTTACAGCGAAAGTTGAGTGTATAGCTATTTCACGAAAAACCATTTTCGATCATCAGCACTCTTTTCGGAAGTGGATGCACCGGGGATTGAACCCGAGTCCATTCCATTTTCAGCCGCAATGACCCAACGCATAAACACACTCGGCCATTGAGACTCTGTGCAAGCTGTTGGATTTTCCCCACTTTTGCCTTTTTCATTTTCAACATTAACGTTAGTGTGTATATGCTTTTGCATATATTTTCCACTTACCCCAACAATTAAAAATTAATGAAAATGCAGGACATTAAAAAATGTTGTAATTTGTACCACCGATTCATCACCCCTTTTACCTGTCTCTCCACATGTAAACCGCAGAGATGAAACAGAAAACAATCCAGAAGATTTTCTACCAGCCCGCCGTGGAGAAAACTAGGTTACTGTTAATTTTCATGCAGAGGTGATCATTTACGAACATGTGTGTTATATTTGCAATTAAATTACTTCCTTTCACATATTTTTTGTTGTTTTATTCATATAATTTTCAATTTGTAGTTCACACTTCCTTAAAAATTGACAATTCTAAAGTGGTCTATGTAACAAGTTTTCTTGTTACATATAAATATTATATAAAAAACATTTCTATAATAATTTTATTTTAATGCAGAATGTTAAGTTAACTATTAAGCTAACATAATAACTTACAATATTCACTTAACATACATCAACAATCGCACACAGCATTAAAACGCGTTTCATCTTTTTTCTCCAATTTTGTATTTTGTTAGATAGACCAGTTTAGTTCTACGCTAGCCAATTATTATTCATCATTGTTATTAAAAGAAAGGGTGTTCAATTCGTTTTACCGGTTGTTCTACAATTTTTTAAATACATTGCATATTTTTGTAAAATTTCTACATTTAAGGAATCTAGATTTGTACCCGTTCGGAATGAAAGCGATTAATCTACATTTATACCCGTTAGGGATGAAAGCGATTAATCTACATTTATACCCGTTAGGGATGAAAGCGATTAATCTACATTTATACCCGTTCGGAAACAATTGGTCTACAATTAGTCTACATTTATACCCGTACGGGAACAATCGGGGACTAATTGTGGACCGATTGTTCTCGAAAGAGATCAATCCGGGACAAATCTCTTTCGGGATGAATCGCACATTTTTTTGCAGGGTATGTTCCAGGAAAAAAATGAGTCGAAGAAAAGAACATCTGCCCGCAAATGGTAAAATCTTTGTACAAAAACCTAAAAGGCCTCAGGAAATAATAATCATGTTTTGATATATGCAACAACTTTTATGTGAGCAATCCAACTGTATGAACATAGTGGCTGCTAGTTCCCACTAATACACTTAGGTCCCGAGAGTCCCATTCATATAAGCTGTATGAAATAAGTAGTCGATTTTTTTATGATTATTGAGGAATATAAGTTTATTCTTATATATCGTTATGCTTATGCTTTAGCCTCTTCGTAAAAATATTTTGTCTGAGGAGACCCCTAGTGGAATTTTTGGGCGGATAATTTTCCAGAACAATTTAACTTTCTATTGGCCTTCAAAATGCAGTTACTTTTGGATTTTTCCAAGAAGTGTTCAAAAAGACCGCTTCGTGGAAATATCAGAACGTTAAATTATTCTAAGAAATTAATGCTCTTGAAATTTTACTATATATTTGCTAACAACTTATTTCCATACGGTATGTATTTTAACCCTTTTTTCCATGTGCGCGCAGTTTTCATTCTCACTTCAATCAACTGCTGACCGAAGTATGTCATCCTATTACAGAAGAGTCTGACTACCAAATTTTTTAATTTTAAAGTTTTTATTATTATTCTGGAAAGTTTCAGCCTTCAGCGAACTACATATTTATTTGGGGACCCATTTCCGGCAGATTTGATATAGTGCTGACGGCACGTGTCCCGGCAGTTGACCGACAGTCAGACGGAATCTGTTTTTATGTTATGTTATGTTTGCTGACTGTTTACAAATTTTTTTAGCTTTCAGAAAAAGGTTCGATGGAGGTTTCAAATTTAGAAACTTTGCACCCTTCCCCGCGCCAGTTGTCTGGGAACTGAAAGTGCTGACTTTACAATAACCTTCCATTACAAAAATGCAATCTATTCTGAAAATATAATCCTTCCGTAAACTCTTTGATATTTTGGTAGTGGGCTCCCCGACTATAACATGCCATGACCGTTCTTTGCACTGCTTTGCGTCATTCCCTTACATTTACCACTTTCCTTTTAAAGCCATGCGCTCTTACTCAAGCCTATTTTTATGGTGTCACTTTGCTACCTTTTAAGTTGCTATTTTCTGCCGTGATTGTTTGCTTTGCTTTTGTTTGTTATATACAAAATAACACATACACACATATACGCAAAGAAACATTCGCTTGTGTTTGTTTGTTTGCCTTCGAATATCCTTAACGCCACCGTCAGCACCGGCAACGCCGCTGTACAGAACAATGACTCATTAAGACTCATCTAAATTCTAATGAAATTCAGTAACCATTAAAAAGGGTTTCGTTACAGTTTTGCTTATTCGGCCTCTTTTTGCTGCCAACCTCTGGCCTCTGCCCTCTGTAAATACACATACATCTAGCAGTGTGTCTGTTCTCAAGTTGATTCTGCTACTGCTTCTGCTTCTGTTTTTGTTTTCTTTTTTCTTTTTCTTCTTTTTGCATTCACTATTATTCAAATACTTTTTGTTATAGCAAATATCGTACATATAAGCATCCAGTTGGCTTCTGTCTATAGTTATTCTCATCTTGTTTACTTTGCTCTGCGTTGCTTTGACTTTCGTTGCCAATGATGCTCCAGCAGCCAAAGCACACAGCCTTTCCTTCACCTTTGCTTACATGTATGTTTGTATGTATGTAGGTACATGGCACACGTTGAGATTTTATTTAATTCGATGAAAATGATTTTTTGAAAAAGCTATTAACTTTTATGTGAATTTAATATGGAAAGAAAAACACACACACAAACACACAGCACCCCGCTAAGTTAATGCTTACTTAATGGAAATATTAAATATTTAAATTATACGAAATAAAGCCGAATCAAGTGACGCCTTCGCTAAGCACACATGCACCCATATACATATATGTAAGTATGTTTATTTGTGCCTTGTCTGGCATATAAATTGTGTGTGTTTTATCAACGAAAATACCCAAAAACTAGCTCTACTACGGAGTGTGAGATCAAGCGATTTGTGATGAGACTATTTTAGTGTGTTAGCTGCGAATCACAACACGTTTAATTAACTCCTTAATTAATGTGGTTGATATAGTCGGAGAGATAGTTTTTGTTGAATTAATGAGTGTTATTTAGATTAGTTGGGGAAAAGACAATGTTATGGAATATTTAAGAATACGGATATGGTGTTTGTAGAATACAAAACCACCCAGTAGAAAATATCTAGAGCTCTCACTTGATGGAACCCGGGATGAATTAAAGATTGGTGGCGTGGGCACCAAATTTTGCAGTGTCACTGCCAGGCTGCACTGCAGGCATTGAAAACTGCGTTAACCTCTTCAAAAATTGTACATGAATTTAACTTAAAAATGGAATAAACTTCAACTGTGGCGCCAATTAACTTGCAAATTGCGGATAAGCAGAACAAAAAACTAGACCGCAGCCAATCATAGGATCAAGTAGGAGACCGTAGTTAAAATAAATAATTTGTATAGTGTTCAATAAACATTTGTGTCTGATGAAGCATCAATATAATAAATAAATATACATAAACATATAAAGCCAATAATGCCTTCGTCGCTATACCCAAAATAAACTAATATGCTGCCGTCAAAATAAATATTCTATACGCTCTATTTCAATGTTTGTAACAAAGGCAAAATAAAAGGGTAAATGTTTGCACACAAAAGGTCAAATCGCATATATTTATGCAGTTTATGCTATGTTACACACTTACTATAACATACATACACAAACAAAGATTGCTGCAGCAAAACTCAAGTGGGTTTTTCACAATCCTAAATATTTTAGCTACAAATTTCCTTTGGTTTTACCATATGCAATCGTAGATAAATTGCACTGAAGTGGACCCTGGGGTATAAAAGAAGCGCTCGTGTCGTAAAAAAGAAGCAGCAAATATCCTTTTTCTTGGCTTTTAAAAAAAACAAATCTCTACCCTTTTTGAAAAATTTGGGGTACTTGATTTGAAATCAACATTTATTTTTTATATTTCATATGAACACTAAACTTAAATCCACCAATCGAAACTTAAAGTTCACTCTGGGAATAAAATGGCAAATAAAAATTTACATATATTTGCACTTACATACATATATGTTTAGGTGTACAAAAATATGCGCAAGAGTTCGCATTGAAACAAAGCTGCTGATCTTTCGTTTGTTCTTTCTTGATATGCATTAATTTTGACATTTTTGGCGCCACTAAAACGAAACCACAATGTCACCAGCGCTGACAACGAGCGCAACAATGATGAGGGGAAAATGGAAATTTTGTGCGCATAATGTATTTATGTACTCGTATACACTATCATATATATACTTATGTATGTGTATCCATAAAATATTGGCATTCACATGCTCATATGTACATACTTACGCCGACGCAAGTTAAAGGGCAATAGCATTAGTGCAGCGCACCAAAAGCCAAGCAAAGATTGCATGCATGGCGATGAAATGTACCGGGTACATACATAGTAAGTGCGTTATAGCAACAACAAAGTGGTTTAATAAAAAATAATATACTAAACTCTTTATGTATCCTGCTGCAAATTGCGCTAGTTCCAGGCTAGTGCAGAGCTAGTTCAAAATGAGACAGGCTTTGTCCTCGTTCTATCCCAACGCAATGCTTTTAACTGTGTTTTTAACACAGCGATGTCCTACGAAGTGGCAATTATCCCCCTCTGCAGAACTTTGGAACGCGTTCTAAACAGTCATAGCATAGTTTAAAAATCAATAGTTCGTACCTAGTTCAAAAGAAAGCACTTCAGGACTAGTTCAAAAATGGTCGATTTTTGACTGGGCATTACAAAAATAATCCTCAGCCGGCAGAACACTTAACACACAGAAAATAAATGCGGCATAAAATACCAAGTTTTTGAAACTTAACCATACAAAAGGTGGAATTATCCGCATTCACATACAAATGTCAAGTAATATTACTTTGGTAATATGTACGTTCGTTTAATCAAGTTCCAGCAAAAGACAGGAAAAAAGGGCATTATTGTAAAGTGCAACATTTTTATTGCTCAACTTTTAACTAATAGCTGTAAACATGACGCCACAATAATAGATTGTTCCGCTCTGCATTGCTTTAGAACCAGTTTGGAGCTAGTTGTGAACTCTCTAGTTCTAGACTATCGCTTTTCTGGACTGTTCCGTTTATTAGGTGCAGTGTATACACAAATTTATGTATTATTATGTATACATAAATTCGGCGTATGTATTTGGCTTTGTATATAACATAAGTGTGCACCATCAGCAGATTATGACAGCATGTGGGTGCGAAAATTGAACGGTTTATTGCCCTATGCCACTCCAGTTCTGTCACACATTTTCCAACAAAAATAAAAATATGATTCATCATGAGCGTGTGATTTTATGGCAACAAGAATTATCTATAACAAACACATTTTTCTCTTCTTTTTTCTTATTTATTTTTTTTTTTAATTTATAGTATGTAGCTTTTGCTTTTTTTTTTTTATATATATGAAGTTTTGAAGTAAAAAGTTATCAACAAACTTTTTAATTAAAAGACTTTTTTAACAAATATTATTTTGTATATTTGCTCAAAGTAATAAACTGTTTTATAAAAGTAAATATGAAAAAAAAGCCAGCCTAATCTAAAGTAAAGAGTGCCCAGCTTATTTTCAACTTAAGCATAGTACTGATTTCGAGTTTCACGTGAAACTGCTGTCAAAATTCATACAAAAATACTGGTTGTGAGACATGTGTGAAATTTCACAGATATTTCACGACAAAGTTTTACTGAGTTCCTGCCGTGAAAACGTTGCGCAACATTCTAGCAACACAGCGGGGCAGCTTCCATACATTCAGCGGAAAAAAATAGAAGGAGTTGTCGTAGGGCTTTGAAATTTTGCACACAGGTTATACATGAGCTAGCTAAGAAAATCTCTGAAAATGGTTGAAATCCGTCAACTCCTAGGGGTACCTCCCTTGGACCTATAGTAAAAAATTAAAAAAAAAAAATGAAATACAAATTTTAATTTCAGCTCAAAAAAGTAAGATATCTTTACGAAACTTAGCATATCAGTTACCCTCATAAAGGGCATTGACGGTACAAAAAATAATTGAAATCGGCCACTCCCTAGAGGTACCTCCCTTGGACCTATAGTAAAAAATAAAAATAATTTTAAATTCAAACCTGTACTTAATTGTGAATAAAGAAACGCGTTCATTGATTTTCATGATTTATTTATGGGCAAAAATATTTTTTTTCTCCATACATTTATTTATAACTGCGAAACTGTTGCCTATATTGCGAAACGTTATATAAACAGATGAAAGTACTTGTAATTTTTGATTTTTCTAAATTTGTTTAAACAAAATCCGACTAGTGGTTCTTGAGTTATGTTAATCAATTAGCTGAAAACTGTTGTACTGTATAATACAATAAATTGAGAGGGGGCACCTGGGGGCACTTGAAATTGATTAAAAATGTAAAAACAGATATGAGACAATGTATTAGTAGTGATTTCCAACTGGAGGCAAGTGGAGCCAAAATTGCAGGTCCAAATATATGGAGAAAAAAGGGATTTTTGTTATATGTTCATAAAAATAAACAAAAAAAACTTAAGTCTCTGCAGAGTTTAGTTCTTCAATTTTAGTAGACTGACATATCCTACTTTAAATAAAAAATAAAAAGGAAAATGTTAGCTCACATAATAAAAGATTATTTATTTTGAAATTCTTAGGTTTAAATTAAGTTGGTTCGGTAAAACATACAAGTACTGAGTTTGAGACGGCTATAAAAAAAAAACTAGCAGTCAGATCGGAGTAATTCTTTTTGATTTGGTTGTACCATTTTGTCTAAAATTCCAAAATATCACTGCATATTGCATGAAGAGTATGTTGACAATTTGACTTTTTTCCGCAAAATCCCCAGTGTCGCCATTTATTTTCGAGTGAAAAGTGACATTTGTTGAAATCGAAATTTATATTTCGTATAAAATTTTTTTATTGGCCAAAATTTGAAAGTTAGTTCTGAGGCGATGCTCCAAATATTTTCTTTTTACATTTGCTTAGTTTTCGTTTTGGCATTTATTCTCATTTGACAAAAATTTTGTTCTTGAAACATTTCACGGCAAAATAATTGCATGTTGCTGGCGAAATTTCATTGCGGTGAACTCAGTACTAGGCTTTACGCTGGTAGTTGGTTGCGACATGGCGTATGAGTGACTTTTTTTTTTATTTTTAGGTGAATGTTGAGAAACAGCTTTATATACATAAGTATGTAACTTATTGTCATTTTAGTGCTATAAAAAATAATTAAAGTGCACCTAGTGTAGTGTGTAGAGTGCTACCTTGTCATGTCGGCGTTTACAGGTTCGAAACCGACACCAACACCAAATTAAAATGAGTTAAATTTTCTAATACCGGGGACAGACATCTAGTATTTTTTCGTAGCAATTTCATAATACCATATATCTGTCACCAAATATAATATTCTTCAAAATACTACACGAGCATCTTAGTATTTTTGTAGTAAAAAATCCAACTCTCCGTAGGTTGTAATTTTGTGGTATTCTCATTGTGAATTCGCATTTCCCACTGAACATACATAAAAAAAATTAAAAATTAAAAAAGCAAACAAAATATTTACAAATTCTAAAAGCAAAAAGAAACGTACATATGTATGTACATAAAACGGATCAAACCCATTTAATAAAAGATATGTGGCGTGAGAACATTCAAAAACTGAGAGGTGTGCATAAGAACGGTGCGCAGAACTGAAAAAGCGGCACAATATTGTGCTGTCCGACAAAGAGCTGGTACTTATTAGATATTCATGTTATAAAACAGTATTGGTGAAATGGAAGGAAGCGATAAAAACTTTAAATTCCAATTACGTGATATATGCATTACGTAAAGAGGACCCGCGCTTTTATTTATGTTGATACATATACAGAAATACTTTGAAGAAATACGTTAAATGTATGCTTAGATTGAAATTAAGATCCAAATGAACTAAGGACTAATATAAATCTTGTTCAAAAATATAAAAAAATTATTTTTTTTCCTTTTTAGTAAATTTTATATTAATATTAAATAAAAGCTTTTTAAAAAATTTTTTTTTACTTTGTTTTTTTTTTATGTTGTTTACTCCCTTTTTCAGAAATAAAAAAATGTCATTTGACACTGAAATAACCAGTTAATGTCTGTCATTATGGTAGTATTTTAAATACCACAATAAATTTACCAAAATGCAAATACCAGATGTCTGTCCCCGGTATAAGTAAGTAATTATGCGAGTGTATTTCTGATATGAAAAAGCTTCTCACAAAAAATGAACATGCTTTTCGGAGCTGATATAAAACTCGTAAACCCACTTTGTAGAAGAAAAGATTATAGAGCACAACTCGAATAGGTGAGAAGTTCAGCCATCATAACTGTATGTACAAAAGTACATACAAAAGTACATACATACATATGTATGTACAAAAATGCATATCTACAATGATGTTGTTCTATACACAAATTAGTCTTCTACTATTTCTATTTTTTTTCTAGTTTGCAACAGCAAACAATTTTTATATTTCCGAGCACGATTTTTCTGTCGGAGAGATTCATATCTACAATTGGCTCTGTGTGGGCGCATTCGTGATATTTCAGCTAAGCAAGGAATAAAAGAAAAAGTTTAAATATACACAAAAACTTATGTATATATGTTCTACATATACATATACAGATGAATCTGTACATATATGAATGTATATTTCCTTGCCCTACACGCGATTAGTTTTACTCACACAGTCTCTCTATGTGTATATAATGTATGTATGTATGTAACTTTGCTCCACATACATACATATTATTCCATGCAAACAAAAGACATATATACTTCCGCGTCTGTATGTATATTTATACATATGTCCATGCATACATATTTCTAGCAAAATTGCAATTTTGCTAGAATGGCGAATGAAACGTTGAACTGAATGCAATCGTGAAGGTGGCAAGCGTGCGACAATTGCGGAGATTGTTGATATGTAGGATGCTGGAATGTAAAATCATACACATATATGTATGTACATATTTCCTTTCCAACGCAAATGGTCATTAGGAAACACTTTTTGCCTTGTATATTGTTCATTCATATACTAATTTTCTCCCAAATTGATAACAATATTTTTTTTAAAGAAAGTGGCGTAAAAGATCTAAAAATCAGAAGATTACACTACTTGTTTGAGACAGCGTTTATTTAACAAGCAGAAATATTTTGGCGCTCGCGAACAAATCGTCACTTTGCGACAGATTGGAAGTTCATAATGCCGCACTATATGTTAATATCTACACATATATATGTATGTGCTTGTGTTATTTATATCTAATTTAATGTTATAATATGACTTAAATCATGTAATACCAGCTAAGCTGTTTTGGCTTTTTGTTACAAAAAGCCGCATATACATGCATAGACATATCTATAGATTAGTTAGCATAAAGCCTCGAAATTTGTATTTATGCACTGCAGGCAATAATAATGCTGTCGCTTTAGTCAGATCATTGCTCATTTCTCATTTTCTCATTTGCCATGCCGCATTTCCCATTTCTCATTTTCCAATTTTCCCATTTCTCATTTTCTCATTTTCATTTTCATTTGCGTTTTCATTTCGTTTACCCAAATTTAAGTCAACTGAGCAGTACTTAGGCTTAACACAACTTACATGGAGAAGGAAAAGAGCAAGTGCAAGGGGGGCGATATCTAAAATGGCTTAAGCTTTTATTTCGTTGTCCTTGCCGTTAACCGCACATTAAGCCAAAACTATTTGCAAATGAAGCAAAAGCTCATTTAAATAAATTTATGTTGTTATTGCGGTTGTTGTTAGCTGCTGTTGTGCCTTTCGCTTAATTCATATAAGATTTATTGTATAAACGTGTTGAAAATGCTGCTTTTATTCCAACTACAATCTTGCTCTGTATTCTTTTTAAGAAATAAAAGAAAGAAAAAAGTTTCTATTTTTCTTTTAATTTTCATAGTCGTCAATAACTCAGAAATGCCGAGCCGCTTTAACCTCATGTCAGTTGCTTACGTGCGACAAACGATAACGTGCAATGCATACAAAGGCCCAACAGCTGTGGGTTCTTTTGTAGTGGGCGCCATGGCGTATGAGTAATTAAAAAGCGTTTACTTGTATATACATTAGACAGTATCGCAAAAAAATAAAGTTCCCGGTACGCCCCTCATATGATGTCTCTTTGGAGGACATTTCCGGAAACAAAATTCTATTTGTTTGGACACCGCTAGATGTCGCCCAAACACATTGATTTCATATCTTCGGTATTTATAGTCCGATCTCTAAGCTTAATACACTAATGCTCTTGGCGTGAAAGGAGGATTTCTACTATGTACAAGGCCGTATTTAGGGGGGTTTGGGTCTTTGAACCCCCCACGTAGATAAATTTTACTTCTATTATATTCAAAGCTATATGTTGAAAACACTAGTTTACAAATAATTAATTTGAGAAAATACTAAGAATTTCAGGTATAGGCGAGGGCTGGCAAGAACCCGCTGAGTTCAAAACCATTTTGTTATGGTTACGGTTTTGAGATAACGTAATTTTGGGTTTTTTTGGTTACAACTTCAATCAAAAATTGTTTTCGTTGAAGTTACAAATACCCGCAAACTGTATAACTATACTAACTTTTCAGTCAGTATTTTTTTGATTTTTTGCGATTATTGAAAAAATTTGGTTTTTATTAGGGTTTTTATAAGAAGTTGTAAAAATCACGAAAGTTTTTTTCTTTTTAAAATTATTCTGTTTTATTGCAAACGTTTTAAGTGTAATATTAAAAATATTCGATGAATACTTTATTTTCGGCGATTTTTTCCAAATGAAACCAAAAGGATGTTTGATGGTCGAAAAACTCGGCTAGGTGACCCAGCTATATGAAAACGACTTCACAGATCAAAGGACATTAGAGGAAAATATAAAACTTCCCAAGCACTGTTTGCCAGCATAACACCAACAATCTCAAAAAATAAGCTGTTGCTGTTCTGGGAAAGTTATCATAATTTTTTGAGAACTTTTGAGTTTCAATTTCCTTTGCAAATATCTGAAGGCGAAGCACAGAACAGTCGAATATATTTATTTGTTTATTTGTGCTGTTGCTTTACTGTGTAATTTCAAACAGATCAATTGACAGCAAAGCACAGATAAACAGAATTTTAGTTTTCAGTGCGGCTTTTTATACTCAGCTGTACTAGTACACAGAGTATTATAGTTTTAATCACATAACGGTGGATTGTAACACCATAAAATAATCGAGATAGATATTGACTTATATATATCAAATTGATCAGGGTGAAAAAAGAAATCGATTGAGCCATGTCCGTCCGTCTGTCCGTCTGTCTGTACGCACGATAACTCGCGCAAAAATTGAAATATTTTGATGAAATTTGGAATGCAAGTTGGTATCAAGACTGGAACGGATGGTATTGAAAATGGGCGAAATCGGACCATGACCACACCCACTTCCCCTATATAGTAAAAATCGGAAATTTTGTATCTCAGTCACTAATAGAGCTAGAGTGATAAAATTTCACCCACGTGTGGAGCTCAGGCCCTTATGAAGAAATTTGGTGAGATTTTGAAAAATGGGAGGTGCCACGCCCACTTATTAAGGGCCAAACATTGAAAGTTTTATATGTCATAACTCAGAAACCGTTGAAGATATATCGATGAAATTTGGTAGGCGTGATATACTTACTTAGGCAAATTTTTGGACGAAAATTGCCAAAATCGGTTAACGACCACGCCCACTTTTATATATGGGTATTATAAAGTAACCTAATAAATAAAATAAAAGCGATATCTCTGTCAAATATAAAGGTATATCATTGAAATTTTACGGCAGGAGTTCAACTGCGGATATAAAACGAAAAGCATAAAAATTTTGTAAAATGGGCGTGGCACCGCCTCTTTTTAGAAGCAGGAATATACGAGATTTCTGAGCCCATAACTCGACAAGTAAATGAGATATAATGACGAAACTTGGTGTGTACACTTTTATTAGTTGTGGCAATACATGTTCAAATTTTAGCGAAATCGGTTGGCGACCACGCCCACTTTTATATATGGGAACTATAAAGGGGCCTAATAAAAATATTTTAAGCGATATCTTTGTCAAATATAAAGATAATTCATTCAAATTTTGTGGCATGAGTTCCACAATAGACCGGAAACAAAAAATATAAAAATTTGGAAAATGGGCGTGGCACCGCCTCTTTTTAGACAAAGGAATATACGAAATTTCGGAGCCCATAACTCGACAAATAATTGAGATATTATGACGAAACTTGGTTTATACACTTTTATAACTTGTATTAATAGACACGCAAAAATTTATTCAAATCGGTTTATGACCACGCCTGCCTTTTGAACAGAGATATTTCTGGAACACTCTTTGGGAATTTGTAACGTGACATCTTTGCAATTATAATAATACAATGGCGCTATTATATAATAATAATAATAATAATAATAACCCACGCCCTCCAATCCCGCCCGACCGCACGAGAGGCGCACCCGCATGACGTACGGATATTTTTTATTTACATAAAATGCCGAGGTGTTGAGTGGCAGGAGTTTGTTAAGCGTCGAGATCTTAAACTGCTCAGCTACAGAGAAATAAAATCATCAGCTGAGTATAGTACAATTGAAGTTAGTCTTGAGAATTATAAAAGAATAATCGCTACTATGTGTTAAGATAAGACAGTATTTTTTCCCTTATAATGAAAAGTGAGTCCGAAATATCTAAAAAGCTGGAATAGGAATTAAAGCTCTTACATAAACCCCGGAAAGGTTCATTTAATTCAAAGTTTGATTTACACTGCTTTAAGTAGATAGGGTTGAAGTGTCTTGTTGAACGAGAAGGAATGTTAAAGTTTATTTCAGCTAGCAAGAAAGGAGAAAGAATTAAGCCATTCAAGAGCTTAACGATAAATATTACCCCTAACATTTCTCGTCGACTTGCAAGAGTCGGAAGATTAAGGAGTTTTAAACGGCTAGTATACGGTGGAAGATTGTAACCAGAATCCCAAGGCAAATTTCTTAAAGCAAAAAGCAAAAACTGTTTTTGGACTGACTCTAAGCGATCAGAGTGAATCTGATAGTATGGATTCCAAACTATGGAACCATATTCCAATATAGGTCTTACTAAAGTTGTAAAGAGTGTTTTAGTTATGTATGGGTCGCTGAATTCCTTTGACCAACGTTTTACAAACGCTAAGACACCTCTTGCCTTATTTGCTGTAGCATTAATATGAATGTTGAAACTAAGTTTGCAGTCCATTATTACACCTAAATCCACAAACTCATTTACTTGTTCGAGGCCAAAGCCATTTATTGCATAAGAAGCTGGCTGTACGGTTTTCCGGGAAAAGCGCATGAATTTACATTTATTGAGGTTAAGTGGCATTAAGTTAGTGTCACATCAAGAAACTAAGGAATTTAAATCTTCCTGAAGCAAAGTTCTATCATCAAATGAAGAGATTGATCTAAAAAGCTTTACGTCGTCCGCATACAATGAAATTTTTGAGTGTTTAATTGTAGTAGTTATATCGTTAATAAATAGCAAAAACAGAATCGGGCCAAGGTGACTGCCTTGAGGAACTCCTGAAGTAACATTAATAATAGACGAGTAAGCATTTTTGAAAATCACCCTTTGTGTTCTATTTAAAAGATATGAAGATATCCATTGCAAGAGGCTGGGCTGAAAGCCAAGAAGATCAAGTTTAAGAATCAGCAAGGAGTGATTGACTTTATCAAATGCTTTGCTGAAGTCCGTGTATATAACATCAGTGGGTAAGTTTTGAGAAAATCCATTAGAAATACTAGTGGTAAACTCCAGTAGGTTTGTGACCGTTGATTTACCCTTACAGAACCCGTGTTGTGAATCACAAATTAATGAGGACGTTGAATGAGACAATCTATTGGTAACTATTGCTTCAAATAATTTAGGAATAGCCGAAATATTTGCTATACCTCGATAATTTTCTATGGAGGACCTACTCCCGCTTTTATGAAGGGGGATAATGAATGACTCTTTCCATAGCATAGGGAAAATGCCTTGTTCCAAGGAACTATTGAATAATGCAGTTAGTGGTTTAAACAGGTTTATGGCACATTTTTTTAGAAAGCATGTTGGTATCTGGTCAGGACCATAACTAAATGACTCTTTTAATGATAATAAGGCTGACAACACGTCCTCTGCAGATATATATGGTTTGTAAATTGATGTATTAGGAGATAATCGATATGGATAGTTACGAAATGGAAGTTCTTCTATGTTGGAATAATTATGTTTGAAAAATTGTGCAAAAAGATTGGAAATTTCTTGACTATCACTTGAAGTGTTGTCTTGATATCTCATAGCAGACGGAAACCCATTAACTTTTCTCTTGGAGTTTACGAAACTGTAAAACGATTTTGGATTACGAATAAAATTAGACTTAATTTTACGTATATAGGCTCTATAGCAATTTTTATTTAACACAAAGTATTGGCGTCTAAGCTCAGCATACTTTAAGTAGTCGGCATGCAAGCCCGATTTCTTGTATGATTTGAAAAATCGGGATTTCTTATTTTTTAAAGTTTTAAGCTCTTTTGTGAACCAAGGTTGTAATGGCTCACTGTACTCACGAACACGTTTAGGCACAAGTTTTTCAAATAGGCAATGAATAATTTTATTAAAAAGTAAAACGTTTTGCTCGACATCGTTATTGAATTTTGGCCATGTTAAACTAGCTAACTCATGATTAAGTTTTTTAAAGTTGGCCTTGGAAAAATTATAATATGTACTTGTGTTAGCTGAACTAGAAATGCAGCCATTAATATTGTTTACAATTTCGTATGTAATCTCTAGAGAAGGGTGGTATAAGTCCTCCGGTAGAACAAGAGGGTCACAGCGGTGAAGGACATACTTAGAGCTATCATCTACAAAAACTAAGTCTAAGATTTTCCCGTACGCATTCTGAAATATGTTCACCTGGTTGAGGGAAAGATCGGCAATCTGATCGAAAAAGCTATTCATGTCCGATCTCGATGAGTTCGGAATAATATTCTCCTCTGAAACGCTCCAAGAAATGCACGGAAGATTAAAATCGCCTAACACAAGCATAGAGTCAGAGGAGTTCATCAGCGCGTGTACATCTTTAAGCACAGATGCTAATTCCATATACACGCTTATATTGCAGGCTGGCGGGATATAGCAAGCAAATAAATAAATCCAATCCTTTCCTTGCTTAATTCGAATGCAAATCGACTCCACACCACCAATATTAGGTGTACTGACCACCTCAGAATGTAATGAGGACTTTACAGCAAACAAGACACCACCGCCGATTCTGTTTACGCGATCATTTCTATACACCTGATAATGGTTACAAAAGATTTCAGAATCGAAAACATGAGGCTTAAGCCATGTTTCGGTAAAAGAAATTACATTATAGACGCAGTCAATCGTTTTTAAATAAAAATCACTTAATTTGGTGTTCAGGCCCCTGACATTTTGATAGAAAATATTTAATGCGGAATTTAAGGTTATACTCAGTTTTTTGAAGCAGTACGAGAAATTTTCGCCGTATTGTGACCATGTATTTTAGGCCTGTTTTCAAACTCGCGAACAAAAGCACCAGGTGGCCAAAATGAACTGTTCAGTAAAGTTTGATAATCTTGAGGAGATACATCAATTTTAAAAGAAGAAATGTCTCTTGTGTATGAAAAGTTGAATTTTTTGATAAAAATATTTCCAGTAGAGATTTTGGACGAAATATAGCCCTTTAGATCATCCGCGGTTGTGTCTTTATCAAACCTAGATACGAATATTGATTTCTTCGGAGGAACGACAACCAACTTATTAACAATTGGTTCAGTCGTTTCGGGCATAGTTGATTGTACCGTAATACTTTCGAGAGGTGCATTAGAAGACCTAGAATTAGAAGATGAGTCCTTTGTAGAACAAGACCCCACAGTATGCGGATTCGGTGAAGCTAAGTCAATAAGTTCCTCCTGTGGTTGTACAGGATTTAACTGAAGATTTTTCAACATTGGCACATTACGTGGTCCAGAAGTGGAATCACCCGTCGTACCAAGTAAAGAAGGTAAAGATGCCGATGATGAAGAAGAGAGTTCTAGGCATTTAAATGAATTAAACAGATTTTCGTAGTGCTTGAATTTTTCAGTCAAAGAAAGTAGCTCTTTTCCTATCTCAGAGAAACCACTTCTCGTTTGGCTGAAAAGTTTAGAAAGATCTACTTCGGTCGACCTACAATTCACGCATGACCAACGCAAGCCCTTTCTGTCATTAATCAAATCAAATCCATCTGACGAGTTTTATGGCCGAGCTTCTCTCCCAATTCGAGGTGTGCTCCTTTTTGTTTTTCCTACTAATTGGGTGGACCTACAGTTTAAAGCCGGCTCCGAACGGCGAATGCATTTTTTGTGAGAAGCTTTTTCATGGCAGAAAAACACTCGGAGGGTATGCCGCCCACTGCCGAGAGGTGACCGCTGCTCTTAAAAAACCCAATAATTGGATTTTTACTAATTAGAAAAATTGTTTTGGTGTTTTGCTCGGACCGTGGTTTGAACCCGAGACCTCTGGCATAGCAGGCGAGCACTCTACCCACTGCACCACAGCGGCCACTACTCTTTGCAATTAGAAGTCATAAAGGAATGAAATTTTGCACAAAGAATAATATTCATATGCTTAGTTGGATGACTGATAAAAATGTTGAAAATGGGCGTGGCTACGCCTGCTTTATGCAGCACTCTTTTTATATAAAATACACCGTGTTTTAATCAAACGCAAACAAACAATGAAACCATACAGCTGAGTATGTAATGTTCGATTCCACTCGAACTTAGGCTTCCTTACTTGTTAAAATTGGTTTTTTTTGTACATTAGGGCACAGCCAGACGACGCAAGAAATTACTTTCAGAAAGTGAAAAATTCAAATTTTTGTATTTGTTTTTTTAAAAGAAACAAAAACAAAAATTTGAATTTTTCACTTTCTGAAATTAATTTCTTGCATCGTTTGGCTGTGCCCTTAAAATTTCGATTGTGTTCCCATAAATTAAACAAAAAAAAACAATAATAACAGTGCTGTAAAAATTCGAAATTATGTTTGCCATTTGCTGTGCTGTACAAATTTCCACAATACAGCAACAGTCGACTATAATTTTTTGAAACTTAAGGCTGCGCAGTTGCAGTACAGTAGAACTTTTTATTTTTTATACTTCTGCTGCGCTGTTTATTTTTTAATTTTCAAATGAAAATGAAATTCAATGGAAATGAAAAAAAAATTGAAAATAATTTCAATCCCTGCTCAAAAGACTAAAATAATGACATATCTATCAATTTAAAAAATCGGATGTCAAATAACAAAGTTGCAAAAACAAATCAAGTTAGAGTCTCAACATAAGCTAAAAATCTTGGGGCGGACTTTTGCAGCTGAAAACAGCTGGGTAATCTAACCGAGTTTTTCGTCCATAAAATATTATTATTTTTTTCATGTGGATAAAACCACCAAAAATAAAGTTTTCATCGTGTTTTCAATAGAACAGTACAATTTTTAAATGAATAAAATTTACCTGATTTTTGAAACTTCTTATAAAACCTCTAGTTTGAAAAAAAGTTTTCAAAAGTTTCAAGTTTTGTAAAAAAATGCTTCCTCCAAATAGCACTTTAGAAACCAGAATTTTTTTTATTATTATTTTTATTTAGTGCACGAAATAGGTTATATATTTTTCTCAAAAAAAAAAAAAAAAAAAAAAAAAGCGTTCGCTTTTCGCCAAAATAAGAATAATTAAAAAATCTGTGTCCACACAATAATTCAACAATTAAAAAAAAAAATCCACAACGATGAACCCCCCACGAAAAAAATTCCTGGCTACGGTCCTGACTATGTATATAATATTATTAACCCTATGTGCGCCATCGGTGTCACCACCACCCAGTACCCATTTTAAACCACCTTAATGTAACTTTTTTTGCCTGCATGTAAAACATCGTGAAAAATTATTAAACTGTTGTAAAAGAAGTATTGTTATCTCTTCAGCATAACACGAAATAAAACACATTCAACATTCCGAGCAATATCATTTTTTTCCTTTCCCTGGTCTTTAGCTTCTTTACACAAAGATTTTTTTCTAAGTAGAGCTGTAGTGAAATTTTATGACGAATAATTTTCTAGAACATTTTAGACCTCTAGTAGCCCCACGAAACGCTTATTTTGAGCCCTTTTTATAGAGTCTGAAAAATAGTATTTTTTTCCATTTTTTTTTTGAGATACGGTCTAACTTGTGTGCAAATTAGATACTTAAATAAATATATGCATCTATTTTAACCCTCCAGCGACCTTAAAAAATATTATAAATTATATGGTGTTCGTACCGTGGACCTTTTTTTTCCCTATAAGGCGAGACGGCCTAACAAACATATTACATTTTATACAGTTCAACACAAATCATAAAACAAAGATTTCCTAGACCAACTAATCCAAAATGTCTAAGTTTTTTGAAGTTATTTTAAAACTGTCATATTTTGAACGTACATAAATTTACTTTATATAAAAGATCTTATAGAAAATAGCTTAAACGGGAACCTTTGACTCCGGTTTTCTTCAGTACAATGAAAAATTTGTTCATTTTATACTTTAAACCTCTAGTGCGCACATAAATGGGTAGGTATTTTTAACACTTTCTTCAATGGTTTGGGCATTAAAAAATGCACTTAAGCGGTTAGAGGTATCAATTATATTGTGGCTTTCTAAGAAAGTTATGTTTTTCAAAAAACTTCTTTAAATTTATTTGTATACTAAACATATGTATGTATGTAACTATGTACATACACTTTACCCTCTGCATGATGCTAACAACCCAACCAAAAATATTCATAGTGGCAATGACAAAATTTAATTTACTACGCAAATAAATGTCACTCATACGCCATATGTGCACTCGAGAGTAAACAGTGACTTTCTCGAATTTATGGCAACAGCAGTCATCTTTCTACACACAGCACCACTCCCTATATGTATACTTAAGCATACACAGATATGCATACATATGTATACATACACTACACATAACAAAAAATACACATATGTAAGTATGTATGACAAACTATCTACAGCTATTGCATTAATAAAAAGTCACGCAAAAGTGGTATAGCCAGAGATAATATTATCTGATAGTCTTCTGCACTTTCTTGGCAATTTTTTTTTTTAATTTTTTTTTTTTTGTGCTTGTGTCGTCTTAGCAACCACAATTTCATTGTTTTATTGTGCAGCGTGTAGAGAGCGGCAGGGCACACAGCGAGTGTAAGTACATTTATGAATTAAAACTTATAGCATAACTTCTGACACCCGCGTCACAGTCTAAGATAAAGATAAACAAAAGCGTTGCGAGCAAAAAGTAATTTGAAAGATTTGAGTGTGTCGAGATGATACAATTTAACAGTTTGCAAAGTGGAGAAAGTGTGTAGGAGTATGCGTGGAAATTAAGTGATGTAAAAGTTTAAAATAAATATCACAATGTTTCTCTTTTTTGGTTTTTGTATTATAAGTGCTTTAACGTGTAGTAAATATTAAAATTAGCAATTACATAATGAAGTTAAGCATTGAAATGGCTTGGGCGCTTCATTTGTTTGAGCAAAGTTTTCTATAAAAAGCTTTGAACTCTGTGTCATATATTAAATAGCACGCGCTCTGTAGCAGGAGCTTGAGCACAGTGAGTGGAATAGCTAACTATCGATAAATGTGAATAAATTATAATATTTGTATAGTAAAAGCTGTTGAAGTAGAAAATAACAAACACATGAACTGACTTGCCATCCTTAAGGGTTTCAGAGCAACTGACTCAAAGGCAACAAAATCAAAACTGAAAAGAAAAGGAAACCGCAAGTCAACACCTCTAAATCTGTTCTCAATTTATATAGACGCACTTACATTGAACGTGTTGGGTTTGCAATTTCGAAATTTGTTTATTTCCTTAGCCCATTTCTCATTTTTTGGACTTTAGTGATAAAAGAGAAGACTTTTAAAAAAGACTGAACATCAGTAGGTTGAAGCAGTTTCCTTAGCTCGCCATTCATTTCTTTTAGTGATAAAAGAAAATAGAATGTTGCATTATGCAATTGATAATTTTGATATTCAATGGATACTAAAAGCATTTAAACTCAGTACATATATACAAATATTTTTCACCAGCAAGCATAATATACAATATGAATGGGGGAAAATCTGACCTATTTCAATGACAAATCAAAGCTTAGGGGAGCATAGTGCTTATAAGAACATATTTAACAGATAAATAGAGAGTTGGAAGCATCAGCTGACTGGAATAAATTTAAAATATTGCAATTCAACTACACTGAGAAAAGAATCAACCCCAAAAATTGGTTAATATTACTATTTTTATATTAAAAATGATATCAACCAGAGTTTTGGGTTAAAACAAAATTTCTGATTTTATGCAATATTTCGTTATAAAAACAAAAAAATAACCCAAAGTTGGTTCATATGGAATAAGTTTGAGGTCAGTTAAATATTACATAGTTAATTTTTTCAATATTTTGATTTTAATATAAAAAAATCAGAATGCAATATTTACCAAAAATCTGGTTAATTCTTTTTACATGTGAAAATAGTACTTTTTTCTCTGTGTAACATTATAAACAGCGTACCGCATTTTTGTAGAGAAGAACACGCAAAGCAGCAACCTATTTATCTGAGCGATTAAGAATTCTCAATATATATAACTTGTAACTCGAAACTTTTCCTAAAATGCAGAGAGGCCAATTATGTTGATGG